>QRFH01000007.1:1252500-1852500 GCA_025389075.1 Sclerotinia minor
TACCCAGAAAGAATACGACTCTATTTTGGTGGTAACAGATAGATTAACCAAGTTCGCTCACATGATACCATTCTGTGAAACTTGGACAGCAGATGACCTTGCTTATATATTCATGCGGAATATAGTTAGCATTCACGGTGTACCAGATGAAATCATCTCAGATAGGGACAAGCTATTCACATCGAAATTTTGGTCTACCCTTATGGCATTGCTTGGAATCAAGAGAAAGCTCTCGACAGCTTTTCACCCACAAACAGATGGCCAAACGGAACGATTAAACCAAACGATGGAAGCCTATCTCCGCTGCTACATCAATTACAAACAAGACAATTGGGTTAAACTATTACCCTTGGCACAATTCGCATATAATACATCGGAAACAGAAACCACAAAAGTGACGCCAGCTTATGCTAACTTTGGGTTCAACCCATTAGCATATAAATCACCATTGCCACAAGATGCGAATGCAGACGAAGCCATAAAAGATATCACGGAAATCAAGGAATTACAAGAACAACTTTCACTGGATTTACAGTTCATCGCTTTAAGAACAGCATCGTACTACAACGAATCACGTAGTATGGGACCTACGCTTAAAGAGGGGGATAAAGTTTATCTCATTCGAAGAAACATACAGACAAAACGACCAAGTGATAAACTAGATCACAAGAAACTAGGACCATTTAAAATCGACAAGGTAGTTGGACCAGTTAACTATAGACTAAAACTACCATACACCATGAATATTCACCCAGTATTCCATATATCCTTGCTCGAACTAGCACCACCAGGAGCGCCCGATGCGCCCGTAACAGAAATCGAACCAGTAAACCCAGACGCCATATATGATGTTGAAACAATACTAGATTGTAAATACGTCAGAGGCAAGATCAAGTATCTAATCAAGTGGTTGGATTACCCACATTCAGAAAACACTTGGGAGCTCAAGAAAGATCTCAGCTGCCCCGAGAAGCTGGAGGCATTTCACCAACGATATCCAAACCTCCCCAGAAAGGATCCGAAGGACTCAGGAAAGAAGAAGGATCGAAGCTATCCAGCACATTAGAACTAGCTTCAGCAGGCATTGACGACCCGGAATTTGACTGTTCCTTCCCTATACGCTCTTCATCCAATCTTTCCTTCTCCTCTGCATCATCCAATTCATCCATTGTTTTTAGACCACGACGAATCATTTCAGAAGCCCGCCCACGAAGGAAGCGTTGTTGCTTATCTAGACGAAGCAATTTCGACAAAGTCTCTTCGCGCTCGCGATCCAAACGCTCCTGCTCCTGAATAATGCTCGTCATATCTCTGGAAGAAGGACCCGATATATCACATCGCTGGCCCCGACGAGCGCATTCACTACAACGATTGGAATTTCCCTTAGCAACAATACAACGACGTGAATGTTTTTCACAATAAGTACATGGAGGCATCTCGATCCCTTCAGATTCAATTATCAAAGCAAGTTCGACTCGTTCTTTATATTTCTTTGATCGTACAGGTGGCATGATGGAAAGAAATAAAGAAACATGCGGAGTAATCCCGAAAAGAAAACCCCACCTTTTATCACGCTTGAGACAAGCGCTAGTCTAGAAGGGGGATAGTGTTACGACGGGCTACACAACTACCATCACATGATCCAAATCACGCGATGGACCCTGCATATTCAGGGATACGAATCGTAGGTCCATACGAATCGAAGGTCCATACGAATCGAAGGTCCACAAACTCTCAGGATCCAAGAGATCCAGTAAAGGACGAAGGTCTATATAAGCAGGATGGTTTCCTTTGTGTAGAGCTTCGTGCTCAAGATCAATCATTTAGTATACCATACTATTAGTTACGAATTGCATCATATTATTGTCATTACTTTAAGTCCCTGCTTGACGCCTAGTTATAAACCTACCTCGAGAGCCTAGAGCACTTCCACGTGATCTAGACGGCAAACCTCGTAACACGCTATCCTCTGTACAAAAACACTTCAAACTCACTATTATACTTGAAATACTATGTCACTGATTAAATAATACATTTAATCCATCAAATCTAATTTCCAATTTCCAATTTTCAATTCTCAATTCCTAACATCTATAAAAACTTCTCATTATATCATTTAATTATAATAAATCTACTTGAATAAAAATATATAATTAATTGATTAATTTTATTTAAATTTCTAAATTTCTAAATAAATGTCACGGTGTCAGTCACGTGAGCAGTTGATCCTATCCGATAGGACCAAGATAGGCGCTCGCGCCGGTGCGCAAGTGAGCTAGTGCCCGATCGGGCTAGCTTACTTGCGAAAAGTCTGTATATCTTCAACCAGGAAGATCCTGTATCGTAGCTCTTCGAGCTACGTCTTAATCCTTAATCTGAACCTATTATCTGAATCAATATAACTTTTGCCAAATTAGGGCAAAGTTACTAGAAGCTCCTATTCTGCCTGCCTGCCCCGTGATAATAAATATAATATAAAATAAAATAATTTTACTTCGATAAAAACTATATATTTAATTATAATAAAAACAAATAATAGAACTTATATATATAAATATATATATATTTATAAAATAAAATACTCAAATTGTTTTATTTATTTATTTTTTATTTATTTTTTTTTAGTTTTTTTATTGTTTTTATTGCTTATTATTATTATTATCTCTTTTATATTCTTAAAAAAATAATCTAAAAAAACATCTATATTGTTTTTAATCTTATATATATATATATTTAATTTTCTTCTTTTCTCTTTAAGTCTATTAGACTCTGTCTGTGTTAAAGTTTTATTATATTACTCCTATTCTAATTTAATATTTTACTTCTATAATTATAATAATCATCATCACCATCATCATCATCATCACCATCACCATAACCATCACCACCACAAGTCTCACAGTCTCAAACCCCCCCCCCCCCCCAAAAAAAACCAAAAAAACCCAACCAAAACCCAATCCTAAAAAAGTATATATATTCCAACTATCAACTAACAACTATCAACTAACAAAATCTCAAAAACCAACAAAACTAAAATCCAACGAATTCAAATCCATCCAAACCATGCATCCATCATCATCATATCAAAATAAGGGGGTATATGAAGTTTTTAAAAACTAAATGTCCAACAAGTTGCCATCATCCAAAATATCAGTCACCACTCACCACTCACTAACCACTTTTCCTCCTCCTTCATCAACTGTATCTTTCACCTGTCGTAGTCCAATTACACCTTCGTTCCTTCTCCCTTCCTCCTTCCTCCTTCATCATGAATGGTATTTTTTTTTTTATCTTCGAACCTCGAAATCTTGCCTCCGTATATTAGGCCCCTCCTTGTTCCCTTCTTTTCCTCCAATGACATATGAAAATAGGATATTGTAGCTGACAATCGACGTCCAAAAATAAGTAACATAAAATAGACAAAGACAAAGACGATCCAGTCGCTTTAGTCCGGTATTAGTTTGTGTTTTCGCTTTCGTATTTCTTCATGTAATATTTGTGTATATTGAGATTGTGTATGTTTGTGTCTGTCGTACGACAAATGAAAATCTATTTCGGAAATTTGAGTCGACTTTGCTTTTTAGTCGCTATGTTTAATCTGGAGAATATTGCGGACAGAGTGTCTGTGCTGAGCTGATAGGTAGGCGACAGGTAAATAAAGATGCCCAAAGTCGGTCCGTGTGAAGCTAATATTCAGCATCTTCAGGCAAGTCTTCCGGTTCTGGTGATTGTAATTCAGAATCATCGGGGTGCATCTAATATATGGACGAATGATTAGCCTTGCCGTGTCTGCATCACTCGTGATGAAAGAAATGTAACATTTAGGCTGCGCCGTACGGATGGACATAACTCAACCAACTCGGCCCAACCTATCCAATAGTTTTCGCATTTGCATTTGTTTTGGGGAAACTCACAAGTTCAGTCCATTTATCTTTGCAAGCCGTAGATGTGAATCCAGTCCCGACTTTTTGGGCCACGATGCGCCATTTTTCTTGCTCGTAATCATGGACCGCTGTTCGAAGTTTTTGCACCTGTGGGTTTTTATCAGTTATTGGTTATTTAAGGAACCTAGATCCATAAATAACTTACCGTTTCTTCCGTCCATTGAGTAGTCTTAGCCTTCAATTTTGTACAATACCGAACCTGTAATGTCCCCGAAGAACGTCCTGGAAAAAACTCGGCAATTTGTTTCCAAGTCAAAGCTTTATTTTCCTTCAAATCCACCAGTAACTGGTCATCTTCTGGAGTAAACTTCAACTTTGGACCTCTTGGTCTTGCAGCAGGCAGAGGCATTCCGGCGGTACCGACCACACTAGGCGCACCTTGCGACATCATACTCGACTCCGGCGCTTCACCAAGACGAGGAAATTTTGCGCCTCGAGGTCCTTGATTTGGCAACGCATGACTATGAAAAGCTTGGGGTCCGCCACCATAACCACTCATCGTTTGTTGAGACATTTGTGAAGACATGCTTTGCATCTGCCCATGCATGTGGCCTCCCGGCAATCCTCCCATCCCCATTCCCAACTCATCATGGGCTCTCGGTCTTTTCCCTACACTAGATGCTTGCTGCATTGGTGCACCTATATATCCTCTCATTTGCTGCCCACCACCGTATTGAGGCGATTGGTGGTGGGCCATGCTGTGTGGATCTAGCAACACTTGGTGGTGGTGCTGTTGCTGCTGCTGCTGCTGCTGCTGCTGCTGTTGATGATGATGCGCTCCAAGATGAAGAGATTCGAGACCTGGCGTACCAACTTGTTGGAGCTCGGTGTGATGCGATCCGTAAACGCGCTCTGGATGTTCTTCGGATTGAGCAGCATAATCGATATAAGGATCGTGCCCATGATTGTGGCGTGAATAGCCAGACATGCATGGATTCCTCTACAGCGAACTGCCGACGCAGGTCGCTAGGGGTAACTCTAAAAAGATGTTGAAGTATTGCCGCAGCGCGTTGTGTTTCCAGAACGCTTGTTGTGGTTTTCTGACCTGTTTACAAAACAGATGCGGCTGTGCGCGTTTCGAAAATTTATCTATATAATGCCGTTATATAGGTGAGAGCCGAATAACGCATACCTTGGTAATATGCGTTAACCTCAAAACAAAATGTTTGGCCAAGAATGTTTCCAGATTTTCGGCGATTTCTCGTGGGAATAAGGCACCACTGGTCAAGATCTCTGTATGACGAATAGCTAAGAGGAAAGAAAATTTTCAAAGAGAGAGGGCGGAGCATCTGCCTTTATCTGCCGTCTGATCTTTAAGGTTGAGCTTGTATAGACATCAATGGCGTAGGGCAGTAGCAGTAATTAAAATGACCAAAGCGTTCCAACGATATGTACCGAACGAGACAACTTCCGTGTTGCGCAATGTCAATGATGCATGCTGGTGGAAACTCTTTAGCGACGTCCTCTGCTGGGGAGATGGGATTTTGATTATGCCTGACTTCCCGATTAGGCTTCCAAGGTGACAGGATCCCGAGCTGATGCTGGTAACGCTCGAGGCATGTTAATCCAAAGAAGCTTCGCACACAAGGAAGGGGGTGATGAGCAGACCCGCCAAGAAGATTTGGTATCGAAACTAGGCAGAGTGGAGAAGTACAAGCATGGAAAGAATGTGGCATCCTCAGGGCATAGAACTCTGGAAGCAGTATAGAAGCTTTTGAAACAAGAAAATGGGTTGTGGCGAGGGTAAGAAACTGGCGGCAGGGATTTAGGCCCACTTCACCCAACCATCTTAACTCCTGGATGAACATTAGTTCCCGAACCGACTTATTTACCTCCTCGTTCCTAACGAAGTGTGGAGAAGTATGGCCATGTTCCACGGCGCTGCGACCTCTTTCTGGGTTTGAAGCATGAATAATAACGAAATTGTTTTAATGCCCAGGGATTCGATGGATAAAAATAGTATTGACGTCAAATGTGATAGGACAATGATGGATTGAAGAACGGAGATGAAAAAATGGCAAAGTAATGCTTTGATTTACCAAAATTGGTTCCTTTACCTTGGACATGGCAGCGTCGCCAGGCTGAATTTGGACTTTTGCCGGAAGAGAGTGGTAGAGTGGTATTAGAAGCGGATCATGACTGATCAATAAGCCATGTGTAGGCGATGTGTAGGCGATGTGTAGGCGACAGGAGACGGTGGTCCCAGTCCCAAATTCTCGACTGCATGACTAGGTAGTACAGCACAGTAGGTACCTACTTAATGGTGATTTAAGGGTAACATTGTAACATTGGCCTCCACACCATCCCACTATCATCCATCATCCATACAGATAGATCCAAGGGTTATGGGTCATATATATAAATCCCCGATAGTGACGGCTGGGAATTCCCCTTTTTTCCTGTACGTACTTACTTAAGTCGTGCGAGATTTTGTCATTGATTTGATTGATTGATTGATTGATTTATTAATCAAATTTAATCCCCATTAAAAAGCCATAAGAACTAAAATGACGCATGAAATGATAGTGTACCCAGTAACAGTAACGGAGATTTGAAGCTCAAAGGCTGTAAAATGACAAATAGAGTAGTACAATTTTTGATCCTTGGATGGTTTTGGGATGTTGATGGTTGGATATTGGATGTTGGATGGATGAGCCTTATCGACATCGACCCTGCTGTTTAACCCCCGGTGAAGAAGGCTGAAGAAGAATGACAGAAGGTTCCAAGGTTCTTAAAGATCCCTTTTGATGATCCCTTTTTCACCATATAGATAGATTTCTATACTTCGGTCATGGTATTTTTCATTTGCCTTTGGCTCTTTCTTTCTTTCTTTCTTTCTTTCTTTCTCCTTCTTCTTTTCTTTTTTGCTTTTACCTGGTGGAGATAATTGATGTGTGATGGTGGATGGATGGATGAATGGAAGAAATATCCCTGGATTTATCAGTAGAAAAACCCCACAGTTGTAACATCTTAAGTCTTATACTCATTCGCAAGAGGAAAGTTCACACCTCGAACGGAGCCATAAAAAGATACTGTACATCAAAGCCCTCTTTACCCTGTTAACTCCTCGACCAAATCGGTGAATTATTTGCGACATTGCCCCGTTAATGCTCTTCGACTGTCGGACTCCTGCCCAAGATCTTCTGCTCAAGGCATTGATCTTGCTTACCAGGGTGCTCTGGTCTGTAACGCGCTCCAAAAGTAATATACTGTAATCATTGACTTGCTTCCTTTTTACTAAATCCCTAGGTAAGCATGAATGATCGGAGCAGGGGAGGATACCAATATGGACAGAGCTGAATATTGTATGTCTGGAAGAGGAAGACACAATTGAAGAATCGTACGTATTTTTCACCGTAACAAGGTTGTGTGTGTCGATTGTTGCTTCTCCTGATACTATTGCTGTGTGCTTCACGCTTCCAGTATACCGACGAACCCGATCGACTGAAAAGATGATTGATTGGTAGAGAGGAACGAAACAAAAGGGGAATACATATCGCCTAAGAAAAAGATAATATTGAATGGGACGAAGACGAAAGAAGGAAAAAGAGATGGAGAAAATTAAGTGAAAAATAAAAAGTTAATTCTTAATCGGAATTTGGAATTTTAGGTTTTAGCATTTGGGATTTCGAATTTCGACTTTTGACTTTGGTAGAGAGAAAGAAATATTCCATGTACGGGTTGGGTACACTTCCTTCGGAGGAAAGCGAGGAGGGAACCACTATTAACCTTAATATTATACCCAATATATATTGATTGATAGTATCGAATCATATGAAAAGATACCCGCAAATTTCCTATTAGTCTTTATGTTCATTTACTTTGTATATCTAATCTAATTAGATGCGCAAATTTGTGGGCCATCTTATACTATAGATTATGATTTCTTGTAAATTGACGAGAGAATTGCCTCCTGGGAATGAAGGAGATGTGAAGACCCGGACGAGCGATAGCATGATGTAGTTATTAGTATACAGCCTCATTTCAGCCGTTGGATAACACCGCCTACATAACAATATTTCATTCGTGATACTATCCAAAAACAATTCTTATCTCATCTACGCATTCCTCCATACCAGATTTCACATGGTAATGAGCAGTGTTGTATCAAGTTGATCACTGTCCACTTCCGAAAAATACCCGATTTCCATCATGAAATAGAGAGTTGTAACTTCCCTTCTCATCAAAAATCAAACCTTGAAAGTAGAATCAATGTAAAAGTTTCAATCTACCTGTTAAAAACCTATCGATAGTATCATTAGATTCTATTCAATATTCCCTATCAAATACAAATCATAAAAAGAAAATTCTCAAAAATTGATCTTTTGATATGTAGTATATATCCTTAAAAAAGACATAATACTTGTTCAAAATGAACAAACTGTGGGCGTGGGATAGATGAACAATTAAATGCCTCAGGCATGTGGCTGATACATGACGAAACAAAATGGAAACAAACCAGTCCCGATGACGGGATTACCAAGGGACTTCCAAAAGGATGCCCGAAGGCCCCTCAGACTCAACACGGAAACTTGATCATGACCCGTATCACTGAGTCAATCACATTGCTACACTTTTGTTTTCATCATTTGGGTGAAGAAGGATGAGCTGTTGAGGATTACATAGTTATCCTTTTGTTACTGTTGTTATGCAAGACAGGAAGGAGTGATGGGCGAGAAGAGAAGTTTGATTTTTGGGTGTGGAGGGTTGAGGTGGATTGAGGGTAGAGAGTACAACATGGCCGGAAAAGTACAAATTCTTTTGCTAGTAGTTAGTTGAATAAGTCTCATGCCATCCATATATGAATACTATGTAAGATATCGATGAATGAACCATTAGCATCGGTACCTAACCTAACCTTACAAGTTACCACACAGCTGTCAAAACACTACCGGTACTAACAACCGTTTTAGAGTAGCAGTAAGCTAACCGACGAACCTGCATACGGCACAGTAAATATGGGGGCTATCACCTCACCTGGTGCATACTCCGTACAGTACATACCGGTACTTACGTACCAGGTAGATAGGCAGCCTGTTCGCCCTGCAGGTCCCAAACAAGAATTAATGGCTCACTAGTACTTCAACTCAAGTCCGACGCGCATCCCCCTCTTCCCCCCTTACCCAAACCCCGGCCCCACCAACCACCAAACAAGCAAAATGAATGAAACAAGGGAAAAAACACTATTTATTTCAAGGTCCACCTGCTCTTGTGTGACAGTGTCACAGTGATACAATTTTGATAGCTAGCTGGCTAGAACACTTACTTCTATCGTCTACTACCGACTCCGTAGTCCATAGATGAAATGAATAATAAATACATATGTACAGAGTACGGCGTAAAATAGAACCACCTAACTAAGACCTGACTTATCCGTAGATAGAAAAATTATACGATTACAGTGGGTTACCTGGGTATTAATCATATGATCATATCATAATAATGACAACGTAATGTAACATAACATAACATAACATGACATAACCACAACAAGCATCCGGATTCCAGATTCAAGACTCAAGACTCCAGATTCAATTTTCGATATCCATCACGCTCTTTCGGTATTTACCGTATATATATACATATACCTGTGTGTAGATCATCAATAAGTAAATACCTACCTAGGTTATATCCATTCCATTCTACATTCAATATTCCATTCTATAAATACCTACCTAGGTTACTCACTTCTTAATCTCACTATAATTAATAACCTTAATTAGCTGCTAAATAAAAAATAAAATAAAAAAATGCACTCACTGATAATCGATAAAGCGAAGCGATAATTTACACCCGACGCTCTACCTCAACCCTCAACCGACTCCCGTCGATCACACACCAAACATCAAACAAACATCCATCAATATCAAACATATAAGCACACACAGGAGAAAGGAGGCGAGCAAACGAGCAACATGCACGTTGTGTAACATTAGACTAGACTAGACTCCTATGTAGCCCGGGGGGCTTGGAGAGCGCTGTCACCTGTGTGGACAGTAGACATTGGATAGTGAAGCTTTTTTTTTTTTGTTAAAAGAGTGGACAGTGGCTTCATTTTTTCACTCTTATATTGTGGAAACAGCCATGTTATGTAACGTGGGAAAATACGGAGTTCGGCCGTACTTGTATCAGATCAGAGATGAGGGGAGATACCTAGGAGTACCTATCTACTTACCTACATAGCTATGGATGAGTTTTAAGTTTTAATCGCTCTGAAGAAGATGGAGTATTCGTGCGCTATTGAGCGATGAGATAGATTTTTTTGGACATTCAGTTCAGGTGGGGAACATTTACAGAAATCTCAAATCGTCAAAGTAACACAAAGTAGTTCGGAGGTATCACTGATTTTTATAACCGAATTCATTTCATTGCTACCATATTATTCATCTACAAAAAATACATTGGTACAATGCGCACTCCGCATCAAACGCCAAGTGCCCATCCTAATTGAATACAGATGCACGCTAATTAATTCATCTCCCCAATTCCAATCTTCTCATAACATCCTGCTTTCTCTTTTTTTATTTTCATACCCCAAAGTGTCATTACTCTACGCAAGCTTGTCTTCACTGTCAACCCAGATATCCTCCAATTCGGCAAAGTTTTGGAAATGTAAGGGTCGGTGTACGTCGTTGTAGAATGGCGCAGGTGTATCAATCTTCACATGCACTGGCTTCTTCTCCAAGCTTCCAAAAGCACTTCCCATGAAACTATAGTTCCATGAGTTGGTCTCAGGTACCAAAAAGTATCCACGGATCTTGTCACTAAGTAGAAGCTGACACTTCTCGCCCATGTTCGTGCTGAAGCCTTGCGGCTGGTCGCTACCAAGATCTTTGTTTTCTGCACCCCATTTGTAACCATGAGGCGTGAGCGCCCACGATGCTAATGAGACACTTCCTGGGGTGAATGAAACCGTCATGCTGACTGTCTTTTTATCCCATGACTTGTGCGCATTCATGAGACGTGCATGTTGAGTGACATCCATGGCTGTCATGTACGGCGGTTCGTTACCAGAAACAGTATGAATAATTCCGAGAGGTTCCATTTGGTCAAGATATTCGTGCTGTGGTAACTGCTGAGGCAATTGTACGTCGCGTGTACTACCAATTTGCGGTACCATTACAATGCAACGAATCTCCTTCACTTGGCCGTTGTCTGGAGGGGATGAACCATATAGATATCCAGCTACTTGAACTCTCAAATCCGCGATCGTAATAAAGCGCTTCAAGATGTTCTTGGGCATGATATACGTGTAATGATCATCCTCTTTAATATCGTCAGAGGAGATATAAATATTGTTGGATCGCGTCCTCAAGTTCGAGGTTGCAATGGCTCTCGTTCTCCATTCAGTCTTCGATGCAAAGGTTTGTTGCTCGAACTGCGAGGTAGTTGTAACAATGATATCCTCTCCGTGAACGTTTTGAGTTTTGGTTGTGACAGCTGTAAGCTGTTGCTGCTCTTGTTGCTGCTTTTCAATCTCGGCCGCTTGTTGACGTTGCATTGATGGAGCACTAATTTCCATACCCAAGATGATGTCACGCACTTCACTGCTGGTAAGACTGGAAGTGTTGACATTGTTCTTTTTGCCGTAATCATTAAGGATGAGATCGCGCAGTTGAGTCTCGACCTTGATCCAATCCTCGTCTGATAATGTGGGCCAGATATGATGCTCTTGAGTGATCACAGTCTTATCAGGTCGAAGTAATAGCTTCGTCTTATCCTGATTTACATGTAAAGCACGTAAGATAAGGATCAAACGTGAGAAGGCGGTGTACGAGGAAATTGACTTGAGCCATTCGTCGTAAAGATTGAAGAGAACCATTTGAGGTTCAGTGGCACGAAGAATCATGTCACCGAGCTTCTCGACTTTCATGGCAGCCTGGAATGGTAATTGCAATTCCGAAGCGCGAATTGAGATGTTCGGAAAGTCAAGTAAGTGCACTTCAAGTGGATCAAGAAGACCCTTTCTCGTAACGATTAGCTGCTTCGGTTGCTCTTCGATGGGTAATGATCTAATGAGAGCAGCAACTTCTTCAGCAGTCTTCCACTTAGCCAATTGTCCTAGACGTTTCTGTCCTGCCCAAACACTTGTATGAATAATCTTCAAGAAGAGTTGACCGGTGCGAGGATTGAAGATGAAAATTGCTCCGTTAATCGGTTTGGTCGTCAGATTACCCTCGAAAGTCTTGTGGATGGTAACACGATAAACATTTGTGTCATCAATGAAAAGCTGAATTTGGTTGCTGAAAAGTTCAGAGTAATTCTGAGAATTCAAAAACTCTTGATTACTTTCAGATGCGTACAATTGGAGACCCTTCCTGATACGTTCTCGCAAGACATACAGGGCTGGGTTTGCCTTCATGATTTTGGCCATAGCCTGCTGAATCAATTGCTTGAGACCGGGGAAGTATTGCCCATACGCTGAGTAGAGATTGTAGGCAAGATCAATACCAATCATCAGACCTGTGGCGGAAGGATAGATACTCATACTGTCAGTTGTGTAATCGAGGTATTTTGCGCGGACATATCGTTCAATGTCGTGAGAGTCATAGTCTCCGTAACGGAGTTGGACATCTACCCAGAATTTGTTCGTTGTAGTAGCTTCAATTACATCTTTTGTATCGAATAGGATAGATGGGCGGGTTACGTTCCACTTGTGACTTGCAAACAGTAGGATATCGGCACAGGAACTGTTCATCTTGTAGGACTTTCTAGGATGAATAGTCTCCTTCTGTACTGTCTCAATACCAAGTTGTTCAAGTTCCTATAAGGTCGGGAAAGTCAGTAATTGCTTGTGAAGGAAGATTGTGGAGGGCACGGATAAACTAACTTGATCAAATACTTGACACAGATCCATGACCACACTCTCATGTATCTTCTGCCAAAGATGTGCTCTAAAGATCTGGATAAGGGATATCTTCAAAGTTGGAATCTTGCCGTGCAAGAAAATACCAGTTAGATCCAGTTGAACCTGGAAACCAACATACACATTGGCTCTGTTGATTGTCTAGATTTAAACAAAACGTCAGCATTTCATTCATTATCTTAAAGCGCGCGGGACATTGCAAAGTGAATTTAGGAGGCCAAGCGATGCATGAAACGAATCGCACGCCTGGCTCCATAAATGTGCCTCATGAGACTTCACCGCCCCGATGCAAATTTGACAATTAAATTCACTCTCCTGCTAGAAAGGGGATCATATAACCTACAGGTGACCACCAAAGAGTAAAGCGACGATTGGGGATTTGATTAAGACCCGATCTTTGAGCATTTGTTAACTTCTTGAATTTCATAGACCTGTATTTTGAAATGTTAGTAAACTTTAATTTAAACTTGGAAATAAGGGTCTACTCGCTCTTCAAATCCACTTGCTTTTTCCCAAAAGAGACCTTCCCAGGATGGAAATGCTGTCGCCTTGAAGAGTGTGTGCTCAAGAATAGTTTCAACACCACCAAGTGCTTGAATAACATCGGTACGATAGGCATTGAGGTTCCACAATTTACCATCGTGACGTTGACTAGTCCACCAAAATGGATTACTCTTCATAAGTTGGTATGTCTTAAACTCAGTACGTGCGCGGAATCCTTTATCAAAACTCAAAGTGCTTCTATCTTTCTGGAAAAGTGTGTTGATACGAGGTAATCCACGATCCCAACTATCTTCAAGATCCTCAAGTGTTAATCTTCGATTCTGCTGGTTTGCCTCCTGTCGTTTCTGAGAATATTCAGTCCACACACGCTGAGAGTCGATAAATTCAGCTTCCCATGGTATAATGTATCTGAAAATGTTAGGGATAAGAGTGTCTTCATCATGGCTCATTCCTGCGCGATAATGTGTAACACCAACGTCTGTCTGCTTGGACCATCGCTTGTCACTCGTAGGGATGAGGATATGTGATCCAGAAATCATACCAAGACCACCAAGTTCCTTGGGTGTATAGAAGACAGCAGGAGGGAAACGAGAGGGCATCTTAGAATTAAGACCGATCTTAACTCGGGTCTGAATCTTAGTCTCACATTTCACGATGGTATCCAGCAAGTTGACCGTTGACACTGCCGCTTCACGATAATATGTGAAGAGGGCGATCAAGGTTGTATTCCATTTATTGGCAATTTTTGTGAATGTGGTTGACCCAGAGGACATCAGAATTTGACGGATGCGATTATTGAATTTCGCAATATCTTCCTCTGTGACCTGCAAGAACGCATGTGCTGTTCTCTCCTTGCTGGTGTTATCGACCAAGGACCATACGCTGTCCTTAACAGGAAATTCGTCGTTCTGGTTACGAATCTTAGGGAGAATTCGTACTTCGAAACCGCACATGGAGAAAAGTAAATTCGGGTTATCTCGGCTGTATACGCTTGAAAAGGTATCGTCCCATTCGATCGTGGTAACAGATCTTGGTAAGCGGTTCTTCAAGTCCCAGAACACGGCACGGCCAAGATTGACGTCGTGTCTCATGAGACGCATTCTAGAATCTCTTGGCCAGCATTTCTTGTTCTTGTAGCCGATGACATTTTCAAAATTAGGATCAGGTTGCTCTGTAAGGAAACGCTGGATAAGATCGCGTGATTCGTCGGCCGTGAAGCGGAAGAACACCCAGATACGATCAATGTATCTCGTGTATAGACGGATTGGATGTCTTGTTTCGGTCTCCCGATCGCGGAATTGGAGGAAATCGTTAGGACCTGCTGGTGGCCCGGCAATTTCACTGGCGCGTTGGAGGCCAAGAAGCAAGAGGTCGAGAACAAGTCCATAGTACTGGAAAACGAAGGCCGAGAATTGAAGACCTCTGATCATTCCGTAACTGTTGACGTGATTCATATCTTTGTATGTCAATTGAACATTGTTTTTAGACGATATGTAATCAGCCAGATTGTGGTCCATGATAAGTCGAAGTAAACGATTAAGAAGAGTTAAATCGATCTTCTCGTACACCTTAGATAGTTGTGTTTCAATCATAACATTACACTCTCCATCTGCAGTCTCCCATACTTTGTCGAGGTTATTAATACCTTGAGCCCATTTATAGGTCAGTAAGGGCGGGACCTCGGAATCAGAAGGCTTGATCCAGGCAGGGAAAAGGTGGCGCTGGTCAGCTTGATACCAGAGGTATTGGTCAAGATAGGCATCACTGATCTTTTCCACAGGCTCGATATCATATACAGGGTTGATTGTGCTATAATTGTCGTTCATATCGATTCCTACTTCTTTGAAAGCTCTCTGTGTCAGTAGGAAGCGCTTGATTCTCTCCAAAGTGGTTCCAGGACTGTCATAAGCCTGCTCAATCAATGCCAGTTCCTCGCGCTGACTTTGGTTCAATCGCCCCTTCACAGAATATGCTTCGCGAAGACGTTCCAAAGCAAGAATGAGGATTTTGGTATCGTGCTTGTAGGAAACACTAGGGAATGGAATTGGCGAGAATTTTCGTGACTCCAGCCAATGGACCGTAGTTGTGTAGATGGCGACAGCTTCTTCGGATGACACGTATGGACCGTCTTTCATATAGTTATGCTGCCTCTCTTGTTCAGCCTTAAGCCAAAGTCTAGTAAGACGACCGAGATTCTTCTTTGCAACGGTTTTGTCCACAGTCGCTCCTCTACGAATACGCTCACGATTGTAGTGAGCGACAGAGATCCACCAATCTGCCTTGCTCTTCACATAACGAAGAATGATATTCTCGATAGGTGCCGGTAAGCCTGGAACCTTCCAAGGGATATTACTCTTCCAGCATCTCCATGCCTCTGAAAGATGTTGAAGTACCGTTTGAACCTTGTTTTGCTTGATACCCTCCGGCATCATATCAAGAAGATCGGCCATGACCGATGCTCGCAACTCAAGATCAAAGTGCGACTCAACACGTTGTTTCGTGACCGTCTTTGCAACACCTTTGCTATGTCGTCCTTCAAACTGCCTAGAGAGGAGGTTTCCAAGCCATCTTTCTAGTAATGGAATTATACCACGCATGAAAAAGAGCCAAACTCTCCAAGCAGGTGCCCAGAAACCACAACCAGGTCCTTTACCTACCGGTCCAGAATTGAATCGATAATATATTAAATGCTTCAGATCTTTACATGAGCGAATCTGATGCATCAGCTTGTACTTGTAACGATACATTCCAGTCAGCTGACCAACATGGTTGAAAGCATATAGAATACCATCCGCAAGTTGGAAAGCATCAATATTGCCAAGACGATATTGAACTTGTGCGTCAACGATCAGCTTGGTCATCTTCAAGATCTCTCGCATTAGATGGAACGCATTTCCGAATCGAGACTTCTTTCTCTCCTTTGTTGTCAATGTCTTAACAGGCTTTAAATTGAAATTATAATCAAGATGTAGGTATGTGAGGTTCTTGCGATGAATAAGAAGATTTAGCATATTGAAACCCTGCCTGCAGACTTGAAGTCCGGCTTCAACCCAATCAATTGTTGTTTGCTGGAAAAATTTCGTTTGCTTCAACGATTTCATCAAGCTCTGTTTACTCTGTGCTTTCGGCTTGCGCTTATGCAGCTCGTTCAAGACATAAGTCTTCAGAAGCTTCTGATACGAAACTCGGACCTTTACTGGTTGACCCTGAGGGCAATGCTCAAGGTACCATTGTTTTACTAGAGGTACGTCTTGTGCCCGAACCATGCGACCAGATCTTCGATTAAACGGAAAGGGTGCCCACCACAGAGAGATTGCTGAAGCGGTCTCGCTTGTGTACAACTCCTCATCCGCCAGAAAAGGCTCAGCACCACCTGGTAACCTGAAAGCGTCTTCTTCTGGTTCTTCATTATTTCCTGGTCCGAATATCTCATCTTCGTGACTGATGGTGATATTTTTAGGGGCGACGGATCTTGAAGAGATTGGGTTGATGACCGGATCGAAATAAAATGCTGGTAAACTTGGATCCTCGGCACGAACGTATACCACTTGAGGATGTGAGAACCAGGAAAGCTTAACGCTGCGAGGAAGTGAATTGTATAAGTAAGGATATGCTACACGATACTCTGTCCGAATTGGAGCTCGGAAGATGATGCGATCAATAGCATTGAATTCTCCAAAATCTTCATCATTAGGATCCACATCTTTATATAAAGGTTCAAAACGAGGACCACCGGGAATCGCAACATTCAAAGCTTTGGCTGTTTGAAAGCTTTTCAGCTCGAACATGTGAAAGTAGTTCTTGTCAACCAAATCACTCAGTAATGGGCGGCTCAGTCGATATAAAGTTGCCATTTGAGGTAATGTAAGGTTCCATTCCTTGTAACTCGGGCCGTTGATATGTGGAGTATCAAGAAGTGGTCGATTCTCGTAAAACCATTCAAAAACAGCGCCGTCTTCCCCCTCATCAAGTTCAAGTTGAATTGGCTCCAGTGGCTCGACGTCTTCAATGTTCTCCGACCATGATAGGGGCGGCTCTTCGTCGTCGAATGGCGGGAATCTCATCCTCTTGAAATGTCTTCTGTCACTCTTCTCTCTTCTCATACAAATCCACATCGTAGCCCATTGTGCGTGGAACACTGGTTCTATAACTCGTGGAATTTCATTAACCAAAGTCAGGCAACCATTAACATGGTACAGCACCTTTACCTCCCTCGCAGACTCCCAAGGCATTGGCATGTTCTCCAACAATTTCATCACGGCATGTGGCATAAATTTGAGTGCACCAAGATAGCTCCGTTTGTCGCTGCTAAATTTCTTTTGCGATACATCTCCAATATCCTTAACGATCTTTCGCAGATGCTCCGGGGGCATATCAGCTTTCTGAGTTTCTACGAAGCCACCTTTTCGTTTTTCGCCGAATCGATTTCGCTGAGTCCGTAACCAGTCCTTCTTCTTCTGTGCAAACTTCGCAACATGTGGATCCGCCGGTGGTCGATAACCTGGAGGAGGAGGAGCACCAGGTGGCGCGCCCAGAGGCATTGATGGAGGCGCCGAAGAGCTCCATCCTGGCGGTGGAGGTGGTGGTATTGATGACATTTTTAATGTCTTGGGTACCAAGTCCCAAATTCCATCAAAAATCCCCTTCTGAATAAAACTTCACTTTATTGTTGATGATATAAAGTGGGTGGTATCTTTACAATCGCGAGCGCGTTTAGATAAATTTTAACACTACTCGGGCGAGCTCAAAGTAAGGCCCGCTAGTGCACCCATTTGATAAATCTTAGTTTTAGTTAGCTGCCTGAAAAGTCGATTATGTAAGTATGGGGCATCAATAATTCCCAGCTCCATGATCTAACCATATTCGCAATAGCGCAAGCGAAATATCGACGCACCCAGAGTTTTTCGAAATTGATTGAAAACTCAAGATCCATCGACAACACCAACGACTTCAATCGACCACCGAACCAGAAATTCGCCAATATGTCGTCCAACAGATTGACCTACAGACGCAGAAACCCGTGAGTCTCAATTATCTATTGTTCGAAAAGCCATATATTGATTAAAATAGATACAACACTCGATCCAACAAGGTCAGAGTTGTTAAGACTCCCGGCGGCGAGCTTCGTTACCTCCACATCAAGAAGGCCGGTACTGCACCAAAGTGCGGTGACTGTGGAATCAAGTTGCCAGGTGTAAGTTAATATTTCTCAATGGCTTGCGGGGGACAGAATCTCGGAAGTGGCTCAGAAATGGAGGATACAAGCGCGAAGGATCTATCTACAAATCCAATTCTCACTTATCGACCGCCAATATATGGCCTCCGGGCTCTCAACGGCGGCGACACTTTATTATGATGGATATTTGGCTACGTAAATGGAGATCGAAATGCTAATCCATTTTCTATAGATCCCAGCTCTCCGACCCCGCGAATACTCCCAAATCTCCCGCCCAAAGAAGACCGTTCAACGTGCCTACGGAGGATCAAGATGTGCCAACTGCGTTAGAGATCGCATTGTCAGAGCTTTCTTGATCGAGGAGCAGAAGATTGTCAAGAAGGTTCTCAAGGAGTCTCAACAAAAGAAACGTTAAGTGGGTGATTAGTTCTGGGTCCTTTGGTGTTCGACTGGGCAGGCTGGATGAATCGCAGCAGCAAATAGCTGTATAAATCTCAGGGCTTCCACGAAATTCATGAGCTTCGACTATACTGAGTGCTTGTCCATTGTGAGGCTGGCGTCAGAATGCGCAAAGTGAACGGGGCTCGATTTGGATCTGTTCACCGGTTAGTGAAGCAGACAAATGATCAGGTTTCGAGCAATTATGAAGATCTTCCAAAGAACAGTTCGACATAATTTACGAATACGTGAGCCGGTTGTTTTATCCCATCATTAGTTTCATTCGACAAGCCAGACATTCGCGGAGATGTACATCCCCAATATCAAACCATGACAGAGTCCCGAATCTAGCTTTGCCCAGAAGCCTATTTGAACCATGCATAGATTTCGTCAATATGGAATGTTGTGACTTTCAATTTGTGGTATCGTGATATCAGGTTGGTTCGTTCGAACAGCCCTATTTCTGCATTATTTTTGTCGCAAATCCCCATTCAGTAAATTAGTCTCGAATTGGGTACAAGTTCTCCAGTCTCAAAGGTGCCAAAAATCATCATATTTCGTCGATTTTGCGATTCCCGTGTGCTAGCGCTCAATAAAAGACTAAGGTTATCCATCATCCAAAGTTATGAAGCTGATTGTTCACACAATTTGTGCGACTTTAACCTTATTGCATTAAAGAGAAACTCAATAACTACCTACCTCATCTCACCGATCATAAAATTTGATTAATAAGTTTGGGTCTTATCAGCTACGTATCGCTATCATTATCTCCAGCGGATTCTCGGTAAGGAAATTGAATAATCATGTCCTGACTCGGATTTATACTTTGATTTGTATTGCGATTGCCTGGTACACCGATGTATCTTGGTTGCCCAGACAAAACAGCGCGTTGACTCATTGCCCTGTCTGCCGCGTGAGCTCTGTCTCATTACCAGGTTGACATCATAGGAGTTGCCAACTTCAAGTTGCCAATCCCAGCGGTAAGTTTTCTGTCGGCGAATTTATATTTTTCAACCATAGACAGCTTCTACTTGTACATACTACAACCTAATACTCTCAGCGCGATAATCAATGGCGCCCAATAATAACAGCCCGCTATTCGCGTCAGGGCGACCTTCTTCCTCGAATTCCGAGGAAAGAGCTGCTGCCGAAGACGATGCCCTTCTTGGTAATCAACGAAAGAATTCCTATAAAGCGAAGAGACCTGGATTCTGGCGAGAGATCGGGCTCTTTACTTGGGCTGTTGTCGCTACTGCTGCTGTCATCGTACTGGGCGTTCTATTATCGCGAAGCCAACAATCTCCTAAGGAGGCAAAGCAAAATGGGAAGCGCAATCTCATTTTCATGGTGAGTGATGGAATGGGCCCGGCATCTTTGAGCTTGACGAGAAGCTTCCGACAATTTCAAGGAGATTTACCCATCAATGATATTCTTCAACTCGATCAACATTTCATCGGATCATCCCGTACGAGATCAAGCAGCAGTCTTGTCACAGACAGTGCAGCAGGAGCTACAGCATTCAGTTGTGGAAGGAAGAGCTATAACGGTGCTATTTCAATGCTTCCGGATCATAGCCTTTGCGGCACTGTACTTGAAGCTGCAAAGAGGGCTGGCTACATAACGGGCTGTAGGTGACAAAGTACCGAATTAATTCAGGGAACCATCGGAAATGCTAACATCTTCAGTGGTTGTTACAACAGATATAACAGATGCGACTCCCGCTTGCTTTGCATCCCACGTTGATTACCGATTGCAGGAGGACTCGATAGCTTTACAGGAGGTTGGCGAGCATCCTCTTGGGCATCGAGTTGTCGATTTGATGCTGGGTGGTGGACGCTGTCACTTCTTACCCAATACATCAGAATCGAGTTGCCGAGCTGATAGTCGTGATGTCACAAAATTGGCACAAGACAAATATGGGTGGACTTACATCGATACCAGAGATGACTTCGACAAGTTGAAGCTCGGAAAGAATGTTAAGCTGCCATTGTTGGGCCTCTTTTCCGACACAGACGTTCCTTTTGAGCTTGATAGACGGAACATGAACGATATCTATCCTTCCCTTGATGAAATGGCAAGAACAGCTCTGACCGCACTCGAAGCTGCAACAAAAGACAGCGATAAAGGATTCTTCCTTATGATTGAGGGTAGTCGAATTGATCATGCTGGCCATGGCAATGACCCAGTAAGTTTCAATCGATCATTTCAGAAGGAGTGGTCGAAAAACCTGTCAGAAGGAGGGCCATGACTGACTGTTGTTCACAGGCTGCGCAAGTTCATGAAGTACTCGCATACGATCGAGCTTTCCGGAGTGTCATTGATTTCCTGGACAAGAGTGATACAGAAGGTGCTCTCGTTTCTACTAGTGACCACGAAACTGGAGGTTTATCTGTTGCTAGACGTAAGATATAACAACAGCTTTTCATGACATGGCCTATTGCTAATTTCACACTCAGAGCTCAATCCTTCGTACCCACAATATTTATGGTACCCTGAGGTACTAGCGAATGCTTCCCATTCTTCAGAATATCTTTCTCGAGCTTTACGGGCTCATATTGCTTCCGGGGCATCCACCCAAGGAGACGCTGCGTACAGACGATTTGTGAAAGAGGAACTCGTTGAGGGGGGTCTCGGAGTAATGGACGCAAGTGATGAAGAGATCGACCTCATTATTAGCAACCCGGCTCTTTCTGCTTATGCATTTGCTGATATCATCAGCCGCAGAGCGCAAATCGGCTGGTCAACTCATGGTCACTCTGCCGTTGATGTTAATATCTATGGTTACGGAGCTGATGTCCTCCGTGGAAACCACGAGAATATCAAAGTTGGCAAATTTTTGAGGGATTATCTCAGTGTCGACGTTGATGCAATCACAACAGAGTTAAACAGCAAGAAGGCTAGTGGTCAAAGTCTCTCACTTGCCTCAGAGCCTGATGTTCCAATTTTTGGACATTATGAAGAAAGACTTAAGAAGAACTTGCCACAGTAGATTTCAAGTGATATCTTCTCGTTTCGTTATATCCAGACTTGTTGGAAATTGAAACATTTTAATTGTACTTAATTCTTTCTGAAAATATTTGAGCATGACCATAGTTTCCCGTGACCCGTCCTTAGCAAACTATTTCTTCCGATCAGAGTAATACAAAGATCATCTTTGCCCGTCCCAATCTTCTCAATCATTCCTTCATACCCTGCATGAAACAATCCCCTTCACAGTCAGAGCTCAACAAACAGCTGATGCGGGTCCCACCATCTCATCTTCTTGTGTAGCTGTTTGAGGTTTGCGAAGGTTACCAAACTTAAGCATCAACATCACCTTTTCACAATCAACTCCATAGTTCAACTCCGATTTAATGATCTACTATCTGCTCGCGACCTCTCGCTACTCATCGGGATATTTTCTAGTCTAACTGCTTCGTTTGAATGTCCGGGGATGATGAGCCGCCTTACAACTCAGAGTTATCTTCGCATACAGCAAATGAAGACTCACATTATAGAAAACCAATGTGTTACGTTGATTATTGATCTGTTTTCACTCTCCGGGCTGAAATCATAAAATCATGCATGCCTGTGTTTCCTGTATAAGTATACTTATGTAGTTTTGCATCCCGAAGTCTTCTCTTCTCTTATAGTGTAGCTGTGATCGTGATCTACCCAACTATTCGAGTTGATCTCCATCTTCCATATCCATTCGTTACCGACCTTCCAGCTTCCATATTCCACACCTCGCCTGAGCCAAACAAAACCCAATCAGAATGTGCAATTACTGGAGCATAGAACCTCTATGCGGACACCGCACACTGCACGCAGGATCCAACTGCTACCTTCTCTACGCACAACTAGCACGCATCAACGACCCCCGAGAATTAGCACGACCGGGTATTCCTTTCGAACTCCCCCGCGAATGTCTGCCGAATCGTTGGAATGTTCTTCCAAAGTTTGTTAATGAGTATTGTTCGTGGGAGTGTACGAATAATGGGTTGTATGAAGATAGGAGGTGTGGGGAGAGGGATGCTAGGTTTGGGCCTGGGAGTGAGAGGATAGGGGTTGGGTGGAGATTTTGAGGATGGGGTTTGTGGTGGAAATTGGTAGTTGGGATAGCTGATTGAGGTTAGGGTTAGGGTTGTTATGGCCTAGTTGTGTAGGAACGGCTTTGTGAAGAATCGGAGAATTGGCTCCTTGACGGATATTATCACAGTTGATTTTTGGATCAGATGTTAGTGTCGAAAATTGCGCCGGGTGTAGAATCTCATTGCAGGAGTTTTTGGGGTCAATGCAAATATGATTTGAATTCACGACATCTTCAAATGCTTTCAACTTTAAAAAGTGAGAATTGAGTCACGCATTTCGGTGCAAGAGGATCAAGTATCATTGGTTTAGAATCTTCATTGTTGATACGATTAGATCAAAAGTTTCGTCGGGTATATGCCCAGTATGCCTTGTATGGTAACTTCCATTCTCTTGCTAGCAGTTCCGGCCTAAATATGTCGAAATCTAACTTTTCCAGTTTTTCCAGCCATAGTCTCGTAGGAACTGCTTGCATGAAGACGCCAAATCCTCTTTCTATATCGCTAACTTCGGTGTTTTCACTTTCTGCATAGTAGTGACCATCCTCACCTTGATGCTCGAATTCGTGACCTGCATCTTTACCTGCTTGGAGATTCTTCAACATCTCCCTAGCGGTGATCAAATGATCATTCGCTCTGGTTGCCACTGTGAATATAGCGTCTTTCAACCCAGGAGCTTCAGCTCCATGTCTTAAAACGTCTTCTTCCTTGACACCAGCTTCTGCCATAACATCCAATGGTAGAACAACTGCGCCCTGACGACCTCCAGCACTGCCACCAAGAGCGCCCCCAAAAGCTGCATTGTTGCTATGATGATTTGGTGGTGGCGGAAATGCTATGAGAGGCAATCCTCTTAAGACTGCAGCAATTCCAGCCGCTTTACCGATATGACTTGCAACGTGATCTGCTGCCATAGATTGGAGAGGTAAAGCTGCTAATGTCAAATACATTAATGTAGAATATGTATTCTCCGCGTACATCTCGATCGCATCCATATTTGTATAAGGTCGATTATCCATGTATTGCTCTCTCGTATTGATGACTTTCACGAACCATCCTTTCATCACACTTGTGCTGATCCCATCATATCGCGATTGAAGTGACGTGAGCGCATGATGTAAAAGAATAGCGACAGGTTCTTTTGGAGGTGTATTCGCAAATGTTCGATTCAAATTATCTCGCCAAAATTGCATCCGCAGTGCTCCGACAGTTGGATTCGAGACAATATCTGGTATTCGAGCTAATTCAATGTTGAGAGCACGAATGGAAAGGTAGACATCTCTTGTTGAGGGAGGAATAAATGTCTGTAGAGTGTATGATGGCGAATCAAATTTTCTAGAATCGATTAGACATGGGGGTTTGAAAAACTCACAAAACTCGCAGGACTAACTGGATAAGAT
Organism: Sclerotinia minor; assembly: GCA_025389075.1. NCBI lineage: Eukaryota > Fungi > Ascomycota > Leotiomycetes > Helotiales > Sclerotiniaceae > Sclerotinia > Sclerotinia minor. The sequence continues at coordinate 1,276,896 of QRFH01000007.1, forward strand.
TGGAACAATATGTCCTGGCCCGATTGATGTCTTCCTCTGTCAACCTGGAGGCATATGGCGGTGGTGTGCTATAAGGAGTGGTAGCATAGGCGCATCTCGAATTGACATATGCCTTGGAACAGCTTTGGAGCCGTCGAAGAGTTTGAGATTTGTACATCAGAATATGTATTTCTAAAATGACTTGATCATGAATGGACAACAAATGTTTTCTTCCTTTGAAATATCGACAATCGCAAGATTACACGGTATGTACATATAGAGATGAAATCATTGACAAAATAATCGACAAGGGTAACATGATAACCTTAACTTCTCGTCCCGACGTCACTGAATTCTAAATTATTTTCTCGTCGCGTCCACCATCCATCGCGTGACTTCGCGTTTCCATCAAATCAGCAAGTAGAATAATACTCAGTTGCACTTGCTTTTGTTTGGGTTTCAATTTGAAATGATTGATTGAATTCGCCCGACATCCTCGTAGGTTCGCAGATATGGAGGGACCTCCAGCGAAAAGAAGAAGATTCTTCACAGAAAAGGCTGAGGGACTGGAATTTTCACAAGGGCAAGAGGCGATAAATGTACCAGACGAAATCGACGCGCTGCCTCCAGCAATTGAGAGTTCCACAAACGAAATCCCGGAACGAGATCCTCAGGATGATCCAGTCGCGGAGGAGAGAGCTCTTGCTGAAGACTCGCAGATTTTATTCGACCAGGAAACGTTCGAAAACTTCATTGGCTACAAAGTTACTTCAGAAGAATTGAAGGGGCTACGAGAAGCGTCTGGAAATGATATCCAGAGGGCTGTGAATATGTACTTTGATGGATCTTGGAAACGGTCTACAGTTGTTTCAGGACTCAATCGACCTTCGTCGAACTCCAAAAACACCGTTAGTCCCTTTTTGAAGTCTGCCAATGGCAGTTCTGTCAACGGCTCCAAACCACTCTCTCCAGAGTCAAACGCTCCGTCGAGAGCAATCTCGCCGCATCGAAGCATGCCAGATTACCGGTATATAGGAGCTTTTGGGGTTGGAGGATGGGCTACAAAGAGTGGAATAAATCTCATTAAGCATGGCGAAGTTGTACGGATAGAACGTCAAAAGATACAACCACCCAAGGCACCCACCGGAAGAGGGAAAGGCAAAACATCAGTCGCACAATCATTACCAAAACCTAATAGCACAGCAGCAAGGCGTGTTGATGTCATTGTACGATTTACAAATTCGAAAGGGTTTGAAGTTGGCCGTCTCCCGCGAGAAACCGCAAACTGGGTTTCTACCTTAATCGATCAAAAGATTTGCAAGTTTGAGGCTACATGTGTATATGCACCAGAAAGAATTCGTACCAATGATACTATCTTTCTGCAACTCCGATGCTCATTATTACGGACTGCTTTCGAAGATCGCGGTTTTCAGGCACCGGATAATCGAACTACTGGTTTTTTCGAAGAGAAAGAAAGTTCTGAAGAGAAGGAATTAAGGCTACGCCAGGTTGCGTTGGTAAAATTGCTTGAGGAGATTAACCTGCTTCCCACGCAAACGAATGAAGCAACAGCGAAACATAAACGTCAGGGACTCCTTAGTGCCGCGGAGGCAGCTGAACATTATGATAAAGACGAATCGAAGGTTCCTGATTCAGGTGCCTCGAGTCCTCCATCTGAAGAAGCGGAGGAGGGAAAGGAACTTGAGCTGGACCAACTTGACACTCTATACAGCAAGGCTCAATCCTTTGATTTCAATGCTCCCGAGGCTGAGCCAGCAGACAGTTTTGCGATGGATTTACGGCCGTATCAAAAGCAAGCATTATACTGGATGATGGCGAAGGAACGTGATGAGAAAGACAATAAGATAGAGGCCTCGATGCATCCTTTGTGGGAGGAGTATGCTTGGCCCACGAAAGACATGGATGATAAAGAGGTTATTCAGGTGGTTGGCCAAGACAAATTCTATGTCAATCCATATTCTGGGGCGCTTTCCTTGGAGTTTCCTCTTCAAGAACAACATTGCCTTGGAGGTATTCTTGCCGATGAGATGGGTCTAGGGAAGACTATCGAGATGATGAGTCTTATCCATTCAAATAAGTCTGACGTGGCTATTCAACTCGACGACAAACGCTCTAAAGCTACATCCGTGAATAATTTACCTCGACTTCCAGCAAGTACATCATCAGTAGAAAGAGCTCCTTGCACAACTCTTGTGGTGGCACCAATGTCACTTCTTGCTCAATGGCAAAGTGAAGCCGAAAATGCCTCTAAGGATGGCACTATGAAGAGTATTGTTTATTATGGTAGTGATAAAACTGCAAATCTTCAAGCTCTTTGCTGTGAAGCTAATGCAGCATCGGCTCCTAATGTTGTTATTACGAGTTATGGTGTTATTTTATCCGAATTCAGTCAGCTTACTTCTAGGAACGGTGATAGAGGCAGTCATGGAGGTTTATTTTCCCTTTCATTCTTTCGAGTGATTTTGGACGAAGCTCATCATATTAAAAATAGGCAGTCCAAAACTGCGAAAGCATGTAAGTTAACTTCCACACCTTGTATCCCAGCATGTTCGCCATTTGATGCTATCAAGATTTCGGGAAATCCTTATACTAACTAAAATTTTCAGGCTATGAAATTGCTGCCGAGCATCGATGGGCACTTACTGGTACACCTATTGTTAATCGATTAGAAGATCTTTTCAGCTTGGTCCGATTCCTAAGAGTAGAACCTTGGAGTAATTTCTCCTTTTGGAAAACATTTATCACAATACCTTTCGAATCCAAAGAGTTTATGCGTGCACTGGACGTGGTTCAGACAGTCCTTGAACCGTTAGTACTTCGTCGAACGAAAGACATGAAAACACCAAGCGGTGAAGCCTTAGTTCCTCTACCAAAGAAGACTATCGATATCGTCGAAATCGAGCTGTCGGAAGCCGAACGCGGAGTTTATGATCACATCTTCACAAGAGCAAAGCGCACTTTTTCAGCCAATATCGAAGCAGGCACAGTTCTCAAGGCTTATACCAGTATATTCGCCCAAATCCTCAGACTTCGTCAATCATGTTGTCATCCCATTTTAACCCGCAACCAAACCTTAGTAGCAGATGAAGAAGATGCCGCTGAAGCTGCAGACGCCGCAACTGGTTTATCAGACGACATGGATCTTCAAAACCTCATCGAGCGATTCAAACTCAACGAAGAAGCAGTTGATACCAACATCTTCGGCGCCCACGTCCTCGAACAAATTCGCGATGAAGCCGAAAACGAATGTCCCATCTGCTCCGAAGAACCAATGATCGAACAAACTGTTACAGGATGCTGGCATTCAGCATGTAAGAAATGTTTACTAGATTACATGAAACATCAAACCGACAAAGGTGAATCGCCGCGCTGTTTTAGCTGTCGTGAACTCCTCGACTCACATGATATATTCGAAGTAGTCAAAGATGAAGGTCATCCAGAAAGCGAAAACGGAAAAGCAAAAATAAGTCTCCAGCGAATCGGCTCAAACGGATCCGCTAAAATCGCAGCTCTCTTAACCCATCTTAAAAGTCTCCGCAAGGAATCCCCATCGACGAAATCTGTCGTCTTTAGCCAGTTCACTTCCTTTCTCTCACTAATCGAACCTGCTCTAACTCGTTCCTCAATTCCTTTCCTCCGTCTCGATGGATCCATGGCTCAAAAAGCTCGAGCAGCAGTTCTTACACAATTTAAAAATAGTGAAAAAGGTGTGGTACTGCTCCTTAGTTTGAGAGCTGGTGGTGTGGGTCTTAACTTAACGATGGCGAAGAGGGTTTTTATGATGGATCCGTGGTGGAGTTTTGCGGTTGAGGCGCAAGCTATTGATCGTGTTCATCGAATGGGTCAAGTAGATGAGGTGCTCGTTAAGAGGTTTATTGTTAAGGGTAGTGTAGAGGAACGGATGTTGAGGGTACAGGAGAGGAAGAGGTTTATGTGAGTTCCTGGTTCTCTTTTCCCCTCCTCGCTTTTCTTCGTTTTTGCTGTGCTTGCATGAATTGGAAACGCGATGCTAATGCTTTTCAAATAGTGCGAGTTCACTGGGTATGATGAGTGACGAGGAAAAGAAATTACAGCGAATTGAGGATATTAAAGAACTCCTTTCTTAGTTGAAAGGAGGATATAGAATGGTTATATATCTATTATTGTATTTGTCTATATTAGATTCATGTCTATACTACCTAGGAGATTAACCGGTTCTTGGGAATTAAATATGTTAAATATGGAACAAATAAATAATGAACAGCTACTCATGAATACAAAATATATTTACCTCAAGAGGAGATCGTACATCCTAGATCTTTCCGCCTGTGTGGAGCAAGACCTTCAAAGCTTCATGGCCCTAGTAGGTAATTAAGTGCCATAATCTGGGCGAGATCGCCAATATATAACTCCATCCCGTATCATATCACCAAGCAATCGCCAAGTATTATATTTCAACACCTGAAGGATTTCAACTGAATGTATATATATAATGTACCAGACATTTGTAAACTACCTCGTACGAAGGAACGCAATTCTAACACATACCATCAATTTCAGGTAGCACCTCCTTTCCCCCATGATCCAAAGATACCAACCAGTCTTGATGCAGATGCAGATGTAGAATCTCACCTCACACCTGATATCTCAAAATCACTCACAATTAGTCACTCAAAACAAGAACCATCCATTCCTACATCTGATCGATACCTGGATCTCTAGAATTTTTTTACCTCGGGAGATGATCAGCTATGTACTGACATACTTCAAAATTTTGTCCGGACGCTACGAAGTTTTATATCAGGGACTCAAATTGGTGATTATGTACAACTCCTTTCATCGGTTAATATTTGCTATTAGTTCTTCAAATGCACAAAAAATCACATCTTTTATCGAATATTTTCCATAACCTAGAAAGAGAAGAATATCATGCTAACAAATTCCTTATGTTCGAGAGTACGCAGTAGGTATTCCACATTCTCGGTAGGTAATTAAGGTTAAGACAATTAATTTTCTTTGAAAAGCTTTCGCTTTCGTGTCCCTCCCTAAAGCTACCTAGATAACAATACATCCATCCATACACCAAAAGGATGAAAGAGTTCAAAAACAAAAAAGGAGAAATATACAACAGTGGGGATTCGCTGGTGGTCACCCACCCAACTACTAATCCACCGATCTGAAGCTTGTGTATGGCAGAGCGGACGGGATGCCCAATTCTCTTCAGTCTATGGTCGTATGTGTCAGAAAAGCTGATGATTGTGGATATATTCGCACTATGTTGATACGCGAGATACCTTCAAGCAGTGATCAATCAAGGAACCAAAACAAATATAAAAACTTATTTCGCGGTGTATTAATCATTATACATTTACACAATCTACTCTATCCTATCCTATTCTATCCTACGCTTTACAAACAAATCATTCCAACCAAACGCACAAATACACCCTTCCGTCCATTCCCACCACAAACAAACAAACTACATCGAATGATACTGCTGCTGTCCACATGGTCCATTAGAAACAGTAAACGTATTAGCACTAGTTCCCGCAGAAGTATAAAAATAATTCGCCACAGCACTTCCATCACATGTTCCGGCAGCACTAGCAGACAAATAACAAGACCCTCCAGGTAAATACAACGATGCAGCACAACCACCTACAGCCGTCTGACAAGCCACGCAACAATCATATGCTGAGGCAGCAGTAGAGGCCGAGAGAACGTTATTAAGAAAACGGTTTTGGGTGATGGGTTGGCCGTTGAAGGTCGAGATGATGTTGTCGGCCCCGCAGGCGGCGTAGTAAGTCGGGGTTGGGCCGGAGATTTGGCTGATGGTTTGGGTGCTGGTTACGGTGGTGGTGGAGGTTTCGGCGATGGTGCTGGAGATTGTGGAGATGAAGGTGGAGATTAGGGTTGTGGAGGCATCAGCGAGCATTACGCTCGTGGTGGTGGTGATGGTGGATGTGGAAGTTTCCGTGACGTAGGGAGTAGCGAGGTTGGTGATTGTTGAAGACGCTGTTTCCGTGATTGTGGTGGTAGATTCAATTTTTATAGTTGATGTGCATCCAATGAATGCTGGGTAGGATGTGCTGATTCCAAGGACGGGAATTGTGTATGTTGGTATCGAACTACTGTATGCAGTGCCAGAACTGATAGTTGAGTTTGCGCTGATTATAGGAGTAATGCTAACTCTACTGGAAGTCGTGACAGCAGTTAGTGCGTAGATTGAAGTAGTTGCGTTTTGAATTGGGCTGATATTGCCGCTGATAGCTGTGCCAATGGTTTTGATGATTGTTGGTGCAGAGCCGGAGCCGACAATGTACCGAGATGTAGTGTTGTAGTAATAATGTCTAGAGAAAGATGAAGATGGGACTGGTCCTCGATTTCCTGTACTTTGTTCTTCACCCTTTGAACTATATTGAAAAGCTGAGGAGGTTTTCGTGAAGGACTTCAAGGTGGTTGGCTCTTGGTTATTTAATTGGCCTGGCTTGGTCACAGTATAGTATGTATCCTTTTCGTAAGTAAGGGTAGATGTCACAGTGACTGTGATGGTCACTGGTTCCTGAGGAGGCCGAACAGGTCCACATTCATCACGCTTGACGAGAGCAGCGTTGGATGAAGCAATTGGCGTGAAGCCATTCTTAGCTGCAATGGAAACGGTTGATGGACTTCCACTGACTGTCATGGTGACAGTATTAGTCTGGGTCTCAACAACAGTATTTGTTAGAATGACTGTATCGAGGATAGTCGATACACTGCTAAAAGTATCGGTAACTTGAGGAATTGTTGTTATTTCAGTAACCGTGGTGAATTCACCAATTGTAAGGGTGGTAGGCATCAAGGTCAAGGAAATTGAAGGAGTGAAAGTGATTATGCTGGTATCGATCTGGGTCGATGTCAATGTCTCAACAGATGTAATAACAGTTAATGGTTTTGTTGAATCGAAGGATGTGGTGCATGACAATTGATCGTCACTTGCTAAAGCTGAGGCAGTGCCATTTGACGAAATGACGGAAAAGACTGGAGTCGCAAGGACAATGAATGGAAGGAGCGTGGAAAACATCGTGACGATTAGTTTTCTATGACTTTAGGGAATGAAAGAAAGTATTAAGGAGTCAAAAATCTCGACCTGAGAAAACTTTGCAAGACAGCGTCCACTGAATTAAGTACCTCTGGAAGCTACACCTCCCGTATTGCGCCATGTCAAAAGGAGCTCCCGCATTCGGACATGTCCGGGGACACTGATCCCGCAGTCTGCGCCTCAGAATAGTGGCAAAATTCAATTCACCAAGAAATAAATTGAGGCTGAATGCTGAGTGCTGCTGCCAAGACCAGTAGCTTAAAATGTTGGAGTTCTAAACTGGTGCTAGACCTTCTGGGGTCTAGATAGGTACATAAGCAGCAAGTACCTTTTCTCATACAGGGGAACGAAGAAAAACACTTTTTGGCACTCTTGTACCCTGTGCATTTTTAGATCCGCGTTGAGGGAGAAGACTCAAAAGATAAGGAAGTGGATATCTCTGGATCTATAATTTGAGCTTAAATGAACTATTGGTACCGAGAAGCTTGAAGTCCTGTGGCTTGGGTCTAAAAACGATCAAGGACACTTGCCACGAGACTGGATGAGTTGTGTAAAATCTAGATCTTAAAAGATCTGAGGTCGATGCTCATGCACGTGCCATATGGAAAGATAATAGTAAAAATAAGTCATCTAGATTGATGTGAACAAGCTGAAGCAGATTACGTTCGCTTATTCGATCCAGTTCCCGACTAATGCAGGGGGTCTTACTATTTCAAAAATGGGCTGACTATTACTGAAGTAGCTAGTCTACCAAAGAATGGGAGCAAAACGTGGGAAAAAAAATTTACGACTGGATACCATGAGAGAAAAATTGGGCTATTCTGGGGAAGTCCCTTTTTCATCTAATTTCCGTGTCGGTACCAGCTTGCCAGGTAGATCTTTCAGCTATGGTATTCGAAAAAACGATATTAACCTAACCAATTACCATGCATACAACTTTGTTTAAATTCAGGGTCGTTCTTGGTATTGAAAGGTAAAAACTAGCTCAGTTCCTTCATTTTATGGTTTTGTATTGCAGATTTGGGTTGGTTGATATACTGACTAGACACAACTATGCCAAGAAACAATAAACAACAAGTCAAAGTTGAACATACGAATTGTGCCCAAACATGAATAAATAAGAAATTGAAACCCGGATAAAAATATGAAAGCAAATAAAGCAAATAGTGGCTATGTATACTTTGGAACCTTTTTAAAGTTGATCAGAATAATTGGATTACTGATCGCATTCCCGGTCTGACCAGTTATTTCTCTTCCGAATAGGCTGTTTTGTATACATGGTTCTGTGTGTGATAAGATAACCTGCACTTGCTAGCGATACAATTGAGATCTCGGATCTCCCTAATCTCGGAATCAAAAAGAATCAAGCAGCTTTGCTGACTCTGACTGTCGTCTATATCCTCTGTAGCTTAGGAACGATTGCCCAATTCGTACTGACGTGATATCTACTCAAGCTTCAACGAGGAATAAAAAAAGCGGAAATACAAACCATCACCACAGCCTATCAATCTTTTTTCTGCAATTCTCATCTATACTTTTCGTACCCAATTTCCTCCCTAATCCTCGCCTCGACCTTCTCTATCGTCTCATTATCATACACTTCCTCCAATTTCTTGCCCTCCTTAAAAACCAGCTTCTCATGTTTTGTTGCCTCTTCCCTTGTCATGCACACCAAATCTCTGGCTCTAACTGTACTCGCCTTCTGACCCTCGACACTTGCATCCAGTGTACTTCCCTCCTCAGGTTTTCTCCATCTCGTCAACGCTAATCTGGTCGATATCCCACTCAGTGCCGACTTTCCTTTATACACTTCCTCAACTATGTATCCCACATCAGCCGATGTTAATGGGACTTTCAATCCTTGTGCATCTTCATTTGCAGTTGTTGCCCGAGCGAGCTTTTCTTCAAAGCCTTGCAATTGAGCCAGTATTCCATCATACATTTTTTCTCGACCTTTGGCGGGTACGTATTCGCATGGATAACCTGTGATTTGAAGGATCAAATGATTGGCGACTACATATCCGAAGACAGCAGGCATAGTGCCTAAAACTGGCAATATTCGCACGCGGAAATCAGGTAACACACCCAAGTCGCCAACTGAGCCTTTCTTGAACTCCTCCTCGGGTAGGGGCAAAAGTTGTGCTTTTCCTGGTCCGGGTTTTTCTGTCGAGTATACAACGTTGATACCGGATGTAATACCTAATAGACGAAGTCTCCTTCGAGTAGAACGGGAAAGCGGATCGTCTGTACTAGCAGAGATATCTCCAACAAAGACTCTGGTAGGGTCGGATTTGCATCCTGCGCCCATGGATGAAATAACTGGTAGTTTGTTTCTGTAACAATATTCCAGCAATTCCACCTTACTATCGATATTATCAATGGCATCCACAATATAATCCGGCTTTCTACCGTTCCATTCTGCAAGTAAAGAGTCCGCTGCTTTGGCATGGAAAAGTTCATTTCTCAAATCGAAATTTACCCATGGCGCGATTTGTTGTAGACGATTCTTCAAACATCCTACTTTCGGTGTACCGACATCTGCGAGTGTTGCGACAGCATGTCGATTAAGAGATGAGAGGGTAACTTGGTCGAAATCAATGAGACGTATATGTGAAACTCCTGAACGCGCAAGAGCTGCCGTGCAATGCGATCCAACACCTCCACACCCAACCACAACGACAAATGCTGAGCGCAACTTTTGTAGTCCATCGTCTTTCAAAAATACTCGATTCCGGGCTAATTGTTCTAAAATGAGTTCTGCACAAATTAGTCATGTCTGCAGCATCTCCCTGAAGAATTGAAAATACCATCATCATAGTCTCCCCTTCTCGCTCTCTCAGCCAGTAGAGCACCTCTCTCATCCTCTTTACTTATGCCCGTACCCTTAGGCGCGATCCCCATATCCGTAAGCTTCACTTCTTTCATCAGCATAAGCACTTGAATCCCATCTCGTTCTCTTTCCAAGCGGTAGATCTCGACATACCAAATCAGCATGATGATCTCGTCCCAAACTAGGTATCGAGCTCTTCAAATCCTCCACTTTTTCTTGCCTCCTCAAAGCCTGGTAACTGAAAATTGCACCTGCTACCACAGCACCAGATACAAGCGCAGTAGCTGTAAATTGCGCTTGCGAAGAGCTGCCCACGCGATTGATTAAATTCGACATTTTGGATTATGTCAATGGTATAATCGTAAGAGGTAAAATTTCATAGGTCTTCGTAATATTCGTAATAGTAACGACAGGAGTAGGCTATATCAATATTATGCCTATGTTATAAGTTATAAACAAGCCATTGTGCAATTTCATGCATATTATCACAATGGCGATATTTATTGAAACTTTTTTTGACCTTCACTTGAATGCAACGGAAATCTCCGTCGCGGGGTGCCTCGGCTATTGATTGGTGAAGAATGGGGGCGAAAGCAAGCAACAAGCAACCAGTGCAGTGACTTTTCTTACCTCAATTAAGCTTAAAATACGATCTCTATGTCCATGGCTACGAGAAGTATGTCAAAATTGTTCAAACCTAACAATCTTAAAAACATCAGAAGAATGGCTTCCGCACCAGCAGCACATATCAAATCTCTCGACCACCTCGTCCTAACGGTTGCCTCTATACCCCGCAGCACCCAATGGTACAAGACGAATCTGGGCATGCAAGCCGAACAGTTCGTCTCAAGTTCTACACCAGATATAACACGCCATTCTCTAGTCTTTGGTTCACAAAAAATTAATCTACATGAGCTTGGAAAGGTAACTTTTCCTTTACCCTTGTCACTTCATGACATCTGGATTCTAAACCGGTTCAAATATTAGGAATTTGAACCTAAAGCTCAGAATGTGAAAGATGGAAGTGCAGATTTGTGCTTTCTGACGGATGATGATGTGAAAGATGTTCGTAGACGTCTAATAGATGCTGGCGTGGAAATGGTAGATTTGAGTCCTGAGAAGACCGACGAGGGAATTGTGAATCGCACCGGTGCCCGAGGCAAGCTGAGAAGTGTTTACTGTAGAGACCCAGACGGGAATTTGATCGAGTAAGTTGAGGACCCTCCCTTGAATTCATTGAGTATATTTTGATGACCATTGAAGAATCTCCAATTATATCTAAAAACTATGAAACATGATTTTGATATCCTACCATTTTTGCAATGGGTATATCACGCCTTCTTTCTTTTCCCGATGGCCGTTACTTATAATCGTCTTCGTCTTCATCATTATTCCCGTTTCCTATTCCATTACCTGACCAATAATACCACACTGAAGGTTCTTGGGAGTAAATTACGAGAAATACTACTGTCTCAGGACGTCCATAGCGTCATTCCTCTCAAGTCTTAACAGTTTGCTCTCTTCATCTACTAGAGCTTTGTCCTCTACATGTGAAAAGTCGCCCGCCAGGAACTTTTCGTTTTGGATCAAATCCTCATTCTTTCTTTGAGGCTGCAGCGAGTCTCTCATAGCCCACGCCCGACTGGTAGCTTCAACGTTCCTTATCAGGAGCTCTCGAGCCTCTTCTTCGGATGTAGGTATAGGCATTGCAGAGATGTCAGTTGGTGTTAATGGTGGCGAAACATCGTACGGATCCTCATCAGGGGCAGTAAAGGCTTCACATTCCGATATGGAAGACACAGCAGATTCAGAGTCGTCGATAAGGTCAACAGAAGTAGCTTCCAAAAGCTCGGCAGTATCCTGGTTCGCCCCGTCCGCTGAGCTAATTTGTGTTTCGGCAGCTGGGGAGCTATTTTTCAATCCGGCCTTTACTATGTTTCGGAGTAACCTCCCTTCATTCTTTATATAGGCCTTGTAGAATGTCTTATCGATCATTGCCGCTGCATGAAGATCCTTGAAATTGTCGAGGAGTGACAGAATACGTAGGCTAATGGCATCTCTGGTCGCCTCTTTTGCTTTTTCTGCCTCGACAATACACTCTTTTGTACTAATTTGAGCTGGCAGCTCAAAGATTTCTTCCAAAGCCGTATTTTGTGGACCCTTACCCTTACTTAATGCCCATCCATGTTTGCCAGAGACATCGTGAAGCGTAAGGCCCATGATGGTGTTCGAGATGTCATTTATTTTGCTCCTGAAGTTAGGAGCAAAGTCACAAACACCAATATGAGTCTGAGGAGGACTAGGCATCAGTCGCAAGCAGTCGATCAATTCCTTTAAACTACGCTTTGGTAATAGTCTAGGAGAAAGAGGTGAGATCCCCAGTTCGTTATAAACCAGCATAAGCCAGCCTAGGTTAGTGGCATCGCAAGTATGGGATCCTCTTGGGCATCGAACCGTGGACAGTTCAAGTGATCCTACATGAACTGATCTCTCTGCGCTTTGTTGTGGTCTTTGAAGGTACTCATTTATGACCCTTGCACAATAATCGATTATTTGTTCCATGTATATAGCCCTTCGCGCTCTAATCGAATCCTTGATAACCTGGGGCCAAAGTTCTGTACCTTGAGTATCACCATCGCCTTTTGAGTTGAGGATAATGCTCCGAGAAATACTTGTAAATAGATCTCTTGCGCCAAATGTGTACGCAATAAGGAGGAGTTCTTCAGGATTGCTCTCGGCCGCTCGGGATTCCCACTGAGGTAGCCATCGATACTCCACTTGTAACTCCACCGGGGATGTGCACCTGTATCTCAAGCATACATCTGCGATACTAACAAACAATGGGAAATTGATATCATTCTTTGGAAGCTTTTGGGTGTGTCGATGGATAGCATGAAGCAGGAGAGCCAGAGCCTCGTGGTTGTTGGGCTCCATTTGTGGCATTCGATAGACATTTACTACATTTCCGTCTTTTTCAACAGTCCTAGACGGCGTTTTAGGCAGATCATTCATCATATTCATCGGAATGTTAGGACCAGGAGAGAGCATATGAGAGAATAAGGGCGACACATCGTCTGGGCTCAAAAAATGGGATGACACACGAAATCTGATGATCGGAAGCCTATCGGAAGGGCGGTTTGCAAACTCTAAGATTGTGTCCCCATTCTTATAGATGACAGACTCACGAACGACTCTATTTGGTATATGACCTGTGTCGAATAAGCTTTCCGATTCTTCGATATCATGCTTCAGTTTATCGAAGTTCAAAGATCGTATCTTGTACTTTTCGAAGAATTCTGGCTTTTCCGACCTCACCCGACGAACACTGGTGTCTCGCCATCTTGTGATGACACTTTTGCGATGCTCTTTATCTGCTAAGAAAATCTCAAGCTGACGTTGAGAGGCATCCGGTTCATAAGCAGTGTATGTCACCACAAGAGAAGTATGGAGGGTGTTGAGAAGTGTTTCCTGGAAGGCTTTATAATCGCGAATAGCTGATAGCCACTGATTATTGATCTGAAATGGTAAAGACACATCATTGCCTGATCCGCTGCTAACAGATGATCGCGTATCCAACGGACCTATATTGGATTCAAGTGATGGATTTCGCGCATGATGCTCCTCTAGAGTTGTCACGCGATTCAGTTTCATGAAAAAATGACATTATCGTTAATATATTTTATAATAAACGAAGAACTTACGCGATTTCTCAATCAATTTTCGACGATGATTTAGAGATTCCTCTCTTTGCCTTTTGTAAATTTCCCAGGTCGCATCTACATTTTTAGGTTCTGGTCCCACCAGCGCTCTCCGCAGCCTTCTCACATTTTCCTGCAATTGTATGTAATTAGGATCGTGCAAGGCGCCGATGAAGAGATCTTGCGACAAATTAGACTTGGTCAATTCGATTTCCGGGGGAGAAACGGGAGAGCTGACGATCAAATCGCTATGAAGGGGCTACAGCGATGTTAACGAAATGAACTTGGTATCAACAGGAATATTTTGACAGCATACATCAATCATCAAGCCAGAGCTACTAGTTATAGCAGGTTCTTCCCTGGTGGTAATTGTGCTGGTAGCTCTTCTCCCGGGCCAGAGTGAGAACCGTCCTGGCTTTTGGTGCGGGCTGGAATTGGGTCCGCATGCGTGCGATTGCTGTCGGCCCATCCTCGACATGTTGAAGCGGATTTGTTATCTCTTCTGTGAACAGTTTATCGAGGTCGTGTCTTTTTACAATCATGATGGAAGACTTCGCAGCGAATCAACATGAAATGTCAATATATGTATGTAAGACTGTTGACGATACATTCTCTTTGCTAAAGGCAGTGTAATGCCAAGGTCTGGGACCAAATGATTTGTGGGGCGGCTGAGTTGATCAGTTTGTGGGGTGGTAGTATTTATCCTTGTAATCCATGTGGTTCTCATGTCGCAAAATATATAACAACCGCTGCATCATCGGAAGTATATTATGTGTATATGTATATATATATGTGTGTGCGTGTGTGCGTGTGTATATATAAATAAAATTTATACACAAATTCGAAGGGTTGGTGCCAAATTTGCAGATTTGGCACTGAGAGCAATAATACAATGGCAAGATGTCATTTCCTTCCCTTCTCGAGTCACAGGATTTTAAGGATTTCTGTGTACGAGCATGGCCCCAGTATAGGAATAGTTTCCATATTCTCACGCCAAATGTACAAAAGCAATCATGTCGACCAAAACTTTAGCCAAGCTTGATGGAAGAGCCGAAGAGCCGAAGAAGGTGGCTTGCAGTGAGTAGTTGGTGATAAGACTTACATCAGTTCTTACATGTTTTGTTGGTTCCAGCTCGCGGGCTTGTCAGGATCGTTGTTTTTTTAGTTGCTCTCACCGGGGCTCTCCTCCGGATATTGAATGTCGGGGGAAACAGATTAAATACCTACCTATGTAGTTATGAGATCCAAATCTAATGCAAATATATGGCAAAAAGGAACAATAGTCTAGAAGTACAGCACGTTTCCGCCGTAAAATGGCTTGCCAATATCACATTCGCTAAGACAAATGGTTGTTCCATTGGAAGTAAGACAGTTATGTTTGCGCCCAATTCTCCGACGCATACACGGCTAACCATCGTATTGATATTGGCGCATATTCCGCGTCTAGCATTTACTTGTCTTTCAAGCGATTTTCCTTGGCATTCTCTTTGCGAATATCAGAGGTCCCGCGGCAAAATTCTTAAACTAAACCGGGAACTAATAATGAAAGTTTCTTTCTCATATCAATATCTTGATCAAGGACTATTACAAAGCCTCGAAAATTCAGTGTTTATGTAGAACGTCAACCCAAAATTAGAGGATGGCACCATGAGTGAGCCGTGCAGAATTTAAGATATTCCATACCTCCAGCCTAGTCCTTGAAGGTCTCAGGTCGCTAACAGAACAACTTCAACAAGGAGAGATTGAAGGAAGTAGATATTTCGACTCTAATACTCGAAACAATCTAGAACCTCTTAAAGCTCTTTTTTTCACAAATATTACGCAGCGCTTTCCTGAAGTGAGTATCAATACTATCCTACGGGAGAATACACATCGAATGTACACAATTTAGTGGGCTCATAGCCTCTAGCATGCCGTGACTTGGTTGTGATTGGTTTTGTGATAGGAAAACAAAGAATAAGGCCTAGAAGATCGATCTGCTATCCCAGCAGATAGAGTCGTAAGAGCTCAAGGAAGGTGGTCTAGTGGATTAGTTTTCTCCAAGGTCAACTGGTATTTTCAAGCACTTGCTGATGTTCAATTGACAATTTTAGAACACGAGCTCTCAATCTGATTCGAAAAGTCGCTGAGTCGCACGAATAAGCCTTTTAGGGGATGGAGCTAAACATACTACTACCTACAATTACATAGGGTACTGGTAAATCTCTCCACAACAAGTACTATGATAACGGGCAAATATGTGAACGAGTTGGACTAATTAGAGCCAACCTAAATGGTTTTACTATATCATCTTTCTCGAATCCTACGTTGAAACCCAATACCATACATCCACACAAACAGCGAACCAGAATCGGATCTCACAACCCTTCCCGTAACACCACTATCCTTCATCAACCACAAATACGATTCTACAATCTCCTGCACCAACGCAATATGCTTGGTCAAAAACTTCTTTCCATTATATAATTAAAAACAATTTCATCAAGCTACCTAGTATCACTGATCTATAAATCTCAAGGAACTATATATTAGTTTGACGTAATTCCCTTGCACCCTAAAACCACTAAATCCAACTCCCATCACAAGTGGCGCGAGTATACATATCAGCTAGGCTTACATCAGCTGCCGGGCATACTTCTCCTCCAGGAGCTTTCAGGTCATCTAATCTGTCTGATTATGACCCATCTGTTGATAACATAGATAACATCACACTGGAGGTATTCTACAAGAGCACGGATTCTACTCCTGCATAAGTGAAAGTAATATTCAATGAGATTCAACGCTTTTAAACCTCCTCATATTATCATAATGTACAAAATGTTATACCAAATTCATAATCATATGTTCAACCATCTGCCATTGATTTGTTTCCTTCTCACCTATGAAGATATTAGTATTTCATTCAGTAAACGATAATAGGGTTAAACAACTTACCATAGGCGCCAGAATTGTAACACCAGCTCCCAATGCCAAGACTGTAGCCACCAAACTCAACTTATTAAACGCCTTGCCCAATATATCAAAAGCAGCGCTAGGTGTAACCCTTGTTCCAAAGACGTCAATACCATATGCGAAGACCAGACTAGTACTTTCTAGTAGAGCAGGACTGGTAATGATATCTTTGAGACCTAGAACTTCACGTTTGTGGGTGATGACAAGTTTTGGGTCGAATTCGATGACAGGCGAGTAACGGAGAAGTCCCTCTTCTTGCTCGGCGGCGATAGGGTCTCGGCCAACTGGCCGACGAGGATCAAGAAGAAAACGGGGGATGCTCATAATAGAATTGGATTCCAGGGTGCAAAGAAGCTGACGAGTAGTGATGCCTTGGCGAGTCTGAGAAACAGACATGTGAGTGATTGCTTCAGGAACCACAAAGGATTGGCTGATCACATGAGGAAGAACAGGGCCGGCATTTATTACATCTAATGGGTCAAGGCTTGAAGCATTCATACTCGAGCCAAGGGGTCCACGATCATTAGGAATAGGGGATTCATAAAGGTCGGTAACGATGAGTTTATGTCCTTTAGAACCTTGCAAAGAGGTTGTGGTTGATATTTCATCGCTCCAGAAAGAGTATGCAAACCAATTCTCGGTAAAGACAGAGGGAATAGGTTTCTTGGTGTCAACACCCTCGTGATGCACGGCATAAAGAATGTCGCCTGAAACGGTATCAAGGAGATAGAAGGAGGCAGTTGATGTTAGGTCGGATACGGCAGTCACCAAAATGACGTTGGGATTCAAATACTTGTATAGAACAGTACGGTCACCAAGGACTCGACCAATCGATGCGACTGGATCATGTACGGGCTTGGTCACCACACCGACGATCCTTTGACCGATCGGTGGGTGAAATGACCAAGTGAAGACAGGTTTGGCATCAAGACCTTGGGTGTCAAATTTCAAGCCCTTGACTTCCCCGTTCTCACCACGAACCACAAGCGATGCCTTTGGCGTCCACTCTTTTGGTACATCACCAGGATTTCCATTGACGCCTATAGGTAGTACCCATCTTCCAGAATCACTGTCGACGACAGCCGCGCTCTGAACAGCTGGCCACTGACCAGGGTTTATAGCTTCAAGTCCCTGTCCAGTGGTGGTATTCACGATAATATACTCTCCTTGACTACCTCGGACTGTCGTTGTACTTTTAGAATTATCGACATATATAGATTTGACGTCCCATTTCTTGCCAGCTGGTATATCGAAAGCTTTTGTACTCCATACAACACTTCCTTGCGATCCGGCATCAAGTGCATATAATCGACCTCTTTGAGTAGCAACGATAACTAATTTGTTGAAACCAAAAGAATCTCGTGCCAAAATGCCATCCTTTGGTGCAGCCAAATCCCCAGGTAAGATGGCACTCAAAATTTGGGTTGGTAACTTTTGCAGATATGCAGGAAGGTATTGTAAATCATTAATATGACGCTTAACCCGGTGGATGTACGCAGCCCAGGGGTTGCTATGAGCTTCAGCCTCGAGTGTCTCGGCCAATGATTCTGATACTGGAATATCAGCCCATTCAGCAGCCACAACACCAGAGAGGCCCTCGACACGAGACCAAGCTACAGCACCATTGAGTACCAAAGCCCAATCCTGATCCGCACTGACCATAGCTGATCTAACAGCATATGTATCAGGAGCTTTTTGAACCACCTCTGATGCTCCATGGAGAAATTGAAGTCGACCATGTTGCTTTTCTGCTTTGATTGGCCATCTTCCCAAAATTCCATGAGACATTGATGAGAAAATAAAAGTTTCGTCCTCGGTAAAACGGGTAAAATAGACGTTAGCACCTTGCGAACTGGTTGAGAAAGCGCCTTTTCCAGCAAGCTTTGGAATTTCGTATGCTTTGCTGATGCTACCACTCTTCATATCAATGTGATAAACATCTGCTCGATTCGAGGTTGCCGAGTGACTGTGTACCAAGAAATGTGGTAAAGATTGAACCAGATTAGGAGCGTGAATAGATACTTTTGTAAGCTCGCCATCTGATGACTTTAGAGGTAATGTCTGCAAGTCGCTTGGTTTACCCAGAAGATTGACCTTAAGATTCTTCAAAGACCTATCGGTCCAAGAAATGATTGGCGCAGCAGAATTGGCTCCCACAAGTAAGACATCCTCTGGAGTATGAACATCCCCTTTGGTCGAGAGAGTATATTCAGTGACTCGTTGACCTGTCAAATGGTCCAAAGTAGTAACCTTCACACTGTACCCTCCCCAAGAACCATGAAGAGTGACAACAAAAATGTCTCTAACATTCGTGCTGATTTGCAAAGGTAAATCACCACTTGCATCAACATATTCCCATACAACATCTCCATTATCTCCATTTAATTTTCGTACCACGACTTTCCCAGCATCTTCGAATAAAGTCAAAATGTCCTTGACATTATCAAATCCCTCAACAACTTCCAAATCTTTAGCTATTCCTGAGAAAGTATTACCCCATCTTTCTCTTCCACTCTTCGCATCCCAACTATCAACTCTGTTGCCCAAAGCACTAACCACTGTACCAGCTCCCTCGACTCGTCGTAGCAGACCTTTGCCGTTATGATCATTCGCCAATATTTGTCGCCATCTGACCTGACCTGTACCTGGATTGACGGCTCCAAGAACTCCCAAATCACTCAATGTATATAATAATGCGCCTTGTTCATTTTCCCTAGGTTTGTAGAAGAATGTTGTCTCTGGTTGTGGGATGCCTAGTAATTCGTGGTGATAGTCGACAATGTATGCTTCATCTGCGAAAACTGCAAGGGTAGGTGGAAGTATTGACAGAGTCAGACAGAGTAGATTTAGAGGGAGTCGCATAATGGATGGTGTTGAATTAGGTGTGGACCTCCAATGTGGCATGAAGCTCTGGAGCTTGGTTATCTATTATAAAGTGGGACGGAAGATGGTCGGAACGGATTAATTAATCACCGATTGGATTTATTCGCCTCTCAGTTACAACTTCATATTCAAGAGCTCAATTCGAGTACCTCATATTTAAGAGGTCAGTTAAAGTACCTTACCAAGAGCACGCACTTATGAAACACTGGCTAGGTTTAAGCCAAACAATGTAGACGTTTCAAGTAACCTCCAGCCCAATGCTTTCAGCCGTCTTCAAAAAATTCCAATCTCACACGAGCTTCCCCCGCCAACAACGTTATTTCCTTCAGCATTTTTCAAGTACCCCATGTACAGAGAAGCATCTAATATACATCGGTTAGCCAAACTAATCCTCTGTTCATAAGAAGTGGGATTTCCATTGTTTATAATGATTGCAGCTTAGTAAACTGCTAATAATTAACTACTTAGATGAGTGTTGTCAAGGTACAATCCATTATAAGCATCTATTCCTCTATATATTCATGTTATTCATTTCTACGATTTCTCTTTAAGAAAATGAAATTTAAACCATTATGCAATCTTGCTATTATCTCAAGATAGTTGTGGTGTAAGGTGGCTTTGGAGAAGTTAATATTTTGAGAGAAAGGGGAGATGCTGAATTGGCGGGTTTTTCTCTCTATATGTTGCACATTATTCAATATTCAATATTCAATATTCCCATATATTTATATACATTAAATCAGTCTAAAGCTCAATATCAGTCTAAAGCTCAATATCAGTATATACCATATCTTTCATCCAAGTGTTCAGATGACAATAATAAATACAAACCCTACCTAGTATCTACAACAACCCCCATCACAATTAATTACTATCAACATACATTAACATCACAAGCAAGAAGCACCACCCTCAAAACCTCCCAAGACCCAATCCTCAACCTACACAAATCCACCCCCTCGTCCACATCCTCACACCCCTTCCAAAAACCGAACCGCATATATCCCCTTTGCAATTGCAGACTTTACACTCTATACTATCCTCAAAATAAATCAATTCCTTCCTCAAACATATTAAACCCCTCTCAAACTACCCATCAAACCTTCGCACACCAAAAGAATTCATCATAACAACAAAATTCACACTCACCAAGTCTAGTACCCTACTTTCGGACCGGCCCCCTTTCGGATCACTTTTTTATATCAAAAATCGTCATTTTCACCTATTAATATTTCAACAACCAATGAATCAAATCATTTAAATTTTGAATCATAGGTTTATTATATAATTATAGCTCAATTCTGAAAATTTCGGATTTTTCATGATTTTATTGGTTGAAATCTGAGTGATTGAAATTACAATTTTCAAATTTATATAACGTAACTTATGGTGAACCGGGTCATATGGGGAACTGGTCAGGTACCTTTACACCAAAATTTTGGTGTAAAGGTACTTATAGCGATTTCTTATAACTCTACAAATATTAAAGATAAACTTTAAAGCTTTAATAATTTAGTTCAATATCCAATAAAAATATAGTATTAGAGTTATAAAACAATCATAAAGAATTTTGTTCTTGAATTAATACGATTTTAAAAATTCCCATAGTAATTTTTGTTAGGCAAAATGAAAAATTTAAAGAAACTTTAATAACGTTATCTTTATTATATATTTGTATATTTATATAATACTTTATCATGATCAATATTTATATTGATTATATTATACTTTAAAATATCTAAGCTATATCTCTAATATTCATAGAGATATAAAAGTTGTTATAAGTACCTTTACACTAAAATTTTGGTGTAAGGTACCTGACCCGGTTCCCCATATGACCCGGTTCACCATAAGTTACGTTATAAATCCTATGCAAATAGAAAATCATAATTTCAATCATTCAAATTTCAATCAATAAAATCGCGAAAAATCTAAAATTTTCAGAATTGAGCTATAATTATATAACAAACTTATAATCCAAATTTCATCAAATTTTATTGATTAGTTGTAAGGTTATCAATAGCTGAAAATAACGATTTTTTATGTAACAAGGTATTTGGAAAGAGGGGTGGCCGGAAAGTAGAGTACTAGACTTGATAACAAAAGCAGTATCTCAACATCAAAACTCAACATCCAAATATTCACCAACAAACCAAAGTAAATCTATTCAGATGAGTAAATAATATTAAGATCTTATATTGACGATACAATCTATTCATTCCACACAAACAAACAAGAGAGGCAATACCAGTATCATCCATCATCCATCCATCAGAACATCTCTATCTCTGATTCTCTCCACTAAACTCCTATCTTCCATTTCCCTTTTCTTTTTCTTTTCCATCCAATCCATTCTTTTCCCAACCATAACTTAACATACAAGCCAAAAAAAATCCGTCCATGGGTAAAGGGGTATATCCACCAAGCGCCTTTTGCAAAAGCAAGTCAAAAAAATACCCTTTCCAGTAAATATATAAATAAGCCAATGCAATACCCAGTATGCATCCAAAGCTAACCCAAACGCCAAATTTTTTACAAATAATTCATCATGAATGAAATAAATGTCATATTAACGAATTCCAATTCCACTTCCACTTCAACTCAAATTGCATTTCCACCATCCAATGCTGATAAATCTTCATAATCAGGAATTGGTGGTCCATCATAAACTTCCGTGTTGACATAAGTAGGAGGACTAGCGGGAACATTCTCATATAAAGGAGGTTGTTCCTCATCCCATGAGATACCCAAACCCGATCTCTCTGTAACTGTCATTTTGAAGTGCATTCTCAATACTCTTGCTCCACCGGTTGGTGTTACTTGAGATGGTTTTTTGATCGGAGCGAATTCTTCCGAAACGATCATTTCAACAATGAGAGTATGGAAAACTTCAGTACCATCCTCAGATTTCATATCGCAAATTGGTTTTACATCTGGACGAATAGAAATTGGGAATTCAATTTCGATGGCTCCATCTGCTGTATCGTAATTTGATTTCCATCCCGATTTGATCTCCTCGGTGGCCAAGGTACGACAATCTTGGTGAGAGGCACCTTTCTTGCTCTCTCCTTCCTTTGTCACTTTGGCGGCATGTTTGGGACATGCTGGTGAGATAACTCGTTGGGTTTCATCCAAACGCCATGTTAAACGTTTTAATTTCCAATGATTTTGGGTCTTTGCATCTGCATTTCGATTCACAACACCATCCATGCGCATTGATATGTTTGATTCACCAATTGGGTAGATAACTGAAGGGAGTTGAGCATTTGCTGTTAGATTCGTTGGTGGAAAGATTCGCATTGAACTTCGTGGAAGATCTGATGGAATAATAGCGCGCTTAATGTTGAGAACGTGGGAGAGTTTCATCGGTTCGCCAGTCTTTGGTACCAGTGTAGCCTTGAGAACATATTCGATATTAGATAATGAACTCTTCATGCTCGCCGGTAAATGTCCGGGAAGGAGAAAGCTAAAAGGGAAGTCATGTTCGCCTGAAGATTGAGTTAGAATCCTGAAACAAAAAAGATGAAAATGAACTAATATTTACCTTTGCGGAGAGTAGCTGGACCTTGAAGGAAGTTCCAAGTAGTTAAATCATTTGATTGATGAGCGCACTCATTGCAATGCGCATGAAATGGTTTCTTTTGCGTAACCTCCAATGCCAAGCGCATCTTGAATGACTCAATCGCAAACTTCTCATCATGAATATGTAATTTTAATTGACCAGAGAGTAATGCGCCGGTGCTCGAAACTGTCGAACCATAAAGAACTAAGGGTGGGGACTCAATGGTACAATCAAGTGTTGCGCCATGATATATAGGAACTGTTTTGGACGAAGTCTTTGGTGAATGAAGACCAGGTATTGAGATACGTTTGTGAGTGAGGGAATGATCGAGCATCTTTGTTCCTTTGTCTTCTGTGATAGAAGAGGCTGCTGATGGGGTGCGGCTTTTTAAGGCTGGTCTACTGTTTGAATTCCTTCTTGGACCTTTCTTTCCTTCAGTTGGTAGGTCGAAGGGGTGTGAATGAGATCGAAAGAAGGAAGTAACGTGCTGCATAGTCGTTGCCGGCATGGTGGGGTTTTTTGGTGGCGTCTTTGACAGGGAAAATAAAGTTTTCGATGACCTGCTTTCTGCACAACAGTATTAAAAACTGCTTCTAGTATTAAACTCTCATTCGTGTTGGGAGGTGTCAAGTTGGGAGGAGAATTAAGAGTAATAGGTGGAAGGTTGAAGTAGAGGGAAGAAGGTGAAAGAGTCGAAAGTCTTTTTGGTGGTGTGATTGTTATGAGGAAAGAGAAGATGATGTAATGAATAAAAGTATTTTAAGTATATGAATGAATGCACTCGATATGATATTAATTAATCCCTTTGTTAGAGTGGGTAGATGATGAGATTGTGTTGTATAGAGATTATATTCGAGTGGGATGATGGTGAAATGGAAATATTATATTGAATATCAAACAGCTGGATGGAGGAGGTGGAAAGGATTTGAGCTATATAAAAATGATATTCAAGGCTCAAGGGAAGCATCAGCCCAAAGCTTGATATCATTCATTTCATTGCCTTATGATTTTAGCAAAGTGACACTATTCTAATTTCTTACCCATCTTTCATTCTTCCCCTTACCTCTAAGGGAATTTTATGTGTCAGAGGCATTTTCTAGTGAACCAAAATGTGAAAGTCATAGCCTAAAAAAAAAATTCAAATTTCCAAAATTTCAACCCTTGATCATTGATGCCCCTCACATGGGAAAATTGATTTTACTAATCCTTGTTTTGTTTGAGGGTCTGTGTTCGTTGTAACTTGTGCCTGGCCACCACTTATTATTATTATATTATTACGGGGCCGGAATTCTATTTTATGTTTGGTCCAGCGTTTGTGTTTCAGCGGTTAAACATCGCATGAGTCGAAATGTTTGGACTAGAACCATTGGACTTCTACACCGTATACCGAGTATCCAGGTCTAGGTAGGAAACGAAGAAAATCTTTCCATGAGTGCATTAAACTTTCCCTCGTGGCCTTATATGCTTTGGATTGATCGGTGAAGGTTTCAGGACCTCATCTAGGGTCATGTTTTGATTTACCCTAGAAACTCTGGAGTGTGCATTGATTTCACATTACAATATCTGGAGAATTTGATATACTCCGTAGTACGTACCTATACAGAGTAGAGACTAAGGTGTGGAGGAAGTGTACGGAGTATGTATGATAGAACTACTCGTACTGTCTACCGATACCCGATGCCGATTGCCGATGCCGCAGCTCTCCTTCCATAGCTACATACTCCAAACCTTCTTTTTCTTTCCCTCCTGTTTGTCTGTAAGGAATATCTTGATTTTTCTTTTTACAGCAGTACTTACTAACTACTAGTTAGTTGGGCATAATATTCTTCACAGCTTCCTTGTTGGAAATTACGTTTAGCTTCTTCTGGGGTACGCCCTGTGGATCAGGTACATTTCAACGTCAAAGTTTTTCTTCTTCCTTTCCAGCCAGTCATTCAAACAGCTGATGAGGAACTTGATTGATGACTGGTTGATGACAACTTGATCACAACTTGATGTGCGTGCCTGTATGGTTGAAGCACGTCAACTAGTTCATCATCCCATCCTCTCTTTTTGGCTTGCATACGAGTTATGTACATATTAGGGTAGGTAGCCAGCTAGCCAGCTACTCGGTTGCTTGACACTCAAGGAACAAAAGACCTGAGTTTCCATGTACTAGCAACATTGATGTTGTCATTGATTACTCTCAATCGTACTTCCTCACCAATTATACCATATTGCGACTTTTCCAGCCGCAATGATGGAAATACAAGGGTATTTGGAAGATCATTGAGGGATCTCATGCCAAGATTCTGACGGATGGGTTGGAAAGATGTTGCGCGCTAGACATGAACGAACGACTCGCCTTGAGCTTGTAGTGCTTAGTTATATGTAACTTATTTAGGTACTGATGGGGTGGACGACAACTTCCACGAACGATAAATCAAACGTCAATTCATATGGAGCGTCGTGTTCGTTCAACGGCGTTATCCTTCCTAATTTTCTGATACTCGTGGCCAATTTCGAAAGTCCAATTTAGGACCAGTGACAACAGTGACAACAGTCACAACACGAGGAACACGAGGAACACGAAGTATACGATGGTGATATCATGATAGAGACTTTTTAATGTGGACTTTGTAATATTCTTTAGGACTAAGGATCATATGCAACCAGTCCAGTAATCCATACGTACTGTATTCTCCCTCAGGCCATAGGGCTCGGAGCTCACGCCATCGAATGAAATATGGAGAATCTAGAAGATCATTAAAATCACTTGTTACTCGATCAAAACCGAGAATCTCATCAAAATATCGGAGTGGGCCGAACTCGAACTCTGATTGATTGTCTCTATTGTCAAGATGATTCGCAATACAAGATGCTTCTGGCCACCCACCTACAACGAAAACATCATGGAATTACGCATGATCCTCTTCTCATGGTGCAATCAATTTCTACATAGTACATACACATGTGAGAAAATGATACAATTGAAACAATGCGCGACTTTCTCAGGATTTTCTATTTATGAGTTTTGTGGCTCGTTCATTGTGGATGAATCAAATAAAACCCACAGAATAGGCGTTCAACATTTTACTTTCTCCTCGGAGACAGACAGTCAATCATGTGCTCGAGCCTTGACGCCTTCAAACTTCTCTGTGTCGACCGACGCTCTCTGACTTCAATTTCATACATGCGAGAATAACCGCAACATGGTAAAATTTTTCCCACTGACAATACCATGACACGCCGGGTACCTTCAAGCGTTTCCCGTCAAAAATCTCGAAAATCGGGAAACAGTTTCCAGATCCGGTTTGATGCGACACAATAACCGCATAACCATGTGATTTCCATCGAGTAAGAAAAATCACATCCGAGCAAAAACCTGGAACAACGAACCTCCGTCTTCCTTTGTCTCCTTTCTACAATACTCCAATTCCAGACCGATCGATCTCTCTCGCAATCATCCAATGGAACTCGGAAGGAAGTCCATCTAAAATCCCATTTGATCACATTCAATACTTATTACATAACAAGAAACCTTATTTTGTCAAAATCCTTCAAGTTTCATGCTTCATCAATTGGGATTAAGAGTGGAAAAATCTTTGGGGACTCGAGAGGTTTTGCCCTGTGCAGTCAGATTCACACGAGCTCTCGATGGATGAGATCCACAAACATTCTCAAGTATCCACCCTTAAGTTTTTCTTGGATCTTCCAAGCTTCGGGTTCCAGATGTTACTAAATTAGTATCGCAGGAGAAATTTTCATAAGAATTTTTTGGACTTCCCGTCGCTTCGCTCACGGTCCAACGTCCATCAAAATCTGTTTTCTACTCCACTCATATACCGCATGTACCCTCGATTATACTTTTTTTGGTATTCTAGAAGTCTGATGTTTTGCGTACTAAGCATTCTACCGAGAAAAATCATCTGCATGGCGTGACAAAATATTCCGATTGGATCATAAAGACAACTTGAAGTCTAGTGACTCAGGGGAAAAATTTTTTATGTATTCCCCGGTTCGGCCACCTTCAGATGAAATTTTCTTTGACCAGCAGGGCAAAAAAAGGTTGGACCTTCCTCTTCCTCTCTTTCTTTCACCGATCAGGTTCAATTCTGTGGATCATTATGCCTCCACAATTAAGCGGAAGAGCCGAAATAGGAGGTCTCTTGGAAAATCGAGATGATAAAAGCCTTATTATTTTTCAAGTTTTTGTTGCACATCTCAAATTTTGAGGCCCATCGTCACTATGGAAACGAACGGTGAATGTGAAAAATTCGATGTGTAATGTGGAGATTACTTTTGTGTGCATGGTTGCAATTGACAGATCATGGTGAAACAAAGCTTGAGGTCCGGGCTGCGTGTATGTGGTTCTTTCAAGACAATTGATCACCCTCGTGAATAATTTTCTTCAATGTAGGTGGAGAATATTGTGGGTTGGTAGTTGGGTTTTGTAGAGAGGTTCGAAAATTGGAATGGTGTGGATCAATTAATCTTGCTGGCATGTTGGAGATGACCGAGTGTGTCGTTGTCTTTCCCCACGAACAAGAGAGTCCAGATGAAAGTAGGAGAGTATTGAAGTCGATGCTTTCCTGCCGCAAAGCTATAGCCATATGGATCTTCTCTGGTCAAGAAGCAGTAGTACTGTGTTTGGATGCTTTAAGAGCCTAACACCGACCACAACTTGATCAATTCATAACGAATAGAGTCAGTGCATTCCAATTATGTTTGGAAGGAAACAAAAGCAATAGGAATAGGGGTCCCTTAGGATCGAGTCAGCCAAATCATGAGAAAGGGTTCAAATTCCTCCCTCCAGCTTTTCAAGCGTCATCCCTGTCACCAGTAAGTACCTTGACATCTACCAAATCCTCATTGCTCAACAACCTCACTTTACCAACCACCACATCTTCACACCCACATTTTCACGCATCATAACCTCAATCCCAAAACAACTTCTCCTCCAAAAACGCACGCTCCCTCGTTATCATGATCATGATCATGATCTTCCCTTCCCATTTCCACACTAAGCCCTAAAGCATTTAAAAACCTTCTCGAACCCCACCACCAATTTTACCAAACCCTCCCTCTGTCTGACCCACCTGACAAAAGTTCCTCTAGTGCGGAAAATGAGAGGGAAATTTGGAAATCGGTGCAAAAGAAAGAAGAATTTTCGATATATGCAGGGATGGATGGAATCTTTACAAAATTACAATGTTCAACTCCAAACTTCATCATCCCGTTCAAGAAAGAATTCACGGACCGACTGGAAACATGATGTCAAGAGGGAGGTCTTCATGTCCTCAGACATCTATGGCGATGTATTGATATGTTTATATGTTTCTCATCCAAAATAATAACAAAAGGACTTTACACTCACTACAAAGGATGTAATGGTTTTGATCTACGCAGGATTCGACCACCTGTTTTTCTTTCCTTTTTCAAACTTTATAGTTGAGATAGTGAAAAAAAAAACCCCCCCCAAAAAGATATTCTGACCTACGCAGGGATCGAACCTGCAATCTCTTGATGCCGGACGCCAGGTGTGTTCGATCCCTGCGAGTCGTAGTCAAGCGCCTTGCCATTGGGCCAGCAGGCCGATTTTATCACCAGTTGTTGTGATATTTGATGGAGAGATTGGAGAATTTTCGGTACATATCGGAGGTTTGGGCATGGATATAGGAGGGTGACCGGGTTTGGGGTTTGATGGTGGGAAATAGTAGGTTGGCTTTTTGGTGGAAGGA
Organism: Sclerotinia minor; assembly: GCA_025389075.1. Classification (NCBI taxonomy): domain Eukaryota; kingdom Fungi; phylum Ascomycota; class Leotiomycetes; order Helotiales; family Sclerotiniaceae; genus Sclerotinia; species Sclerotinia minor. The sequence goes on from QRFH01000007.1 coordinate 1,305,601, forward strand.
AATATAGTATAGTAAGTAAGTAATTAATAGAAGAAAATCTAATAATCAATTTTCTTTATATATTTGTTGGAAAGCACACACATATATATATATATATATATTCACTACTACAATATACTACTACAATATACTAAGCTACCTACCCATTGTATATCTAGTATACTACCGTATTATAGTTATCTTACACTTAATTACAACTTACACTTCAATAATATTATTAATGAATCTTATATAAAGATTATATAAAATAAATACTAAAATCTAAAGATTTTTCTTTATTGAATAATAATCATTTGAAATTAATTTTGTTTTTTTTAAACTTTCATTATAAAAAATCAAATTATATTTATTTTATCAATTTTCTATTTTGATAACTATATTATTTAGAAAAAATATCAAAAATGTATTTCAGAATTTCAAATCTTATTTGAGATGGAAATAATTCATATCTTGAACTTGAGTAATATTTTATTATTAATTAGAATTTTGATGATTTGTTAAAGTGTATAAGTATTGGTCTAATAATCCTAGTCAGTATATAGCTGTGGTCTAGTACTGTATTTGAATATTGAGATATCACAGTATAATTATCGAGTTCAAATCTTTCAATTAAAAAAAGACTCTTGATTGATTTTTTTTTTTTTTTTTTTTTTGTAAATCATTAACTTTTTGATTATTTATTTGTTTCATTTTATATTCTAGATATGAGTAAAAGTATAAGTAATAGATATCAAGTTATCTATACCTATCAATAAAGACAATGAAATCATAGAAACTGACGCAAATATAATAGATACATAGCTTGGCACACTCTAGACAGGGTAATTCCTAATGCAGGGTTTCTTTCAACATGGTATTTTCAAGAACAGTTTCCTATTTATCTATCTATCTCTGCCTTTAGGCGTACGCAGCCCATCCTATAGGTAGGTATTAATTAGCATTTATTTACAATATAAGCTCGCTACGACATATAGAAAGCCTAAAGTAACAGAAGAGAAATACAGAACATACCTGAATATAAAACCGCCAGATTTCTCTCATCGCTCGCTTGATTGATCAAATCATTAACTGTAGCTTCTACACTTAATGTTTTGGACAATTTCTTGTTAACCACGGTTAAAGCTTTATCAGCCTCACTGGGTTGATTGACTGCTTGCTTTTCACCACCTCTCTCTTGTCCCATACGGAATTCCGGTGCAACGCTTTGTGCTATCTGTAGTTTGGCGAGTCGGACCGGTGATATAGACCAGCTGTACAATGGATCATATCGCAGAACATCAAGGATTGTCATAATACTATAGACCTCTTTACGTAAAGCAGAAAGAGTGAATTCACAGCATCTTCGAAACACGCCTTCGGTTTTCGTAATGCCCATTCCGTCGACGATATCGCGAGTGAGCCGGAAAGGTACTAATTCAGGAATGGGAAGAACCCGACCCATTTCAAAAGCTACACCAAGGTCAATATGTACCACTTCCCCGCTTTCAAAATCAAGAAGAATATTGTGACCATGTCTATCACCCAATCCGAGGACGTGACCTAGTATGGATATGGCAGCTGTGCTACGTGTGTACGCTAGACGTTTGGTGAACCATTCATCGGGGTCGTTGAAGTGTTCTGTGAAGAAGTAGTGCATAACGGGATGGAAATGTTCGGTAACCGATCTGAATTTCTTGATTCGTACTTCAGTTGGCTGACCTTGAACATCCGCAATCTCTTTGCGACATACGGTTCCTTTCAGGTCTTTTGGATAGAAGCGCTCATGTGCTGGCATGAGATATTCATGCAAAGGGATTGTGCTTGGCACGAATTCGATGACACCAGCTATGGAGGTCAACGGCAGGACTTTGTAGGTCCTAATGCTGAGATTTCTTTGTCGAGTAGCTCTATCTGTTTTCAACAATTCGCTGACTTGAGCAAATACCTGTTCCATGATGGCGTCTTGGCGCAGATCATCATTACCTCCTTTTACCTACTACACGTTAGCTGTAATACTTGCATCCACTATCCTGGACTCCTACCAATTGTTTGAATCGCGCCCCGTTATCTGCCACGGCGGTGATGATCTTTGGTGCACTTACTCCAGATGCTATACTCATCTGTGACTCAAATCTAACCATCTTTGGAACCTTGGAATAATTTTTGTCTGCACGAAGGTCTATTTGTATTGTCGGAGGAGGTATGGAGTACTTCCTCACAATACTGTTGAGTTTTAATCCAGCAGGGGAATCTTTAATCGAGAGCTTTTTACCAGTTTTGTACTTCTGCTCATCTTTCTCGCCTGCGAGTTGAGTATATGGCTGGATGACGAAGCCCAAAGCAGCCCATAATTCCCGCGAATTCTCAGCTCTTTGGAGTTGCTCTGAAACCTTGAGAGTGGCTTTGTTCCTTGAAATAGCTATTTCATCTTTGGTATTTGGCCGACTGTGAGACCCAGCATATATCTGGTACATACCATGATATGGGTGATCCATACAGATTCGTAATACTAGGCTGAAAAGAAGCTGCTGAAATTTCGAATCGTCATCAAGCAAACGAGAACTGAGTTGGTTCATCAGCGTGGCAAATTTTCGACTAGGTACCTTGGGCAAAATTTTGGCGACAGCTTCATTGGCAAAACCTTCCGCGGAATGTTCAAGCCAGAGTGCTGTAAACCGTAGCGCATTGCTATCATGGTTATCCGAAGCAGCTAAAGCGAGAAGATAATTCTCCAAGCATTGGCGCAAAAATTCGTCTCTGTTGGAGCAATGGCGACGATATTCTCGCTCGTCTAGTCCGAGCCATGTCTTGGCCTTCTTTAGATAACTATGATGCCTTGATCTCTCTGTCGAGGATGTTGCCTTTCTCAGAAGTTCTTCGTAGTCAGCGACATCACTGGATCTCATCTCGCTTAACTTCTTCATTCGCTCCAAATCTTTCAAACTATCAGGGTCCTGTAGTTGTTGATCACAAAAGACGGCGAATTGGTGGAAGACTTTCGCAGCTTCATGACCGTCGGACGTTTTCAGGTCCTTGAGGGCAGGTTTTAGATACTTTTCAATGATACGATCAGGCTTCTCTAGTCTGGCTTCGGAGACTTGGTGACCAATTTTAGATAGGAGGTCGGGACGACCAACAGGAATTGTCTGTGCTTTTAAGAAGGGTGCATTGTCCAAGGCCCGTAATATGCCTATCGAAGATGTCATTTCACCTTGCTCCCACAATGCATCTGCGGTCTCCATATGAACCGCAGCTTCAATTTCCATACCAAGGGATTGGCAGGGTTTGATAAGATCGATTAGTGAAGTTGTCAGAGATAATGATTCTTGCAGGGCGCCATGAGCACGGTTCAACGATGAAGAGATGAGTGCAACATGTACCTCAACTAGTCTTGTATCTTTGCAAGAGAGATTGAGTATGCTTCGAAGGCGTGGTTGTTGGCTCAGGGTACTTAAAGCTGTGCCTCGACAAGAAATCATCTGGCTAATGTCATCAAACCTAATTTTGTATTAGCTAAGATTATGGTAAAATTTGTCAAGTACTATTACCTCCCGGTCTTCATCCATTCAGAGCGATTGCGAAATCTTGACAGGACCTCTTCTAATTCTCCAGACTCCCGAGAGCTAAGAACTTCATCCATTTCGGTAAGAGCCGCCAATGTTCTAAGCGACTCGTGAAGGGCACTGGCACTAAGGTCATCTCGCACGAGGCGTTCCATTGTGCCCTCAAGTCCTTCGTCTATTGCTTTCATCAGTGTTCCGCGGTTTGTAGTAGTATGAGCTGCTTGGAAAGCTTTGTAGATTGTTACTGAGTGATTATCGCTAGCAGGAACTGGAATGTCCCATTGCTCTAGTTTACGGGCGGTACGAAACATAGAATCTAAGGATGTACCGGCTGCTCCAGAACTCTGTTGTGCTTGCAGTAAAGAGAGAGAAAGACCACTCAAGCTAAGCATGTCTAGAGCCTTAACAAGAGATTGTGCGTCCTGAGCGGCTCTAGGGTCTTGCTGCTTGATATGGCTATCATACTGTGCACCTCTGAAAGCGAGACTTTTAGGCCCATCTTTCTCATATTCTAGCCTTGCAAGTATCGTGCTTAAGCTGGCTGTCTGTTGCACCCCATAATATAGATCGGGGTCATCAATGTTCTCAAAAATTGCGAGCAGCAAATCTGACGGAAGTTCGGGCGCTTCACTGCCATCATTCATCGTCAAAGAACGTCGAGATGATTTGACCGGGATCGATTGATGTTCTTCGACAAATATCAAAGCCGTTTTAAACATTCCACAATGCATGGCGGCTGTAGCTACTTTGAGATAGTCGAGATCTAGCCAGTGTAAACGATCTGCCGAGGATTTCTCGTGGGGAAGAGGTTGAGTACGTAAATATAAAATCGAGTTGATCAGAACTTTCAGGTTGTTCCTATCGGCGGCTTGGCTTCTGGAAAACCACGCCGCGAATGCATTAGAGATCTGCTTGCGGCTATTTTTCTGTGCTGGTAAATCCGTCGAAAGTACGAGGTGGAGAATGAACGGAAATGCTTGATCAGCAAACTCTGATACATCTCTAAGGACTGGAGCTAGGGCGCAGAGTATGGGATCTTTAGGGACAGCTCTAACCAATGCAATGGAGAGGTCTTGTAGCCAATTAGGAGAAAGGATTGACGTTGCCTCCAGATGACTCCCTAAGCTAGTCATACCATCCGGTAGTTCTGCGACCTCACATGGCGGAATGGGATAAGGATTCCACGCTGATGCTTCGAACACTGGTGGCGGTAGACTCTGGCGACCAATTTCCAAAATCTGCTGGTCTGAAGTTGTAATGATGATACGTAAAGCTGTTTCAGCAATTCCGGCTGCTGAACTATCATCCCCCAAAAGTATGGATTGAAGAAGACTCAATATGCATGCCCGTGATGGAAGATTAACTTCGGATGATGTCTGAAGTTCCTTTATTTTCGTCAATGTGGATTCCTGTAGAAGTTCGTGGTGCACGTGCCCAGTTGCCGCAAAGGCTCTTCCGAGTACGCGCGCCGCCCAAGACATGTATTGTTTATTCGACGAATTTCCTCTGCAAGACTTCCACACGACAGCAGCCCTGGCTTCTGCGGCTGCATCTTCGCCGTATATATCGTTCCTGAAAGAACTAGGGCATTCAAACTCTGAGCATAGCATACTGAGCGCAAGTTTCCGAGCGGGTAGAGTCAGTAAATTGCCCCCATTCTTCTCATCCTCCAGTAGCCGATCAAGTAATGTGCTTTCTATTGTTCCCTTTTCAGCGTTTCCAACTGCTCGGACCGCTTGAGCAGAGGCCACGAGAGATTTAAAACTTGAACGCAGAGGCGCCGCCAGAGCGGGAGATTCATACCTGGAGGCATACTTCCCAATCCAAAGATGAAATCTCTGGGCCTTGGTCATTGTAGCTTGATGTTGACTCTCCTGTGTTGTGCTAGATCTACGCTCCTGCATGAATACACGTAAAGATCCGAGTATCGAAAGGATAATGCTTGCAACAAAAGATGGAGACAGCTTCAGGTATTCTGAGCCCTGTATTAATAGATATTGTAAAATACCGATAGCATCATCTGCACATTCAGGATCCTTGATGTAAGGCCTTATAGATCGAAGAAGCATTTCCAAAGGATAACCTCGAGTCGCAGCATCTCCAGCAAGCGAGATTAAAACACGAAGTTTTCGCAATACAGAGCAAGCATGCAGCGACCCAAGTGCAGGATGGATAGTCCTAAGTAATTTTCTAGCAATGAAAGCTACTAAACTTGGAGTGTATAGATCGCCTGCCTCATGCACTGTCCTCGTACACAAATGTTTGATTTCATGTAAGAGGTATTTTGCTTTGAACGCGGGTTGCTGAGCCGGGGGCAAGATAATCTCAGACGAGCTCAGGGATTTGATCTCTACCATGATATTGGCGGCATATACTAAATTCTCATCCTTGGCGAATGACTTTTCAACATGTTGCTCTTGGTCTATGACATTAAACAAAGTAGCGAGTATATCTGTAAAATGCAGATGGACACATTCTAAGAACAATTCTTTGCCGAGGCGACTTTTCAGTCGGGCCTCACCACTTATACGTTTCTGGTCGCTCGAGGGGGGTATGCTTATATTGTTTGCAATACAATATGCCATCGCCTTCGGAAAGCCTTTCTGAAGTAATTGGGTTGCGGGAATATTTAAAAGCTCAGCGAGGTGGTCTAGTTGGGCCTCATGACCCCGCATCATTATGATGGCGCAGGTCTCTTCCTGGGCGAATACCAATAAGTCACCAAGAGTGGCGAAGCCAAATATTTGGTACGGTATATCGTCCATTGCCTCTACCTCGAGCCAAGTGTAGAGAATCTGAGGGGCAAACAATGCGAATAGCTCCTGTGAACTCGCTACTGCGAGCGCAGAAGCAACATAGGACAAGCACCAAGTGGCATGTCGCACCGCACCCGCAATTCTACCCGGAGTTTCAAAAATATGGTAAATGCATCTTCGTAGAAGAGTTGACCAACGGGAAGCTAGTTTTGCCAGGACATAAAGTCGAAACGCGATGCCTTCCAAGACCTCTGGCGCAGAAGGTAAAAGGTCAAGCACATCTACGAATATTTTGTCATGCTCTTTCAAGGTGAAGAGCTCAAATATTTCCGAGATTTGATCACCAATGAAGAACTTCGTAGAAGTGTTACCTTTTTCGAGAAGCTTTAATAGACTGGTACGTGGTGACGGTTGAGAAGGGGCATTCCCATAATTCTGATTTGCCCGCAAAAGTTGTAGCAGCATGTTAACAATGCCTAGCTGGACGACTGTAGAATCGGAGCTCTTCTCAATTCGTAAAATAAACCAATCGTAGAGTTGCTTAGCATGTTTCATGAAAGAGTTTTGTTCCTCCATTGACCAGAAAGGCAAAAGTCCTATCATTACGTCCAAGCATGCGCACATGGCAATTTCGCTGGCAAGAAAATCGTCTGACGAAAGTACATGGCCAACACGCTGGAAAAGGCGATAGGCATCAGCCTCTAAAAGAACAAGATCGGATTGAAGTACATCGCGTATGAGTGAACGACACGAGAGTATCTCTTCATCCTTCATAGAGACCAGCTTATCGATAAAAGAAGTTGGCACCGTGCAACTTTCTGGGGCCTTGTTCATGTCAGCGACAAGCATTAGTCTGCCTATTGTATCTATAAAAAAAGATGAAGAACTCATTTCCAATCCCATGGCTCGCCTGGGGACATTAAAGTTTTGCGCCTCCTTTGCTGACTGACTTTTCTGAGTGGGAAATTCGTCATCAATATCCATGAGATCATCATTGGCTACTGAGCTTGACTCCTGATCTATACGGCGACGCTTGACTTCTTCCGAGATAAGGCTCAAAAACTGTAGCAATTGAGAGTTTTGCTCCGAGACGTGCTTGAATTGATTGGAATCGCAAGGAGGGAGATGAGGCTGGATTGCTTGCAAAAGAGTATGTACAAACTCGTCGGTGGCATGCAAATCTTTGGCATCGGATGTTTTCAAAAATTCCAGTAACTCACCGCCTAAGCCTCGAAGGTCTTCCCTTAAATGAGGTAACTGCTCCAAATCGGCATTATCAAAATGCGGTAATAGATCAAGACTAATGATGCATGCATTCAATGAGCCTCGATACATGTCAGTGGAGACCTGTGGAGAACGCTCTGCTTCTGCATTGAAGTTTCTCCAAATCTGTAGAAGCTCGCTACATTTGGATGTCAGAAACTCGATGATCAATCTCCGAGCAGAACTGAAGTGAGCACTATCTAATTTGAAAACAACATCATTATTAGTGGTAGATTTCGGACAGTATCGGCACACAAAATCTGCCGCGGCAGGTGCACTGCCATCAAGTAGTAAAAGAAAACGGAGAACCTTTTCCCTGTCTAGGTGTTTTTGCCATGCTTGGAAGAGTGCACCCCCTATAGGACGGCCGTTTGAGCATACAGGCAAACTAGGCAGGCCAAGACTCGTCCGTAACAATGAAACGAAGTCAAAAGGGTGTAGATGCTTCCCATACTGAGCAATGAATAATCTATCGGCTTAAGATATGTTAGTCTCGATCAAGAGATAGCCAATGGCATTCGCACCTGGATTCCATCTTCCAAAAAGCCAACATATCACATGCTGGCAGGCTGCCAGGCTCGCACCAGGTGCTTCGCTAACTTTGACCTGTAATAAATGATTGACTAGGAAAATAGACGATTCGCAAAGGACTGGCGGGCCACTAATATCCGCTGTGGTGATGATGGCATTCACACTGTCTTCAATATCACGATAAGCTACCAGGTGTTTGGCGTGAATTGCATGAAGTGCTAGAGCGGCACCACGGCATGTCCCCGCAAAAGTGAGCGATTTAGCTCCGTTATGCCAGAGCTGTTTCCAATCTGTTGATGACTCGTCTGCAGCACATACTTGATACGTACAACTGTGTTTCCATTGTCAGTTATAGCAGATTAGTCTTGACAAAGTACTCACCTTGCTATACCAAGGAAAGCCCATGACGCAATGTTACCACGCTTGTCTAAAGCACAATTACCCAAATGAGCCAGCAATTCTTTCAGAAGAGAAGGCTGGAGTTGATAATTTTGTAGTAAGAATGGAATCAATTGCAGACCAGCTAATAGAATCTTCTGATCGCCAGACTTGAGAGGATCGAGTAATCCTTCAGATGAACACGAAATGCGTTGTCGCTTTCTTGGGTAATTATTCGAATCATCTGAATCATCTGAATCACCTCCCACTTTTGGTTTCACTTGATGTATGCGCTCCTTGACTCTCACCAATCGCTCTAGGATAGCCATGGCGAGTAGGTTTGCCCAATTACGCTCAGCAGCCGTGCTAGCCGTGCGATTGTTGTGAGATTTGAGTCGGAAGCAATATAGGCGAAAAGGATCGCGGCTCATCTTTCGAGAACTTAGATCCAAAATCTCCACATCGTCTAACTGGAGCTGATCACTGTTTTCTCGCCGAGAATAATCTGCCCTCAAAGCATCAAGTAAATCGTTTAAATTACTCTCCAACTCGACATCCTCATTGCTCATGATATTGCTCTCTAGGTGCAGATGAATATGGAACAAACTAATCAGCATTTCATCTCGCACGGAGTTAATCTTTTCGTCCTTGTACAATGATTTACCTTGCCAAAGCCGACATATTAAAGGAATCAACTCCCGACCAATTGAAAACGAAAATGAGGTATATTCTTCAGCAAAAGATGACAAAATGATATTAAGGACAGAGAATGCTAAACGATGTAGCGTGCTTACATTCGCTTTCAGGTACTGAAGCAAGCGCATCATCACGGTGCCCACCCGCTCAAGAGTTGGGAATGAATGATCGTTGGTGGTAGAAAGAAGTGGAATGAGGATTTGACAAAGGACTTCTGCTTCATGTTCAGACACCGAGTTTGACCTCTTTGGAATACTTCCCAGCCCAGAGGGAGATTTATACAATGATGGATGGCTAATCCCCTTGCCAGACTCCAACGGATCTTCGTTAGTGTCTCTCAGGTACAACTCGATACCCTCGACGGAAAAGTCTATAAGTTCAGTTCGAACATCCTTGATACCCGCTGCATTCGCTGGTCTCTCGAGCAGATAGCCCAGTGTCTTAAGGTAATTATTTACTATCGGTTGAAAATAATCTCCAGTTGATGTAGGAATCGTGTCAACAATGTGAATTATCAGAGCATTCACAGTCTTCTTCTTGAACTTGTATACTCCAGCCTCCACTATGGAACATATGGCCTTGCTAGATTGTTCTAGCTTGGTGGTCGACTTCACAGCTGCTGGCTTTCTTGACTTTCCATCTGTGGGCCTATTTGACTTTGTAGGAAGTAGATATTTTCGTTTTTCCTCAATGACAATTTCGAAGAGGACCTCGAAAAATTCGTGGCACTTAGCGTCTGTAGGTCGATCGCTCCTGGTGTCCAAATTAGTCCAAAAGTTTCAAATGGAATGAATATCTTGACATACACATCATCAGACTTGAGGATACCATGGAAGATGTTAGGTAAATCTAGTCCTCGCCAGTTAGCAAATGTAAATCTGCCAAGCAGATTCATGGTTAAGGTAGGTTTACCTTTCAGATAATCTTTGAATAAATCCGGCTTTCTAGTCTTGAGAATATCTGGGATTTGTTTAACTTGTGCCTTGAGAACTGCCAATCAAGAATGTTAATTACCAATAACCTTGTCTAAAGGTTTCTTTCTACGATCTGCATATGGATGCGACATATTAAAGACTGCGATCACAAAGATTCAACGCATTCCCTAGGTTGGAGCTTACACAGCTGTTGCTGATATGGGATGTACCGCCGGACTTGCGATTTATGGTAATATGAGACAAGCTCCAAAGTCCTCCAAGGTTCAGTACAAATGCAATCAAAAGATACCCAGGTAGGTATGGCAGTTTAGACACTTTCGCATTTGTAAGGTTTGCAGAAGTCAGCAGTATCATCTAATTGTGATATTATGAAGGTTGTCAGTGGTTTCGTCGATGCTTATAATTATTTAAGTGGTGGTTGGCCCTCCGCGACGCGATTTTTCGTGTGCAGGACAGCTTCAAAAATAACATCGCTTGTTTGCTCCATCAGATAATTTTTTATACGATCACAGAGAGCACAAACTACCACTTACAGCATCTGCGACAGAGAAACCATTACGACTTGCCATGAAAGGAATACGAATATACCCTTTTAAACTTTTATGAGTTCTGTGCCAGATCAATTCCCTGTGTCAAAAGCTTCGGCGCATCCTTCTCAACCATGGCGGAGCAGTCAAGTAGCTTGAATGAAATCCAAGCCTTGCATTCGGACCTCCTTGCACTATCAAATTCTCGCCTTTCGAACCTCGAACGATTAGCGATTGAGCTCGATGCTCATATCGCAGCCTTTCGTAATCTTTTGAACCACAAGAGCCGGAATGAGCAAAGTCGGAAGAGTATTGAGGAGGGTGTGTACTTTCCTATGACCTCGAATCAACCATAAAGAATCAAAATTAATATGACTATAATAGGGAAAGTCGAGCGAGATGGGGAGACGTATAAGATCAACGACGATTTTAAGCAGGGAACATATCAACTGGCGGACGAATTGAATCTTGATGAGGTCGAGGCATCCCAAATCTTCTTCGACGCACAAGACGATGCCGATGCGACAGGGCGCTCAATTTTATCCTGCTCCATAATCCGCTTCCATCAGCGACGGAAGCTCTTGTTGGACTGTTTGCGGCTTACACTTCAGCGAAATGCTGAGTTAGAGGGCGACTCGGAGCAGGAAAAGGAACTGAAAGCTTACCTGGAATATATCATCACGGAGTCGACCCGTAGTGAACCTACAACCACAACTAAAAGTGGAGCTTCAACTTCAATCAAAACAAGCAATGCGCCAACATTTATTTCAAGATGCATTTCTACTATGGGTGATATCAGGCATTGGCTCCAGAAGATTTCCGACAAAGTTAGTAGTTTATCTGTATTGGGACAACCATCGCAACCGGATCTTCTAGAAATCATGGAGTATCAGCGCCACAGTCTGATCAAACAACATGAGTTACTCGGCGTTATCATACTCTATCTGGTAAAGGCAAATCATTCTGTCGAGGGAGATTTCGAGCTGCTCTTGGGGATTTTGAAGAAAGCGGATAAGTATGATAATCTTCTGGGTAAGCCTTCTTCATACTTGAAAATTGGATCAAGCTACTATGGAATATCTTCAGTCTTGCCGCAACACACTTTTTGACTAACAAATTATTACAGTGCATCATTTTCCCGTTTTAGCCGCTTACATTTGGCGCTATGGTTCTCCAGAAGGTGGGTCAACTATACAAGATGCAAGAGCGCTGGATAAGAAGATCAGCGTCAAAACCGACCAGAATGCATGGGTGTTACCTTATGCTCATGCCGCATTCCGAGCATGGTGGTTGGCGGAGTATAGTGGATGGTATGTGGAACACCATGACGGATTACCACATGGCATTAATGTCGAAGATGGTGAGCCACAATTCATGCATTTTCCAGTCCCAAGTCACTAATCAAATTTCAGAGGCCAAGCAGCGTTCTCAGCAGTTTAATGAGGCTCTTAAGGATGGGGCCTTTGACTTTATGCTGGCTCTTTCTGCTGATGTCAAAGCCGCAACTTGGTCCGAACCGTCACGCCAAGGGTTTCGGTTATGGCTACAGAGGAAGGCACCTCAGCTGTTGTCCGACTCTGTATCTTTCTCGGATTTTTTTGAAGATCAATTCATGGAGCAATTACAGACATTCATTGAAAGTTTCATCACGAATCTACCAGACGTATTGAGGAGGTTGAGAATAGATGAGGATGAGCAACGTCAACTCAGTCATGAGCATGAGCACGATCTGGATCTGGAGCGATTCATAGTTATCATTTCTTATGCCTTTGACGGCCGCCCGAAGGCTGCTTTGGATGGATTTTGGGACGTCCCAGATGGTGTTTTAATCGGTTTTATGTATTGGGCTTCTCGGCGTGCATCAACCCCACTGGTTTCGGCATTCTGTGAAATGCTCCAGGCAATTTCAGGTGATGATGAGTGTGCCACTGCTGCACATGAATTTTTGCTCGACGAAAGTCCTCAAGCCGGAAAGATGAAGCGTGCTCATGCCCTCACATGGAATCAAATTTTTAAAGAGCTAACATTTTTCACAAATAAACTTCGAGATCAACCAGTGCCACAAGCTCAGGCCTATCGTCATGGGAAACCAAACCATGATCAAGCAGAACTAGAGCCAGAATCTTATATCATGCTGGAGTCCTATCTGCGCCTCATATCTCAGCTCTGTTCGCATAGTGCAACTGCCAGACAATTTTTGATGCAGCATCCATCATATCAACTCACAGACCTGCTCTTCCAACTTGCATCTAGTTCTATTCCACCTCGCTTTAGAGCCGGTGCTTTCACGGCATTACGTTCTTTGCTGAGTAACAAAACAAAGGCAGCAGGCGAGTATTTGTGGACAGCTCTCGATATATGGACTTCTGGTGGATACGTCCATAATCCCAGCACTCAAAGAAACACAGCCCCACCATCTTATGCACCTGACGCAATTCTCCGGAAGTTTGCTACGGGCTTTGAAGAACCGGACGCGTTTATTCTGCTACTCCATGCCCTTGTGTTACCTTACGAAGAAGATAGTGCCTTACGAGATGGCTTACCATTCCCCGAACTTCTTGGAGCTTCTAGTCGCATGCCTGGGATAGATCCCTACGTTGATTTCGCAGTTGGCCAAGTTTTCGGATCAAGAATGAGTGAAATAACGGATCCTATACAGTTGCGACTGCTGCAGTTGACTTGTCTTACTTTTATCACGACTTGCCTGGAAAGTTTCAATGAAGATCTTGTGATATTTGCAAATCGTTCTAACGTCTCAGTCGACACTGCTATAAAAACGTCCGATCTGCAGACTTACGTTTTATTGCATCCATTTTCTAGGGTAATGGAGTGGATGTACAACTCCAGCGTGATGGATGCTATATTTGCTGCAATTCATCAAGACGTTAGCGAAGTCGTCAGTGCTGCTCCTGATGCACCATCAATTATGTGTCTTCTCCAAGGGATACGTGCAGTTACATTGATCATGGACCTACAACCAACTTACAGGGACATTGTCCGACCTCTCATAAAGCGTGAGGCAAGTCATCGCCGCACTGCGGTTCCAAATGCCGCGTACGCATCTTTCGAGGATGGAGTACTGAATCACTTGACTATCATTCCTGATTTGGGCTTATACTGTAGCTCTGGCAATCCTGAATTGGTCATGGCATCCCTAAAACTACTTGAGAAGCTTTCGGCATCACCACAGCTTGCTGCTGCCCCAAAGGCAGGTAGCAGAAGGATTGATCGTAATAAGGCAATTGCTGCGTTGGAGGAAAATAATGCTGCGGAGGCCATCTCACGCGCACTGCTACAAGAGATAGAAGCCAATATTGATGAAACCCAAGGCCCAGAATCCGATTCGTATATCGTTAAAGTCCAAATATTGGATTTCCTCATCGCCTGCCTCGAGGCTTGTCCAGGGCAGACTACAATAGCACACCTCCTTCTCGGGTTCCAGTGTAGGAACGATCATTTAGAGGTCGATGTGGATTCTCTTTTCAGCCGTCGAATTTCATTATTTCATTCGATCTTGACGTCGACTAACGATATATCTTTCGAGGGTGTGGATAGCGTCTCCTCATGGCTAGTCTCTTTGAGATACAAGTGCCTACGACTACTTAAGCAGCTATGGCACTCCCCCATTTCGTCCAGTCTTGTTATGATGGAGCTGCGGTCTAATAATTCATTTTTCGAAATGTTTATTAGACAAACTCTAATTAGGCCAGGGTTGTTATGGGATGACCGAGATCTCGCAGATCCAGAATTTTTAGATTCAACCTCCGCCTCCTGCCTTTCAAACTTTTTAAATCAACGGGCTATTGTCTTGCAATACACATCTGCTGAGTTACGCCGGATAGCACTCAGTCATTTACCTTCTTTAAAGGAGCGGATGTTTAATACATTACTCGGATCGACAATGGTGGAAGAGAACCAACAAATTGACAATTGTTCGATTTTTGACCTTTTCGACTTCATGGATATTCCTTTGGATCAGTCAATAGCCCTTGGCTCATTATCTTGGCTCAAGGATATTGATATCAGCGTCTGTGAGGAAGTCCATAACGATTCACCTCCATTGTGCAACATGGTGAAACTCGAAGAGCTTCTGACTTTACGAAGATCTGAGCTCGCCGCTACGAAGAGACTTCAAAATCCTCAAGACTTGACTGCATTCAAAAATGAAGCCCAGCTCATGTTTAACTACTACTTCATCGATAACAAGCTGAAGGAACTCCAAGCAGCTCGACACAAGGCGCTGCAGTCTTGGGTCCAGTTATTACTCGTGATGGTGGAGACCATGGCTTATGACGAGGCCACCAAAATAATATTTGTGTTGCAGACTTTGCAAATAATCTTACCCAGGCTGGAAAACTGCCTTGAAAATGCAGCCGACGCATTTGAGTTAGCCAAACTCACTAAGGCACTCTTGTTTAGTCTAAACCTGGATTCTGACTCTTTCAAGGAAGGTGACTTGGGGCAAAATCTAAGTGACAAACTCTTTAATGTGTTCGAATTATCACTCAGAGCTATCAATGCCGTCGGTGCCAATGGTCCTCTGAAAGAGCTTTTCTATACCATCAGCTATCGCTATCTTACAGGAACGTCAGAAACTGATATTCGCTTCAGTCCTGAGATAGATAACCCCAATAGCCTCGATGGCGGTTCTCGTCGTGCCGGCCGGGGCGATCGCGCTCCAGCTCCAGCTCCTTCTCAGCCCGGATTACGCAAACCACATAGCACACAAACAGTCAAATTGGCAGGCGATCGACTAATAGACATAGTTTGCGACGATGTCTTGGTTGGCGAGCAAAATTGCCGAATTGCGGCATTGCTACTTCTTGGCGCCTTGGTGAAAAATGCCAAACAAGAAAACTCCAATTACATTATTGAGTCTCTTAATCGCCTTAATTTCATAAGTATACTTGTACACTCCATTGGAGACTTGGGAAATGCTTTACGAGAGACATCGCGCGAAGGTAAGAATGTATACCAGGTCGGAGATGAACACAACTAATTTGATGTAGATGCTGCTATAATACTCTCCGACTTCTATGCGAGATTGGCACTCCTCGTTCACATATCGCAAACTCGCACCGGAGCTACCGCCGTACTTAACTCCGGCCTGTTTCACTCCATTTTGGTTTCAGGGCTGTTTGCTGTAGATACCGACCTCGAGATTGGTAAGTCCTTTTAATTAGATCCTACGCACATGCTAATTAACTTAGATTTTAATGACTCGGAAGCTGTTAGCAGACATTACAGCTTACTTGCAGCAATAATGAGAGTGATCTGTTGTGCTCTTGTGAGTCGTGGCCTACAAAATGAGCAGAGTTTGGACCAAGGGAGAAGGTTTCTCGCCGACAACAGAGCTGCCATCCTAGCTGTACTTAAAAAGTCTGCGGGACTTGGAACTGGCAATGGCTCTGCAGAGCAAAGCATTGTTGATATATCGGACTCATTCATGTTACTCATGACTATAACTCGCTTTGTTGATGTAAGTGATGTGCCTCTAGTAACTTCGCTTAGTTCGACTTCTAACAGTATTTTTAGTTTGAGGAGATAACTGTTCAGAAACGACCCACTCTGAGATCATTTACTTGAGAGGATGAGTTTGGATTAGATATTTTGTGTATGAAATAGGCGTGGATGATCAAATAGGAACTACTCATTATAATGCCTAATCCAAAAATAAAAATGAACTGGATGCCCATGCATAGAGTTTAGAATGCCAGTTATCATGATTTCATAAATGCTATTAGTCCTCAAGTGTCCTATACCACCAGTACTTCATCATAAGATCTTAGCTATTAATCTTTCAACAACAGATAGCTAGCCATGAAGTACTTGCAACTTTCGCTTTATATATTCCTACAAACCACAACATTATATTACATGTACGGCTATTTTCTATTCTTTAGCTTTTCAAGCACTAAAAGTGATAGTTAAAGACAATTATATTGAAGTAACATTGATTTGAATAAAGGCGGCGCTGAGCTTCGAATCCATCAAACCTCTCTCTCTCTCTCTCTCTCTTAGACTTCATCCCACCGTTTCGTTAATGGCACCATAGATAGCTCTTATCGCCGTTATCGCCTATCATCTTCCTTGAACAGCACTAATAATCTACGTACCGGTCCATAGTCGCGTCTTCCGCAGTTAACCTACATACTAGTACTTCCGTTCCGTGCAACCTTTCCCATTTCAATTCCCCCTCCATGTAAAATTCACAAGAGTATCAAGCACAAGCAAGAGAAACAGAAAAAGAAAGAAAAAAGTAAAAAGGAAAAATATACCCTTCTCCAATGTACCGTCACCATTGATGTTGTGACCTGACACGTAGAAAAAGCTGCATTAGGAGTTACAGCATAATCTCCAATCCAGCGAGCGTCCCGAGCTTGCAGCCACACTAAGGTCGACCCCTCACATCGAGAAGGAAGGCGAGACCATATTATTGTGTCCTCTTCAGATCGATGTGGCATTCACACGATCGTGCAGTTGACCTCTCCTCGACATCCTCTAAATCATCTGCCAAAAGAAAGCATCGCGATCCTCAAGGTTCAAACAGCAACTCAACGAATACATCCTCCGGTACATCCAAGCTTGAAAGTCATTCTTCGAAAAAGCTAAAGACGTTGCCATCATCGACAAGTACCGGTCTCCGGCCCAATATGAACAAGACGATGGGGGTTTCGCGCCCAGGTATAATAGATTTAACAAGACCATCGAATTTTCAACCACATACTGGAGCGAGGAGATTAGTGATTAAGAACCTGAGGGTAACTTCTCCGAGCGATAAGGAGGAGTATTTTAGGAAGACCTGGAACGAGTTAGATGATGCTTTGGATTCAGTTTTCAATAATAAACAGCCAGTATCACCGTTGGAAGTTCTGTAAGCTAATTCGTTCTCTTTTATCATGCTGCCCAACTGTTTCGATCTTCCTCTATCTCTGCATTGACAATTTTCTTTTGTAGAATCTTTTCATGAGAGCTTCTTTTCTATCCACCTTCTTTATGGTGCATATTTTTCCGATGAGCAATTACTGATGTACCAATGTTGCAGTTGTCGTGGAGTCGAATCAATTTGCCGGCGTGGGAAGGAAAAGGCAGATGAGCTATACAGGCATCTAGAAAACCGTTGCCACACACATATCAAGGATAATCTTTTACCGGCTATTGCACGCAATGGAGATTCTAGCACGGTGGAAACTCTGCGGACAGTGGAGAGAGTATGGGGAATTTGGAGAACTCAATTGGTAGGATTACAGTTGCATTTGTACCAATCTAGGAAAGACTATTGACAATAGAATCAGGTTTTGTTAAGATCCATATTTAGTTATCTTGATAGAGCATATCTACTGAACTCGAAAACACTTCCGCAACTTGAAGATATGGGCATACGGCAATTCCGCGAAGTAGTATTTTTGAAGGGAAAGGATGCTAGCAAGACAGGAACACAGGTTATATTAGGAATATGCGAGCTTGTGCAGTATGATAGAGAGAGCCTGGATACATTCGACTCAGTCCTTCTCCGAGCTTCAATTGCTACAATTCACATTCTTGGTGTATACACAAGTCTCTTCGAGAAACAATTCCAGGATATTTCCTCAGCCTACCTCGAACAGTTTGCATCAGAACGGAGCTCCTCACCACTCAGAGAGTATATATCTTCCTGCGATAATCTGTTGCAACGAGAAAGTCTCCGTTGTGATACATATAATTTCGACAGTACTACCAAGAAGACTTTGCTTGATACCGCGCACGACATTTTGATCAAAAATCGGGCTGATGTCCTGTTGGAGCCGGTAGCTGTTTCCAAGCTTCTTGAAGATGAAGCAATGGCGTCACTTAAATCTTTGTATCAGCTTTTGAGACTTTCGGGAATCCAGGATCAGCTAAAGGCGCCCTTTGCCAACCATGTTAAAGCTTTCGGATCATCTATTGCAATGGACAAGGAAAGGGGCGATGAAATGGTTGTTCGTTTACTCGAGCTGAAACGATCACTAGACGTTATCATCCGCGATGCCTTCAACAAAGATTCGGTGTTTACTTTCTGCCTTCGGGACTCATTTGGACAATTTATAAATGACCGCCAAGTCGCTAAGGCATGGGGCACAGATACTTCTAAAGTAGGAGAAATGATAGCGAAATATATGGATACTTTATTGCGTGGGGGGCTCAAAGCCGTGCCTCGTTCTCTTGTATCCGATGCCACAGATCGGAATGAGGCTGAGAAGAAAGGACAAGCCAGTACCGGCGACGAGGACGCAGAATTGGATCGCCAATTGGAACAAGGCCTCGAGCTTTTTCGCTTCATCGAAGGTAAAGATGTTTTTGAAGCGTTTTACAAAAGGGATTTGGCACGCCGTTTGTTAATGGCACGCAGTGCAAGTCAAGATGCGGAGAGGAACATGCTTGCTAAATTAAGGGGCGAATGTGGTAACAGTTTCACTCATAACCTTGAGTCGATGTTCAAGGATCAAGAAATTTCTCGAGATGAAATGATATCATACAAGCAGTCACTCAGTAACACAAGCAAGACCACGCTGGATCTCCAGGTCAGTGTCCTTTCATCTGCTGCCTGGCCAACTTATCCGGATATCGAAGTGAACCTCCCTGCGGAAGTCGCAAAACATATTGAAAAGTATGACCGGCATTACAAGCACACACACAGTGGGCGCCGATTGACTTGGAAACATTCTCTTGCGCACAGCATCGTCAGGGCAACGTTCAACAAGGGTGTAAAGGAACTCCTAGTTAGTGGTTTTCAAGCTGTTGTGCTCGTTCTCTTTAATGAGCTCGAGGATGGTGGCCATCTTTCTTACACGGATATTTCCAAAGCAACGGGTCTTGTCGATGGTGAATTGAAACGAACTCTGCAATCACTTGCATGTGCCAAAGTCCGACCCTTGACTAAGTACCCTAAAGGCAAAGAAATCAGTGAGACGGATACGTTTACCATCAACCTCAATTTCTCGGATCCGAAATTTAGGATCAAGATTAACCAAATTCAATTGAAAGAGACCAAGGAGGAAAATAAAGAAACGCACGAGAAGGTTATTCAAGATAGAAGTTTTGAAACTCAGGCTGCTATTGTTAGGATCATGAAGTCGAGAAAGACGATGACGCATCAGAATTTGGTAGCGGAGGTCATAAATCAAACCAAAGGAAGAGGTGCAGTAGAACCAGCGGAAATCAAGAAACACATTGAGAGTAAGTTCTCCAATTTTTCGGCCAATATCCCCCCAGCAGTAAATTTAAAACTAACAATTCCTTAGAATTAATCGAAAAGGACTATATCGAGCGCGAAGATGGCGGGGTTTATACATACTTAGCATAGGAGCATAACGTATCTTATATAGGAATTCGAATACATTATAGGGACTTGTGGTTATACACACAGGGTTATCTTTAGTGTTACATGAGTCTATGAATATAAATAAATGCTTTGCTCTAGTTTCAATTTGTTAAGCGGTATTTTATCCTATCCTTTTTTTTTTCGATTTACTTGATTTAAACGCACTTTTGTAAGGTACTGACTGACTCTTGTGGTATTATAAATTCACGAGTCTCTTTAGCTGGATAGTATTAGATAGATAGGTAGGTAGGTATGTAGGTAGCTAGCTGTATACCTTTCTAAGTAAATCACAATTAATTAATTAATAAAAACAATATTTAAAAAGAGAACAAACTCTATTTATTTAATTAGATGATGCACGAGAAAGGAAGTATTATAGAACAAGATTGAAAATTTCACGAACGAGCGAGAGGGGAGGAAAAGAGGAGATAGTGATGTATATATTTATTCTAATATAATAGTTTTATTATATTAATATTCTGTTATTATAAGAATGTTCATTTGATGAATGAATGGATAGAGAGAGGTTTATTTATAGTTTATTTGTAATTATTTATTTACTTATTCTTCTTCTAGATTCTGATCCTTCTTCTAGATAGTAATTCTGATCCTGATTTGATCCTTCTTTATATATATCACATAGCGCTCTCCTTATATGGTTGGATATCTCTCTAGTCTAGTCTCGTCTAGTCTAGTCTAGTTGCTTGCGTTTTGCTTGAGGGGTGTGGTTATGGATCGCATGGTTGTGTTTATTCATTTATGATTGTGTGATAAGGGGTAAGTGGTATTGATGTCGTGGTGATGTCGTGGTGATGTGGTGGTGATGTGGTGGTGATGTCGTGGTGATGTCGTGGTGATGTCGTGGTGATGTCGTGGTGATGTCGTGGTGATGTGGTGGTGATATGAAGTGATACGGTAGTGATATGGAAGTGATATGGTGATTATATGGTAGCGATGTAATAGTGATGTGGTAGTCGTAGAGATTGTATTCGATATTGCTGATTCGACATATAGAGGGAAGAATGGAGCTCCGGCGGCAGATTATTGGTTTGTTCAGGTAAGGGGAGGGATCGCGTGGTAAAGGTGCTTGGTGGTTGGGTTAGGCGAGTGAGCGTTGTGAAATCGATGGAGGTGATTAATTTCGGTTGCCGGAGAAGGAGTACGACGTATAGAATGAATAAAGTAGAAAAGTACCCGATTAGCGAAATCGAGTCGATGTGGCTGGTTTGTGGCGACATCGATATCGCTCAGCATATAATCGTTCATCCCCATGGGAAATGAAGACTTCCTCTGATTTCATCCATCGGAGATCCAGCACCACTGTCCGTCCCCATCAAGAAATTCCAAGCTGTATCAATATCTGCTCGAGTATCTGCTCATGTTAGCATTTGCCATATACAAGGAGTCTTAGACTTTAGTCCTAGTTCTGGAAGCTCTTACTATTAAGCGCATCATCAGCAGCATTAGCCGCAGAAGCTGCCGCCCTCCACCTCGTAAATGCAATATTGTGACGTTTTTCAGCCCTGGCAAAACGAACCTCCATTCTTGCTCTTCTGGCAGCAAACTTTTGGTAACAGATGAAGCTTTTCCTCGTTCTGAACTGCCTTTCATGATCTCCGCGCAAATTCGGGAGTCTTGTAAGACAACGAAGTTCCGCTTGTAATGTGACGTACATATGGGAAGTTTCATCGAGTTTAGCTTGTATCTCCTCCATCGCTCGGTCGTTGATTTCTTTTCGGCGTAAATTTTCCTGCAGAAGATTCTCGTATGCCAATTGTAGATGTTCCTCGTCGGAAAGGGGAGCGGGTTCCGAAGGTGTTGGAGAGAAGGAAGCATTGGTGGGTGATGCGGCGGTGAACGGTGGATCAACCATTTCATGTTCCGTGGCAGGTTCGGAAATAGATTCATTCAGGCTGGTCCAGGGGGACTCCATGTCTTGTCGAGAGTTTTGAAAGTAGGCAGGTGAGGACTCCCCTTTCCTTCCTGGAGAGGATGAACGACCATGAGATGGCGACATTGCTCGGAGTGGGCTTCTTGAATGGTATCGACGATCATCAGATTTACCCGTGTCTGGGGACATACTTCTACCACGGCTTGGGCGACCGCTAGACTGGGAACTTCTCGCAGATGTGCTTTCTGGACGGGAGGGAAGATTGTAAGATTGAGACATCGCCATAGATGAATTACCAGCTTGGGATGTTTGGGCAGATGGACTTTTTGAATGGAAGGGAAGATCGTAAGATTGAGCCATGGCTATGGTGCCAATAGGGGTGATTTACTTAAAGTTGTTGTTGAAGGAACTTCTGGCTGTAAACGGATCACCAGCTTGGAGTGTTTCTGCAAGATTATTTCACAAACTGTTAGAGAGAGGTGAAGTTCAGGATAAGAGATAAATAAGTAATGACAATTATTTTTGGGAAAACATTTTTCGATCCTGTGTGAAGTGTAAATCTTGGTACGGGTAGCTTCAAGCCGGTTCATGTGCTAAGGGTTATTGTGTCGATTTTGACCTAAAGGAAGGAAGCTTCCTCGAAACTAACTACGCCGAGCGACCTTTACCTCAGAGATTCGAAAATAATCTTTTAAAGCTGGGGATTTCACATACAACCTGTCGGGTTCTTGCAAATAAAGCTTTGAGTGTAAACTTGATTTTTTAATAAACTTATTTCTTCATCCACCAGTGATCCGCCGCGGGTGCGGATATTCTGCGACATGACCTCGGAAGGGTTTGCTGAATTATAAGGACAAATCTCAAGAACATCTAGGGCCCCAAATCTCTCTAGAGCCACTCCGTTTACTGACGGGTATTGTAGAGAAATGCCGTATGCGGAAGTCCTAAGGGGCACCCAATCCTCTCCGTTGTAGGATAGCAAAATTGATATCCAATTATTTTTACATGTAGCAAAAAATCAATTGCAAGTTATTTGAAGTATTTACAGCTATTGAATATTGACAATGTTTATTCTAGAATATACATTTCCATTTGAATGACTTCGAAATGCCAATTGGTTTTGTATATCAAGTGATAATTTGGTATGTTCTGGAAAGTATGCCATGGCTAAAAAGGAAACACGTGAGGTTCATGAAAACCTTCATGAAAACCTTCATGAAAACCTAGGTACTGATACCATATCCACAACCAACTCCATCGCTTTTGTGGTCAATAGACCTAAAGACACGAATATGAAGGACTTGGCCTACTGGCGCAGAGGTTGATGTGGTAAGACTATCTCCGGATCTTGTACGAAGTCGTACGTAAAGGAGCTTTGTAACATGTGTATAAACAAAATAACGACCCTCTCAATCCAACACAGTACAACTACTCGGTGAGATTTTTGAAGACGCATATGTGAAGTTAAATCATTTATTATTCGTTCAAACTTTTATAAAATTTGATGAAATATTATATATTTATCAATAAGCTTATAAACTATTTTTATATAAAATCTTATTAGATATTATTGAATATTAAAGAAATTATAAATATATTTATTAAGTTTATAAATCATCTTTATTTAAAATATTATAAAATATTATTTAATTTTGAAGAAATTATAATTAATTGAATTAAATAATATATTTTTGAACTCTAATAACTTTATAGAAATTCAATATAATTTTTTGAAATTTAAATTTTATACTAATTAAAATACAAGCTTTCAATTGCCCATTTTACTTTTTTTATATTTTTATTTTTCGAAAAGTTATTAAAGATTAAGATTAAAAAAAGACCAAAATTAATATGCTTTGAGCAATAAATTGGCCTATGCGTCTTTAAAATTTTAGCCGCGTAGTATTGACAATCCAATGTGGCTTTTAATGAAAAATACGAGGTCGTTCCTTTGAGCACAAGCAAAAGGAATCTTACTGTAAATAAAAGTAATTGTATTTCGAAAACCAGTGGTTGAATGAGGCATGGAAGTTTTCCACATTGATTTGTTCGTACTGGCCTTGCAGACGGCGTGAAGAACCTCTGTTCCGAAGACCCACGATAAAGACAGTCAGGTCTCAGTTATTTGCTTTCCAGAACTTCAGGAAGGCATCTCTTTTCCTCCGATGCTTTTGAAAAGAGGCAAGAATCTATTCTTCAAGGTAGGAGAATACACTCGACGTTAACCTCCTTAGCATTAAGCTCGTCGGAATGCTTCTAGGCTGTTTGTCGGATATCGAGATTTTATCTGTGATAAAAGACATGAAGATCTTCCTATGCTTGGATGACGGGTCGGGTAAATCTGGACATGCCATACTGGCATACAGCTTGTTCGACCCGTGAGAAAGATAGTAATAAGAATGATATTAAGTACTCCTTCGTAGAAATTCAAAATTCGTACTCTGTGCGGAGTACATGAACATTAAGGGAAAAACGTGCGTGGTCGGAAGATATATAATGATAAGTCAACCATGTTCCTGAAAATGCTCCATATAATTATTAATTACCGTCAAGCCGTGATCTGTGCCGTGGAAATCCTAAGCCGCTTCAATTTATTAGTATGTATGTACAGTACCGGTAAAGTCATGGACCAACTGTTGAGCCATGCATGATACACGATCGCTGCCGTCGAATCCTTTGGCTCCTACACCTTTGAAAATTGCGACATGGAGTTAAAATGATCGAAATCTGACATAATCATTGACGCCGAGATCCAATCCATCTAAATCATCCGAATCATCCAAATCGTCCAAATCAATGTCGCTTGGTTAACAACAATCCAATCAATCATATCAAATGGCTCATACATATGCGAATAAGTTATTCAAAAATACATTTGTGTTTTATAGCCATAGCAGCGCTCTTATTAAAAGAAAACTGTTGGTGGTTAACTGCACAGGGTTGCAAACGTGCATATGGTGCGACACACTAAAAAGCAAATAACCGCCGTTCTACTCCGCTCGTAAATAAGAATTTTCAAAATGATTCGAAACTACCAGCATTATAGAAAAAAAAGGTCAAAGAGCAGTTGAGCACCGAAAAAAGACCTCGTCTACGAACCCGTGCTCAGCCAATCTAGTGCCATGGCAACTCTTCCTCCTCCAGTGATTGTAGTGAAGATCATCTTGACCTGGACAAACATTCCGATGTTATTCAGTCACAGCGTTGCTTGACCATACATCATGACCAGATGAGCAAGCCAAATCTGGTATTGGATTTGTGGAACAGACATGCTTCGCCATGTGAGACGCTCCAATGATCGTATTTAAATCTACACATTCATCATGGAGTGTGGGTGAACGGCCTGGAGGACGCCGCTAATGAAGCTGGTACTTACATTTATTTTCGCCATGCTTCAAGGTTTGACTGGTGTCTAGTTGATGCTGTGTCTTCTCTTAAGAAGGGTTTGATAGCTCTGCTGATCTGTTTTCGATCTGGACTTCCTTTGACTTTCTCTTTCTCTGTCTCTCTACTTGTCATTCTTTCCTTTAATCTTTCCTTCATAGGAAACATCCGCTCTTTTACATTCAGTATCACTCGTCTTTTTTCATTACTCCTGGCGGGTCATTTTCTTCCACCTCAAAGTCAATCGATCGACCTCAACTCGCGGCTATAATTTTATATCAATAAAGGTCGAAGGAATCAATCTTTTGGTCTACCTTTTCGGCTACAATCACGCATTTCAGCGACCATTTCATAAGGGTTTCACTCATTCAGACCTTCGATATCAGGAAAACTCTATCATTCCAATCTCTAGAACCATACATCGATCCACTCCGTCGTCTGGGCTACCCACCCAAACCCATCATCTGAAACCCGAATCATCAAAAACTGACAGCAGGCACGGGCATAGTCTGTGCTTCGTAGATTTCGATTTCTCTCTCGGGAACCCATATCGACCTTTCAGACCTCTTTCTTGAACTCTTGTTGGCTTCTATTACTGGCATAACCGATAAAAGCTGTGCTCATTGCGTTTGCCTTTCTGTCCTGTGTCTTTTTTCTTACTACATTCATTAGCCGTCGACCTGTGGGGCATTGGAACATATTCGGATTGTCTCAAGCTATACGGTATATATTGCATATTGAAGTCCAGATACTCAATGAGCATTGTTCGATTCTAATATAGCCACGCTATTTATCATTATTATTATTCAAAATGGGGTGGTTTGGAAGTCAAGATTTGTCTATCAAGTTTGGGTAAGTCTCTTGAGTATGATCCCATCCAAAAATATATCTGATTTGTCTTCGGCAGCCTTGTACTTGGTAGTGCTATTCTAATTGTGTTCGTTGCTGGCTTGATTAAAGTATGGTACAATAAAAGAAGGTACGACGAAATATTTCAAATGAAAGTGTTTGACTAAACGTTCTTTTAGACTTGCAAAAAATATAAAGATTGAGGAACTCGAAAAGGCAAACAGTACTCAGGAGAGACTTAATGTAGAGGAACTCGGTGAAGGTGATCTCTTTGGTGTTCGCGCAATCGAGAGAGGTTTCTTTGGAGGCGTCTCACAATCTAGAAGCAATTCTCCTGCTCAATCGATGTTTGGGCCACCATCAACCACTGCGGTAGACTTGTCAGAGGCTACCAGGAATCTCGAGGCCATCATAGGTCCATCAACAGCTAGCAGTAGTAACGACGATAGTATATCGAGCCTTTCCAGCGAGATTTCTGTCCCTAAATCTACCAAGCATAAGCCTTCACCTCTTCGCTTACAGCCTTCTGATGCAGAGATCAGACGCGCTGCAATGCATAATAGAGCAGGCTCATACATACCGCCACCAGCAATCAAGGAGGTTCAATCAAAACCAGACTCGCCCGAGGTTCAATCTGGTACACGTTCAGTTTCTGAGTCTCCTCCCATCAGAACTCAATCGGATGAGGATATATCTCAATTACGATACCAAGGGGAAGTTCCACGCAACTTTATGTTTTTAGCAGGTCAACATTCAAGCGTCAAATCTCAATCAGGATCCATATACGGCAGTGCCGAATCATCACCAAGAAACGCACCCAAGATTCCCAAAATTCCCACACCTCCAGCTCCCACCCATGTATTTGGCTTCCCTCCTCGAATTCCCACACGATCACGATCTAGCTCTCCAGAGGAATCATCGAGCAGCGATAGATCCTCATCTTCATTCCCAGAGCTACCCATCCCATCCCTCCCATCCCCATTCCGCACCTCCTACCAACCTAGCACCCTCCCCGAAGAAACCAACCCAGAACCTCCCCGCAACCGCCTCTCCTACCAACCCACACTCCCCCATGAAACCCAACCCTCACAACCCACCCTCACGCCCCGCACCTCCATCCCCAACACTCCACACCCCGGACCCCTCTCCGAACACCCCACCCAACCATCCACCACGCGTCCACCCATTCCCCCGCGCAGCCGTCCCATCACAGGCCAAATATCCCGCACAAACGACTCCATCCGTCTCTCGCGCAAATCCTCTCTCAAACCAGCTCAAGCACAAGAACATCGCTTCTCCAGAGAAAGGGATTTCATGCACTATGATCCTACTTCTGAAGCGACGGCTCGTGATCGCAGTGAGAGTGTGAAGGGTCGTGCGGTGGATTTTGATAGCCCGCGGGAGAGTCCGTTTAGTAATTTGCATGCGATTGGGAGTGTGAAGGGGAGTGTGGAGGGGAGTGGGAAGAGTGAGGGGAGTAGGGGAAGTTGGGATAGTGGGAGTAGTGTTAGTACGGGGAGTCAGGAGGTGGGATGGGGAAATGCGGATGAGAGTACGGTTTCGGTTACGGAGACTTTGGAGCCGATTATGAGGAGGGGGAGGGGGTATGATGCTAGTGATTTGGTTTGAAGGGGGGAGGAAAGGAAGGAGGAAGGGGAGTTTCTTTGGGCCGAGATGTTCTTTTAGGTCTATCGACGGCTTATTATTATTATTATTATTATTATTATTATTGTAAGATTACGCATGTTTTAATAGGGGGGTATTTATCGGTTATGCATATAGGTTTTGGATGCATGGGATAGGATAGGATAGGATATGGGATAGGACAGGCATGGTATGGTATGGCAAAAGTTCAAGATAGGATTCTTGACTCCCTTTGAGGATTATTAGTTTATATTGTTGATTTCTTGGTTAGATATTATGTTGTTATTATTATATGCTGCAGGAGGGTTTGCAGATAGATAGATATAGAGAGAGAGATTTATAATCAAATAAATAAATAGATAGATATTGAATATTATTTTTATTTTTCAAAAAAGATTCTTCTAGTCTGGATAGATTATATAGTAATTTACGCAAGTATTGTAAATTTAATATTCGAAATATGAAATCTCAAGGTCTTAATTATAAAGTGCTAGAATTTCATGTATTTATATACTTTCGTTTGGTAGATGAGATGTGTGTAGATTTAGTTAAGGAGGAAACTTTGAATGTTGGGATTTCTCTGGAAATTTGGGGGATTTGAGAAGATGAGAAGATGAGAAGATGAGAAGATGAGAAGATGAGAAGATGAGAAGATGAGAAGATGAGAAGATGAGAAGATGAGAAGATGAGAAGATGAGAAGATGAGAAGATGAGAAGAAAAATGGAGGATGAATAGTAATGTTAAAGAAAAGAGGGAAAGAAGGATAGAGGAGTGGTGATTATTATCTTCTCCGCTTGATTTCCAATACTTAATAAAAGAAGAAGATCAAAGGTTCTGCTTGTTAGTTGATACTCTCATCTTCATACTGATTATCTCTTAACCAGATTCCCCGCTGGATAAACACAGAGGGAAATCCAGATAAAGGATTCCTGGATGGGATATCGATGTTGCGATGGTGCGAGGCTCGGTGGTGATTGTGGTCCTGTTGCCGTGGGCTCGTGGCTTTTGCGATACCTTTTCTTGTCGTTCTGCGCGGCTTATGTTGTATATAGTGAGATATATATAGCTGGATTTTAGCAAGGTGGGAGGCAGTCCTTGGTGAGTTGTGCTGGGTGTATATAAGGTTGAGGTTGGGGACTGAGCGAGTTGAGCGTACTTTCATTTCGAATGTATTTCCACGTGCTTTTAGGATGATTGGCAGCATATATATAAACGGAAGAGAAAGGCCTGAGTAAGTTAAAGAAAGTGATAAGAATGACGAGGTAGAAATAAGAGATGGGTATATGTGGAAAACGGATGTTAAGCTTCAAGACGTAGTAAGACAACATATGCAATTAAGTCTTTGCACGATCGAACTTCGGACGAATAAAGCTCAGAATACGGGAAATTCGAGCAATCTATGAGGCGAGACTCGGCGATCTTCTGTAATTATATTTGGGAATGAACTCTAGATTTAGTTTGGGAAAAATGATACGGGAGAAAATGATGGGGCGTTTGAGAAGAATTGGAGAATTTGCCTTCGGTCGGTGGCCCTACGATACGGATTTTGTCTCAGAACTGGGGAGAGGATCTTAATGGACTATTCTGGAAGAAATTGAGATGGGAATTCGTTATTACATGGGATTCTGGATAGTATGGTGTAGATAAATAATAAGTTTTCGAGAATGAGATTCTAGATGATAAAAATTGTTCAAAGTTTTCAAAAATGAGGAGGTTTAGCTACTTAGGTAGGTATGTAGGTATGATGTCGAAAGATTCGGAATTATTGGTATTGGACTTAAACCCGATCGGATAAATGTTAGGCCGTCTCTATGAATTCATCGATTGTGATTGGAGATTTCGGGATTTTGCCTAGCCAATCACACATAGACACAACTTTTTCATAGCGAAATATCACATCAAATCGGGCATTTCATTCGTCCGCGGAGGGTGTGGAAAATGCCAAGAGCTTGAATCTCTCGAGATTGTACTCCGTACGGCATTTCCATCATACAGGTAACAGACTGCATGGCGGAGTTAAGTATGATTCAAAAGTTCACCTATCCTAGCCCTACGACTATCTAAAATTACGTAGATAAGCTTGTAGTACACTGTGTCACTGGATTGTCGCAGTTCGCAGTGTTGTTAAATTCAGATCCTGCAGCAAGCGAATGCAAGATTTAACCTTGATTCCAAAGGTTCCAAAGGTTCCAAAGTTTCCAAAGTTTCCAAAGTTCCCAACGGGCAAACATAATTGATTAACTATGCAGGGGCAACTTTCAGGGGGGGGTATTTCTTGTGGAACCTCTTGATTTCTCTACTCTGTTACAGCTTGCAGGATGGCGAAGTAAAGAATCAATGTTGAAAGAGGAAAAAAAAAGTGCAATACGTACAGGCATCCATCAAATCGGTGTGAGCGACACTCAACTACTCCGTGTTGTATACAAGAACATCGTAATTGTGGATTTCTTCACGCACGGATTCAAAGTTGTTCGTTCAAGCGAGCAAAGAGTTCAGACTTCGGAGTTCAGGTGACCTTCCTCCTCGAATAGATTAAACAATCTTTACCCCTTGCTTTAACAAAATTGATCTCTTAAAGACTTAAAGCGACTTTTCTCTCCTTAAGCCTTAAGGCTTGTGAAAAGCTTCAACACATCTTTAGGTAGAATTTAGAAAACATACTTACCTTACTTCCTAGCTACTTGAGAGGCAAAATGCAGATCCTCTTCGGACACCGTCCGAACTTGGCTGAGCTTGATTGATAATGGATCTTCCACACTAATTCAAGCATTAAAATTATGCTTATGACACTTATCAAAAAATCGTACTGGGTTTCCAACTTTCTTTCCATGGATCGAAATTTTTGAATACGGATGTCGGATTTATAAGTGGTTCTCAGAAGATTTTATCCCTGTGCTTAAGAATGATAAGAAATCAAAATTTGATATTCATGCTCCAATCATCCTTCTGATTTGTAAGCAAAGTCATCATGCTACTCCGGATGTGTTGTGACTTGTTGTCCCACGGGCCGCACCCTTTCAAAACAAAATAAATCGAAAATTCTTTGATACGACGGACTTCAAGTAAAATTACGTCTAAAAAGCTTCTTAAAGTACCTTGGCAGTCAAGATATCCGAGAAAGAACCTCCTGCTCGTGGAAAAGAATCGTCAAGACTAATACTACATACGGATAAGCTTTAATGGCATTTTACCTTTTGTCTATTCTCTTCCATCATTCTAACTTTTCCGCGCTTTCCCCTGAGTCGCCTACTTGGCACTTGTCAGAAATCAAATACGAGAAAATCACGCTTCTTCTCGTAGGAACCATCCGAACGAATGATGGAGCAGTTGGACGTGCTGGACATTGTGATTCGTCCCAAGGCAATCTTTTACTCCGCAGTAAAAAGCAAGCTACAAACGAGCTAACAGGTTACACGGGTACTTGTACCTGCCAAGAGCATTAGTACGACAAGGATATATGTTAACAATTCATGAATATTGCCCAAGTGGGCGAAGTTCAAAATCTCGTGTTCATAACCCCGAAGTACTTTTAATAGTTTTCCCGCCTTAATCCTTCCCTATCTTACTCTAGAGTGATTATCTGATTTAGTACATTTACTTCTCTGACACCACTCAATCCCCTTTCATTCTCAATTCCATCATCTCTTACAACTTCTTAAAAAGACAGACACATTCGTTTTCGAAATACTTAATCATACATCATACAAAATCTTTGTCCATCGTTCGTGACAACTTAATCAACACTCATTCAACTATTATCAAGTTTTAATTCTTCACCCAAAAAACCAAACTCTTCACAATGGCTCGTTACGCTCTCGCTTTCGCTGCGCTCTTCGCAATTGCTCAAGCTATCAGCATCACCTCCCCATCCACTGATGGAGAATGGGATCTCAGCAAAGGTGCTCAAACTATCACCTGGTCCTCAGTCTCCACTGATCCTACCACCGTCGACATCTACCTTGTCCACATGGCTTCCAACCCACCTCTCAGCGACAAACTCTTCAGCAACGTCGATATCAGCGTTGGATCCGAGTCTGTTTCCGGTCTTCAATTGCCAACCGGTAACAACTACCAAATCAACTTTGTCAGCCCAGGAAAGCCAGAGCAAATCTTGGCTCAATCTCAACAATTCGAGGTCAAGGGAGTAGCTGAAAGCGCAAGCAGCACTCTTGCAGGTTACACTGGTGCGTCATCTACTTCTTCCGCTTCTTCTACTTCTACTTCTACCTCTTCCGCTTCATCTACCTCTACCTCTTCCTCCTCCTCCTCTTCGAGCAGTTCGAGTAGCTCTTCCTCTTCCTCTGAATCTAGCTCGCTGACTTCGAGCTCAGGAACCACCTCCACTGGTACCAGCACTTCTACTGGTACTTCCACCTCCACCTCCACTGGATCATCCACCACTTCCACCGGTACATCTACCTCTACTGGAACTTCCACCTCCACCGCAACCGGATTGGCCACTTCTGCTTCCGCTAGCCGCGCCACTGCCTCTTCATCCAGCACTTCATCCTCAAACGGAGCTGCCGCTACCGGTATCCCAATGATGGGACTCTTGGCCGGAGCCGCCGCCATATTCTTGTAAGAGAATTAAATTTTGAGTTCCACATGGGGAATAATAGGGTAGATGGATGTGTCGATGGATGGATGTTGTAATGATGGATGAGATATCGCAGGGCGGGGTAGAACGATAAAGACAAGACAGGAAAGGAAAAGAAAGAAAGAATTGCGTTATGGAACGAATCTTGGGGCATGCATCTCTTTCATTTTAATCTTTACATTTTTTCATATGACAGACACATTTATCTCTATGATTGAATTTGTTTGACAAAATGTACGGGTTGGGGATTCTTGGCTTGGATCTGGCTATGATGGATATGTATGGTATGCTCTGGTTTGGTATGGATGGATGAGAGATTTTATTTATTAGGTTTAGAGATATTTAGACAAGATTACTTTTCACGAAGATTTT
Organism: Sclerotinia minor; assembly: GCA_025389075.1. Classification (NCBI taxonomy): domain Eukaryota; kingdom Fungi; phylum Ascomycota; class Leotiomycetes; order Helotiales; family Sclerotiniaceae; genus Sclerotinia; species Sclerotinia minor. Next base: position 1,338,307 of record QRFH01000007.1, read on the forward strand.
TATTGATTTCGTGTATTTGGATTTTGAAGGTAAAATGTTTAATTTTTTGATTTATTATTTTTTGATCTTTTTAATATTGTTTTTTTATTTATTTAGATAATAAATGAGTGAGTGAGTGTTGTTTTTGGTTCTTACTTTTAATCGATCAATCACTCATTTTCTTTTTTCTTTTTCTTTCCCGTTTCCTAGAGAGAAAAAAAGAAACTTGTCATAACTACTGAGTACCTCTACCTAGCTAGGTATTCATTCATTCATCCATCCATTCATCCATCCATCCATCCATCCATGCAAAATCCAAAATCCAATCTCTAATTTCCCACTCCCCTCATATTCAAGTTCAGGTTCAGGCTCTCTCTCTCCTCTCCCTCTTTCTCTCTCTCTCCCTCTCTCTCTCACATGATGGCCCCGCCCCACCTCACCTCGCAAACTTCACATCAGAAACAAATAAACAAATAAACAAAGAAAAAGAAAAAGAGGTACAGTAATGAACTTAAGAAAGAGAAGATATTTATTTGTTATAATTATAGTGCTCTGTATAGTATAGTATCTAGATATCTAGGTATGTATTAAGGATTACTGTACTTATTATTTATTCATTCATTCATTCACTTATTGATGGATGGATTAAAGATTAAGAATTAAGTTATCGGGATATCGGGTCTCTAGTTGGTACCGATAATTGATTGATACCGATAAGTGCCCAGATTTATGGATAATGTTTTAAATTGCTCGCTCCTGAGTTTTGGATATGGGTGGGTTTGATATACGGTGTGTGAGGAGAAGGAGAGGAAGGAGGGATGAGGGAATGAGGATGTTATAACTTAGAGTAGATGGAGATACGATATTTACAGAGTGGTACTCACTTCGTCATGAGTCTTTACTGGATTTTAGATGGGATGGAATGTCTTTCATTGTCTACAAACTCCAGATATAATTAATATACAAGCAAGGTAAGCAAGATAAATAACCTAAATCATACCTATGCAGTATCACGAAACACAACATAAGATTACTTACTCGCTTACTCTGTACTCTGTACTCACATAAACATGCATATCTCCAGGGTCTAACCAAGTATATATTTATATTAAGGCTTATACGGAGTATTATTTGTTGTACGAGAAATTAATGATTGTTTCTTTCGTTGACTAGATTGGATATTGAATGGACCTGAGTTTGAGGTGAGGTTGTATGATTTGTGTGGAGATTTGATGGGATGTTGTATGTACGGAGTAGGTATGTATGTATGTAGGTATGTAAAGATGTATGTATGGATGCGGAGGTTGTATTTAGGGCTGAGGATGTACTGTGTATGTTTTATATGTGAATCTGAAGCTGGATGGGAGAGAATCTTTTAAATAAGGGATTGAGTAAAGTTATATATATATATACTAAGTACCTAGGTATTAGTTGTATTTGTTATACTTCTAAATATCATTACTCGGGTTCAGCTTTTAAGTATTAGTTCTTCTCATTTATTCAATTTTCAGGGTAATCTTATAGATTTGTAATAATTATATACTTTTATAATTTTACAGCTCTCAAGGATATATAAGTTCTCATGCAGTACGTACGTCGTACTGCTTTTGATATGATTTTTTAATACATTTCCTTAATCATTTGACGAGCAAGTGTTCGAACATGTAATTATTCATTCATGGCATAAACTACTGCTAATTATATATCAATCTCAAATATACAACGCATTAACACATCTCAAAGAATATCAAGTACATATGCCAGCCGAGAAACCTCTCCGTGGCAATAGTCAACGATGATAAATTTCCAAAACACCCGCGGCATCAGACCGTTCATCACAAAGGATCAATCCTTTTATTCCTTTACGTTTCAATCTGTATCAGATATTTTCCTGTTATATCGTAAATTACATGTTAATTATTATTCTGAACAGGAAGATTTCCCTGTCAAACAAGCGAGCAGGAATCTCCGAATTATTCCTGAATATAAAATCCTCCTTCTGAAAGTTTCACGTAGGTTCTTGTTTCAAGTCGAACACAAAAGGACTACCAGGAGAAAAGAATCTTATGACTTCTTACTATCAAGAGAAATTTTGGTTTTGAGATAGAAATGGATTATCTTAAAGTCTATTCAAGATTAGTATTGAGGATCATATATAATTATTTCAAGTGCGATGATGATCATAATTACCTCGAACTTGAGATTTGATGGCCGTAATGTACATATTGTCAATGATGAAGGCCCTTTTTTGACAATGGACAATGCTCTTGAAAATATTTTTAGAAATCTTCGTTTGCTCTGCGACCTTGATATTGACTGCTAGCTCAAATCAAGTTTCATAGTGAAGCTACACATTTATCAATGAGACGGATCTGCTCTATCAAGTTTATTTACTTTTGTTAGAATAGGAATTATAATCTTTACGACTACCTACACGCTCAAACCCAGAAGTTTGACACGCACTTAAAGATTGATTTGATGTGTCAGCCAGTTAAATTTATCATTCGCGGTAATCTTGTTGTACAAGTCAATATGAGCTCGAGGAAGTTAGGCTGACGTGATATCCACATCCCACATCTCCAGCTTCACTGTCGTGTGCCTCGTAAATAAAAGTTAATTATTGATTGGTATTCATACCTTAATAACTATTTATCTCTCTCTCTATCTATCTATCTATCTATCTATCTATAAAACCCCCAATAACTTTGCAGATTATGCTAGAGTAGAGAATGTACAATTGAACGTTATGCTTGATTCAGGAAGCAAAAGAATGGTAAATATCAGAAAATTAAAACTAATTAGTATTGTATCAGCCAATTGTGCGCTTTGACTAGTTTCCATATATCAACCATAGACAATGATTATCGTATAGGAGTAAATTTTCTCATCGTTGTTCTCATAGTGAGTGAGGGTTAATGGTGCTCGGTTTGCTGGCAGCAAATTCGCCATCGTAGTAAGGACGTCGATAGTAGTACTTTGCTAGTCTAGGAAGATAAATTGTCAGTTATTACCATGAATTAATATCAAATCAAATTAAATGCAAGCAAAAGCACAATTCATGGGTAATTATTCAGGAGTCAAAACTGAGCATTTGACCTTTTCCAAAGCATAATTAACTTTAAAATAGTGTAGATAAATCTTTCAGCAACATAGAATATGTATTATATTATAGAGAAGATGCGGATCTAATTTTTATTCTCGTAGAAATGAAGAATCTGCAGTACATATTTTGGGCAATGTAATTATTTCAGAGATTGTTTGTTTTAAGCTGGGTTATATGAGTAGGTATGCTACATGCAATTTTCCATCCTCCATTTTTCTATTCTTCACTCATTCTATCTAACCTTCTCCCCTTTACACCTTAAATACCTAATTAATTATATCTCCATCCAAAACCCACAAATATTCCCCCCACAATCCATCCCTGCCCCCCTCCACACATAAAAAAGACACCCCCAGGTTCCCTCCGCCTCACAATTCCCACTAATTCTTTCCCCTCTCCCTCCACCTACCATCAACATCAACGTCAACATCAACCCTCTTATCCCCTCAATACCCACTCACCCTAAAGACCCGCCTGTTTCCTCTTCAACTCCTCCCAAAGCCCCTTATCAATCACCGCCCCCCTACGCCTCGCACACTCCATCTGCTCTAACTTCCTATCGACCGTCTCTCGAGCTCTTAAACCCTCATCATTACCATTCCCATAATCATTCTCCACCCTCCCCTCTACTTCTTCTTTCCTCCCCCTCCCTCCCCCTCAATCCATTCTCCACCCTCCCTAGCACCAATCTCGCTTGTCTAGAATCCCTCAACGCAATTTCCAATTTCCCAATTACTCTATCCCATCTCTCTAATTCCATCTTATCTTCTTCTTCCCTTATTATTCCATCTCGAATATTCATTGTTGTTTCATAGCTTACTGCTAATATTGCATGGTGGGATAGTATGAAAGTTATCCATTGCCATGGGGAGGAGACTGTGTATTTGGCGATGAGGTATGAGAGAGGAAAGGCAATGAGGAGGTTGAAGAGGACTATGAGGGATTAGTTAGTATGGTTATAAGTGAGTTTATGTGAGAAGAGGTGATTCTTGTATAGGATATAAGATTCAATCGTTGGCGCTCTGCTCAAAGTCAAGTAGAGAGAAAGAAATAAACATAACCTTACCAAAACAAATACAAAGACTCCATTTCACCCAATTAACCCATCCTTTGATCCTATTATTACCCTGTCCATCATCATTCCTCCCCTCTCCATCCTCACCACCCTTCCTATATCCAACTCTCCCAACTTTCTCTCTCCTTAACCTCTCCATATTCTTCAATTCCTCTTTATTCCACTCCCCCCTAACACATCTCTCTGGTTGTACTCTCAAACCCACATTCTCCGAGTAGGATCTAAAAGGCGGAAATCCACGATCTAGCATCTGACCACCACTCATATGAGTGCGTTTTGTCGACATTGTAATTGTTAATATCGTCGTCGTTTGAATAATATTTTCGTATGCTGAGTATATGCAGCAGATAATAAAACTTTCCACACAGAGCCGAAAAGTCGTAAAGTTGAAGTAGGTAAGGTAGTGAGATCGATAAATTCGACTTGCAGTTATGGTGGATGATAAAGGTCGCTGCTATTGAGATGTTGATAGCAGCTCCGATCAAGATCGATATTTGCGTCGATACAAGAATACCAGGCACTTTTTTCTCTCTTTCTTTTCTCCTCTTTAATTCCTTCTCACCTGTGGTTCTTTACTCAACCCTCAAACCTCTTCCTTTCTCTCTCAAACCCCTTCTTCCCCTCTCAAACCCCTCTCAAACCCTCCAAACAGCGACCAGAAATTCAAATAACCAAGAGACTAAAAGAAAAGCCTCAAACCTCAAACCTCAAGCCTCGAGCCGTATCAACCGCAAAAACCTTAGAAGTCGTAGAAGTCGTAAAAGTTCGTAGCAATCAACAATCCAATCCAATCCAATCCAGATTCCTCACTCCTCACTCCTCGGTCCAGAATCCAGAACCACAAAACCATCACACAAAAAACCCTTAGCACCGTAATACAACCAAACCCCGTGAATACAAGGTACCTAGTGACACTGTAACCACTGTAACCACCGTATCTTTCTCTTACACACTCCTTGCCTTCTCCTTTCCTTTCCCCTTTCCTCTTTTCACCTTTCTCTCTTCTGGTAATATATTCAATCGTGTCGTAGTATATCCGTATTCGCAGCTGCTATTTCTTTATTTATTTATCATTATGTCGCCGGTATCAGATAAATCGAGAGAAAATTTCAAAACTTGAAAAGGAAAGATAATCTACCCAAATAGCAACTCCACCACCGCCCTCAAGAAATACTAAGTGAATAACAAAAATCTTGAAATTAGAAATATCAAAGTGAATTCCTACCTACCTACCTACCTACCTACCTACCTGACCACACCTACCTAGTACTCGTACATAGTCATATATATAAGACCTCAGGACTATCTATCACTCAGCTAACGCCGTGCGTGGGTGCGTACATGCATTCCATTCTATTCATTACCTACCTACTACCTAGGTATTTACCACTTACTACCCACCCACCAACCTATCTATAAATGAATATTTCAACTCCCTTCTCATTGGAATAATACTAAACATTTGCCAACGCTGCGCTTCCTTCAACTCTCAACTCTCAACCTCTCACCACCACTCTTCCCATCTCATCTCATCTCATCCCATCTCAAAAACATAAAGATACAATACCAAAACAAAACAAAAATAAAAAAAAGAAAGCCTTCTAAAACCACCACCTTCCTCTACCTTTACCATCTTCATCTTCATCTTCATCTCCATCTCCATCTCCATCTCCATCTTACCTACCTCTCCACATCTATCCATTACCAAAATAAAACACCCAGAACAAACAAAAACACAACCTCAACAATTCTCCAAACTCTCAACACCATCCATAATCGAAAGTGTCTGGCTTGCCCAATTATGATGATGTGCAGCCTGCTCAGAAACAATATGCATATCAATCTCCTCCCCATTCTCACCCCTCCTACTCCTCTCTCTCACAACCGTCCCATTACTTTCACTACTATCCTCCGAGCTCATCGTATCAAGCATTCTCCTTCTCAGAAGCAATCTCGTCATACCACCATCAACACTATATCCCCTTCCATGCAAACCCATAACATCCCCAGCTTGCACACCTCTAGTTTGGTAACTCGGTCTTCTCTGCTCTTCCATCCTCGTACTATTCCTCGTCCCGATAATATCCATCAATTCCAACTTCCTCTCTGCACCTTCAGCCCTTCTTCTCCACATCTCCACATCCTCTCTAGCTTCTCTCAATTGTTCCGCCAGACTAATATGCTCCGTATCCGAGACCGACCTCATTTCCACCATGCGTTGTAAATGTCGTACTTGTTCAGTCTTCTCATTGACCTGTTGTTGAAGACTGCGTATTTGCGAATGTAAGACTGTATTTCCGCGAGTCAAATGATTCTTTGAAAGCGTTGCATCATGAGCAAGTAACGATTGCGAATGGAGAAATTTATGTGTAGCTTCAAACTCGGATGACGTTAGAGCCAAAGTTTCTGAGCTACCAATACTACTATATGCACCATCCATTCCAGCTGTTCGAATCTTCATAGATGCTTGATTCCCTACTGGCTTAAGTGGAACAGAGAGAGAGCTGAAAGTAGAAAGTGGTAGTTTCGACGAAGATACAGAATCCTCCCGAGAATCCTCAATTATAGCTTTAGGTGAGGTAGATTCTGGTACGAAATCTCTCAAAACTCTCTTTGGAGCTGGTATTTTTGTAGGCGATGACTGTTCTTGAGTTTGCTGAAATCGCTGGGCTAAACCGACATTGCGGAAAGACCGAATAGACTTTCCAGATTTGATGGATGCAATTGATCTTGATGGTGATGGTGGCGGATTAATGGTATAAGGAGAAACAACACCACCGCCCCTTCGATTATCAAAAGACGTTGTAGCTGGCGGTCGAGTAGATTTAGCTGGAGTTGGTGAAATTGGTGGAGGAGGTGTTGCCTTTACCGTGTCGAATTTTTCTGCTATGGCTCTTACGCTGACCTTCTTGGGCGTCCTAGTGGGCTCGGGAGTGGGAATCTTCCGTGAACGGGGTTCTGCATGATGCTCTATGACTGACCTAGAAGGTTCACTCTTGTGGTGATCTTCACTTGATTTTGACGAACGACTCTCGGATTTTCGCTTGCGGAACATTTCTCTAATCGAAGCTACTTTTGACAAAGTACCTGGGGAAGCAGTTTCATGAGGACGTTTTACTTTCGCCTGAGTGACTTTGGGCTCCACTGATGTTGTAACGAGAGGTGGAGCAGAACCAGTCTTTTGTGAAAAATTACTTTTACTGCTGGACTGACCGTAGGACCTATGTACTTTTGCAGACTTTGGTGTGTTGGAAACATTGTTGCAAGGTGCTTGAGGTCGTGAAAAGTTTGGTGTATGAGGTTTCTCAGATTCCGTCCTTTCATGAAAGTCTACTCCAGAATCATGTTTTGTTGACTTCTCGAATTTTTCTGTAGACTTCACCGATTTCATTGAGAAGTCAGGCAACTCCAGAGCCTGTCCCAGCACAGCTAAAGATGCCAAATCTTCCTCATGTGAAACGCGAGAGATTGGATCGATAGGACTATTCCCCTTTGAAGGATCAGAACTTGGAAAACCTGGAAATTTCGGAGGATCCCTGCTCTCCTGAGCATGAGATATACTGGGCGCGAATCTGATATGATTATCTCTGCTGGGTGGGTCATTCCGATTAGTCGAAGGAGAACCTTGCATAGAGTTTCGATTGTTATCATGCAGGAGACTAGATAAATTGGTCGTCTTCGTCTCCTTGGATTGCCTATCTGGTGATTGTCTAATCGATTGTGCTTTAGGTATCTTATCATGACCAAAATCTTTGGAATCTGTGTCAGGTAACAGAACTTCAGGTTCAGTTGATTGGCTTCCGAGACTTCGAACAATACGTTTGGCATGGTATCCATTAGTATCTTCAAAAGCTGGGCTCTTTTGATCATTTCCTTTCCCATTGCTTGTAGAAGGAGCTGGCCCACCACTTTGTGGAGTTTGCATGAAACTCAGCTTACTATCTTCAAAGTCGTTTTCATTTGGATGCTCTTGTACCAAAGCTGCCGAAAGAGCACTCGTAGATTTTGTATTCTTAAGACTTTCTCTCGGAAGCAATCGTTGACGTGATCTTTGCTTTGTAACTAATAAGGAATCTAGCTGCGAAGAATGAGCGGAGTCGTCAAGTGCTCGCTGTTGCGTAATTTCCCCGCAGTTACTTAGTGTATCAATGTGCACTGGACATGAACGATGAGAAAGTTTACGCTGCGGAGGCGTTGGAGATTGACTCCTGTCAATATTCCTGTCGGGTTTTTCATAAGTCCAGTCAGGAGGTCTCCGCAAGGAGAAGGACTCCGACATTGAAGGGCGCAACATAGGTGTTTTTCTACCCCGAAGACCTCCATTTTTGCATCCATCAACGGCTGTGAGTGCGTCTAGGTTCTTCATATGACGAACTATATCACGCCAATGCGTGATGAGCATCTCCATAATTTCGCAGGCAACCTTGATTTTGTCAACTGTATTGTTGAAAGTGACTCCCTCCTCTGCACTTTTGTATTTCTTCCTCTCCTTCTTAGATTTTGGTGGACTCAAAGGAGTGAGAACCAAACTACCATGGCCGTTGGCTAAGCGGATATTGTAGTTGTCCATTAGATCACCGACAAGGAGGGGACCGAAACAAACTCCCAACGGTTTGTAGCCCATAAGATCTGAAGTAGGAAGAGGTCTGCCTTTATCGTCTTCCCTTCGTGCAGTTTCGGCTGCACGACCGACCATACAGAGCAGTCCTAAGACTGCACAGATAAGTTCTCTTCTATATGTTGATCTTAAAGTTGATATAGACAAAGCAATAAGTCTCGCCCGGACCTTGCTATGCTTCGTTCGTGTCAACTCCGGATCACCCCTAAGATTTGTTTGGATGGATACTAGAGCATCGAACAGTGGAAGTGATCCCAAAATACCACCAGGGATACCAGAGAGAAATCTCTTAAATGCACATGCAACGTCGTGCACATCACAATCGATATGGTCTGGTAAAGTCGGGCATCTTACTGTTCCCGCAATGTGTCCTTCGTCACCTTTAGGACAGTAATGTTCATAAATAAGGCCGATTGTGTGTTGGGAGCCCGGTATACGGAAGATACCTCGTGTAGTAGGAGCTGCACATCAATCAGCACTTAGAAAAATGCATATCGGATTGTAATGCGAAACATACCATGCTGTATCAAGTATTGTGCTGTAGCACGGATACAAGTTGGTAAAGTCAAGCTGCTCGGAGCATATTCGGCTGGGAGGTATAATAGACTTGACCCACACAGACGAACAAGTTCAACCAAATCTCTATCTTTGAGTGAGTCTCGTCTGCCCTTCAATCGCAAGGAGTCACTAATGCTGCGCATTCTTTTGAGGTCTCGAAGTTCCGCTTTTTTGGACTTGACAACGGGCATCTGAGATGAGGATGTCCGTCTGAAGATCTTTCGGGATAGCCAATTACCATGTTTATCGGGGCCATCTTCGATACACTAAGTCTAATAAGTACTTGAGGTGATGGGATGTAAGCACTAACTTACAGGAACGTCCTCGTATTCACTTGGGATAAATTTTCGCACGCCATGCTACAGAGCATTAGCTTTGTTCCTCATGTCACGATGAACCATTTGCAGACCTTCTCCGCCAGTCGGTTGAATTCTTCTATAAAATGTGTACGATCATGCGAGTCGTCATTCTCAGACTCACCACCACCACTTGAAGAAGTCCAGGTATTACTACTGCAAAGACCGCGTCGAATCCTAGGCTGCTGCGCGGTATTTGAAGACACCTTAGCGTGGGAAGGACCATCTCCATATAAGCCTAAGGAAATATTTGGATCTGATGGAAATGCTGTGGTGGATGCTCGTCTGATAGGAATCCCTTGACCTCGTAGTAGTTTTTGTGCAATACTTGCATCATCTATGAATAGAGGTGCTTCTTGCTGTTGCCGCCTGAGGGATAAAGTAGCTGATGATGCTCTTGAATTAAGACGATAACTGTTAGCTGGCATTTTGATTGCTGGATGATATCCAGCAACCTTTAATTGTTGCTTGTCATTTGTAAATATTTTTTGGGTCGTATTCTCAGTGTCAGCAGAAATGGCAGATTGGCTTTCTAGGAAGATGGTTCCTGCCCTTTTCGAGACTAAGAGAAGACTAAATGCATTCCTATGAGCTTTAAATGACAAAAGAAGAAACGGCGACTTAAACTTATTCATTCTCAACAATGAACCACTATAAAGATCAAATTGAAATCTTCATTCCGGAATGATAAATCCACTTAGAATCAGCTGAAGTCCTCGGCTACGTTTGAAATGCACAGTAGTCCGTCGAAGCATTCTAAAGGAGGTAAAATCTCTGAATTACAAGTCCTATGCTGCCCATCATCCATAAGTATTCACAAGCCAATCCCAAAGCTTGCCATGTTATCCTTGGTCCGAGCCGATAAAATGGTATTAACGAATATGAATAAATCGCCCAATCACATCTATTTGTGGACATTTTAATGACCAGTGAGATCAGGTTTGTGCCAGTACGCCAAATCGCTATGCAACGCCTATCCATCCTCGTATTATCATGGCCAATATGGGACAGGCTCAATCATCGTCTTCTCCATGTAAGAGTACATACTGCAAAATGTCCGATAAAGAGATCACTCCTTTCAAATGCTGCTCTTCATCTATAACCACCAATCGATGCACTCTAGATTTTCGAATCGTGTCAAAGATCGAATCCAACCTGTCTTCTTCACTGCAAGTATAAATCCCGGCAAAGTCTTCTGCCCTGTTGGCCAAAGCTTCTCCCACAGTTAAAGTCAGACCATCGTATACACCACCCTTGATAATCGTGATTACATCGACAGCCTCGAAAAGATTAAGCACTCGCGATTCCTTGTCAACAATGGGAACGCTCGAGATGCTGTGTTTGACCATCATATGTATGACGTCGATCACCGGAGTGTCCATATTTGCGGTTTGTAGGTCCCCATAGGTTCCTAGTTTGATGTCCGATACACTTTTCTTTAAGAATTCCGTTTCATCGACATTAACGCTGATAAATTTCAGGATACGATATTGTGTAATCACACTGACCACCATCTCTTTTCCCGTCTCGTCATCGACATCAACCAGCGGGATACGACGGGCCCGGGTTTGTAACATTTCGCGACAAGCATCGTAAAGAGGTCGCGCAGGATGTACCGACACTGTCTCCAAAGGTAGTACGCCAATTGCCTTTTCGATATCTGTGATGAAGTCAGCCTGATGCCCCCGCCGATCTAAAATTTGGGAGTCTACCTCTTAAGCTACTCAACTTAAATTGATCTATTTGATTGAGAGCTTCTGGATTCTGCCAGTAATACTGGATAACGTTTATATAGTCGGAAGTCGTAAGAAGTCCAGCAAAGGTTGAGGTGTGGGAATCCCATAGCGGGGCTGAAACGATACCTATAAGGTTCAAAGATCAGCAGTGAGGTATAATCTGGTAGGGTTGTGGTTGCTGTGTACCATTTTGTAGTAGGATGGTCAAGCTCTTCTTGACCAGTAAATCGGTATTAAGGATGATGAGTCGAAAGGAAAGAGGTAGAACATCGTAGCTGGTACGACGCTTGAGGAAATCTCTAATTGATTTCTGTTGAATCAAACATGTCAGCTCTGCGTAGTACTCGAAGTACAAACCCCCACGACTATCCCATAAATGATTTTATATGGCCATCCTGATAGAGCAAGCGATAAGTGAAATTATCTTACCAGACCCTTCTGCTGGTCCCTGTCGAGCGCACTCATCGGCTTTTCCTCCGGTTTCTCCCCTGGGAATCCCTCCTGCGGCAGCTCCTGCAGCCTTTCTTGATGCATCTCGGCGAGCTTCCCTCTTGGAAGAAGGAATGTTGAAGGTTGAGCGATGCGCGACTCGTGATCATGTCTAGCGATAACCGGTGGCTGTGATGTAAGGGAATCTGCGGGATTGGGCGCCGCTGGCCGTATCTCTTCTGCCATATCAGACATGGATTATGCTTGGGACAATTCGTGGGGAGCACATCGATATTGGGGGGTTGAACAGAGGCAGAGGTGAATGAAACTTCAATAAGAAATAGATTGAAGTATAATCATAAAGAGAGTCGTCGGTTGTACTGTCAGGAGATTGGTAGTATTGAATCGCGAAGCTTGAAATGGGAGTAATCTCATTAGGTTGGTTGAAACTTTGAAAGCTAGAACAAAAGTCACGAAGAAGGTGGGGCAAAGATTTTCGCCCAGTAGTAGCCCTAGTAGGTCATAATAAAGTTGTAAAGAATGATTGTTTTCTGGGGAATTTCCATGATCAGCCAAAAATCGATCCTCTTCTGGATTCTGCATCATGGTGTCACTTTATTTACCGTAATATTGTACGTACGGCTACTCGAGTATGATCTTTCATGACTGAGGAGGCACCTACTACGTGAATAGAAAGATAGATAAATATATAAATAAATAGACATCTTACTAATTTATTATCAGTTCAAGTACCCGATATCTAACTTTGTCCCACCTTCATCCATTATTACCTTTACTTTACCTTATACCTACCTACAGTACTACTTACTATACCATGTTCGAGCGTGAGGGGAACCCCTAAGCGGTTCGTCACTTCTTGATATCCATGCTCTCAAGTACTCTGTACTGCTAATACCTATATACAGATATCCAGCGGCCAGTTCCTTCGAAGCAGTCTCATGCAATAGAGGCATCAACGATTGCAAAGTGTATGTGCGTGTCAAAGGTGATAAAGAAGAGAGTTTGGATAAAACTACTTGGGTGAGAAGACTACAATCGTCCGATCTGTCTGTCTTGGATCACTCGATACAGCTACTTTAAATAGGTATAGACACCATTGTTGGCGTCATCCAGTCATGTTATCTTTTTGGGAATTCCCGTTACTGTCTCGGTTCTCTTCCCCGGATTAGTTCTTTGAGTATCCACTCACTATACCCATTTTGAAATGCAAGGACACTTTCTGACCATGCCAGCTCATACCATCCACCTATGGAAGTGATCAAAAATCTCTTCGCAGAAAAGAAAAGGTCATCTCGATACTCATTTTTAGCCAGACATGACTCTGAATTGGTGTCATTCTCCCGACTGGATCATCCAAAGATGGGAGGGAGTTCTCCATGTCTTATCTAAACTTGGGTGGGACGACTTATTCGTAATGATGAGAGTAAATCAACAAATTCCGGCATTCGATCGCAGAGACTCGAGGATCAAAGTAAATTCAGAACAACCTTCTAGAAAATCCCGCTTTCAGATCCCCTCTTAAGATGAAGAGAGTACCTGTCTTGAGTACGTAGGCGTTCATTCATCTCAACCGTCTAGTATAACCAATGCTCCTTGAGGCTCTTCCCCCGTACTTGGACCTACATGCATGAACTCGAATTCGACAGTCGTTGTGGCTAACATACCTGCACCTTTCCCGGAAAATATTTCGAATGGTGGCTATCACCAAATCTCTTCATGACAGGATGATTTGAGCATCTTGCGTAATCAGAAGTGGAAGATATGACGGCAAGATTAATGCCTGAAGCCCCTCTATATGGAGTTCAATCCACATCATTTGATCTCCAAGAATCAATGCCATCACTAGGAAAACACGTCGATATAAAACATTTGGTTCAACTGGTTTTTACTGTATAGGTACCACCAAGCGCGGCTTTGAGAATAATCCTGGTCTTATCCATTGGCTATTCTGGTGAGGCTTGAAGTGGGTGTATGCGTTTGCATCTGCATCTTTTTTATTGGGGCAAAATATCGGTGTAAATGGGTAGTGTACCATACTCCGTACATAAATTGATGGATGTGGATACGTGATAGATGAATCAATGTGAAAAGGTTTTTTTTGCATACTTGAGTACAAGTGAGAAGATTTGTCCGTCGAAGGATCGTGATAATTATGGTTGGTAGGTAGCATAAGGTTTTCCATAGGTACTGAGCATTCAATGTGCCGGGACTTGACTGTTATTGTTGTTTGTGCATGAAGTTGTTGATGTTCTTTTTGTTTTTGAGATACCCAGCCTTTTGAACGGACTACTGTACCCAGCCAGGTTCAGGGTACCAGCCGGTAGAACTAACTGACTAGCAATTAATGCAAATATACTCGTATATCAGTTTGACTTGTCGAGGATGGGGAGAGCACGATGGTGCTAATGTGAAAATGTGAAAATCATCAGATAAGGAGAGAAAGTGGTTCAACAGTTATGTTAAGTTTATCTTGTCTTATAAAAATCTAAGACACTTGGCCGACTTTTTGAACATTTAGGAGTCATTCTAAAGGGAAGAGATTTTTTTGATTTTTTGATACTTCCTAATCTACGACTTCTATCTATGATTCCATGCTATCTATTGGATATCTTTAGCCTCGATTAGCCGCGAGGCTCCAGTTAGTTTTCGTTTGTTGGAAGAGGAGGCTGGAGATTTGCAGGGGATCTACATAAAATCCGTAGTTGAAGCGAATAATCCTAACATGCTCGAGTGAGATGCTAAGCAAAATACAGTTGGGTGATGGGAAGAAAAATGTGAGGTTGTTGATGGGCTCGTTGAAACATGGCAGACTTGCTCATGGGACCTTTCTTTCATAAAAACATAAAGCATAAATAGTAACTTTAGATATCTAGGTGCTTGGATATATTAAAAATCAATACTCGGAACTTCTCTGATATAAGAATATTATCTAAATAAAACAAAAAGTGATTCCATAAATAAATCTATATACTATATAACACATTTTAATCAATAATATAAATAAATATATTATTTAACCATTTTAACACCAACGAGAATAATAAACTTCATGTGATTGATTTATGACAACTTCAAGTCTCCAACTTTAACTCGATCTTTTCTATTTTAGCTATAGTATAAAGTAGACCCATGGTCCGTGCGTTGACTTTCTAATGGCGTTGTAGCGTGTACAAGCCGGCGGTGGTGTACAATTAAGTAAGTGAAAGACCGAAACGAAAGCTGCTTGGGAACCAAAAAAGCTTCCGCTCAAGTCAATCCTCGAACCTTCTTTATCAAGATTTAATCCACTCAATAATTTACATCGCTACTCCCCTTCGAATCGTCGTAGAACCTTCCTATAATATAATACGAAACGGAAATTGATGCCATTTCCCCTTCCTATAGCTTCGCTTTGTCCGACTACTCGCCCTCATTCCAACAACAAAAACAACTGAATCCCGACTCTAAAATTTACCACCATCACCACTAGTCCTACGGGACTAAACATCGAGAAATGGGTGGTGTCTGCTCTTCTTGCTGCGGAGGTATGCATCGTGAGATCATATCTTTAGAATCATCTACTTATCTACCGACTGTGCAGGTAAATCCCGAGATGGCTTATATGAGCCAGTGCTTGCAGAAAGCGAAAGAGAAGCGGTGGCAGACCTTCTACAATACCTCGAGAACGTAAGGAATGCATATGATGATAATATATTCGATGTCTAACGATGCTCTCAGCGCGGCGAGACCGACTTTTTCTCCGGCGAACCTCTACGAGCTTTAAGTACCTTGGTATTTTCTGATAATGTCGATCTTCAGCGAAGTGCTAGTTTAACATTTGCTGAGATAACCGAACGAGGTACGTCGTTTTATACATCTAGATGGATGTAAACACGCAATGTCCGACTCGAGAAGGGAGTGTATGGCTCGTATCGATGATGGACCGCCTCGCATACAAGTTCCCCGATGGCAGAGTTTAGGGCGGGGAGGATTAGAAGATTTTTATTGCTGGGGTGTAAGTACTGACGCCTTTCAGATGTCCGTGAAGTAGATAGAGATACTCTCGAGCCGATACTCTTCCTCCTCCAAAGTCCAGATATCGAGGTGCAACGAGCGGCTAGCGCAGCTCTTGGGAATCTTGCAGTTAACAGTGAGTTATGCTTTCCCTTGCTGTACGGACTAATCTGACACACGGCGCAGCGGAAAACAAAGTAGCAATCGTACTTCTTGGAGGCCTTACACCTCTCATCCGACAGATGATGTCCCCAAATGTCGAGGTGCAATGTAATGCTGTTGGTTGTATTACCAATTTAGCAACACACGAGGATAACAAAGCCAAGATCGCACGATCAGGGGCATTGGGGCCTCTCACTCGTCTAGCAAAATCTAAAGACATGCGTGTGCAGAGAAATGCTACGGGTGCATTATTGAACATGACCCATTCCGGTAAGAAACAACCTTGTCGAGATAATATTTTCAGACACTGACAATATTCAGATGAGAATCGCCAGCAGCTGGTTAATGCTGGTGCCATACCCGTTCTAGTACAACTCCTCTCATCCTCAGATGTAGATGTACAATACTACTGCACAACAGCTTTGAGTAATATCGCCGTTGATGCTAATAACCGCAAAAAGCTCGCCCTAAATGAGAATAGACTGATACAGTCTCTTGTGAACCTAATGGATTCATCATCACCTAAAGTTCAATGCCAAGCAGCTCTAGCTCTACGAAATTTAGCTTCCGACGAGAAGTACCAACTGGAAATTGTGCGCGCTCGCGGTTTAGCTCCGTTATTACGACTTTTACAATCCTCATACCTACCATTAATACTTTCAGCTGTCGCTTGCATACGCAACATATCGATCCATCCATTGAACGAGTCCCCAATTATTGATGCTGGGTTCCTTAAACCATTGGTCGATTTACTAGGTTCCACCGATAATGAAGAAATTCAGTGTCACGCCATTTCGACACTTCGTAACCTTGCTGCTAGTTCTGATCGAAACAAGGAGCTTGTTTTGCAAGCCGGAGCTGTTCAAAAATGCAAACAACTTGTTCTGGACGTGGCCCTTAGTGTTCAATCCGAAATGACTGCTGCAATCGCTGTATTGGCATTAAGTGACGATCTCAAGACGCAACTTCTCAACCTAGGGGTGTTCGATGTCCTTATTCCATTAACAGATTCCGCGAGTATCGAAGTCCAAGGTAACAGTGCTGCGGCGCTTGGTAACCTGTCTTCCAAAGGTAAGTTATAATAATGATTCTGTTTTACGACTTTGAATGCTAATCAATTGCAGTCGGTGACTACTCTATCTTCATTTCAGCCTGGACAGAACCACACGGAGGCATCCACGGTTACTTAAAACGCTTCCTTGCTAGCGGGGATCCAACCTTCCAACACATTGCAATCTGGACATTATTACAACTATTAGAATCCGAGGATAAGAAGTTGATAGCTTTGATTGGGAAATCGGAAGAGATTGTACAAATGATCAAGACTATTTCCGACAAACAAATTGAATCTGACGACGAAGGTGAAGAGGATGGTGAAGGAGAAGTTGTCCAACTTGCTCAAAGATCATTGCAACTACTCGGACAGAGTGGAAAGTCATCCCATATCGAAGGTTGAGCCATTACACGGGAAAAGATTTCTTTATTTGCATCTAGCTATGGGAAGGGCACGGTGTTAGGAGTATAACCAAAGGCATAATAGTTTTGTAGCGAGCATTGGCAGAGCGGGGGGCGCTGCACAACTTTATTTCTGTTTTTCATGACAAACCTTCAGAGGTTCCTGTTACTACGGTATATCTTTTCACGACGTCTCCCTTCAATAACTTATTACAGCTCATATGGAACTTTAGTTGTTATTCATGTAATTAGATAGGACGTTATGATATCCAATTTCAATAATTGCTAGGAATATCAGGAATTCTCACATGACATTGGCGGCTAAAGGACAAGCATAGAAGTGTCTTGTTGGGACTGGATAATTTTCTGTGATTGTTAGAGCTTCACTCGTCATATACCATCAGAGAACTTCGAAGGGACCATGTACCTATTCATGAATAAATTGTTCGTCTCGAGACATCTTTCCTCTAAATTGATGAGTTCTGTCTGTTCATCATGTCGTAAACCAGGTATATATACTCTGAAACCAAGTTCTTCTCGGCTCTGGCTGCAATTCATTCTCAAACCATTTCCTATCGCTCCATGGTAGAACTCTAGCGATGATTTTCCCCTTAATAAGAGCCATAGGTACCGGACCAAACAACCTCGAATCCCTCGACCATTCCAAATTATCCCCAACCAACCAACAATGACCCTGAGGAATCTACAAACTCAATTAGCAGTCTTTAACTTTGCAAATCCTTCTCCCTGGCCCCATCTCCCCCCCCCCTCCTCTCTCCGCCTCCTTCCGCGTAAAAAACTCACCCTAATCATCTTCGTATCCCCCGTCTCCGGCGTCCCCATCATAACACAATCACCCTCCAACCCCAACACCCTCTTAAACGCCTTCTCCCCGGGCTCAACTACAGAGTCAAAACTCACTATATCCCCAACTTTTACGTTGCGTCCGCGTCGGCTCGATCGGTCGATTAGAAACCATTCGTTGGATACGGAGATGGTGGGGAGCATGGAAGGTCCCGTTGCTGTTTCGAGGGAATAGATGTACGTGTGGAAACAGTGGTATATGAACAGGGATTTTAGAGTCCAGCTGAGGATGCGGAGGTAGTGTGGGAGGGAGGGGTGTTGGGTCCAGGGGGGCCGGCGGAGGGTGTGGAGGGTGTGGAGGGTGTGGAGGTTGTGGGTGTGGTTGGGGTTGGAGGGGATGCGGTGCGGGAGGTGGAGGGGGAGGGGGATTTGGAGGGGTGAAAGAGGAGGGCTCGGTGGAGGGGTTTGGATATCATGGCATGCTTTTTCTGGGGGTTCGAAACATTTAATATGTATATGTAGTTTTGCGTGGGAGCGAAGTCCTTGGTGCACGTTTTGAACCCGTGATATGTACGGAGTATGGGTGGGTGATTGATATTCTGCAGAAATGGAAATTTATGATTACATAAGCAATGATAATAAATAAATTCTCACCCCTCCCACATTATCAAAACCAAGCTTCTCAAGCTGACCTTGTCGCAACAACAGATAACTCACAACCACGACCACTTGAAACATGTCAACCACACGCTGCGTATTCAACGCAGCATCTGCTCTGCGACGCGTATTCCTCGCACCCATTGACCACACATTCGCACCCCTCCTCCGCGCATCCACCTTCTCCCCTCACCTCACCCGCATCCACGCAAGCCGTACACAACAGCAACGCACGCTCCTAAAAAGCACCTCCAACGTCGTACCCGAACAGCGACTCCCACGCGATGAAGAAATAACAGATCGATACGTGCGTCTCAAGAACCCCGAACAAAAACTCGACGCCCCAAAACGCACCTCTGATATCCTCAAATCGATTAATCTCAAAACGCACATGTTGCAAATCATCGCGTATAGCGAGGATGGGGAACCGCCTATTGCGAAAATTATTGATAAGGAGGAGGCGGCGAGACAGAAGAGGTTGGCGAAGAAGAAGAAGAATCCTGCTGCGGTGACGAAGACGATTGAGATGAATTGGGCGATTGGGAAGAATGATTTGGGACATAGGTTGCAGAGGATTAGGGAGTTTTTGGAGAAGGGGAATAAGGTTGAGGTTGTGTTGGCGGGGAAGAGGAAGGGGAGGAAAGCGACGGGGGAGGAGGCGGAGGAGTTGATTGGGAAGGTGAGGGCGTTTGTGGGGGGGGGTGGAGGGGCAAGGGAGAGTAGGGGGATGGAGGGGACGGTGGGGACGCAGGCGGTTTTGTATTTTGAAGGGAGGGTGAGGAAGAAGGCGGAGGGGGAGGCTGAGGTTGAGGTTGAGGCTGAGGGTGAGGGTGAAAAAATGGAAGAGGAAGGCGAGAAGCAGCAAGAAGAAGCTGAGAAAATCGAAGAAGAAGAGAATGTCAAATTAGAAGCAGCAAACTGAGGTGAGGGTAAATAGGTATCTAAACTGAAATTGATAAATACTTGAAGACTCAATAACTTTATACCCAAAACTACCAAAAGTATACATCCTCATTCATATATACTCTCAAGAATCAAGACTAAACTTAACTAAACTATTTCAATTACTCCAGTTATATAAATAAAGTCTATATTCTTATTTTATACTATAGTACTATAGATTATATATATATATTATACTAAACTTGATTTCCAAAAATTAAATTATATATATATATACATCATATAGATATATAAAATAGTTAAAAAAAAAAAAAAAAAATCTCTCTCTCCTCTCCCCATCCTCTTCTCCTCTTTTTCTATCTTCTCTTTATCCTCTCTTTTCCCCCTCTTCTTGTTACGAGGGTTGCCGTCTAGATCACGTGGAAGTGCTCTAGGCTCTCGAAGTGGTTTATAACTAGGCGTCAAGCAGTGTTACGACGGCTTCAGGCCTCGTATCATGTGACCACTTACGAAGGAACCAAAGGGACGATTAGGACGAAGGTCTATATAATCAGGATGGTTTCCTTTGTGTAGAGCTTCGTGCTCAAGATCAATCATTTAGTATACTCTACTATTAGTTACGAATTGCATATCATTATTGTCATTACTTAAAGTCCCTGCTTGACGCCTAGTTATAAACCACCTCGAGAGCCTAGAGCACTTCCACGTGATCTAGACGGCAACCCTCGTAATATCAGTAAGTTCAAAAGGAAAGCGACAAAGGGCAATAAAGACTTCGAGCAAGACGCATTCATTAAGCGAATTCATTTTCTTCATCCACTATTTTATTCTATTCTATTCCACTACACTTCAATTCATTTCATTTTGCTCAATTCCATTCCTTTCCATTTCGTTCATTCCACACTCATGCAGTACTATTGCAATTTGCAATTGCGATTCCCTCAACGGAATAAACCCCCTTTCCACATTCCACCCATAACCATGGAATTCATAGGACATATAAGAATCAACCAGAACCAGAACCAGGCCCATAACCATAACCATAACCACAACTCCAAACCCTACCCTACCCTATCCTACCCAGATCCATCCTCAATCCATTCCCAACCCATACAGAGTTCAACCCAAACACCATCACATCAGCATCCTAAACCCCATCAAAAGGAAAATATCACTGCAATCTAAACCCCAACGCAAGAGGATGCAAAAAAACTAAAACTAAAACAAAAAAAAACAAAAGCTAATATACCAGCACTTGGTATTTAGGTCATGTGAAGAAAAGAGTATGTAGTGTGCGTGCACAAGTCAAATCTTATTGAATGACCGATATATGGATATCCGATCAAAACTCCTTTGGATATCCGGTTAACAAAGGAAAAAAGGAAGCCGTGAATAATTCGTGATGCATGTCGAGAAAAGGGTATGTTATGCGAGCTGACGTGTAAAGTTGTATTTTGTGGGGGAAGTTCATCGAAAATATTGATTGATGTTTTGCATGAAGTGTGGGTGATTTTGTGGAGTATCTCGATGTAATCGCCGAATGTGAAATATCCGACGCATGAGATCGTGAAATCGTCATCGAAAAATTTGAGTTTGATCGATGGGTTTCTTTTTTCGAAGATCCAAATCTCTCAGAAGAAATCATGCGTTTTGTGATTGAAATTTTCAAACGTCAAAACCCCTTTAGACTCGAGCTACTGGTGAACTTTGCCCCTCTCGTCTTCTTCTTTCTTCCTCAACTCTAATCATTCTTGCAACGGCTTCATTTTCTCTCAATCCACCTTCGGCTAACCCACCAGATCTAATTTGACCTGCAATCAAATATCCAGAACTTTCTTCCAATTCAAATGGTGTAATGGGACCAGGACTACCCAAAGGGAGTAATCTAGGACTGATAGGTTTAGATCCTGGTGCGGATGGTACACCAGGAGATGAAGTTACTGAAGCATGTACCATACGTGCTTGTTCAATCATATCCCTTTGGTATTTTTGTAGCTTTCGTTTAATGTCCGAAGATCGTCTCTGATGATTTGGATTTGTAGATTTTTGACGTTGACTCTTAGGAGGAAGTTGAAGGTCGCCACCATTTAACATCGGTGAAGCAACACTTGGGGCGGGAGATGTGGGTGCTGTCTTATAGTTTGAAGGGTAGTATTTTCCTTTTGGCATGACCAAAGTTTCTGGTAAAGTAAATGGAGAGCTGGTGATTGAAGGAGGACCACGAACGGTAGCATCGGAAGATGGGGAATCCATTGGTGATAACACGGAAGACATGGTAAGTGGGTTTACCTCTGGTGAAGCTCTTGAACGTGAAGTTGATAATAGAACTGCTGATTTGAGGGTTTCTGGGTTTTCGTCTGCAAATCCGGGAAAGTATCCTCTATAAATCTTTTGTTAGAATAATGGCATAAAAAGTCTCCCGGCATAGTCCTTGCTCTTCGATAACGTCCCAAGAAACAAATTATGCTTATGCTTACTCACCCTGGCAATTCTCCACGACCTGTCAGTGGTGTGTAAACCCGTTTTCTTGCTGTAGATTGTTCAATGGTGATGGGGATTGAATCGCTTTTCTTTGGAGTAGTGAATGTAGATATTGTATCAACTGAATATATTTCAAATCACGAGTTAGCCTTGAAATATTTGTATTTGTATTTGTACTTAATAAATTCGTGGGTGGCGGCGGGGTAGAAAGCGGAAAAGGCTTGAGCTTGCATCAAAAGGGTAGAAGCGTAGTATGTAACTTACCATGTGCTCCGAGAGTACCGTAACGTGGAGATGAATTTGTACTACCGGGACTATTGCTAGTACTAATAATCTCCTTAGTTCGTGATTGCAAGGCAAGACCCTTTAACGATGCAATAATTTCTTCATCGGAAGAGGATGAGTAGGATGGTTTTGCGTGAGGACGTTTGGAAGTAGTAAAGTTATCACCTCTGCTACCATCGGTAGTATAGTAAGAAGTGTTCTTATAGGAATGATAACTGGCCATTTTGAGAGAGGAGAAACAAATGGTTGGCGGGTAATTCTTGGGTACATTCATTCATATGAATTGATATTTATTTACACCTTTGCGACCTTTTGGGACCTTTGGGGATTTCCTGGGGCAATGCACTGGTCTATCCTTTCTTGGCGTTTGCGGAGGAAGCTCTTATTCGGCTCACTGGTCGTCTGTTTATGTAGGTATCTGTAGGTAGAAAAAGGTGAAGGCTTGAATCGTGAAAATGGCGAAGGGGTGAAACGTGAATCGTGAATCGTGATCCGTGGAATGGAGATTGCAAATGGTCTTGCGCAAGGTAATCTAATCACACTGGGAGTAGCAGAACCAGTCGAATGAATGGTAATTGGTGGAATGGATGAAACGTCAAGTCAAGTGATATTGGCTGGTATATTGCTCGAGGACGAAATTGGTTTGGTGAGTTAAATGTTGTTCCACTTTCTTGCTTTGGGATGGTGTTGGCATTTGACTCTGTTTTCCTAGGATTTGGGAGATTCGATCTCGGATTGGTGTAGCGTAGAGGTCGTATGTCGTTGCGTGATATGGAGATATGGAACTCCAAGGCTTATGTATGGAGTAGGTAGTATGTACTATGTACTATGTACTATGTAGGTAGGGTTTGACTTTCTCTGCCTTGTCTTCTTGTATTTGATTTTCCGTTAGGAAGCCAAGTAGCTAAGAGATAGCACGGGAGATAGTACGGAGTGTAGCGTGTGTCGCAATGATTGATGGCTTATGAGTTATAAACGTGGGGAATAGATCGTCGGAGATGATAAGGCATTCGTCGTCTATGCTTACTCTGTTCTGTTCCCTCTCAGAGTCTATGCTTACTCTTTGTACCTAGGTAGGAATGGTAGGTATTAAAATGGTACAAGTGTATGGACTGTGAAGGAAGCAACGGCAACCAAGCCAAGAGAATTCGGATGTATTGTGCCGATTTTAGAGTCTCGGGGTTTATTTTTCTTTTGGGTTTTATTCAATGGGATTTGATGGATGGTTGATGGATGGGTGATGAATGGCTCTTGGTGTTTTCGTTTCCCTGGTCCTTTGGCCCTTCGGTTCTTTGTGACGGTGAGGGAGAGGGGAAGTATGTGTGATATGATATGTTGAATGAGGAAGAGTTCTGGTATATCTTGCTATCTTATAAATCAATCTCACCAGTACGAAGCGCGAGGTATATGGATACAAGAGGTATGTATGACTTTAGAGAGGGAAAACAAAGTAGTCATTCAACTACTTGGTTGGTTGGTAGGTAGGCTGATTGTTTTACTTTTGTTGTCAAGTGAAAAATCTCTTCTCCAATTCTTAAGCTTAAGTGAAATGAGTCAAAGAAATATGGGCAAAGAAAAAGTCGTATCATCCATCTCATCCATCCATCCATCCATCCATCAACCCATCAATCCATTCATTAATCCATCCATAACCATATCATCCAAGCCTTTTTGCTTTGGTGGTTTTTCTGTGTGAATCTCCGCAAGATCTGCAGAAAGGGTCAAGGGTGAAAAGTAAAGGAAACAACAGAAAAAGGAAGAGAATTACAGTATTATTACATTATTATTGCA
Source organism: Sclerotinia minor (assembly GCA_025389075.1). Taxonomy (NCBI): domain Eukaryota; kingdom Fungi; phylum Ascomycota; class Leotiomycetes; order Helotiales; family Sclerotiniaceae; genus Sclerotinia; species Sclerotinia minor. The sequence goes on from QRFH01000007.1 coordinate 1,362,713, forward strand.
TTATTAGTAGGGAATTAATTAATCGATTAATTAATAAATCATTTAATCAACCGTTTAACAACAACTTTTTGATTCTGTTTTGTTTTGCTGTTTATGGATCAGTGTGTGGGTCAGCGTGGGTCAGCATGGGTTAATAAATCTTCTTCTGGTGATGTCAGTGCACATGAAAATTGATAATTTTTTATTTCCGGGAAAATAATTAATAATTGATGCCTTTGATATCGGAAGAGTGACCATGACCATACAATTAAAAGGTCACAAAGGTGTTACTTCAATGAATAATATAGCTTGGATACATACTTCCGAGACTTTTGACTTTGATGGAAAATATATAGGTTATTAAGATGGTATATTCGTATTCCGTATTCGTATTTCAGCAATCATACCTACATATCATACATACACACATCTTCAAGTACAAAAATATCTTCCCTATCACTCTCCCTACCGTGTCTACCTAATTCTTATTCATTGTGTCCCCTGGTTTTGACAGACTACGCTAAAACTCCTAAACTAGCTTCCGGAATTCCCGCTGCCTCGTTTGGATCATTGTACGATTGATCTTCTTCCTTTAACACCATGTATGGAAGGAAGTACCAAGAACACTTGGTATCGGGGCTGTACGAAGCTTTGATGGGAAGCTATGGTACGTACCTACTATCCAGTAGAGTAAACCCTAGTAAACGCTTCCTCAATCTTTAGGTCGTTTGGAAATTCCTTTCCTTTCTCGAAACACCACATAGCCTTGTTGTCATTTTCTTTTCCTTAAATACCAACAAGAGGTCAACTTTTTCAGATCATTGAGGAAGGTGCAAGATCTTACTGGGGTATTATTTTCTCTTTTTCTTAACTCCCGTTCACTCTTCACTTCTCTCCCTTTCTCCTTCTCATTCCAATCGTCTTCAATATATATATACCGACTTTTTATATACCGACTTTTCTCTATTAATTTATGGGTCCGTCTACATTTTGTACATATAATGGCGGTAATGTATCATGCAAAGTCCCTACTTTCTGCGACATAGCACGATGCCCAACATCTTCCAGCAACTTCATAGGTGTTTTGTTGTAACTTGCAAGTATGTACGTATGTAGTAGTATGTACTTCTCAAACCCGAAAAGATCCACAGCTACTTCTTATCAACGTCGATTATTTCCATATTCAGCTTCACCAACACCAATCCTGCAACACCATGTCGTTATTTCCATTATGGGACTTTCAAGGCGTTAAAATTTATGAATTCTCATATTCATCTCCAGATGGTCCCCTTTCAAAATATTCACCAATCCTATCTTATTGAAGATAATGAACTTGTTTATCACCGCCATGGATAATCGGTTGATCTACCGCTTTTTGGTTCTGGTTGGGCGCCTTGTTTCATTGCACAAAAATCGTAAATACTCACCATATTTTTCTTACCCGGAGATGCTTTCTCTTTTGCGGAAAGGCTGAAGAAGATCTTTTGTGATTTCTTGCAGTAACCTGCAGCCTCGCCAAGTTAGAACGTCGAGGGGTTTGAAACTTTCAAAGGGTCGTATCTCTTCTCATGTCGTGATCCGACTCGTTGACTCGTGCCACGCTGATATATGCAAGGCGTATGGTGGTAGTCTCACGTCATTCCCCAAAGTTTTGATACTGACACAACATATTTCTGGTGGGGCATGAACCATCACCTTATGGCCTTCTGTTTCGTCACTCGCTCGTCAACCTCGCATGAATCATGAAAGTAGTTCTCATGTTGACTCGAGGAGTTGGGCTTTACGATATTGAATAGTTACATGGGAAGATGCTATTCATGTGCCAAGTTTGATTATCAAAATTCATACCTATTTATTGAGGATCATCAAGCTGGAAAAGATACGTGCAGTGTTGTACTAAGTTTTGATTAAACGGCGAGTGCCGCGACAGATCTGAGTTTCATTAAGATTATCTCGATTCAAACTTTCTACCTACTCGCCACAAAGCCAACAGTTTTTCCGTATGGCCGATAATGTCGAGTTCTGTACAATCAATAAACCTAGGATATCATATCTGTGGTGGTTTAGCCTCCTCGGCAGTTGTCAATATGAATCATGAATCCTGAGGCCACTTTTGGCGGGCAGTAAAAGTCAAAACATGACTACCGTTGAAGATGTGAGGTCAAAGGAGCACCTCAAGCTGTAATGCCATTTCAAAGAAGTATAGCTATCTGCTAGAGTAGCGAATGATATTTGCATTTCATCATTTGCACCATAAAATACTTTTATTCTTCATTCTTCGAGTTATTGATTGGTACCTATGAAGCAGAATAGTAATGTGAATTCATGGTGGAAACTTGTCGATGATTTGTCAGAGAATTTGAACTAATCATTGCATCTCCAAGAATATCCCATAAGTTACGGTAAAAAAAAGCTCGACATGCACGAAGGATAGTCAGTAAAACACTTACTTTACACAGACATTGAATTTACACGGCAGATATACATTGGAAAAAGAACCCTAAATTCGAGCCCTAAACACTCATACAATAGATGTCATACTTTGCCAATTTTCAACAAACTCACTAAGGCGTCGTGACGGAGTGGTTAACGTGATTGACTAGAAATCAATTCCTTTCGGGGGCGCATGTTCGAATCATGCCGACGTCGATGTATTTTTGATTTCCTATCCTTTTTGGAATTCTTGAAGTTTTACTGACTTAGTTTGATTTATGAATACTAATCGAGTATGTAAGGTTATTTCCAATCACCAAAATTTAAATTTATCCCCTAGAGTGTTGTGACGGAATTTGAAAATTTGGGATAGGGAATTGTAAGGTGGAGAAATTTGTCAAAAAGTATGGATACAAAGAATGGATACATTGAGGTTTTTTCAAAGCGGAGTGCAACTTGCGAGGATGGATGTGAGGATGCGGTAACTGGTTATGTTTTTATGGGGCCGGGAGTTGAATGCGGTAGGGTTGGGTAGGGGTAGGTAGGGTAGGCACTAGGTAGGTGTCACCGTGTAGGGCTCCATGTTTTGCCGATTTGAAGATGTGAAGATATGGATATGAAGGGAAGGTGTGGGATGGGTGATAGGTTGATGGGGAGAAAGATGAAAAAGAGAGGGAGGATGGAGAGGGGGAGGGGGGAAGGGGTTGATGGTGATAAATACATATCTACTAGGTATTCACAAAATCGTACGTAGAATGCATAGGGAGATTTTATATTTGTACGGAGTAAAAGGTACCCAACCCAATGCAGAACCTGACCTTATTGCCTAATTGCCTGAGTGTCTGATTGCTTTAATAAAATGCCTAACCGGCATTATGTCGTTCCAAGCTTGTCAACGATCAGGGACTCTAGCGCCCTCTCTCTCGTTTTGTTTCGTAGGTATGTACGAGGTACTTTACGCGTGTACTCGTTTTTATTTATATTTATAGAGTATATTTAGGTACTTTTTATAGAGTAATTAGGGTAGAATGTGGTGTGGTGAGTGGGTGATGAGTGGTGGTATCATTCATTCTTTGTTTATTTATTTAGGTACTTATGGAGGTACTCACTCACTCATCGATCTGTTTGTCTGTCTGTCAGTCTGTTTATTACTAGATAGATATCGTAGATAAATAAATAACTTTAAACAGCCTTTAAATCTTATTGATGGTTGTCTTTCTATCTACAGTATCTAATAAAAATCTATTTTATCTACGATACTCGAGTACTCTAATCACTGATATTTTATCTATGAATTGCTTTTTGATTGATTGATTGATTGATTAGCTAATTTGTTTATTGCGTCATCGTTTTGATTTTTGATGTGTAGGCAACCTTATTAATAATTTTAGGTGGTCGGCTATGGTGTAGCCGCGCGCGTGGGATTTGTTTGTTGGGGTTTGAGGTTTGAGCGGTTGGGTTTGAGGGTGGCTTTTTGGGTTACTGGTTGGTTAGCGGTTGAGTAGGTGAGCAGTTGAGCGCTTGGTTGGTGTGAATGAATAGGTAGGTAGGACAGGTGAGTGTTCGAATGGATGTTTTTGGATGGGTTGTGATAGGTAGGTAAATTATGTTGAAAGTTGGAAGTTGGATGAATGATAGGAAGAGAGGGCAGCGCTTCCTTGGTTTTTCTCTATGTTTTTATTTTTTCTTTCTTTTTTTGGTTCGTTTGGTATTTTGAGAGGTTGGGTGTTTCTGGGGAAAAGATTGGATTGGATTGATTTGAATTGAATTAATGTTTTGTACTTTGGGTTTGAGGTTGGCGGTTTGCAGGTTATTTTATATTCGTTGAGAATATTGCAAGTTATTGGGTAAGGACGATATCACGGATAAATCAATAAGGTACGCGATTCGAGATTTAAGATTCAGATTTATAGGTTGAAGGAGAGGATACGAATACATACCTCCTCACGATATTTATGAGATAAGATTGTGAATAGCTTCGACTTCGCAATACGAATATTTGTTTGGCAGGACCAGAACCATATTCTCTAATCATACATTTGTTTATTTACTTCATCTTCGAAATCACAATCATAATCGAGATCGATACGAAATAACTTATTCCTCTCTTCAACTATCTTCCATCTTCGCCAAAAATACAAAATACAATACACCCACGCGCGGATAAACACAAATCACTACTCAGTTCAACATGTCAATCCTCGATCGTATCAATCCACTCGGATATGGAGTTGGACGAACCACGCACGCGATATGGAGATTTTTTCAATTCGTCATGGCTTTGACTGTTATTGGATTATATGGAACTGATCTAGCCAAAGCGAATAGGGAACATAAATATTCTGACGGAAAATGGGTATGATTTATTTTCCTCTCCCTTTCATCCTCCCTCTCATCCAATCTCAACCTCCAAACTAACACACATCCCCAGGTCTACGCAGTAGTAACCGCCTCTCTCTCCGCAGCAACCTCTCTCCTCCATCTAATCCCCCTCTTTAACCTCATCCCCGTCCTCTTTCTCTGGGATGCTATCCTATTTATTCTTTGGATTGCCCTCTTTGGTCTCTTTGGGAGTATGTATATACATGAGAGAGCGGAAGGAGATGCGGGCGTGCAGAGGATGAAGAATGCTGTTTGGGTGGATTTGGTTAATGCGATTTTGTGGGCGGGGAGTACGGCGGGTATGGTGCTTTTTTGGAGTAGGGAGAAGAGGACTAGGTGGACGGGGAGGGCGAGTGGGAGGGCTGGTAGTCCGGGGGTTTAGGTGGTGGTGTGGTGGAGGGAGGGGAGATTAAGGTTGGGAGGGGGGTGATCTGGGATGATGGGAGTATGAGGGTTTTAGGTTATTGATTGGAAGATGCTATGGAACAGCGTCTTATCGGTCAATATCGATAGAATCGCCATCTTCATCATCCACCAAGAATGTCTATGGCCCTACATCATCTTCCAATAATCGACACCTTTACCAAACATCGAACACAACTCCACAGATAAGTCTCGTCATCCATATAACATCCATCTTCAAATCCGAGCATCAATAGCTATGGCGAGGCAAGAAGGGAAGGGCAGGGCATGGCAGGGCAGGGCAGGGCAAGACTTCTGACAAAGCAACGACGAATAATCATATCATCGTGAAGTTTCCATCCAGTACGCTGGTTTCACGGGGGTTTGAGAAATATAATCTTATCTAATATTATCCTATTGGTTTTTTGATATGGATAGCGGAAGGCGGAGGTGAAATGGAATGGAATGGAATGGAAACGGAATCAAGTGGATTATAATGGCTAGGGAGATACCAGATTAACTAGTTTTGGCTTTGGTTTCGGTTTCGTCTTGGTTTAGCTGTGGTTTTCATTTTCCTTGCGGTTCTTACGATACCCTTCCTTTCTTGATTAAGTTAATATAGCAATTCACTATCAACAATTCACAACATATTTCCATCCTCCATCCCGTCCGATCAAACCATCCACCCGTACGAAAGAAAACCATACAAAAAATCTCCGTAATAATCTCACAAGGATAATATCTAAATAGCCCGTTTGGCTTAGCGGTAAAGCGCATCACTAGTAATTATTCGTGTTAAATTAATACCTATCTCTTGCTGTAATGGGTAGGAGCATGAATGGATGATGATGAGATCCTAGGTTCGATTCCTAGAACGGGCAGGTGTGAGTTTTTTGGTTCGGGTTTTTGCTTTTTGGGTTTTGGGTTTGGGTGGTGGGATAGTTGAGGGGGAGTAAGGAGGGGAGAGAAAGAGGGAAAGGGAGGGGTTGTTGGATGAATAGATGGGAAAATGGAGGAATGGGCGGGAAGGGGGGTGTGTGGTTTGATTGCGGTATGGGTTTTTGGTTCTGCAGCGTCAAGTAATCTTACAATATCGTTTGCTCCTCAGAAGCCAGCTGCTTTAAGTTCGTTGTCCCAACGATCAATATTCACGTATGGCTCTCATTTGCGATTATCTGACTCTACAAGCTACCATCCTGAGAAATTGCCGTATATGTAATTAGGTTCTCGAAATCTGGTGGAAAACTCTGACAACGAGCTGGCTTCGAGGTAGTAACAATGGCTGTACATTTTGGAGCGTCTGAGGCGGTCTTGGAGTTACCTGCCTGGACTAAATTGGCAGCGAGGATTAAGTCATATGAGTTGGGCTCAAAATCTTGACTTAATGGGTTTCGGGAAATATCAAATGCCTTGAATTCTATATTCATAGCGTCTGCAAAACGTTTACGAGCCTTTGGGGAAAGAGCCAGCGGATATATCAGTGAATGTATATTTGGATTATCGTGGAAATTGGTCTGAGTTTTGCAGTCCCCGCAAGATGAGTTCCGTGGGCAATCTCAAGTATGCGCAAGTCGGCACTGCATCAGAAAGTCCACAGATGAAGTCATCTGTTCCGGGGCATTGGGCAAATCCGGCATTCGTAAATGAACTACGTTGATTTGTAAATAAACTAGGGTACAGCCCAATAAACTAGCTCATTCGTAAATAAACGGGATTTTCGTATGAACTAGGGTGTACGAAAATAAATAATATTGAGACTATTCACAAATGAACTAGTGTATACGAAAATAGATTTTTGAATCAACTGGTTTATGAGCATGCATGGCTTCAGATCTCTCAACAGCTCACGGGACTCAACAATGCATAAAAGTGCCAGCTTCCATTATCTGCTTGCAGTATTGCTGGAGGTAGGTATTTTAATCAGGGAGGTCGCGGGTTGGAAGTCATAGTTGGTAACCGACTCGAGGCGTGCTGCGCCATAAATTGCTTCCCCCAATCCCAAATGAATTTGCCGCGATTCGTAAATCACGATCTATGGGCCAAGGGGTAAGCTCTAGCGGTACCTTTAGCCCTATCTTTCGAACTCAGTCTTGGCGTTCGCTGATGAGAACTTGATATTCGGCAAAATTGTGCCTTTTTCAAGCATCGCAATACTTTTTGCGACAGAGCTGATCCCCGAAGATCTTTCCGACTGACCCACGTTTGCCTTGATGGATTCAATATGAACACTTCTCTCGCCAAAGGCTTGTCCCATAGCTACAGCTTCAATGGGATCACGCTTGGGAGTGCCAGTCTTATGTCATTCGATAAATGCAGTTCTCTGTGGATTTGAGCAGATATCACCGATTTGGTTACAAATGAATAGATGCATATGCCGAGAAAAGCATGATTTTTGCCTATGTATATACCCGAGTACGGCCCATATTCTGTGCCGGATATAGAACCTTTATTTTTAATCCATTCTATTCTTGTTCAACTGACCGCACCTTCCCTCTTCCCACATCCAGTTATCTCTCACGCTATTTCATTTCATTGACCCCAGATTCAAATATGGCTACCAGAAAGGTCATTCTTGTTACTGGGGCCTGGCGCCAATCAAGGTTTGGGCTTTGCCACTATCAAAGTCACAGCAAGTCGCGACCCCTCCACTTGCTATATTCTTGCTTGTCATGATATGAATGCCCGCGTCAAGGCAATAGATAAACTGAAGAAGAGTGGCATTTCTGCGTCTCTAGACGTGGTGCAGCTCGATGTCACCAAAGATGCCGAAGTCACGAAGCCTGTCGAACTCGTCACTACTAAGTATGGCAAGCTTGATTGTAAGCTTACACATAGCTTTAGCATGCGATGATACTTTGAATTAAACAGCTAATTTGTGAAGTCCTTGTCAACAATGCAGGCATAGTTCGTCTACCCAAAGATGCCTCACTCGAAGCCCTCAGAACATCATACACGGAGATGGTCGATGATAATTTGAGCTCGGTGGCGTGCATTTGCGCCGCGTTCCAGCTGCTCGGCAGATCTACCCAGCCCAAGGTTATCAATATCACTTCAGGCTTAGCAAGCATTACCATTGCCTGACCAAGCCAATGCGTCGCTCTCCACCCTATGCCACGACTAAGGTTGCTTTAATGAGCTTACGGCACATCTTCAAGGGGTGGAGAATGAACACGTCACTCTTGGGAGACATAAGGAATTCGCATCGGAAGTTCACGCAGATCAACTACTACGCTGCTTCTCCTTGTTTCCTCAAAACGGTTTTTATGAATTTCCATCCTGCGGGGGCAGATCCTATTACGGGCGCAGAAGTAGTGGTGCAGCTCCTAAGCAATCAATATCCTGGTGGCATAAAATGGGAATACGAGGCGGGCAAGATGCAAAAAAGTACCTTGGTAGACACTAGTAGCGGCGTAGACTTCTGCACAAGCTTGGAGGTTAAAGTGGTAGTGTGCAGGAAGCATGGTTTTGAACGGTATCACAAATAGCTAGACTTGGGAACACTACATTCTGCACTAGACCTACCATTTATGACGTCTTTGAAAGCAGAATGGAACTCAAACAATGTCTATAGATACAATTATCCGTTTTTGCCATAGAACCAGACTGGGTGATTGTGTTATCGTCGCCTAATTACTGTTATTGTAGCAGTTTGGACAACAAAGGGACTGAAAATATGCTATTATGGATTAAATAACATCACTTTTACCAAACCACGTTGCAAAATCGCAAAATTTTCTGTTTGGGAAACCAATAGAACTGCCGCTGTATGAAAACCACCATATAGAGACAAAATCACTAGATTCTATCCCAGTTATGGGCTGATATAACTTTTTTATTGCCAGAATTCTATTTCAAATAGTCTCGTTCGCTCAAGATGCCCTGACCAATCTTTACCAACTCGTCTCCCCAGAGCGGATCTTTCGTGATGCCATTTAGACACTGGCTGATCATAGCAGCAGCAATCTCTGACACATGTACATCTGGGGAATTACCAAAGACATTATACACACTCTTCATTGCAGTACTAACAAAACTGTTCCGCTTGGGGCCGTCGATGATGCCAGGTTTCGCAACAGTGACTTGGATATTAGATGCATGTCCATTGACAGCAAAGTCCAGGATTGCATTTTCGGTACGGCCCTTCGATTATTAGTTATACATTTTTGGAAGAGCAATTAGTCAACTTACACGCATATGGCGGTAGTCAGCCATTAATGTGAGCGATTTGCTTTGGTCGCGTTCGATCAATGCACCCGATGTGTAAATGAAACGAAATGGTGAATTGGCTACTACTGCCATATTGGTAATACCATTCACAGTATAATTGTGGCAAACTTTAGTAACTTCTGCAAAATCTATTGGTTTCGATTTCGACGGTGTAATTGCCAAAGTCCTATGCATATGATGAGTTAGTTTCTGTGCCATACAGTTGATCATTGGGTCCGCAAACCAGATGCACCCATCGACACCTTTAATCTTCTCTTTAATAGACTCAGGGTAGGAACTGCTCCAATCGTCTATAATGACGGATTCTAGCTTGGATGTGTCGTTCCCGGCATCATTAGGCGGCTCAACAGGTTTGCTAGAGAGCGCGACTACAGAAGTAACGGCTGGGTTGCGCAAAGCTTGGCGTATAACTTCTGTGCCAACAAATCCAGTAGCTCCCGTCACAATTAACTTCATTTTGGCTTAACGGGTATATTTTGATATTAGAATATCAGAATGAGAAGGGATGGTAGTTGGGGCAGTATTTATACCCAGCTAAACACTATCCATTCATGACCATGATTTTCCAAAAATGCCAGAATGTGACTGGAAGATACCTTTTGGAATGTTACTAGCTTCCTGATTGGAGATATTTAATATTGAAAATATTACGCGAATAGGTATAGGTATAGCGTCTAGAGAATGCTCGGCAATCAATTTACGCTCATATCTCCGAGCAATCAAGAACTAGAATTTGGAGCCGAAACTAAATCTTCGGTAAACCTTCAACTGGTCATACCTTTCCCCGCCTCCAGCCTTTCCTGATCTCATGTAGCGAGCGGAGTAAAACAGGGTGACTAGAAGACATTTGGACCTCGATTGACGCAAAGAAAGACATGTATAGAAGCGAATTGAGCCATTCAGCTATGAGTATAAGGTTGGTGTTAAAGTTTGTAATTACAGTAGGTAAGAACTCACTAATTGAATGCTGGAGACAAATAAGAAGTATGGTTCAAGGACATAACTAAAGCTCCTTCATATCGTCTTGCTTTATCGAGTCGTCCCGTACCTTAGCACCCAAGGCTCTAAGGTCACATATACACCACCCATCAAGCTTTAGAGGTAAGCGGGTTCGCTAATTTTCAAATAAGTGATGCGGACTCATCAAAGAATGGTGTAAAGTAAGACTGCTCCAGGCCTCGAATTCCGAGGAACATCATAAAGAAATGTTTTTCGTGTTAACATCTCTAACGTCTAGAATACATTAGATCCCATCTTATCAAAAACCTTCTTCCAAGCTTGATACACTTTGGAAAGCGTTCATTTGGTTGCGCATATTTCAGCTTGTGGATGATTACTCTTCTAGCACGTCGGTTGATTGAGAATGACTTCTTAAAATGCGACAACTTTGAAATTGCAACCATTGTATTTAGATTTAGCCGCTGTAGTGACCATGCATTTGTAACCCAACGGCTGGTGCTACTAGCAAATGTGTCAGTCCTCTTTTTGGACATGATAAAAATAGTAGTTAACTTGTAATTACATTGGAGGTATACTAGTATTTTCGCGGAACTCCCCCGAAGTAAATGACTCATGAAATCTTTTGTTTCTTGTCCTTCACCCCATCCTCGCATTGCAAAGCCTTGACATGCTCTGTGCTATTCACGACTATATCTGCTGGCAGGCTACCGCTCGAAAACCGCTTGGCATAGTGCTCAGAGAATCCTTGTCTAAAAGTAGTATTAACTCAGTTCTATAGAGTACCATTAGAATATAATAGTCTCGAAGCCGACGAGGACAACCTACCATCGGAAAATATCTTCACTCTTTGATTTTTTGTGATTTATTTCTTCAAAATGCACAACTTGCTTGCCAAACAATTCCTTTCGCCGTATCATGATCCCTAAAAGTGACATCGCGAGTCTTCAGGTTTGGAATAATGAACTCGAGTACACCTCAATATGGCAACGAAGATACAATCGACCGATCCGAGATCTATCGGGCCTCATTGTAAGCCGTATTCCAATACCGAAGATAAATAAGAACGAACCTTATCAAGACCTAGGACCACTGAATACTTGATCTAATCTTGAAGGTAGTATTCGATAAACGCCTGTGTAGCTTCTTTCCACAAACTCGGATAATTCTCAACCAAATCATGTCGAATGGATGTTTTAGCGTTATGTGGTAGAATGCTCTTTTGAAATTCAGCTAATTTTCTTCCTTCCGGCAAACTACCCAGGTTATATGCTCGAGGCGAGGAAGCTTGAAAGCCATTAGATAAGTCACCTTGACTTGAGATACTCCATATAAAATGGGATTTGATCACGGAATTTGTGATAGCAAAAAAAGCCTCCGGATGGAGTGGCCTCAATGGAGTCAAGAACGCCAAATGAGCAGACACAAGTTCGGCACCGATTCTTAATAGAGTTTGAGCGGGAAACTGTGGAGGGTCAGGGTTACGGCCCGAGTCGGTGAGTATTAGAAACGTGAGTCAGATTTGATAGTATGCTAAAACAAACATGCGGAGTGTGTCAGAGTGCGATTACTTGCACCTGTGTATTAATCACCCGGAGAGTAAAGACATGCTTCTTGTCAGCCATTTTGACTTATATTCAATGACTCTGGAGTGTGCTAAAACATGTCCCATGCAGAGTACTCACTCATCAAATCCACAATAATGTTTTGCATACCGTGAAATCATTGATGATCCAAAGGTGCCGTTCGCGCGTGGCAGTCTCGAAAATAGAAAAGAGGATCATTGACACAATGAATTGCACCCAGTCGACATATTTACTTGGCAGGCCAGATTAAATAACGTAATGAACAAACCATGACTTCCATGCTCACCCTAACATCAAACTTTGAGTATGTAAACCACTTGCAGAATGAGTTAATAGTCTTTTAGACATAACCCTAAGATCATTCTCCGGTAAGAAATAGATGACAACACCATGAAGCCAAGAACACTCCTGAAATAAGTAGACCCTTTTATTGGACATTTGTACTCGGGTCCATAGCCTTGGAGAAAATATTTTTGTTGGACTCCGGTAGCTTGGTATGACAAAGCTGTTGCAGCTGTTGCTTTGGGAGGTACAAGCATGCTAGTCCTATCATCACATCTTCGGGAATCTTTCACGTGCACACCATCTAATAACAACAACTAATAAATGCAAGAACAGATGATTACCTGAGAAAGCATTGTCAATTAACCAAAGACTAAGGAGGTTTTAAGACCTCCGCGGAATATTCAGCATCTCATATTTTATCCAATCAAATGCGATAAATCTTACAATATCACCTAACTCCGATAGGTTATCTTATCAGATTTTAGCCCGACAAACATGTCCGAAAACCCCAATCAGGTCAACATTATTTCTGGCAGTGCGCAAACGCGTCTATTTTTTCAATCTTCAGGAACGTATCTTGGCAAATACCAACTAGAATTGTATAATCTTTCGGGAATCATTGAGCATTATGGCCGATTCAATTCAACCACACTCCTTTTGCTTTCAAATCTCGCATGGAATCGAATCATGTCGTTCGGCACAGCACATGAAAGCCAGGCTAGAAGTATCCTTACTTCGTCGACTTATATATTTGATATAGTATTTACTACTCCGAAGTTTCATTATGTTTATCATTCTTCATCTTCTCAACTTCATTAACATTTTCATTCACATATACCGTGAGAGTTGAAACCCAACGATCACTAGATGTCTTCAAGTTTAGCAGAAACTGCTTCCCAACCGGGTAGAAACCTCACACTTGCCTCCTTAAATTCATCCTTAGAGGACAGACCTGTGAGACACGAAGGATCAGATGGGAATGCCTTTACAACAGATTCGGAGAAGGGTCCAATATTGCACAGTCCACTCCATGCGCCGGGGCACGTGAGAACTGTTACTGGTTGGAAATGGATTCTCGTTTGTGTTGGTTTCTATGTCGCTACTTTCTTGTATGGCTTGGACAATACTATCGCCGCTGATATTCAATCCGCCGTACTCGAGACTTATGGTGATATTTCAAAGTTATCTTGGTTGGGTACTGGTTTCCCGCTAGGGTCCATTGCTACAATCCTTACTATGTGAGTATGACATCCTTTGATGGCTATGTATATGCTAATTATATTCTTAGTGGTAAAGCTTATAGTACCTTCAACGTCAAGTGGACTCATGTCGTTTCAGTCGTCATCTTCATCGTTGGTAGTGCTGTATGCGGTGCAGCTCCAAACATGAATGCGCTCATTGTTGGAAGAGTCATTGCTGGTGTAGGAGGAGCTGGCATGTACCTCGGGACCTTGAATTTGGTCGCCATCAATACTACCATTCAAGAGCGTCCCCTTTATCTTGGGGGTGTCGGTATTACTTGGGGTCTTGGAACGATTCTTGGTCCTGTGATTGGAGGAGCTTTCGCAGATTCAGGAGCAACCTGGAGATGGGTAAGTGACCTGCATAAAAAGTCAACTTACAAATACTAATAGACTGATAATAAGGCTTTCTATATCAATCTCGTCATCTTTGGTATCGCAGTGCCGGCTTTTCTTCTGACCCCTTCATTCGATCCACAGCCTGACCTAGACATACTCCACAAAATCAAGCATATTGACTGGATTGGAGCTCTATTGAACGCTGGTCTCTTTACCTCATTCGTCATTGCTCTTACATTCGGTGGTACTAACTGGGCATGGAATGATGGTCGCACCATTGGTACATTCGTCGCCTGTGGTGTTATCTTCATCGTTTTTGCAATCCAACAACAATTTTGCATTTTCACCACCCCCGAGGATCGGCTATTCCCAGTCCAATTCCTCAAATCACGAACTATGCTTCTCCTCTTTATCTGTACCGCAGCAGGAGGAACAGCACTCTTTGTTCCTATCTTCTATATCCCCCTCTTTTTCCAATTCTCCAAAGGAGATGATGGTATTGAAGCCGCTGTCAGACTCTTACCATTCATCGTCCTCTACATTGTAACCGTTATGTCACAAGGAATACTCATGCCCAAAATAGGCTATTACTGGCCATTCTTCGTTCTCTGGGGTATGTTTGCTCTTATTGGAGGTGCCGCAATGACCACAGTCACCACCTCCACAAACGCAGGTTCCATCTACGGCTGGAGTATCCTCATCGCCATTGGTTGCGGTATGATTACCCAAGCCTCATACAGTATCGCACCCGCTATCCTTGGCCGTGATGGTCGTGGCCAAGAAGTCCCTGCCTCAATTGGGTATATCAATGTAGCTCAAATCGGCGGTGTAGTCATCGGTCTCACGGTCTCCGGTACAGTATTTCAGAGTACCGCATTTCGAAATGTCAGCGCGGCATTCGAAGGCCAGAACTTCTCGGCAGACCAAATCAGAAGTGCAATTGCCGGATCCCAAAGTGCGCTGTTTCAAAGTGTGTCGCAGGAACTAAGAGACAAGGCCATTGAGGGTATTGTGCAAGCGATTGACCAAACTTATTATTTGGTAGTGGCTGGTGCGGCTTTGACATTACTATTGAGTTTCTTGTTGAAGAGAGAGAAGTTATTCATGGAGATGGCTGCTGTAGGATGATAGATGATGGGATAAGAGAACTGGATAAGGTAGATGAGAATCTGGAAAAGGTAGATGCCTAATGGTGTTAATTAATGATCATACGATTGGACGAATTATACTGCATCGCTGGCAGATATTAGGATAAACCTAATATCTGGAGCTCTTTGGCATGGCGTTATAAGATAGATATATTATATATATCTAGGAAGGGAATTCATGCTTGCATGCTGTTGGATTTTGAGATTTTAAGACGAGATGTATGGAATGAAGAATTAATAGAAATTTTTATTTAATAAATCTCTCTGGAACTTTGTTTGTCCTACTCACTCCAGTTGGATTCATAGCGAATTTTTTGGTGTGATTTGTACTAATCATGAATCAGTACGTACATAGGTAGATAGGTAGGTATTCGAATAATTCCTAGCATCTTCTTCTGATGATGAAGTAAAAGCAGAAGCGAGCTGGATCGCAAGGTTTGTCTATCTGGCTCACAAGTGGAATTGGGATGGAGCGAGACTAAAAAGACAAGGGCTACTAGTTACTAGGAAAAGGGTATGTAATACGTATACTTCGATCAAGACAGCTTCGATGGCCCAACATCGTGAGCTCAGGTCCCTTTTCATCAGATGGAATTTCATTGGGAGTATTTTCTCCTAAAGATTCTGGTGGGCTTATCATTTCCAAACTGGGAATTCCAAGTTTGCTAGGTAACGACATGATTACTTTATCAGAGCTTTCGGATATTCTTTTTGGGGGTATGCATTGGAGGATATAAGATTATTTGTGAGGAAGGGAACAGATATAATATAAGAGATACTTTTGGCTTGTACTCAAGTAGTGCCTATTGATCTCAACACTATAAAACCATACGTAGTCATACATTAGGCACGGTCATACTCAGCTTGAGTATCATGAAGACCAAAGTTCAGCAGATATTACAAATATGATACAATTTTTAGCTATCATAAATATTATCTCCTCAAAGGTTTATACTTATCACTAGCATGACGAGCCTCCCAACCTCTAGCCTTCTGTTTTAGTTTCAGCGCTGGGATTCTCGTCCTCTTAAACTCAAGATCCCATCCTTCAATTCCTGCTCTCTGCATAACTCCCTTAGTACCCTCATCCCATTCACTTCTGAATAGTCCTAATCCTATGGGTTGTACATCATGTCTATCCTTGAAACCTCTCAAGTTGAATCGATCACGCTGATAAAATTCTTTGAGTCCTGCTACGTCCAAAGCTTGTCCGGGCTTTTGCTGCAATACGAATATCGAGTATCGGTGATATGGTGATCCTTTTTGCGCGAATGGTGGTAGCCATGGGAGGATCAATTGGCTTTCTGGGTTGGCTTTAGATAGTGGTAATGAGTCTTGGACTGGAGAGATTGGAATATTGGCAGCGAGATAATGACATCTCGTGTTAAAGTGATCGTTCTCCACATTCGGAACATCTGCATCCACGACCACCACGGTGACGAGTCTCTCTCCCCTGTCAAAGACCTGAACCTTTAATCTAGCTGGAAATTCACTGACTCTGGAATCCACATAGTCTCCCGGTTGGACATTTCGGTTTTGGAAAGCAAGACGGACTTCGGCTGTAGGTTCGAAATGAGGAAGGAGATCAGGAACGATCGAAAATTGCTCTATACGTTGAACAATCACTTTGCGTTGATACTCCCGCCATTTTCGATCTGCTAGGTAGCGGTAGATTGGTTTGTTCATATCACCTAAGAAATTTAGCAATGCGAAGGGAAGTAACAGCCTTTGCAATTTCCGTACCTTCACCATCCTCAAACCGTTTTTTGATCAAAGGATCATTGATGTCTGCCTGGATCTTTAAATACTCGATATACCTCCTTATACTATCCAATCTGGTCTGCTTCTGCCTCTCACCCCCGCTAATTGAAGCATCCTGCGCCTCCAAGTTCTTGAGCCTTAATCTCTCCTTCGCGATCATCTCTAACTTTTCCTCTCTGTCCGCCTGTAAGATCTTTCTGGCTTCCTGGAAACATTGATATGGTAGCTGTTCGAACGGGATATTGGCAGAACTCTTGAGCGCCGCGCGACGACGTCTGGATCCTATAGGCATAATACCCTGCCTCATCAATTTCCGTTCATTTTCTGGCCTTACAACAGTCGCCGGGTCGAGACCAACTGGTGCTGCTTCCTGGACTGCAGCTTCTGCATTGAATGTCGTGGAGCTCGTAAACGTTCGTATTGATCTTGCAGATAGACATAATGACGGACTTTTCTGTAGGCATCGTGCCATTGGCCCTACGGCCGTTTGACAAGGAGGCATTGCGATGTGGTTTTGATATGTGACGTTCTGACAAAATTATCGAAGGCCAATATCAAATATTGGTGGGACTTGCCGAAGAATTGCCGAGGAAATTTAATTTTGGCCTAGCCTCGTCGAGATTCATTGAAATCAACGACGACAGCGACCTCACAAAAATTAAGTCGCACGAATATGGCGACGAAAGGACTTCAAAGCTTCACGAGAAGCTTGAATGCTTTCCGCACATCAATAAACAGTGCGAGAGATCCATTAACAGTACGTCGTATAGATTGACGGCTGGGAGTGAGCCTAAGTACTGATTTTACTATAGCAATGCCTAGCACCACAATTTACGAGATCAATGGCAACAGAGGCGCCATTACCGTCCAGTATCTCCCAAAGATATGAACCCAGTATTCTCACAAACACATCAGATATCGTATCTGATCCTTTTAGTACATATTTCCATGCGAAATTCCTACACCTATTCACTAACACCCCGCAGATCCCCCAGTTCTAACCACTATCTACAAATTCCCAACCATGGAACCCCTCCGTTTCGAATCCTACTCAAGTAAACATCTTCACCTCCCACTCCGTCGAGATCTTCTTCACCGCGCTGTAGTATTCGAAGGCGACAATACCCGTCAAGGAACTGCATCCTCCAAAACCCGCTGGGATGTCCATGGTTCTCATCGAAAAATCCGTCCGCAAAAAGGAACCGGTCATGCTCGTCTTGGTTGGAAGCAATCACCATTAATCCGTGGAGGAGGAAAATCATTCGGTCCTCACCCAAGAGACTTCGCAACAGACTTACCGAAAAAAATGTACGATATTGCGTGGCGGACGGCGCTGAGTTGGAGATACAGAAGAGGACAATTGATTGTTTGTGAAGATGGAATGTCATTTGATCATCCAAAAACGAGATATGCGAAGAAAATTTTTGAGGATTTGGGATGGGGAAAGCAGAATGGGAGGACCTTGATTGTGACGGATGTGTTCAGGAAGAATCTGTCCAGCGTCGTTGACAAGCATGATGCGGAGGTGTTGGAAGTGAGTGATGTGGATGTTAAGAATTTGTTGGAGTTGTCGAGGGTTGTGATAGAGAAGAGTGCCTTGGATCACATATTGGAAGAGCATCAGAGTGATCTCGTTAAGAAGGTTAGGGGTGCTGCGTGATGAATGAGCTATGGTAATATATTTAAGCTCTTTCTCTTGTGTATAGAGTATTGTACGGAAAATGTAACGATTTCTAGATGGAATGCATAGTGCTGGTGTCTGCTCAGAGAAGTCTCTATTGGTGAAAATACCGATGTTTGTTCGGCATACTTCTATTGCATCATGATGTCATGCAGGGAGATTCGGGGAGTTTTGGAGTTGATGTATCCGCAGCCACACTCAACCATGTACAAGCACTATTTTCAACTTTTCAGGCGCAGTACAAGAAGAAAGGTTTCTTAACGATTACATTGATAGGAGTCTGAAGACATTCAAGATGTTGAACTCATCGAATAATCTTCAGCTATGGCACTTTTCTGGAAAGACTTGCACAACTACACTTGCTTCCGTTCTCCCAAAATTCATCATCACTGTCTACCTACCTATTTTGTACCTGCCAGCCATTCTTTTCCTGCTCAACGAGCTGCTTTTTTTCGTGTGCTTCGCACGTAAAATTTGCACTTCATCTACCTCTTTCTCCTTCGTTGTCTTGCGGGCAATATTTCTTCCATTGCATTGCTTTCAGATAACTCCGATTTTTAAAGTCCATACATATTCACTTTGCACTTTGTTCAGTCTCTTTCAGCCATTGCGTGTACCTGCAATCCCCAAAAGTCACAAAAATACAGCAGAAAAGAATTCAAGGTCAAACAATTTGCAACAGCATGCGAGCCTAGATCCAGACACTCCGGCTCTGGATTTTCTACCTTTATAATATTCATACCATATTGTGTGTATGCGGGAGTAGAGGTAAGCGCACGGTGGTGAAAGTCTAACGACGAGGGACGTCAGTGTTCATCTTAAGTCAGAATAGCGGACACAGTTTTGCCGTTTAGTCACCCAATTTTATGGAATTTTTTATCGGGAGTGTAGATATTTTGAGTATATGAGATAGGTGGGTGGACTCTTCTACTGTGTGTGATGCAATGTTGTGTGTGAAGGGCAATATTCCCCTTGGTTAGATTTGAATGTGGCGTGATATATGGAGTAATTTGCGCTTGTATGTTTTGGACGGAGCCCTTTGGCTTGACTTATTGTCTTTCCTCTTATAGCCTTTAGTCCTAGGGCGTGCCCCGGAAATTTGGTTCCATCCTTAGCTCATCTAGACGCAAACGTTTCAGCTATCCAATCTCGCTTGTCAACTTATCATGTATCTATCTATCTTTTTGGCAAAAGGGAGAATGTTCTAAGTCATAAGTTGCCTAGTATGGTGACCCCCTACATCTTTAAGTATGTACGGGCTCTAAACATTAGTCTTTTCTACAATGTCAGTACCAGGGACGCCGCTCTCCAGAGCGGAATTTTCAACTATGACTAGACCATGTAGTTGAATAGCTTTTTATGATCTTTCTACCTGAGCTTTTTAGCTTAGCACTTTCATAAAAATCCAGAACCTGATGACTTGGTAACTGCTCGGGAAATTTACTCGAGGAGGAACCTAGCTGAATCGTGACCTCGAGATACGCTGGTTTCCTTTTTTTAACTGCATTAGATTATGGAATGAATGTAAGTGAAAATTTTTCTGTGTCGTCTGTGGAGTTCGAATATGCCCATATTCAATATTGTTGTGCTCGTTTCATGCTCCGAATTCTATCAAAGCTTAGAATTTTCCATTTCTCAGGGTTATTTTAGTAGATTTGCTCCTTGTAAATTCTTAACTCGTTGCTATCTACTACCATGACATGCCCCAAGATTTTCATTATGACACCTGCCCCGAACGGAATGATTCAGCGGCTATGTCCATAGTGCATCCTTGCACCCGACCGGATAACGTTGGTTCTGTAGTGTCAGGGCAATCGAAGTGCCGTCTGCATTGGGTATCCCATGGAAGGTAGCATGCTGAAGTTAAAGAGTTATTGTAGAAACTTCGATACAAGCGTATCATGATGCAGCGAATGAACTTTTAGATCCTGAATTCAATATGGGATCTTTCAAGCCTTTGGCGCACCGGCAGAATTAGCAGATCACTTGAAGGTTTAAGTAGATATGTAGAATTTTTTTTAAAGTAGATCAGGATCCTTATCTTCATAGTATTATGCTTATTGATATCGAGAAGAGTAAGAAACACTATTTAGCTGAGAAATCTGCTAAAAAACGTCTAATGGAGGGGTAGTTTCCGCTAAATTAAAGGAGTGCTATAGTGTGTGGCCCGGGCCACAAAGGGGACCGGCCACTCCATAATTAGCATTATTTAGCTTCATATCCTTGATGATCACTTCAAACTAGAGCGTCTAGGTTGAAAAATTAGCACATCCCTTCCCTCTTATATGATCTAGTTAATCTCGAAGGTAGTACATACTGACATAGTTTAACCTTCATTTGGACCCTGCTTCTCAGGACACAGTCTTGTTTCCGAAGAGGTTTGTCCTGTTTGCTTCAATTGAGTTTCTCGCGGCCTGCTCGCAAATATCTACATAAGACTTGCTTCTTTCCTTCCTCATTTCCTTCTCCAAGCTCTACAATCTGAACAGTAAGGGAGCAGGATGGGGCCTAATTGTGCCAGCAACTCAAACTTTCAAGCATGTCTCGACAGCTCTCCTTTTCTTTCACTCAATCCTAATAGATGACTTCCACCAACAAAAATGTAAGTGATCCATGAATTCTTTTACCAGGAACAAAAATGCTAGTAAGTCTTTGTCAGCTAAACCGGAATTTCAAAGCTCAATTGACACAATACCTAAAAGTAAATAACGACTGACCAAGAAAGTTAAGTTGACTCATCGATCCTTCTCCAGAATAACATGCTAATATTTTTTCCCTCTATTCATCGTTCAAAGCTCAGTTTTTGCAGTTTACTCTGGAGGTAAGTTGACTACTTGACTCCCGTCCAAAGATGTAACGCTAACCTTTCTTCCAAAAATCATCCCAAAATTTAGTTCTCGCTCATTCTGTTTTAAAACTAGATCACAGAAAAGCTGATTCGTAGATTTCCTTTTGAAACACCTAATACTGAATTCCGCGTCTTATTTGAAACTAGATGGAACCTCAACAATAAGGCAAGTTAATTCACGGACTTTCCACAGGGATAATGCTGATTACTTTTCTCAACTCTGCCTAAAAACTAGGATCTCAAACCCCTTCGATAAATAGATTGCATTTATAATATCAAGTGGGTTAACTTCTGAATTTTTCTTCGGGAAAATGCTGACCTTCTCGCTTCCTCCAACCACCCAAAAGTTTAGACCCCAGTTGACTTAACTCTTTCCGCCAAGAAAACTGCAGCATAAAGAGGCAAGTTGATTTGCGAACTCTGCTTTAAGATTAACATGCTAATAATTCTTGCTTCTTTGGAAATGGAATAGAGATGGACGCATGCGGAAACATTATCTCCAATGCCTCCTATTCCACTGCATTTCTCACTGCGGGATTAGATCAAGAAAATATAGGCTAGAGGCAAGTTAACTCATAGACTTCATGTCTAAAAATCATGCTGATCATTTTGCGCATATAATCTTTGACAAATTGTCTAGGAAAATCAGAGGAGATGGAATAGATGACCGGTCCCACCCATCGGCAACCTCCTCCTGAGTATGAGATTTATGGATGCCTGGTATGGGCGGTAAGTCTTGAAGCACAATCAAAAATTTTCTAGAAGGAGTTTGTGGCTAATCATGGCAAAATCAATGGATTGTAATCAGGGCTAATCACAGAGGTTTTTGATGCGAGGGGAGGTTCATTGAGATTTGGAGAAAATTGTAGCCACACGTCCTGTTTGTTTTGTTGGGAGGATGCAATATAAGAATCTTTAGTTTAGACTTAATGAACATATATCAAGGGAATTTTGGACAACGGTGGCAGGGTGGGGCGTATCATGTAATCTTTTCATTTTTGTAGGAGTTTGTGCTTGTTCAAATAGCAGTTTTGATGCAATTATATAGAATTCACATTTTGCATATGATTTAACAGATGATGTTTCACATGTGGTGTCCCATGAGATTAGGATGACACTGTAGAAATAAAACTGCTTAGTTTTGTGTAGGATTTAGCAAACAATTATCTCCCTATAATTGGTATATAAAGGTTAGACTGAGTTTGTGACTTGGAATTTATTAAGCTGCCTTGATTAATATGAAATTGATGATTAAACACGTATGGGTGACTGAAAACCAACAAAGATTTGCTATTTTATAGGCTATAAATTAAAGACCTAAAGAGACTAAAATCTAAGATTACAGCTCAAGACACTAGCCCCATAGCATGACAATATCACCTTAGGGCATAATTAGACTCAGGTCCCAATCTTCCGAGAGTCTCTTACTGCACTCAGATGTTCCCGAAAGTCAAAATCGACGAATAGCTTTTGCTTTGAAGTACAAAACTTATTTTCTCACATTGTAGACTTGATGCAAGAAGTATATCCTCGTTTGTGAACAGTAGCCGAAGTAATCTTCCGTACTCGTTCAAAGTCACACGACCAGTAGAAAATAATACACCCACCTCCAAAAGATCTACCTGCCTCAGACAAACACAAACTTTACATTCCACCTTAAGTCCTTGGAAATTCGTCGTTTTCGGGAGATCAAAATTAAATCATGTAAATATTCAGACGTCATGAAAAACTCGCCAAATTTAGTTTCACCCCTAATTTACACTAACCTGCTCCGTACGACTTACCCCACTAACGCTAGCCTCTTTAGCGTATCACATGCCTACGCGTTCCCATCCACGCGTTTTTGTGGATTTGTTTTTTCCACCATACATCAACAGCTCAGCCTCGTCGCACAACATTATCCAAATACCCTCAACCTCAAATATCTCAACTCGATTCAAATTCATAACCTCAAACTCCAAACTCAAAAAAGATTAGAGTACTCACCAAGCCATCAATCAAAATCTCACCATGACCGAAACACCTAGCACTCCCCGCATAACCTCTTCTTATCTAAATTCCTTCACATCGCGCACCGTACGTATGGTGGGAAAGGTTACACAGTTGAGGGGTGAGCAGGCGAGTATTGATTGTGATGGGCCTGTTACTCTTATTCTCAGTCGGGTGAGCTATTTTTTATCTCACATGCTTATATTTTCACTGTTCACATTTCGTACATCTATATCCTCTATCCATTTCCTATTTTTAATTCTGTCCATATCCCCCATTTCCTCTCCCCCCGTTTTTTTCCCAGCAGGAAACCGACACAAAATCATGAACTAAAAAGCTAAACTATCACGAACCAGGATTCCCACCTTCAAGTCGGCTCCGCCATCGAGATCGTTGGAAAAGTAAATCAAGATCTCAGCGTCAAAGTATTAAAAGCTACAGATTTCGGCACAGATTTCAGTATGTTTCCCTTTTGGCTCTTTCCGCTTCCTTCACCTTTTCCTCGTCATTTTCCATTTCCTCCCTCCCACCATCCTTCTCATCCTTCTTTCACCCAAAATAAAACAACAAAAGACCCCCACTAATCTTCCCCTCCCCTCAGATTTCCCAGCAATGAACGCCCTAGTCGACGCAAATCACCGATACAAAGAAATCTGGTACAGCGAGAACTCCTAAAGCACTCCCAGTCTATTCAGACAATCGCATTGAGGGAGAAAAACTCAACACTATAACATGATATTGAGCTATAATATGATGCACAAGTTCGGAGTAACGTCACCTAGGTACTAGAGGATTTCCCTTAATTTAAGGATAGAGGAAAGAAGAGGTTATGGAATGAGATAATAAGACGAGATGCGATTTATACGATACTCTCTCCGTCTCTCTCTACAGGCAAATGAGAGACAAAAAATATGATAGAAAAGTGGCTTGTGGGGTGTAGATGTGGATGCGGATGAAGGGATATACCTACCTACGAATGGGAAAGATAATGCACAGATGAGTAGCGCTGCGATGATATGTCTTACATCATATCATAAACCTCTCTAGTACCTCTTATAACCTCTCTATCTAAAGAAAGAATAGCAAGATATTGATCTCGCCCCAAAAATACTAGATACACACGTACATATATAATCTTAGAAACAAAAGAAAACCATTGCGCAAATACACATGAACCTGAACCTGAACATGAACATGACCATGAACCAAGACTTCAAACACTAAAACATCAAACCCCAAACAAAGAACCCAGAATTTCATCCACGAATTTCACATCCTCACTACTAGCTAGGTATGCTACCAGTCCAAAAAAGACAATCACGCACGTATATATAGGTATGTAAGATCTTAATTATCACATAGCATAACACAACATAGCATAACATAATATAACCAATCCATTCATTGTTTTCATCTACCCAGTAACTTACCCAACACATAGAACCTCCGCTTTAATACCTCCTTTAACAACAACGAACTAACTAACTAGCTGCCCAAGAAAACAAAATTCGTAAAACCTCGCTAATATCATAACGCTACTAATAACCATCTACCTATATATATATACAATCGATATATATAGTAATTTTCACAAAGCAATTCTTTAAAATCTCAAATCTCAAATCTCAAATCTCAAATCTCAAATCTCAAATTTCAAATCTTTGATTCTCAAATCTCAGACCCCAAGATCCCTATACTCCGCAAACCCAGATACTTCATCAAATACGCTTAGCTTAGAACGAATGACACAAAAAAGAAACGCCGCGCTATGGGGAAAATTGGGAAATCCCCGTTCTTTTCCATACCTTTATATCCCAACGCTACCCAAGAGAGAAAAAAAAAAAAAAAAAAAAAAACATCCAATCCAAACACCACAATAATGCAACTCATCAATCATGAGACAATAACAAATTCAAGTTCGTGTTATTCGTTCGTAAGTGAAAGACGTCATAAACAAATTAGGCCGTCTCATCTGGTGTTGTTTCCTCCGTCTGTTCCTGCTTGATATCCACATTCCTCTCTTTTTGCTTTTCTTTTTCATCTGGTGTAGAAACCGAATCGAAACCAAAATTATCCCAATCAAGAGGTCCTCCCGCTGAAGTATTATTAAACCCAGGAAATATTCGTGGTGGCGAAGAAGGCATCGGTACATCTGTTGAAAAGAAATCTTCATCGTATTGTTGAAGGTTGTAAGATCCATTTTCGAAGCTAGGAAGATCAGGTAAATTATCGAAATCGATGTGCTGAGAGGGTGAGTCGATGGGGTTATCAGAAATGAGCTTGTTCATATGGGCAGTAAAAGGTGACTCGAAAATAGCATTACCACGGGGAGTTCTACGACTAGATCCAGGGGTTTTGCTTGGTGTTTTAGGAGGTGCCAAAAGATGGCTTGCCGATTTTACTGAGCGACTAGATCTTGTTACACTCCTAGTGATGGGCCTATGGCTTGGAGTTGCTCGAGTTGGAGTTTTGAATAGATTTACGACTGGGGTTTTTTGAATTGGCGTAGTTGGACGAGCAAATTGCTCCTCAATTAATCTCATAAGTTCAGCTTCCTCTTCTAGATCAAATGGAGCTGAACAATTCTCCTTGTTCATGGGACCAGTGACTGCATCTTTGGCGTCGTGAATGTCAACAGCGATTTGGACGACATTCGCAGTAACTTCGCCTAGGACTTTAGGGGATGAATCTTTACGTGGTGAAGGAAACAAAAGTCGCCGCGTGGTGTCCCCTTCCGGCCCATCTCCTACTTCAACATGACTGTTATGTGTCCACCTAGCTGGACTAGATTGTAAAGCCCTCCTTAGTGCCGCCGAAGCTGAATCTGAGGTCATTGCGTTCATCTTTTTAGTAGGACGGAGGCTATTTGCTCGACGCACTCCGTTTGGTCGATCATGACCATTAGATATCTGATTGGCAGAGTTTAATCCATCGAGGTCAATGGGGGACATATGGTCAGTACCAGAAAGAGCTGTAGGTTGTTGATAGAAGGCATCCGATGGGGGTAAATTGATCTCTGATTGTGGGAGATTTGCTTCGGATGTGGGCATAGTAGCAGCAACCTTAGCTTTGGAAGGTCGCTTTTTCTT
This sequence comes from Sclerotinia minor, assembly GCA_025389075.1. NCBI lineage: Eukaryota > Fungi > Ascomycota > Leotiomycetes > Helotiales > Sclerotiniaceae > Sclerotinia > Sclerotinia minor. Next base: position 1,389,060 of record QRFH01000007.1, read on the forward strand.
TGTATCCGGGTCTTTGCCCCACTTTGCTTCTGGACGCTGAGACTTGTATTTCGACATCCAAATACCACAGGCTATGATAATTAGTGACTGAATACCTCAAATGCTATGTATAACTTACGATTGCAAAGAATGAATGCCTTGTACTGTTTTTGATCTTCACCAGCAGCAAGGGCTTTTTTAATAAGGAGATACGAAGTGGGGACGCCGCTATCATCTCTTGAAAGAATGTTAATGGCTGTTACTCTCCCAGCCTCTTCAGAGTATTCATGGTAGCCCGGAGCACCTTGACATTCTTGTGACCATGCCCTGCGCCAAGTTGGAGTTTCTATAGCGCCACAATTCTCGCAGTACTGAGGCATTTGTCCATTTCTGAGGGCGTTCTCCAGCTTCTGCTTAATAGAAGCCTTCTTAGCTTCTGTTTGGCTGGGTGCATTGGGAGTCTCAGTCATATAATGTGGATTTTCAGACCAGGTTTGAGATCGCTGAAAGGTAGGCGGAAGAATGGGTTCATTCGCAGGAATAGCCGGAAGAGCCATGGATCCAGTGGAAGCGGTCCGAGAAAAGTTTCCTGATGCTGGACGAGGTTGCGGGGGTGGAGGTCCTGCAGGGACATGCACTTGGGATATTGGTTGGTTTGTGAACTCGCTGGTTGGTGGAGTGGGTAGATGCAAAGTCGGGGGTGGTGGATCCACACTAGGAGCAGTTTTGGTTTGTGAAGGCGGCCGAGAATTGGGACGGGTATCTGGCTTTAAAGGAGGTAATGAATGTCCATCTTCGGACATGACACTATTCCGTCTAGATTTTGGTTGAGCTACCTTGGGAGGTTTTGGTTTAGCCTGTTCACTGAGAAGCATCCGTTTAGGGAGCAGTTCCATGGGACCCGGTGTTTCTTCTTGAATATGGAATCCACCATTAAGATTCGAATTTGTAGGCTGCATTTTGCGAGGTCCTCGGCGTTTGGTGCTCTTTTTTGCAACCACAATATCCTCTTCATCAATTGGGCGCGAGATTTCATCATCTTCCCCGAAAAGGTCGTCGAGATCATCTAAGTTACCGCTCATGAAGCCGGAGTCTAATCTAGGCATAGGTGGCAGTGAAGGACTCGAAAGACAAGGGGGACTTGATCGTATGGATGGTGTTGCATTTCGTAAGACTGGTGGAGATGACGCGATGTCTTGAGGTGTAAATCCTGGACTAGCAATTTGTTCCGGTGATTCAATTGAGAGTCTAAGACGATCCTCCGGCGGGAGTGAAGGCTCTAATTGTGAATAGGCTGGTGAGTGTGGTTGAGGCATCTCTAACTGAGGATTCGAGCCCTGTCTAAGCCCACTTTGTGACTGTGGTCTGTGCTGATTGACTGGCTGTGGTAGAATTGGTACCGGGGTTGGAGATCGAGGGACTTCCTGTAAATGATTGCCTGCAGCTAAGCCTCCAGACGGAGCTAGCGGTCTGAAAGAACGTATAGATCCTGCAGTACTTGCTGTGACTCGAAGTGAGTCAGACCCTGACCCAAATGCCGACCTATTACTCCAGTCCGCCTGAGTGATCTTCGCCCTTCTCTTAGGAGCGGGGCAATCTTCTCCCTCGGTCCCTTCTTCATATCCGGAAGTGTTGCCTCCATTTTCAGGGCGTGGGTTCTTCGGAGGGCGACCACGTCTCCCCCTCTTAACAGTCGTCCTAGAAGGGGGCCCAGCGATCTTATGGTCTCTGGCAGCAATAGGTACTGGTTCCTCACGCACAGTTGCAGGTGCCGGGGGCAAAGTCTGGTTATAAGAATTTACGGGTGGAAGACTAGGATGGAGAAGCTGATTGACCACTTCCATGCTAGTTCCTTTGTTATTCGACATGGTAGCCGGGGTTGGTGTCCTATTCGAGATCTGATGTGGGGCGTTTTCCTGCGATTTTGATAAAGAATTCCATTCTTGCTGATCATATCTCGGTGATGACATGTTTTGATTCGAATTCCCCATGGTGTTTCTATACTCAATTGGTGATATTGTTTGAGGGACCAGACGAAGCTTGACTTCCAAAGTTTCCTTCACTCCATTCGCAAATAAACCCATGATATTCTTGCATACTCGCCCAGTAATGAGCTTTTGTGACTGATGTATAGAGTTATTTGGCGTAGAAGGCATCGCCAAAGCCCGAGAAAGCATACCTTGTCCTACCAGAGGACTATCATCTTCAGAAAAATCGTAGGCATATACGGTAAAATCTCGTCCGGGTCGAGGAAGCAGTTCTGGGCTACATTCGATAATGGCTTGTAAACATGTGTAAAGGTCGATAACACCGATTGAATTCTTCTCGTCCATAGCAATAGATTGAATTTGAAGTACTTGTGGCCACCGTGCCAAGCAATTGGTTTTGCATTCATCATCGAAAGTGTAGAGCACCTTGACTATCAGATTCCTCCTGTAAGCAATGTGGCCAACTTAAAGCTCTATAGCAATGTACCTACGTCTCATTGGTCTAACCATCATCCCATTTTCACCAGAATCATTGTTATTTGCAGGCGGAGGAGCTTGAGGTGGTTGATTTTGTGATTGAGGATTTCCCATTTGTACCCCTGCCGGAGACGACATGGTGAGCTTTCCTCAGCTTCAATACCCGGACCTAAAGTCTTGAAGAATTGAATCGTTCCGAAGTTTGATCAATGAAGACTGTTGAGATTGGTATAAATTCATCCATTAAAGGTTTTAGTGAAAACGTGAGGAATTTTGGTGGCCCTAAGGTAAATTTCGCGTCCAAACGTGTACCGCTACCGCTGTTTACGCGTTGAGAGCTTTGTGAAGTTGGCGCTAGCAAGAAAACTAGTAACTCTTAATTTGATCTTTGTTAAATGTAAAAGGTTGGAATTCCAAAATTGTCAATACAAGCTCTTGCCTTCTTCGATTTGTGGAGGTTATTTAAGTAGATATGAAGTAACTAATTGTGAATATATGGGTATCTTGAATGAAGGTTCAAAGGTACCTATAAAATGTTACCCTCTTTCCAACCTAGACGTCGCGAATAATAATTGAACAATCGGCTAGCAAGGATGTCCAAGCCTCGTGGTCTGCATCCTAGCGCGAGGCTGTCGTTCGGCTATCAACCAAGTATAGCGGAAATCAAGATGCAAAAATGAAAATTGCGTCACTGGGACACTCGGCTCTCTCTTGAACGAAAAGATTATCGAAAGGCAGCAACATTAGCCAGATCAATAATGAACACAAGCTATTTGAGTGAATGTTTCGACGGGTCAGGTATTCGGGGGATATCTCTAGCTTTATATAATTTTCGGCTAGAGACGAATCTTTTGATATCCCGCCTAATCATTAAATGAAATCAATGACTCAGCCCCTATTTCGATCCGACTGTTCCAATCACATGATAATATCTTCAAATAAGATTTTAACATTTTGTTCGCATTTCTTTTTCATTGCGACCGCTAATAATTTATCGACTTCACAAATAATTTCTACGTTAGGCGAGGGCTTTTATCTTTTCCATCATTGCACCAATACCCATATCATACATTAAAAACATCTACATGACTTTAATAAAGCTCTCGCTGTGAGGATTCAGGACTCGGAACTTGCTCTTGCTCCCATACAAGATGTCCTAGTTCGTTCTTTGTTGTTTTCCTTTCGATGATCTCCGCCACCACTTCCTTTACACCTTGTTTTCCTTCCGTCGCTTGAAGGAAGTGATTGACAACTTGGAACATCGACTTTCCGCCTTCCCTCACTACCTTCTCGACTTCAATTTCTCTTGGAACTCCAAACTTAAATGGATATTCATGGTAATCACGATCGCTAAGTAGTTTTATCCGCTGTGATCCTTCAACTTTAAAGAATGGAGCCGCAACATTGTCCTCTGGGCTGATGTCTTCCAAGGTTCGTGGTTGCCATTGGGGAGAGTCATCCTTGCGGATAAGTAGTGAATGTATGCCTTCCGTGAAATCCGGATGACGCATAAATTTAGCGGCCATTTGGTATTCTCTTTGGAAAGTCTCGGTAATCGACCAATCTTTGCCAATGCGCATTTGACGTAGTGCTACATGAACACTCGTAGGTGATCGCTGATGCAAAGTAGCAAGAGTTTTTTCAATCCATCCCTTGATTGGATTTTGTGGGGCCTCCAGACCGTATTGCGCCGCCGCCGCTTCCGCTTCTGCTGCTTCGGCTTCCAGGAGAACATGCTCGGCCTTTAGACCAGCAATAATTTCGGAAACACTCGATTTACTGAAGTGGCGATCGATAGCCTTTCGCAATTCGCCACTGATGAGCATTGGTTCATCATGAGGCAGACCTGTGCAGTATTCCTCAATAGTGCTATTGATTAATTGTGCTCTTTGCTCCAGGGTTTCGAAATCCTTAAATCGTAATTCTGCCAAACGCTTCTCCAAGCTCGGTAAAGACGTTGAGTGAATATAATGTGTTGCAATTCCAGAATAAAAGGCATTGACTCCTTTCAGTCGCTCACTAGTTAACGCGAGGTAAGTTCCAACAGATCCAGCCATCTTAGGTAAAAAGAATGAAGCTCCGACATCTGGAAAGAAGCCTATAGTAGTTTCAGGCATAGCGAACAGCGTCCTTTCAGTAGCTAGTCGAAATGGAGCATGTATACTCAGCCCAACACCACCACCCATCGTAATTCCATCCATAAAAGCAATGTAGGGTTTTTGATAAGTTGCAATAAGGTGATCGAGCTTATATTCGAGAGCAAAGTAGTTTGTAGACCGGGCTTGTCCTTCTGGTCCCTGAGTATTATCCTTAGCAAGTGCTGCCACATCTCCACCGGCACAGAAAGCTTTGGGTCCAGATCCTTTGATAATGATCACATTTGCCATGTCCGATTTCGACCATTCCTGCAATCTCGGTACAATTTTTCGAATCATTGATCCATTGAGGGAATGTAACTTTTCAGGTCTGTTGAGCTCGATGGTTCTCACTCCATATAAAGTATTGAATAGCACATCTTCCTTTTCGTCGCCTTCCAGTTCTTTTATAACTTCGGCTTGGGAATATGAAGGAACATCTGAGGCCGTAGCCATCTATAATAGATATTAGCATTCAGTCGTAAAGATTGAGGAAAATTTCCCAAACCTGCGCTCTTCCTGCAAATGCAGGATTGATAACCTTAGCTCTCAAAGGCATAATTGGAAATCTTGAGCCACAAGAGCGAACTGCCGCTCCAGCTCTACAACCCAAATATACTCCGAACATCAAGAAAGAAGGATCACACCGCCGCACTTTAAAAAGGTCTGCCGACAAGTAAAGTTCTCTGGACCTCGGAAGTAAAGTCTCGTCGGTTATTTTGTCCCCGCGCAAAATACAGCCCGGTCAGATTTAAGGTTTTACGCTAAGCTATTCTCGGAGCTCGCGACCGCGATGGGAATTTTTGGTGCCTGGAAACTTTGACGACATAGATCCATTGATGAAGTTATTGATTTATTAATCTACAAAATTAGCATCTTAATCATGGCGGATGCAGCAAAGATACAGTAAGAATCTTGTACTTGTCTGGATTACCTCCGCACATACTAATTTATTCTCCAGAGAACTTCTCGCCAAGCCTCGCAATGAGCTCACGTATGTCCAGCACTTCTTCCTAACTATACCCCAGGCTTATCAGACTAACCTCCATCAGTGAGTTCGAGGTCGCCCAAATCGAAGAACATGAATTCACATCCGGTCCTCTCTCACTACTTCAAGCTGCTGTCCGCTCTCACGGACAAGTATTGATTTCCTGCCGTAACAATCGAAAATTACTTGCGCGTGTCAAGGCTTTTGATCGTCATTGCAATATGGTGTTGGAGAATGTAAAGGAGATGTGGACAGAGACGCCAAGGTTGAGCGGTGGTGGAAAAGGAAGACCAGTTAACAAGGATAGATTTATCAGTAAGATGTGAGTATTCCGCACTTGGATTGTCAATTGGACATTGCGCGGACGGTGAGATCAGAGTTAGTGGAGAAACTACGAGTGGAAACCATAAATGATGCCACGTCTCAGTTAATGGGGGAAGCATGAGGGACACAGCTAATACGATTCGATTCTTACAGGTTTTTGAGAGGAGATTCCGTCATTCTAGTCCTTCTAAGCTGAAAGGTCGACATTCGAAGGTCAAGATATATGGATGGATAGAAGAGGGGATCAGCCAAAGATCTATCAAAAAACACCGGACTGGATCTGTGGAGGAAATAAATGTGATAGCTTCGGGCGTTGTCAAGATCGACGCACATACCAAATCGGCTTATAGCTATGAATTCAATACACGCATGAGAAGTTCATGCTAAATAGGGAACCAACTTTATGGAGAATAGGAATGTTACATGAGAAAGAAACTCTCTTTAAATTTTAGATGGGATATATTGCTGGTGACTAGATATTGTGATATGTATATCACTGATCGATCATCTCTAGAGGTTAGTCTATTTTGCTATTCTCTTCTATTTGCCTTCCACTTCCAGAATTATGATGAACAAATCATAGCTTTTTAACCCTTAATGGCATTTACGTACCTTGAAGACCAAAAAAACAACTCTAGTTTTTTCCTGAATGCTTTTGCTTCCTTACCACCTGTTCATTTCAAATCACATGGTTTCCGAATCAAGCTGACATTTCAATTACAGATAGGGCTTTAAAGTATAAGTTTCATAATGCATGTTGATTAAGCGCTAAGTTACTAGCAAGGCATAAAACTTTAAATCACCTCATACCAATTCATAATCCGAATCTCCAAGCCCAGCAAGCCCCAGGAAGAACTCGCTCAAACCCCAAGCTCCAGGATCCGGAACCTGTTCGAAACCAGTACCACCAATATACACAGTTCTTCCTAAACTAGCCTTCATTCCTTTTGTACCCTCGGCACCTTTTCTGGATGCTTCAGCTGCTTTTTTAACATCACCTGTCTTGAATAAGGTCTCAACGAATGGATGTAAGGCGTCTACCACAGTGCGGTCTCCAGGCTTGGCTGGTGTGTACCTTGAAAGGGCTTCGGAAGCGGACTGCAATGCCTTTGCCCAAAATTCTGGTGTTGCTTGCCCAGCAAAAGCATTCTCGCGAAGAGCAGCTAGGAGGGAATTAAGGAAGATAGCATAAAGAGCTCCAGATGTACCATCCATACTGTTTTCGACCACTTGAACGATTTTTGCAAGGTCGACAACAGCGTCACCGGATAAGTTCTCTTTCGAGATAGTTGAGAGCACAGCTGCACATTTGATTAGCTCGCTGTAGAATCATCGAATTGGAACGGGAAACTTACCTTCGGCTCCTCTCTTGAGACCGATGCCGCAATCTCCATCCCCAACAACCGTATCAAATCGAGTGACGTCAGGTTCAGCAGCAATCATCCTCTGTAGTCCAGCTGTTAAAGCCGTCTTTGCTGTTACCGGGTCTAATTTCAAACCGCTAGGTTTAACCTCTTCTTCGGCACCGGCGGAGCCGGTTCTAGTTGCTGTAGATTTAGCCTCCCATGTTTCCTTTCTGATAGGGGCCGCCCATCCAGTTGCCTCAGTTGATGCATCTAATAACTGTAGCATACTAGGTCCGCCAATGTTCGTGTTGACAACATTAAGAAGTGATATACTAAATCCAAGACCATTCAAACTTGTCATATAAGTTCCAGCAAGGATTCTGACCGGCTTGATGTTATAGGACTTTTCAAGCTGACCAGCGACTTCTGCTGTAATACCACCTAGCTCCAGCACGCTAACACCTCCAAGATTGTTGACTAAAAGTACGACTTCATTCGAGTTGACATTCAAGAATGCTCGGTCCTTGTCTTTTGAATCCAATAGTTGCGTAAGCATTCTTTTGACAAGTTCGGGTAGATCAACCTTGGCTCTACCACTACCAGGCTCATTATGAATTCCCATTCCAATCTCGACCTCTTCAAAAGCGAGACTTTCCGGGGAATTTGGATTTGGAGGTGCTCGACCTGGAACATGAACATGGTCAAGGGAAGCTCCCACACTGGCAATATTTTCTGCTGTTAATTTTCCAACCTTATAAACATCCTCCAGACTGGCGCCAGTGGCTGCCAATGCTCCTGTGATCTTGTGTACCAATACTGTGCCGGCAATACCTCTTCTGCCAACCTTTCCAGCCTTCGCACGACCAACTCCAACATCGTCTCCAACTACTAGCATCTCGACCTTTAACCCGGCAGCTTTTGCTTTCTCAACTGCCATACCAAAATTCAACACATCTCCGGTGTAATTCATGACTGTCACCAAGATTCCCTTCTCGGTATCAACTCTTGACATTACACATCTGCGGATTTGCTCGGCACTCGGTGAGGCGAATATTGTACCTGCAACAGATGCTGCCAGTAATCCCTCACCAACGAATGCTCCGAAACTAGGTTCATGTCCACTTCCTCCACCTGATATTATAGATACTTGAGAAGCATGTCCGGGTCTTCTGTAGACAATTTTGTTTTCCTCGTCTAGGGCCACGGATGGATTCGTGAGAGTGAGGGCATGGAGGGCGGAATTCACTAATAGAGTGGGATCATTGACGAAATGTTTTGCTGCCATTGTTTATATCGTAATTGAGATAGTTGACAGGATTTTTTCAGGGGATAGGGACGCAGAGTGAGACGAGAGCAGCGATAAAATCGTAGTGGGAAAAGATTGTAGTAGAAGTATGAGAGTTGTATAGTGAATATCTATATACCTTGGACAGGCGGAACTAGAGGTAGAAGAAATTGGAGGAAAGAAAAAGAATAGAAGGGGCGAATGACTCCAAGCAAAGCCGGATTAAATATGGATTGAATATTCTGCTGCATACATCTTTCATCACATCACTGCAATGTTTAACCGTTAATCCAAGAGATCAACAAGCTGGAAGCGGGGCAATCAAGTTAATGCGGGGTGGATGCAGGGATCCGTGACAGGGACAAATCCTTTCGTGGGGGGATAAACCGGCAAAACCGTGGGGGCACCAAAATCTTTTTCCGAGCCACTGAAGGACCCCCAATTTTATAGTGAGATTGAAGGTTAAGTTCGTTCTAAGCTCAATTCAAGCTTCCCATTCACCGTCGCGAACTTATTTGTCCCGCTCACATTAAGATAAACACCCACTTCGCAATGTCACAAATTCCACTCGTAGCCGTTCCTGGCCAACTCCTCGGTCCCAGTAGTGAATATCTTCCAGGTCCAGGTACACACATCCATTCCTCGAATCTCTATGCCTCCATCCTCGGTCCCATCAAAACCGTAGCACCACCCAAACCCAGCTATCCACAAAAACGAGCCACGAAGATTACGCCGGCGGCACCCATACCTCTCTCTACTATCTCTGTTGAAAGAGCTACGGTTACGGGAGACAAGGCGGAAATTATACCAGAGGTGGGTAGCACGGTCTTATGCCGAGTTACGAGAATCACCCCGCGACAGGCGACAGTGGCGATATTGGTTGTAGGAGAGACGGTTTTGGAGGGGGAATGGCAGGGTTTGATTAGAGTGCAGGATGTGAGGGCTACGGAGAAGGATAAGGTTAAGATTTTTGGGAGTTTTAGACCAGGGGATATTGTCAGGGCTGTGGTGGTGAGTTCTCTTCTTGTTTATTAAAATGGCATTCATAAGGACGAACTGGGTACTAACTAGGCAATGATACTAGATTTCATTGGGTGATCAGTCGAATTATTACCTTAGTACGGCGAGAAATGAGCTGGGCGTTATTATGGCAACGAGTGAGGCGGATAATGCGATGTATCCGGTTAGTTGGAAGGAATATAAAGATCCGGAAACAGGAGCAAGTGAGAGCAGAAAGGTTGCGAAACCGTTTTAGAGATCATGGAAGGCGGGCGACAGGGTCTTTCGACCCCTGTTATATGTACATGCATAGCGTATGGCGTCCAGGCGTTTATGGATATAAGGATATACCAACTCAGACAGAGTTCATCACCTGATATCTTCTGTTTCCTGTCTGTTGCTGGAAGCTTGAGTGCGGAAAAGTAATTTACATTCAACCTGCTACATGGAAATGAACAAGACGAGAGCAGGGGGAGTATGTTAGGAGTTTGCAACCCCTCCTCATCATCCTTAATCCGTGATAAATCTAGATCGCCAAGCGTTACCAAATATGCTATACCTGATATTACACCTCCACATTTGTTCGCAGGTGATCGATCTAATCCTATGCATCTAAGAACCCATACGAACCATCACAACTAGCTCCTACCCATACATCCAAGCACAACCGCGGTCCATTCCTCCAATTCACACTAAATTATCCTCAATATCTCACAATCACACAACCTATATCCGGCAAACGCATAATAAATTAACCTACCTAGTGCTGTACTTTTCTTTCTTTTGTACGGAGTATGGACATCTGATGTTGAAAATGCTCGCATATCCGGGATCCGGAAAACCATCTTCGCTTGCTTGCTATAGCCGGATAGAGGACCCGATGCGCGTGTACACACAGCCGTTCTTTGCTTTCGTACGCTTTTTTGCATATCCGCGGTTTATGTTTTTGTTTTTGTTTTCGTTATTGTTTCCGGGAGGTTGATTTTGGGTGCAGATTGGAATTGGAAAATTTTTTCTCCGTTGTGGTTTTACAAGGTTACATCGTTGAGCTCGAGAATACCTAGCTAAATGGTATGTAGTTCATGCTCATTCTAGCATTACTATTCTATTCACTCTACGATACTCGTACTCGTACTCAAGAATCAAGAATCAATAACATCGGAAATAAGCTAGTGCTGGGTATTTGATAAGTCCTGTAATTTTACAAAGTAGTTAAGTTACTCATCTATCATTACTAGTGGAAACACTTTTTGAGCGATATGCTTCAAGGTTCAGATATCTCACTTCTCACATTGAAAATATAGAAACGTTAAGGGGTTTCTTTCATAGCTTCGTAGTTTACCTTTCTGTCTTCTCTATTCCCACAGCTCTATTCTATCCCATCACCATCAGCTCTATCAGTACATCACTCATCAAGACCAAGCCTTCAAGCCAAATGTCTCTCTTTCAGGAAGTACTCCTCGCACTGCGGTACCTGTCATGTCCATTGTTTGGAATAAATTTATGTTTCCGAACTACTGCATTCAAGTATTGGAGTAGGATGAGATGAGTACCCGTTGGGCATATCAATATCTGAGAGGTGTAATGGGAATCAAAGAATTACTTTGGGTGGTTTAGCATTTGTTAGTTCTAATGTGAAGAAGATGAGAAGTGTACAGAGTATTAGACAAGTGTCTAGTGCAGCGGAGGTTACATAGTTCCATAGTTCATAGATCAGTTATTATTCACACTTTGTTAAAACTACTATTGAACCCGTCCCATTCCCGAAAAGAATCTAGAATAAAAGCGGAAGATAGAAATAACCTTCCTACCGACCCCTCCATCTTCTTCTAATCCAAGACTGGAAAAAAAATCCTACGAATTTTCAACATAGATAATCATTCCTAGTAGCAGGAGGTAGGAGTTTTAATCCTCCAAATATGACGGGAATGATAAGGTATTTGATCGAAGGACGAGGGTATGCTCAAATGCGAATGTAGGTAAAAACGGGTAGGAGAGGTCCTAGTGGAAATAATAAAGGAGAGGTTGATAGTAATAGTATGATTCTGGCGACGAGAAAATACGCGAGGGATCAATGACACCCCAGATTATACTCGTTATGAAGAACGCAGAAGGGCCAAGGCAGGTACAAGAGTTGGGTTGGAGGCGTGCAGATCCCATTGGTATGGTAAGCCACATTTCTTGTTGATTCACGAGCTTAGGAAAGAAAAGAAGAGTCATCGATAATTTTGGGATAAATACTAACTCCGGAACATACGAGACTGCCCAGTTCATTACGGCTATTTGTACAATGGATGACCAGAAAGCAGCTACTAAACTGCGCGACGAGCATTTTTCTTGGAGGAACTTTGAGATAATAACCTAGTTTTAGATCTTGTAGGAATGACTGGGCTTGGGTCATTGATATATAGCCTCATTATTATTGACGAGTACATCGAATATCATAAACACAAAATGCTATCCACCATATAACTGAGAGATGAAGAAGAGAAGACAAAAACTAATCATAAGCCCTAAATAACATTAATGCTACTGGACGTCCAGGTAAAATATATTCAATCAAGAATTCCGTAAAAACATTTAAACCAATTGGATATTGGTCGTAGCAAGTATAATACTAATGGTCCTGTCTAGATTAGGGGAATAGCAACCCAAACGATAAAAGCCCATCATATTAAATGAGTATCTCAGAAAAGAATAACGAAGAAAGAGAGTGCAAGCATGATAGTTCAAGAGTGATGTACCACGTATATAACTTCATCAGCATTGGTAAATTTATGCGTAATGATACGGAATACAACAAGTATGGAAAGGGAAAATACCAATTTGGTGTATCTTTATATTTCTTCTTGGGTCTGTCTCATGTGCATATCTTCTTGATTTCGAGCTTCTTTCCATTGTCCCCAAATGGTTTTGCCCTCGTATCTATCATGAACCGATCAGTTTCTCAAATGTCTTGAGCAGCTCATCTCCTGAATTCGGCTCATAATATAGTATGGACAATAACTCTATAATAAACGCAAAAGAAAATCCTACAAAGAATAGAACCCAATCAGTAAATATATATTCGAATGCGTAAACATACTAAATGCACACTACTATAATTCAACGCAAAATCCGTCGACAAGAAGACCGGCAAATATTTCCTATACAAGTCCTCACTAAATTCAAAATTCCCATCGAGAATTCGACTGACATTATAAAGCTTCCCTTTATTATAATAGCTATGTGAAGCGCTCATGGATTATATCAAACGATGGATTACTATGGTCTCGTTCAGCCAGACACGATTCTGGACAACCGTCTGTCTTTCTGGGAGGATTCTAATGAAGCTACTTGAGCTATGCAACAAACAGTACTTGAGGATATAATCCGCATACCATGTTCCTGTATAATGAACACCTAGCGAGCTAATGACGATAGCGTACCAGGGACTATTATCCATTTAGAATGAGTTGAGGCTTTTATAACATTTTGATACTATAGATGTATTCTTTAATTTTTTAAAAGAAGTTCATTCACGGCATCAAGGGCGAATACAAATATCTCGAAATAACAGTCCAATCGAACGTAATATGAATTAACCCAAACCAGTAGCACCGCCAGAGAGCTGATTGATAATGAGATTTTTTGGTGCTATTCAGTAGCAGGCGAATGAAAAATATGAGAGACCTTGGAAAATCTAGCCGGGGAAGAAATACAATGTGAATAAACCTGGCTCAGTAAGTAAATAAGTAGTCATTAGGTTATTAATTTGATTAGAAAGGAGAATATACCGCTCAAGATTACAGAAACGATTCATATTTCGAGATACTCCAACCATTTATTTCAGCTGGGTTTGACGGATTGATTGATTGATTGATTAAATTAACGTCTACACTGAGTCTATGACTATCTAAGACGGCTAGGAGCTTTGTAGGCTTCTAACAATAATAAATGGAGGGTAGCTGGCCTTATTCGACCGTAGCTAATACAGGTTGGTGGGTTTGACGGACTATGATCCTGCAAACTGCACTCGAACAAATGGGAGAAAATTAGCACATATACTCTAAAACCAATTCTCGTCATTGGTGATATACACATCTTCTTTTGTAATCTTACGTCGTGGGACTTCCTAAAGAAAGTGTAGAGAAGATGACAAACTTACGCATGCATCAATACACAATTAACAAAATCACTCGGCTAATCATAATCGTAGGCCAAACCAACCCATCTCCTGTATATATTGCTAACCCAAAACCCAACATCTGATTTGTAATTGCGAAAGGTAATTGGAAAGCCCATATAATCCCACACAATATTTATCAGCTCAACCTCAACTGCGCGTCCATCTCCCCATGCACATACATATCTCAACCTGCCCTCCCAAATCTCCACAAGTAAACAGAATACTAGAAACAACATGCGTGCCCGAATTTCTGCCCATGAAATACTTCCTGCGAAATGAGTATATCATTAGCATAAATCGAAGCACCAGCATACCCCCATTAGCCAACACCACAACAATACTATGTTCCTCCATATTCAAGTTTCCTCGTTCAATATAATTTTCCATATTCTGGGGCGCAGAACTAGAAATGAAGGACTCAGCTCCAGTCGAATAGGAGAACATCCCATCCTTTGCCTAGGTGCCAGGCAATCAGTTGGACGCACTGGGGTGTGATATCCATGTTAGTACCTTCCCACGGAAAGAAGAATTTCCATACTCGAGGCGAAATGACAAATCTCAGCTGTTCACCCCGAAAGTCCATTCCGAGTGCTCCAACTTCAAGGGGAAAAATCACAAGAGTAGTAATAGCAATACTGGAGCTCCTCAAACTAAACACAAAATCAATCCCCACTCCCACCGTGGTAAATGCCAACCCAATATACCAAGCTCGAATCATGTTGTAGGGAAGCGACGCATTATGTATTAATATGCTTTAGTTTAGTCTTAGCTTTGGCCTCAAACTTGTGCTTCACTTTTGTATTAGCACTTCAGGCTAGAATCATTTCCTCCACAAGCTTGAATAGAAATTTCACACACCTGTATTTTGCACCGCGGCGCGCACTTGCGGATAGGGTGAATTTAACGAGATGTCGAGGTATGATCCTGCAGATTTCTCAGGGTCGGGAGAGAGGAATGCAGGAGATGGGGTTCAATAGATGGTTACGTGTAGAGATAGATTTAGATCGAGAGAAACGCGAGGAAGGAAATATAAGGGGTACTGGAGTACAAATCGTAGCCCAGTGGGACTTTTCTTCGTTATGATACGACTCTCATTAACATTTAACTGCCCCTCCCTCTCATTTTACACATTTTTCACAATAGAGGTCTCGCATTTCGAGCGATGGATAAGACATAAAAAATGTCATCGTGTCACTATTTTCCACTCAAACATAAAATTGTATCTCACAGACAATCGAGATTTTGAGATTCAACATTCTAGGAATTTGCTAGAAGTTGCTAATTTTACTACATATCAAAACGACCAATGTCACATTCTACACACAAAAACCATCTAGTTACTGAAGAAAACGCAAGGGTTATCACTTGTGTACAGGATGAGCAGATAGCTGAGCTTACCCGGCTATGCTACTCCACATTAAGAAAAATACAATGAAACCTCCAACACCATCTCTTGCGGGCGGGTTTAAATAGTCCCAGAAAGGAAAGTAGACGTGTAGTTCTTGCTGCTCAATAGTGCGGCATGAAGATCTTCGTCCCGAGCTGAAAATCTGAGACAGTGTGACGCGGAAACATTGGCAAAATGTGTTGTTGATCGACCCCGATCGACATATGACCTGATTGATAAGATAAGTCCCATTCATGCACGTCATTTCTTTTATCAGATCCAGCCGCATGATATGTATTTGGTCATCATCCAGTCAAGGTTTACGAATGAAGGGTATAAATAAAACGAAACTGCGATTTCTCTCATCTATGAAAAATATAGAGCTATTCTCTTACATAAGGATAATGGCGCAAGCCTTGTTAAGATCAACAAGGAAGGCCGAAAATCAATCCAGCCTCCATTTTCCCTATTTCGTCTACGCGTAGCGTTGGAACTCAATAGAAAGGAGGATCCCGGAAGATCCGGATTTGCAAGTACCATTGACGGTCTGACCAGTAGCAAAAAATGCTCGCAAGGCAAAATTTCTCACTGCATCGCTCGTTGATATAATAAATGAGAGACTAAAACAACAGACGCTGTAGTGGATGCACCCATTGATTTAAAATCACACATTTGACAATCACACCTTCTAAGACAGCCACCAGCTCCGAATTCTCCGGGTTCGGACTCCGCGGCGGGACGCGCCTTATTTTCCCAAAAATTCACATGAACTCGCGTCATTAGACTCTTTTGCAGACTCAGGACGCAATGCTATTTCTCCGCTTGCGTTGCGAGCCTCGAAGAGTTTATTATACTGAAAATACCGGCTAATTCGTCTGCGGTACAATTTTTCAGAGATTTTACTGCATTTAAGCCTCATGCAGTCAGCTTAGAAGAGGCCCAGGTACATGGGTTTTTCTCGGCTGCCTGGTCGCCTCGCTTACCAAGAATAGTAAGGACTACCCCGAATAATCTTCTTGAAGGAACTTTATCCAGCAGCATCTCGGATAAATTGGCCGTAAGCAGTTTAGATTACGATCAAAGTCTAGATCAGAGTATATGCATGCAGGGCGAAGGAATAGTTTGACGTAGTAGAAAATAATTATAGACGACGGATGGTGGGGTAGTATGTTATTGACCACTCTATGTTAGCGGATGAGGCATCTGCTCTTGACATCGCCGAAGTACAGGATAGTACATTAGGCACGTCAGCCAAAGCCGTGTAACATTTCCAGAGTAGGTTTTTTCTGCAAAGCGCACCTTTGCCGACGAATATCGTAGAGACTCGTCTATTTTTTTGTGTATCGATAAGCAATACCCTTATCAGTAAGACAGTTCATGCAATACTGTTAACTTATATCGATGCACGCGAGAGGCTCGTGGCGCGGTCCAAGGCTAAGGCTCTCAGCCCTCGTGGAAGTCTTCGCCGTCGCATGACAGGAGACTTCACATGTTATCTGTTTGACAATGAAATGGAACGCAGATTGAACTCGTATCGGAGAATTGAGATAGAGAGCACTTTGGGTCAATAGCTCATTTTTCCCACCGAGTCAATGTCTTTATCAGCCCTATAGCCGCTTCTTACACACAGCAGTGATCACTTGACCTTGATCTCAGATAGCCTTATATATTAATACCCCGCATTTTCCCGCAACCATCGACAGAGAAAGCCACGAGATGGGGAATTCCAGCCCTAAGAGAGTCATAGGGCTCTACTCATGACGGCACAGCATTCTAGAATAAATCATACTGCCTTATCGCGATCGAAGGATTGCACTTCAATCTGCAAAGCCGCAAAAGGAAGATTAAACTTACGTCATCGATTTTTCAGTACATGGAAGGCACAAGTGAAGGAATGTAAGAGTAACGCCATTTCTAAGGAATGAAAACACACAAAACTTCTTACGCTGGCATAATTCCAAGAATGCATGTAAGATACTCGCTCGTTTGCCTTCATTTTTCAACTCTGTGACTTCATCGGGAAGAACGAGGTGACAGATCGCAGACGTAAATTCAGTAATCAATAACAGCGCATAGATTAAATTAGCGGCGTTTTCCACGCAGGGATAGATGACGCAATAAGGCTGAATACTCGGATAAGTTTCATACCCTATAGGGGGGAAATGAAAACAAGAAGATCAGCCGATGGCTTCTAAAAACGTGGGAAGAATCGAAAAACCTTGCAGAAACGTAGTGTTTACATGTGAAGTGTAACATTGATCAGTCTAATCGGACCTCCTTTTCCTTCGTGGTGAAGCATGAAATATGGATTTGAAAAGAGCCTTCAGCATTGCTGGGAATCTTTCATCTTGCACGATGAGGCTCGCTCGGCGGAGAGTAAGCCTGCGCACATATGGAAGTTTGACGGTAGAAAGAAGGCTGGATGGATGAAACTGACGAAGCCTTATATATGTGGTCGTAATGCACTGGCCTATTTCCTAGGTCATACGAGCAGACACAACCCCGGCCCCACAACTATAATAGGGGCTCCACGGCTTTTCACTGCCAAAGAATCTCCCGCAATGCAAGACTGTAGCTTGTGATGATGGAAGACAGGCATGTAGCGGAACGATGCCTCAGAGTTTGCCTATCGTAAATGAGCCTTGAAGACGCTTACCGGCCAGATATCCATGATAACGGCGACAAAAGAAGGGCAGACACATTCAGTGTATGCTTAAACGATCATATACGGCCGGACGGCGAGGCTGTCAGGCTACTAACCTGTACATTTGTGCAGAGATAATTGGGGACAATGGGTGAATATAAGCTTGAGTCCGAGTTGCCGTGCAGAAGCACCAGAGGTAGTGGATTAATTGATGGATGAAACAATTGAAAAGAGACTATTGAAGAAAATTTTTGAGCTGGTTGAGCAACCACCAAATTCTAACCACGTAGAAGAAAACTTTTGGTGGGAATGATGTGGCACAATCTTCAGCATAGACCCAGCCACCAATGTGACATGACTGTTTAGGTCAAATATGTGATACATCGGTTAAGTAGCATTTAACCGATACCGACGATTCAGCCGAAAGTACCGAGATTTGTGCTTCGGTCGCGATCTCGCTTTGGACATCCCGTGATACGGGGTAGATCGTTTCAACAAAGGGGACTTCGCTCTGGGCATCCATAAGTCATCCTCTAAAATTTCATAATCAACCGAGTCTGTCTTTTTCTGAATCATGCTAGTAAAGTCGCTTGCTGGTTGTGTTAGCAACTGAGCACACAATCTCCATGTCAAGTCACTCGAATAGTTTTCACCAAAGATGCCAAAACCTGTAAACATATGCGTAAAATTCATCAATCATGATTCTCATGGCTGCATTACAATTGAAGTAAAAATATCTCAGCTTGAACAGCCGAGAAAGAAAAGAAGGATCGAATGAAAATGTATGGCCATGAGAGGGCAGGATTTTGATCCTGTCAGCATGCTCAAACTTGGAACCAATAATGAAAGCCAATTTCCCATCCTATCACCAAAGGAAAGACCACATGTTATTATGTTGCCTGAAGGTTTGTATCGCTGTTATTTTCCATAGAAGACGTAAAAGTTTTCCCCGGAGGCCCATCTCCAGGCATTGAAAAATTTCCCCATTTCACGAAGGATGTCGAAGTGCTTTGTGCGATGTAATCTACACATTTCATCAGGTACAATGCTACCATGAGGTTACTATGGCACATACCATCAGTTTAATAGAGTTCCATTTATCATTCTTAAACCGCTTTCTCCTATATTGTAGAGTATTTGAATTGTGATGGTGTTTTTTAGTGATGGAGCTAGCTCCTCCATGCCCCTATTCATGAGAGAACGTTTGTGCCGCAAGCATTATAGGCGATGTCAGGTCTTCTTCAGCATCAGGATAAGGTTTTACGGAGGGCCAACTTCTATTAGCATCATCAGTACTCGGCGAAGGGAAGTTCACCGACGGGGACTCCATGAACTCCAACTCCGCATCACTACTTTGAACAGAAAATTCTGGTTTGGAAACATTGAAGCTAATCCATGGGCCGGCATCAGCAATACGACAAGCTAGCCATAATATGCGTTCCTTTCGTTGCTCGAGCATAGACGGAAGCTCATGGTATTTCTCTTCTTCATCAGTCTTCTCGTTGAGAAACCATTTTTCAGGGAAGTATTTTTCTGCCCATAGTAACCCGCGCATTCCAAAGTCTTCTGGGAAGGGGCGGACATCATCTTTCTCTGGCAGTGGGAAATTGTTATCCTCAATGCGGCTTAGAGACTTGTAGGACTTAAGTAACGTATTGAGCATAATGGCCAGAGATTGCCACGGGAATGTTGGCGCCAAAAGCTTCATCGCGCCTGAAAAATGAGACATGCGGTACATGAAAACGAGGGAGACATGAATAAAAGGAAGAACATTAGGATCGCCTATTCTTCGCAATACGATCTCCAACGTAGCATTTGTAAGGTTCTGCGCATGTTTGCATGTCGTCATGTGGGGAGAAGATTCGTCCAGAGCCTCATCCATGTCAACGTCAGCTGCTTTTTCTTCTGAAGAAGGCGCGATAGCTTTCATAAGGGGATTTTCTTTGGACGCAAATCCAAGCATCGCAACGCTATTGGAGATGGCAATATGACAGCCTTGATCCATGAACTTCTTCGTTACTCGGCCGATATGACCGTCAAGTAGTGCAAGAAACTCTTGGACCGCGGGTTCAAACCTTTCCACGGTCCTATTTGTAAACAAATGCCCGTGAGCTCGGATTAATGCAGTATCCAAAGGCGGCAATCGATACTGACCTTGCCCATTTTCAGCATTGAGGACAGGATCGAAAAGTGTGAGGATCGATTCCCGTGCAGACGTAAAGGGCACTACAACACACAACGATTTTGCATAGTAATACAGTTGTTGGAGAGCATTTGGGCGTGCTAGAATAGCAAGGTGATGATACAGCCTACCGGTTGTAGGGGCTTTATCGGAAGCCTTCGAATACCAATGGCGTGCTACCCCAGTCCAGACCTCTCTGTCCCTGATATCGTCATCTTCAATGGCCATTCTATATCGTCCTAGATCTCCCAAGCACTCAATCCACGTATCTTCAAAAGCGGGCACGGTCTCATATAACAAAGCCATCATTGAGTATGCTAAGTATATGAATGCAAGCATATGATCAAGTGAGGCAGGGAGACGATGTCTGAGAAGTTCTAGAAAGGAATGAATACCATGACGCCACATCCTAGCAGGCATAGCATACTTTGATGCTAAGCGACGCAGAGCAGGGCTAGCCGATGGGTGCTGGGAAGCTAAAAAGAAGTCGTGATGCTCGTGGAGTAAAGTGCGGTGCAAAGCGATAAGAGCTTGCCATTGCTCGTTGTTGAGCTTTGGTTGGACTGGGGGATTACCTTGTGTAAGTGTAGCTTGCTTATTGTCAACTTCGATACACTTGGCTTCAACCATTACAAGACCAGCATATATGCCTTTGACCTCTGCTACGAGTTGATTTTGCGAGATAGGCCTTGTATCGGGTTGCAGAATAATGCTGTACTCTTCGCTTTGGGATCTTGATTCAGTTTCTGAGGCTATCCGATTGGGTAGGACTATAGACGGTGTGTTGCCCTGAGGATGCTGGTGTTGCTGCTGATGTTGATTTGCATGTAGTGCTGGTCGAATGGAAGTCTGAGGTGCAGATGTTTTCATAGGTCTGCGATTAGCTGCTTTATACATCTGAGCTCGAGATTTTGAGGCTTGTGTAGAAGCAATGTTGGAGGGATCGAAGGATGATCTTGTAAATGGAGGGTCTTGATCAGAAGTCCACAGCTGTCCCTTTGTAGCCTGTCGCCGAGTTTCGCTATCCGATACAGGAATTTGTCCAGAAGTTGGACGAGCTAGGGATCTTCGTGGCGGAGGTGATTCTGATTCTTCGCGAAATGGTGATGCTGAACCTGCTGATATACCATCTCCGACGGCAGCTCTCTTGCGCGGCTTATCCACTGTGGTTTCTTCATCCTCCATAGTGTTGCCTTCATTTGGTCCTAAGTTCAGTGCTTGAAGGCCAGAAAGCGATCGGCTAGGTTGGGTAGAGTTGAGCGGTCGCTTAGATTGTATAGTTGGAGTGGTTGAGCTACCTGCGACAGTCTCATTATTTGAAGGTTTCCGCGGTTGTGAATCATCTTTTGTCGTTCTTTGTGCTTTCAGTCAGCCTTACTTTTCCTGGAAGCGTAACAACAGCCTTGCATATCTCGCCCCCACAGATGGATGCAATTGTCAGCAAATCAGACTAACCTCTTCAATGCGCTCTCACTCTCGTAAGATTTGCGGAATCGTTTTAGTTCGTCTTGATCAGTGGGAATTTTATCCCGATGGTCCTTTTCTGCATGGTTCCACAAGTCGGTTTCGGAAAGGCATATCTTGCGCTCCAGACATAATGTGCAGGCCCAAGATTGGGTTGTCTTCGTATTTCGGCGCTGATGTTGTATCCATAGATCGCTTACATCTGCTGCTTTCTTCATTTCTAAATTGTTATCAGCGCCATGTCTCCTCATCGTAATTGGGGGCGAGGCTTTCAATATTGACATACCGAGTTGGATCTGGAGTTGAGGTGTGGATTGATAGGTAGTACATGCGCCTGAATTTTAAGGTTCCCGTTGACAAATGTGTGTTTATGCGCTGATTGAAGATAAATTTATTATCGATTGCAAGTTCATTGAATAATCCGAGGTCAACGGAAATATATCAATGAATTAAAAAGTAGAATCTCCTTGATTCTCTATTTGAGAGTTTGAGAAGTCCTCTCTCTATATATACATCTGTCACCGAATTCAATGCTTTCTGCGAGGCTCCCACAGACTTCGAGGCGAAGGTAAATTGGGCGAACCATTTTCCAAACCACCAAATTCGGTGTAAGGGCTTCCTCCATTTAGTTCACCGAGATCGATCCTAGCGACAGCCTCATAGTACACACATACTCGGGTAAATTTTTAAAGACGTATAAGCGAAGCTAAATCACTCATTATTCTTTCAAATCTTTATAAAATTTCTTTAAATTTTATATATATATTGATAAGCTTATAAATTATCTTTGTACAAAATCTAATTAAATATTACTAAATATTGAAGAAATTAAAATTGATTAAACTGAGTGATTTATAAAATTTTGAATTAACTTATATTTTCAAACTTTAATAATTTTATAAAAATTAAATATTATTATTTTTCAAAATTTAAATTATATATTGATTGAAATATCCGCTTTCGATTGGTTATTTTACTTTTTTATATTTTTATTTTTCAAAAAGTTATTAAAGATTAAAATCAAAAAACAATCAAAATTAATATACTTTAAATAATAAATTAATCTATATATCTTTAAAAATTTACTCTAGTATTAGATAAATAGATATATATATAAATAAATTTATATAATAACGTAACTTATGGTGAACCGGGTCATATGGGGAACTGGTCAGGTACCTTTACACCAAAATTTTGGTATAAAGGTACTTATAGCAACTTTTATATCTCTATGGATGTTAGAGATATAGCTTAGATATTTTAAAGTATAATATAATCAATATAAATATTGATTATGATAAAGTATTATATAAATATACAAATATATAATAAAGATATTAAAGTTTCTTTAAATTTTTCATTTTTGCCTAACAAAAATTACTATGGGAATTTTTAAAATCGTATTAATTCAAGAACAAAATTCTTTATGATTGTTTTATAACTCTAATACTATATTTTTATTGGATATTGAACTAAATTATTAAAGCTTTAAAGTTTATCTTTAATATTTGTAGAGTTATAAGAAATCGCTATAAGTACCCTTACACCAAAATTTTGGTGTAAAGGTACCTGACCCGGTTCACCATAAGTTACGTTATATGAAAATAAATTAAAATATAATAAAACTATTCAGTATTATATTGTTTATTTTAATAATTTTATTTATATATAATATCTCGAATTTTATTATAAACAATTTAAAAAAACTAAAATAAAAATACTAATAACGATAACAATAATGAAATTAAGAAAATTGTTTTTATAATTGATATTTAGAATAATATAAAACTAGATTTGCAACAAGATTATATTTCTTTTATATTTATAAAAACTTTTAGAAAAAAAATGAAAATAATAAATCTAGGTTATATTTTAATAATAATAATAATAATAATAATAATAAAATTAATTTATACTTTTACAAATAAAATATTATTAAATAAACATATATTTTAAATACAATGATCCTTGATTGATAATAATAATATATTTCAATAATGATTTAATTGATAAATTAATTTATAAAACCTATAATATAAATCTCACGATGCTTTTTCGGGGACAAATCGCTTTCCGGGGACATTCGCTTTCCCCGACTAGGAACTAGGAGGCCGCTTATAAGAGCCGACTATTAAGGTTACTGTAGCTATCAGGAAATATTTGAATCGATATTACTTCCGCATCAAGACACAGTAGAGTGCAGCGAGTCTTCGTGCAAGAGGATGCATATGAGCCTGAGCCAGATAACCCTCCATGTGCGGGGATTCCTATTCAGCCTTATAAGTCTTAGACAGACTTGTTCGCCAATGTTCTCCAAACCATATGCGTGTAGTTCAGAATTCCCTATCATTGAATTGACATAAGATCTTGAAGTTCTGCTCCGCACGACTCACAGTCTCATCTCTTTCCTTCATCACGACCCTCCTTTCCCTAGGTAGGTACCTAAGTACATATTGACATATACATATACATTTACATATACCATTCGCATTCACATTCACATTCACATTCACATCCCTCAGCATCTATTCACTGGTTTACGAAGTGAGCATGATGGTAGGACAGCATACAGCGGGCATGGAGGAGTTCACTGATCACAATCGAAGAGGATCAAGTGATCCACGAAACCTCAATGGCGGTACACGTTTCAAGAATTCGTGACAACCTCAATCCCTCCCATTAAAGACTACGGATTTAGCACCTTCAAAACACATGGAACAGGCCGTTAATTTCTTGACTCCGTTCTTTTCCGGAGTGTGCGGAGTGGCGTTTAAGAATTTAGGCGCCCAGGGACCGTGCACTCAGGCGTAAGCCATCGTTGACGGAATGAGTCTTGACCGATTCTTGCCTAGTCTGCAAATTACCGCCATATTATTATACATATCCAAACTCTGAAATCCAAGACGTTTTCCCAGCCTCCAGATGATTTATTTTCTAACAAAAAAAAAGGAGCTTTAAAACTTTAAGATTGTTGTTTTTCTGCCTTCAATCCTCTTTTAATGCAGAATCTAAGCGGATGTATTTGTGAGCAAGTTTGCAGCACAGATCGCTATACAAACAATGATTGAAAGTTTGATTGAATTTCACCGCTGTGTCGGACATTTGAAATTCACGCTGAGGGGTTGGTATATAACACCTGCCTTAAGTTAACAGCATGACTGCATTTTCTTATTCGATGCGCTTTCAGAATGAGGGATTCTCCTTGTTCTCAAATCCTACGTTTCTTATTCCTTACCGAATTGCTCCTTTTCCCGGGCGATCTCAAGGCTCATGGGCATCAGCTGAATCTTAGAAGAACAAATATATTTGGAAGCCGCGCGCGGCTCAGTCATCACTTTCAGACATACAAGCCGATGATTCACAATAAAAGTCCAGGGCGAACTTCACGAATTTTATCTGGCTTTCATAAGTAGCTTGACAAAGATGTTAGACTGGGCACAAAAAGACGCGGATAACCTGGCATTTGCATATGCATAACTTCCCAACTGCTACTGCTTGTGCAAACATAGTAAGGGTTTCATTTGCGAGTGCAAACATACATTTCATGAAAATGGAAAATGGAAAATGGAAATTCTGGAAATTACGAAGAGGCACTTACGAAAGTTGCCGCGCTTTCCCTCGTGACAAACGCGGGTCTTGCATGTAAAACTGTACGACCCAAAAGGAATTCTGCACATACCCACCTAGAGCGTTAAAGTCATGCTCCCACCCGTTAAACAAATGACTAGTCAAAGTTCAGCCGTCACGGGAGGCTATTTTGTTTGTAAGCACCGCCTGTTTTTCTTTTGCTTCCTTTCCAATATCTCGCAAAAGTAGAAGCCTGGCGTTTGCTTTACGATAGGAAAAATAACTTCTCTCTTAGAATATTATGATGGTGGCATGAGTGGTACGGAAAGTATCTCCTGTTCTCTCGGATTTAAGCGGTCGGCGAAACCCGAAGGGGGCGAAGGGGCGAGTAATCCTACTCCTACTGTACTAGAATTGCATTACAAGTCCATTCGTCCACCTCCGCTCGTGTCCCGCTCGTGGGATCAAATGTTCCGTCTATGCCCGCCCCAAAAATCTCTACATTTTCAGGGTGAACATTTTTTTTGCAGAGAACAAAATTCGTGAATGTGAAAAGTTTTGTTTGTTAAAGAGAAATCCGATTGGCTTACGAATCCAATACTGGCACCTCATTGGTTTAGCAACCGAGTGGCTGTACAAGTTTAGTCAATCGTGGCAAAGGCTGTGTGAGATTATAATTAGTAATGGATCTTGCTGAATATTCTTGGACTACTGCATCAGAAATTTCTAACTCCATCTATAGATACCTAATTTGCAATTGTAATCAAATCAAATTCGCACCATTCAGAATAACTGTAGTATCAAGTTTTCCGTTTCGGCAATATGGTGGCGGTCCGCCACATGTACGTACGCCCCTGAAGTGTACGAAGCTGATTTATAGGAACTCAAAATTTCCACAACCAATATTCGCATTCAAGCTGTACATTACAGCTCAATGATTAGGAATTGCCTTGTAGTTACCACGCCATTTGATGCTTGAAATACCCATCGTTCTTGCCTTGTTCCCTTTCTCATGGTGATGACTGGTACACTACCCGGATGAGCCAAGCTCAAGTTCTCCGGATCTAGATTGTCTTGATTGCCATCGGAGGGGATGCTGAGCTGATCGAATACGCAGTTCTTTTTTATGAACTTTTTGTTCCGTCAACTAATCATATTCTTAGGAATGT
Source organism: Sclerotinia minor (assembly GCA_025389075.1). NCBI lineage: Eukaryota > Fungi > Ascomycota > Leotiomycetes > Helotiales > Sclerotiniaceae > Sclerotinia > Sclerotinia minor. The sequence goes on from QRFH01000007.1 coordinate 1,415,162, forward strand.
CTGTTGTCGAGCTTCAAAGCTTGGATGACCAAGGGGCCCCCCGAAAAGTTAATGCTGAGCATGTCATCGTCATCGTCATTCGGATACTTGTGGCCCAGTAGGATACATATGACTAACTTTTGCCATCCAATATCGGCGTGCTTAGAGTACTACCGAAGATCGTATCTGTCCAGTACGACGTGCCTCATCCAATTGACTCAACTTGCTAGACTCGGTGAAGAATCAATAGCGCATCATCACTCCTTCAGGCTCATTTAGCGTGTTTGCCTTTGCGGAACTGATTCCTTTTGATGTGCTGACGGTGGTTGAGGCGCTCTTTATGGCTGGCAGGGGATTTACAATGAAATTGGCATTGGTAGGCAACAGCATGCTCTGCGTGTAGACGGTGTATGAATTCAAGGATTAAATGGAGGTCACATTGAATGTCCCCTTAACCCATCAAACAGCCCTCGGTGTCAGTTTCCGGTCCATCCATAAATCTTATGCCAAATTGTAAAGTGGAGATAGCGGTCGACGTGGTTGGGAAATTTGACTGCACATGACTCATCCAAGCAATGTGACGAGTACACATTCTCAGGGGCCCACTACACAAAATATCGTCCTGGGGCTTCGTGCGAATACGCAGATGAAGCCAGCAGACATCGTGAGACGAAAATGAGACGGAAATGAGGCTGGTCGGAAGATACGAAATGCATTGGCCCGTATGAGCCGCTATAAAATTTGGATGTAGGTTTCGCTGTTCCTTGCGATTATGACAACTCGGGCTAGAGATCCTTTGGTTGAGAACAGGCTTAGCCCTCGACGGATTTAATCTGTCTGGTGTATTGGACTGTTTGAAGCGGTGAATCCATTGGAAGGTCAAATATGCTTAGTGATGGGTCGACTTTCGACTTTCGAGACCCTATTGGATAAACTGCTAGTAGTTATAAAAAGCTTCAAATCACTAGAGTGCAATGTACTGCCACTAAATGCACATCTTTCCAAATTGATAGAAAGCAAAGGACCAACGGCATCACAACGTCAGCCGGGTTCCATAGAATTGAAGGCAATTGTCTTGTTCGCGCAGAGGATGTGTCCGCCTTGCTCTATAAGTTGATGCCCAAGCATTACTATTGAGCCTTTCGTTTTTTTTGCGTAGCATAATAGAATTTGTCTTGCCTTTGTGAAACAGTCTTTGCCGATATATCATGCTTGTGACTCTAGATAATGATGCGATAAGTGACAGAAAAGGTAAGAAATGACTAACGGCCCACATAGCTGGAAATAACCATGGAATTCAATCTATGTTGTTGAAGATATGGATTATAGAAAGTCAGAAATCCTGTTAAAGACACATCTTTCTTAGACAGAGTGACCCCTTAATTATAGTCACCGCCAAGGTAATAACTTGCACACATACGAGATAGCAACTACCCGCTGGAGCTACCGGTTCCCAGGCCGGTGGGCACCCAGCACAGCGTCATTCTGATACTACCGCACCAATTTTTGGGTCAGTCTGGTGGTCAAATTTGAAGCATATCAAGGCTCTGCTAATTAGAACATCTGCACAAGAGAAACTACACTGTACAACATGCACCGTAACAACTGCATTGTCCCTGGTGTGACACATATTCGGGAAAAACTAAACAAACATGATGTCGCCAGAAAAGACCTTTAGGCGTACCATTTATTTTTGCCTCTGCGCGATAACCATTGAAAAAGACGTGGATTAGCACTATTGGTGCCGTACAACAGTCTCATACCGCAAATGCTGTATCATATAAGGTTGGAGAGGACAAATGTAGAACGTTGAACCAACCTGATGTTGTACAGTTCAAACTATTGACGCAATATCATCGATTGAAACTTCAAGCAGCAAAATATACAGATCGTTGCGTGATATTGGCGAGAATGAACCCGCGGGGCTTTAGTTATATATACACTTTCCGTAGTTATTTGTGGTGTTGTGATAATTCTGTTAAGCCACCCATACCGTCATGATTACATGGGATATTTTCACGACTCAACGAAACACCACCTGAATATCGTACGACTTTGAGTGAAGTCTTTGCAAATATGAATATTATGATTCGAATCAGAATTTTGAGTTAGAACTCATGTTTTTCAACTCACATACATGATTCGATTTTCTTGGAACATATCAATAATCACGTGACTCTACATGCACAATGAACGTCTGAAATGGCTGTGTAATGCCAAGGCGGCCCGTACCAAAAAAGCGAAGCCCGATATTTTCGATATTTGATTAATATCCCTGCCAGAATCAAGGCAACTTTCAATTGAACTAACAATTGATTAAGTTCGAATATAGTTGACTGAAATAGAAGTCACCGTGACATTTTATGGGTTGTTGGTGAGGGTACGACACCGTGACCCTCGCCCGCCAGAATTAAATTATATAAGCCACCGTGACAGTTACTCGTAGTGCTCGGTAACGTTGCTTATATAATCTGGCTGCTACCATAAATGGCTTGAATATGGATTTTGGTGGGGGGCTTGGCGTTCTCGTGATAAGTCCACGAACATTTTGTGGTAATGAAGTAGCTTTACTCGGCGCAGAGCAGTTTTGTACACGTATTGGCATCTCCATATCTGTCTTAGCTTCAATACCTAGATTCATATTTCTGATGAACATTTCTACGAATCCGTTGTACTATCTATGGATGCTGTCGTGACTCGTGCTCATAGCCGTGCCAATGGGACTAGATGCTAAGCAAGTACAAGTCATTCTTCAAGCGTCTACACGATGGTTTCATGTCTATATCGCGCATCAAAGTCGATGATTGATAATCGCATGTGCTTTTGTATTCCAACGAATCGACATCGGGGATTAAGAGGAAATGTAATCAATTCGAAAGTCAAAGGCAAGCTGCTTCCTATTCTTGCATCTAAGTGTCTACTTTTTATCGGTCCTATAATACAACTTTGGCACCATGCCTGGCTTCTAGTATTCGATGCTCTTTCAATGTCCTTCATCATGGGCTATGATGGCGGGTTTCATAAGTTATGTTTCCGAGCTGAAAGAATAGGATGTATTTTTTTTTGGCATGGATTGTGAGATGATAGTACATTACATGTCGAGGCTACAAAATATTTCCTATGACAAGTTTGTTTTTCACTCTACTTCGTAACAGTCGAAAGTTCGCTACCTCGCGTCCGAGTGGTTGTGAGATTTTTGCTCTGTTTAATCTACAATTTTGCCGCTAGAATTCCTTTCGTTGGGTAGTAAAGTGGTGATGGAAAAGCTCATAATTACAGGAAGTTTCTTGTTTAATAAGTAGCTTGTATCTAATGCTTGATCAAATGAACAAGAAATTATGGAATCTACAATAGCAGCTGGCTAAAATTCGGGATTGAGTCACCACAGTCAGTACCAGCTGGGACTGAGTGCTAACAAATTTTTACACAGTATGGAAGATCTAGGACGCTGTGCGCAATTATGCGTCTGAAGCTATGGTATTAAAGGTCTCTCCAATATTAGGATATTGGGCATCTTCCTCAAACTCACAATCCCTTTTCTTTGAGATGGCCCTATACTGACCACTTCCTCTCTCCAAGTGTGTTAAGGCGCATCAATCAAGAAATCTTCTACACTGGCTTTCTTGGGTTTGTCAAAGTCATATCGAATGGCAGATTGTCTCTTTTTTCCTCTCAGTGTCTAATGTTGGCAAATTTGCCTCGCGACACCTCATACAGCCCACATTGGGCTGGAATCAGTGAGACCGAACCTAAACTATGCCAACACGTTTATCAATAAATGCTTTTCAGGCTTTCTTACTGTAGTTACCATTTCTACTCGCAGTCTTCATAATTTCATCACCGCGCAGCCCTCTTACCGCTAGTTAGTGCTGCTGTTCAGACCAATGATTCTCGATTTTGCGTCTGCGTGTACAACTTCAATCATGCAATTGATATCGCCTCAGAGGCTCATGTGAAGAGACTGGTTACTGAATCTACAAGTCTAACGACAATGTTATGCTTTTCTCCAGCAGCGCAATCTCAGGCTACGCTGTTCTGTAATACGGGCAGTCTGTAATGATATTTGCCTTCGGTGAGTTAAAGCCTCGAGCAGCATATCATTACCTCCTCAAAATCAACAAATCGCTAGGTAGAAATCACAAGGCACAACGTGAGTTTCTGAAACAAAGCGTTCCAAATGCCAATATAGTTCAAGGAATATCTTGATCAGCAACTGAAGCACGATCTTAATAACCGACGATTTTTGATTGCCGAGAGATGCAAGTTTGATTTTTAATTTCTTCGGCGTCACGAGCACATGATATGCACATGATCATTATGATTGAAGTATGCGACTAAAAAATGTCATGCAAGTTTTAAGCCCTATCAGCTCGGAATGGCTCGCACCATCTCAAAATGAATCGCTTTACCTGCCAGAGTAAGGCTTCTCCGATGTAACCCCGGCACAGAACCAATATTAGAGGCAGCTTGGGGCGAGGCAACCAATTCTCGATCCATCCTTCAATATTCTTTTCGGAAATTGTGCCTGAAATTTGCATAGACCATCCGCTTAAATCGACGGAAGTAGCGACGGCTATATTGCTTTACTTAAAATCCTTGCCAGTTTTCCGGAAATGAGCCTTATCAAAGTATTAATGTGCGATGAGCTGCTAAAACAGTTGTAGCAATATACCGGTAGCTATTGCCACGATTTGACGACCATTATCCCAAAACATACATTTTGATTAATTACATAAATTGCGAATATACGGCTAATGAATGGTAGGTTGAAGATCGGTTCGGCTGAGGTGTGATTTGCAGCCCTAATTTGGTAAGAGGTTCAATTGGTTGCCCAATATTTGCCCCGAATCATTTTACCTCAACATAAAAAAAAATGTTGTGCCATGATAGGAAGAACCGTATGACTTTTCCCGCATATATATGATTGCATGTGCAAGCTGCCACACTTTGAGACAAAAGAAGCGGGGGGTAATCAGGCCGGAAATTGTTGTATTTATACGATTGGCACAGCTAGGATTCAAAATTCCCTAACAGGTCACACAATATCACCACGGTATTGCAGCCGGATATGCACAATGAAGTGCTTTCCCGATAGGAAAATGGACGTCGGTGAATGCATTCAGAGAAATCTTCATGGCGAGAAGAAAAGGCAGGCAAATGACTTGGGTCGGTACGACTTCTCATCTTTGTTTCTTCTGACAGGATGACTTTAATGACTCAAATATCATTCTGTAAAAGCGCCTGTTAAGTGTCCTTAGTTACGTCAACCAGGCTGAGTCTCATGTCTACATTTGCGCTTTGCCTTAACGGACAACAGCTTCCATCCACAAAAGCAAGCATGGCAATAATCTTAAACGTGATTGTGATTGGCACGCTAAATTATGTATGGATCAAGGCAAGGCTCCAATAAGGAGCTCTCTCCGGGCTGACAGCTAAGTTTTGCCACGACATGGTTCTTCCCTCTTGTCGTGTACCAATAGGCACGAACATAGCTATTTGCTCTCGGAGTCCTCGAGAGGTGATGAAATCTGTCCGATTACCGTTGATACGCGCCGCATACAAATTGGAAGGCCAGTGTCTTCAATGGCCTGTAACAAAAGGGAACAAAAGGCCTTTTCTGAGATTGTCAAGTCTTAATATACTTCGTGAGATATATAAATGATTTCTCTTGTGTGAGTGAATAAAGTCTGAAGTGATTTTGGTTTTGCGGACGCATATCTGTTCTTCGAGGGCTCGTGAAATACATTTTGAAGCATGCTAAAAACAAAATTTATACGAGTCTGACTTATGTGATGTTGATGGGGGTATTAATCTTGGGGAAACTTGCTAATGGGCTTTGACTAAAATACCTGAGATGTTTTCGCTAAAAGTGACGCCTGAGCCTGCATGGAGCTTTCATACCCAGATCAGAGAGTTCCAAGCCGACGAAATCAATAGTGCTAGCACTATAATGGCTAAACATTATCTCCTGAATCATGTTGAAATGATTAGGCTACTGTGTTCGGCCGTGGGACGAGAAAGAACATCTTCAATAGATGAAGTTTACTTGTCCTTAAACCTAGCTTCAGATTTGCATGCTTTCGAATAAATTTCACATCTGCTAACAAAGATTTCGCCTACATATCTCAGCAAGTATGAGCTAAGGCCTCGAATTCCTTGACTTTAAATGGCTAACAACGCTTCAGAAAACCCCATCACACTAAAATAATAATCTCAGCCTTAGCTATACCTATGTAATCCATCCAATCTCCGTATTTCAATCAATGTCAATGAGGTTGATTAAGGAGGTTGAGAAGCGCAGTGGGCTTCGAACTCTAGGTTAAAGCAAATGACGCTGGCTTATCGCACCTAGTATTATATTTATATAGCGATTGGGAGAGGGAAACCGCCTTATCTTCATTTGTATCCCAAAGAAAGAAAACTGTTGTGCAGTTGGACCTAATGTCAAGTCAGAAGCAAGCATAAATAGACCTCGATTGACCCATACAGGAAGTCCATACCACAAAGTCCAGCCCTACCCGATCATTACTCAGATTCTGAATTAAGAGTCGATGCCATCCAGGTCTATAATGCCTCTCTTGACAGCTGGACATGGTTGTGTGACAATTCTATGATTTGTTTGTTCTCAGATTTTTTCATGGTATTTAGATCAGCAAAGGTATTTTTGGTAGCTTTGGCATGGCAAAGGGTAATGATACTATCAAGAAGACGTCTATCTACGACGCTATCAAGTCCCAAGAAAAGTATCGGTAAAGTGGATGTCAAAACTTTGCACAAGCTAATTATATGCTAATCCAATCTGAAAGACTGTCTGCGTGTGAAGCTATGAATTCTCTCAGAGGGTGAATTGCTTAAAGGTTTCAAATAATTACAACATCCTTCTCAAATTATACTAGACTTTCCTGAATCGAGATTAATATAACAGACTTCTTCCCAAAAATCACTTTCTTGTCCCAAAGCGTATTTCCTAGTGATAGAAATTTGTCTAGGACTACCAAGATTAAGTGTAATCTAGGTTTTGACAGGTTCCCCTTAATTGAAAGTGCAAAAAGAAACTTCTCTCCGCTATCTAATTTCCCATTCCAGAAGATATTGGCAATTGAATCAATGAAATCAACAGAATCAATGAAATCAATTAAATCAATGAAATCAAGAGATATACTTGTAAATAATTATTCTGGGATCAAGTACAAAATCCCACTTGGGTTTTGGTAGGGTTCTCTTGAGCTAGGGAGCAAATTTCTTCTCAATGGGAATTTATACTCTGGTTCCCAATAAGAGATACAATAAGACTTTAGCTTGTATTCAGAAGCCTATGGTTCATCCTTCAATTTATAAGACTACCATTGATCCTGATCCTAAGATCTCCAACCTCTGGTCTCCAATGAACTGAACTTCGGTATTATCATCGGCGATTGTATAGAAACACCTATTATTAAGAACGTTCTTCAGGTGTTTATGCATTTATTGGTTATGCTTGTATAATTCAAGGTATACCAACAGACCTAGAGGTCAAGAATGTGGAAACTGCTCTTCGCAAGACCTCCTATCATAATTCCTCATTCAAGAGACCTTCTGATTCTCTTTATAGCAGGAATTGCTACGCACATATGGGATGACCTTTCTTTTTATATTGCTCGAATGATTTCTTATAGGCATGTCCAATATTCTATTTTGTTTCCATAAAGGTTGATCTCTGACATCCGCATGAACAATAACGATAGTTAGGAGTTTCAGGAGTCGCTCCAGAAACGAATATATCCGTATGAGATCAACATAGGATGTATCAAGGTTTTCAGTGCTCCCATGACTTGGAATCGGATCTAACAGGAGATCTTTCTCTAGTTCTCGAAAGAGAATTGTGCGATGTATGTTTGGAGGGAGTCTTCCGGTGACGATGATTGGGATAATGAGGTTGGAAAGGAATTTTCTAGAATATATCGTCTCGCTCTAAAATGTTGGAAGCATTTTGTTGTCCATCGTGTCGTTCAACTTAAGTGGTGAGTCCCTATAGTATTTTAGCATAAAATAGTTCAAGACTAAATAGGATGGAAGAATTTTCACACCACCTTGAGCTATATGATTACCGTCATTCAGTTCAACTGCGCTCGAAAGTATATACCTCCTATCATGATGAAACTCAAATAAAAGCATCAAATTAAGATAGAGAAAACCTCTATTCCGCTCTATGAAGGGAAAAGAAACAAAAGTTAATTGAGTAAAGAGCATGTGGAATATCACAAAGAAGATACCCCCACCTTCTACTATAAGGCTGAAGCTGACACCCCAAGCAAACATTACGAATTCGGGATATGTGAATTTGTATTGAGAGAATTGTGGCGGTTCTCGTGTATCGTGAGCTCTGCAAGAAGGTTAGTGTTATGGATCATGGTGTGTAGGACCATGGTCTTGGGTCATCTTAGCATGAACTGCAGTCTTGGGAGTTTGTAATGGTGTTGCACTGATTTCCTGTGTCACTGCTGTCTAAGTTCTCTAGGTAGGTTTATGTATAAATATTCGGATTAGATATTGTGCTAAGACTGCATATCGCTTTTATATGGGGCATTGAGAATATCCGGTCTAGAGTTAGTAAATATTGCATTTCTTGAAGACTAATATGGTATGGAGCTTACCTTTCAATTAGATTACACTCATCATAAACTATTAAAAGACTACATATCTTCTGTGATCCAGAATATGAAGGGTTACATAAGCCTTAGTCTGCGCAACGGGCTCCGCAGGGCGAATTATTCCCTCGAAGGGTGATCTGCAGATAAACCATTCGCAGGATGGGTAGTTGGAGAACCTGAACAGGCAATTTTAAAAAAATTATAGATTATTTTTAGATATCTGTCAGGGTTCAAAAGGTTATGTAGTACAATTACCTTGATCGGCCCCGAGCGGCTAGCGCTCGAGGCCGACTCACGTGCCTGTAATTAGTATATATATAGCCCTTCCTGAGCCCGATCTTTCGATCGCTCAGTTGTAGATTCTAAGGAATAATTGAACCCTGGTTTACCAGCAGTTAAAGGCAATTAGCGTCACAATATCTATTAATTCTAGATAATTTATCAACCTAAAGATAGATGGATTATTATAGATTTATAAATTATTTGTAGTGTTACGAGGTTTGCCGTCTAGATCACGTGGAAGTGCTCTAGGCTCTCGAGGTGGTTTATAACTAGGCGTCAAGCAGGGACTTTAAGTAATGACAATAATATGATGCAATTCGTAACTAATAGTAAGGTATACTAAATGATTGATCTTGAGCACGAAGCTCTATACAAAGGAAATCCATTTTGATTATATAGACCTTCGTGGCATGCGTCCCAGTGCTCCCAGTTGTCCCAGTGCTACTGGGACTGCTGAGCCCACTGGGATCCTCATATCACATGATGCTTAGCACGTGATGTTCGGTATGTGAAGTCCGTCGTAACACAAAGTTAAATAAAATTTAGTGATGCGATGATTCAACACCTGTACGTGGTGCATCCTACGAACCTGTAATTTTTCTTACAGAGCCAAGATTGAATCAGGCTGAAGCTGGGCAAAGGTCGTGCTTTAAAAAGGAGCGGTACTGGGAGTGAAGGTATCGTGAATTTGGCCCGGAACAGAGGACTATCAGTCGAACGGAGATGAAAACTACCCGACAATCAACGAAACAACGACGGATTTCGAAGCGGAACCACCTTTACGAATCTGCAGTGGGATGCAGAGCCTGAGAATTGCTTTAAGGAGCATTTCAAAGCGGACTGCCTTTACGAATCTGTGTGGGAACAGAGCCTGAGAAGGAAAGCGTTGTGCCGGTGATTGACAGGGCACCTCTGGGGCGCTAGCGTGCAGAATTTTCACGACCCAACAATGCGTACAACTGCGGGTATACCGGATTGGAAGTTTACAGGTGGTTAAGGGGAGTAATCGAGAATGTATAAAGGTTGTGATAGAGTCTTATTGAGGCCAGCGGAGGTATGGGTAGATTAGGGATGGAGGGACGCTTTTGGCACTTTGCTCTACGAATGTACAAGAGCGGTATCATGGCGGCAGAGGAACTCTCGAACGAGGGGGATGCTTTTAGCAAGTTTCACTCTTCGGCGAAGCATTCGGCAGACATCACGGCAGTGGATGAGCTCTGGCAGAAGCCACCTTATAAGACACATATCCGATACGTTCTCAACCCTCCGCATTATCGATTACAAACTATACATTGGGGGAATGGACTTTGCAGGCTGCGCTTTGGTTAGTGAGCTGGAAACGTTGTATTTTTAGTTGCCTGGCTAGGGGTTAAGACACAGCAAAGCTTGCAAGATACGGTCGGCCTTGTTGTGCAGGAGAGATCCGGCAAGGTAACGCGAAACGGTGCACAAGCGCGGGGCGTAGCGTATAATGGCAGCGACAGTGACATTGTCTATACGGCTCGAGAGGACGGATGCGCGTATCGGTCTACAATAGGGTACAAGGCAGCTGGCAATGGAGATACCGGGTAGGCTTAGGGAGCAAACAGGATAATGGGTGTAGAAAGGTTGTTTTTGCCTGGGGGCAACCTTCTCAAAGGATATTGAGACTGACATCTTGTATCTGGGAAAGCATGGTAAGAATTGGTTACTCTTACTTATATTTGTAGTCTCACTGGATATATTGTAAAAGACTCATAGATTTGCAAATATAATATTATCACTGCCCCCCCCCTTCTCCCCCCGGCCACCACACGCGCAAGCACACCCCCCGTGCCCGCAACACCCAAGCCCACGCAAACCAGGAAGGCCGCTACCCGAAGCACCCCCCCTACAAGCAAAATATCCACAGACAACCGCCTATTTATATACATCAACCAAATTCACCCAGCACGCAAAGCAGGATCATTTGCGATCCTCACAGCCTTCAAGAAAGTCCTCGGACCCAATGCCTCCCTCCTGAGGGAAGTACAAGAGGTCAACTCAGGCTTTGCATTATGCACTAGCTCACCTGCCAACCTCGCAGCTCTCGAAAAACAGAAGGCTATTATCTCCTCTGCAATCGGAGACTGCAAGATCGAGATCCAGGAGAAGTGGATCACCTACCGCCTAAACTACGTCCCCAAGAAAGTCACCATTTTCAATGACCAATTCCAAATGGATTCCATTATAGTCACAAAAGACACAATCTCGGATGCTATAAAAGAATACTCAGGCCAGACGCTCACCCACGCCGTCCAATCAAGCCACTCACCTGATGAGTACTATTCAACTTGGATAGTGAGCTTCAAGGCAGGCACAGAACCGCTCAAAAAGAATCTGAAGATCCTAGGAGCAAACATCAGCACATCCCCAATGATACAAAAACCAAAAACCACACAGTGCACCCGTTGTTTCCAATGGCATAATGCAAGATCATGCCTTAAAACACAAGTATGCCGCCTATGCGGTTCGGGCAAACATACAGAAAACAATCACTCCTTCAAATGTGGCACTGCACACACATGCCCCCCCAAGTGCCTTCACTGCAACGGCCCACACCCCGCAGATGACCCTAAGTGCCCACTCCGCCCAATAGGAAGAGTAAAGAAATCAAAATCGGAACAACAAACAATCAGGAAAACATACCTTGAAAACAGGAATTCCATTTGCGAGAAAGCCGGATGCTCCAAACCACCCTCGGATACTCTAATGGACGAACCCCCTACCCCTCCCTCCCCCCTCAGACCAACTAAGGCCAAGAACCCCCACCCGCCTCTTCGGCTCCATCCACTCCGCAACCCTCTTCAGCACCCGCTCCGCTAATCGCTTCGCGGCAATCGCCAACTCAACCCCCATCCCGTTTAATGAACTATAAACCACTTACGATAACCCAAACCAATGTAGGCAAAGGAGGGATCTCACACGATCTCGCCCTCAACCTAGCAAACTCGGATCAGATTGATATCATCATGATCCAGGAACCATATATCTACAAGGATATAACAAGGAAAATCACCAAAACACACCCCTCCTACGAAATCTTCACTCCAATAGATGACTGGCAGGATACTCCCCGGGTTCTGACCTACATCAGAAAAGGAATCGGAATACGAATCAATCAAATTAGGCCTATAATCTCACGAGACCTAATCTTTATACAATTACTCTCTACAAACAACTCGATATTCACTATCATAAATATATATAATGCCCCAGCACAATGTGCAGACGGCAATCAAGCCATTACTTCACTTTTCGAACTACAGAGGTTCCCAACAAACGCTATCCTATTAGGCGATCTCAACCTCCACCACCCCAACTGGAACCCTCTACACCCCTCCCCTTCAGTGCTGGCTGAATCCTTTGTGGAATGGTCCAACTCCCGAAACCTACACCTCATCTCCCCAATCGGAATCCCTACTCACACGAAAGGGAACGTTCTAGACCTCACCTTCCTTTCAGGGCCCTATACAGCATATACTTCCCTCGCTGAGCATCTAGATTGCACCTCAGATCATTTTACACTAAAAACTCAACTCCACTGGAACTACCGAAGCACAAAACCCATACAAAAACTCAGAGTGGATACATTAGACGAAACACTCTTCAAAGACCTACTAAGAATCAATTTAACCAGCATTAAGATCGATCTCGAGGCACCCTCCATCGGAGAGCTAGACCAATTAGCAGAGTCTCTCACACAAGCACTGATAAAAGCCTACACAGGCGCTGCAAAGAGATCTACAAAAGGCCCCCTTCAACAACCCTGGTGGAACGAGGACTGTACGAAAGCCGCTCACGATCACAGGACCACCAAGACTCCTATATCCAAACGCTCCCTCCGAAAGACAGTCCGGAAAGCAAAACATACCTTCTATACCCTGAAAGTAGACAAAGTAGAGGATATAAATGGCGTATACCGAATGGCCAAATGGTATCAATCCACAGGCATATACCGAACCCCACCTTTAGCAGACCCTTCAAAACAGACCATCGCAAACACTGTTGAGGAAAAGGGAAACCTTCGCCAAAAACCTGCTGACAAACCTAGCCGAGGTTAACGACATCCCCTTCGATACCCCTACAGCCCCAAGCAGATCTATCACCTTCCCTGACATAGCTATACAAGATATAGAGCTGGCCATTTTAAAAGCAGGGAATACAGCACCTGGCGCAGACGAAATCCCAACAAAAATCCTACAAGTCGCATGGCCACAGATAAGAGAAGTAACCCTATCCCTCTTCAAAGGCTGTCTACACCTGGGACACCACCCAAAATGCTTCCGACTAGCCACCATCGCAATCATCCCTAAGCAACAAGCCAGATTACACCAACCCAAGATCATACCGGCCAATTGCCCTGCTCTCGGTCCTAGGCAAAGGCCTCGAAAGATTCATTGCGAAGAAGGTATCATGGCTTGCTCTAAACTACCAAGTCCTAGCGAACCAGCAGTTCGGAGCTCTACCCTTGCGATCCTCAGTGGACCTCACCACTTGCGTTACACACGACATTGAGGCATCCCTAAAACAAGGGTTAAAGACCACCCTACTCACAATGGATGTAAAAGGTGCTTTTGAACGCAGTGCTACCAGGAAGACTAGTGAACCGCCTTCGGGAACAAGGATGGCCAAACAACCTGGTTAGATGGGTTCAGTCCTTCACCACCAATCGATCCATCAAGATCCGACTAGACGGCGAGATCGGTCCGGAAACAAAGCTAGAATGCGGCCTCCCTCAGGGCTCGCCAATCTCCCCGACCCTGTTCATGCTCTACATCACACCCCTCTTCTGGATGGGCAAACCTCAAAGCAGATTCGGATACGCTGACGATATAGCGATACTAGCGACATCAGACTCACTACAGACAAACTGCGATTCTCTAAAAATGGATATGCAAGAAACTCTCGAATGGGGAAAAACCGAAGGCATCACCTTTGACCCCAAGAAATCTGAGCCTATACACTTCTATAAAGGACACCGAACACTAACGGATACCCCTGCAATACACGCCGGATCTATGAACATAGAGGTCAAACCCGGCCCGCTCAGATGGCTCGGAGTCCACTTCGACAGGAAACTAGGCTTCAAACCACACGTCCAGATCCTCACAGCCAAAGCCCTCAAAGGAGCCAACGCACTGAGATCCCTCAGCAATACACACCGAGGGATACCCCCATATCTCACCAGGAGAGTGGCTGAAGCCTGTATACTCAAACAGTGCTATTTCGCCTCGGAAACGTGGTGGCCAGGCCGAACCAGAACAAAGAAGAATGCCCTAAACAACCCGATCTCAATCTCAAATGTAGTGGACAGCCATCTAAGCTTACTCAACAAAGTGGTAATCACCTGTACAAGGGCAATCCTCCCAGTATACAAAACCACAAACACAGCAGTACTCTACGAGGAAGCCAAACTCAGACCATCCGAGATCGAGCTAAACCTGATTTCACAATCATACGCGGCACGAACCACCAGACTAGACCCATACCATCCTCTCAGGATCAGAGCAGAGAACATAACCAAAGCCAGAGAACATAACCGCACCCCAGATACAAGATTCGCAAGGCTCATCACAGCATTACCGGAGACTGAACATATAAACCCATTAGCCTCCCCACCCTGGGAAATCAGTGAGTCGAGGGCAGAGGCTGAGGCCCGTATCAATGGCCCAATGGGCAGAACGAAAGCACAAGCAGCCGAGGACTTCAAAGCCTTCCATGCCAAGATACCAAGAAGCGATATACAGATCTTCTCGGACGGCTCAAAAAGCGAAAACAAAGATGGCGCAACGGGAGGCGGTTTCGTAATCTCACAGTTCGATATTCAGATAGCACACCACTCTTTCTCACTAGGCACAAATGCAGAAGTGTTCGATGCAGAAGCCGCAGCTGCAGTAGCAGGGGCAGCAAAAGCCCTTACTCTAGGATCAACCAAATTGGCTACAGATATCTGGATCTTCTTAGACAACCACGAGGTTGCTCTCCGATTAGGATCCCACTTCAATGGTTCCTCACAGAGAATCTTTGAAGACTTTCTGAAGCTCACACAAGCTTGGGCTGTCAGACCAAGGCTCCCACACACCTCCCCCGGGAAAATCCGCATCCGATGGGTCCCAGGACACCTGGATATCCCTGGCAACGAAATAGCTGACAAAGCCGCCAAGGAAGGAACAAAACTCCCCCCTCCCCTCAACCCGATCTGCACGCTGGCATCCCTAAGAAGAATGATCAGAACAAGGGCCAACAAAGCAGACGAACAATTATGGAACACAGTCAGGCCACAATACTACAAAGATCTCCAACTCAACCACACTTCTAATACAGACACCCTCTCTCTGAATAGAGCCACACTCCACCATATTCTCGCTATCAGATCACAGCATGGAGACTTCGCAGCATACCATGAACGCTTCAACCACACTACAGCCCACGCCCATTGCTCGTGCGGTAAAAGGAAAACTCCACTACACTTTTTCTTTTGCAAAAAAGGAAAAGCCTTCAAAGCGCTCACAAAGAGCCCCCCCTCCGAAGCTATCCCCTGGCTTCTAAGCAATCCCACCGGTCTAGCCAAACTAGCCGAATGGCTAGAATACACCAAATTCTACACAGAAATCTGCCCGTGGCACACAGGTGCAAGATAAAAATAAAAATAAAAATAAAAAGAACTTTCTTTCTTTCATTGGATTCAAACGGAGTTAATAGGTCTCTAAGGGTGCTTTTCCTCCCTCTCTTTTTCCTCTCTTTTTCCTCTCTTTCACCTTTCCCTTTTCTTTCATTCAAAAAAAAAAATAAGTATGCACACGAACAACCAAAACAAGTACGAGGAGACAGGGAGAGAGATCAAGAGGTAGTGATCTAGTGGACGAGGATGACCACAATTACAACCCCAAAAGGCCTACCGGCCCAAACCCCCCATGCGAAGGCAATCATGTAAACCCTGCCCTAGCCCCCTTTAAATTGTATATAAATATTCCCCCTAGCTAGCTAGTAAACCACTCAGAAGCTTCTCCTCTGAGCGTCATTTGTCCAAAACTGGAATAGATGGCAAAGGTTGCCACGTGCCAGGAACGTGCGGCCTACGGCCTATGACGATAAACACAATCAATCAATCAATCAATCAATCAATCAATCAATTAAATAAAATTTATTATTAATAAAATATCTTTGATATTTATAAATAATAATTAATAAATTTTTTATTTAGATTTATTTCAACATTTATTAAAATTTTTAATTGATTTAATTAATTTAGTTGATTTTAAAGATTTTAAAGATTTCAAAGATTTCAAAGATTTCAAAGATTTCAAAGATTTCAAAGATTTCAAAGATTTCAAAGATTTCAAAGATTTCAAAGATTTCAAAGATTTCAAAGATTTCAAAGATTTCAAAGATTTCAAAGATTTCAAAGATTTCAAAGATTTTAAAGATTTTAAAGATTTCAAAGATTCAAAAGATTTAAAAGATTTAAAAGATCGAATAGATGGAATAAATTTAAATTGAATACATCGAATAAGCCTAGGTCGAATAGATCGAATAGGTCGAAGGTCGAAAAAAGCTCTAAGTCAAATATGCCTAAAAAATAAAGCTTTAGCCAAAAAACTGCTCGGAATATACAATACCAAATATTTAAAAACAAAAAATTATAATCACAACAGAAACAACTAAGACTTACAAACAATCAATCAATCAATCAAATAAACAATCTCAATTCAAAACTCTCTTCAAAAGAACAAAACTTTATAATTACAGTGTAAAATTACACACACACACTACTACATTTTCATACGATCTTTCCTACAAAATCCACACTCCCATTACAATACAATACATTTCAGTACCAATTCATGATCATAATTAGATCCCTTTCTCCCTTCTTCTCTCTTTTCCACTCCCAACCCAACCAAATTCCTCATAGATACCATGCCAGCCAGGCGTAACGTCCATAAAAATGGAACAAAAAAACTGATTAATAATTTCCCTCCCTCTCTTCCTCCATCGGGAAAAGAAGTAAATAAAAAATGAAATGAAAATGTGGTATCGAAGTGAACGCCTCCCGGGGTTTGATGCTATGCTATATATGTATAGTCATAGAACATTTTTTAATTTCAAAGAGCGAAGATCGCAAAGAGGACTGCAGCAAAGAGTCCACCAAAACCACTGGTAGTCTTGATTGCGCCACCATTGAATGTGAGAGGTTGAGCACTGGCAGCAGGTGGAACATTAGTAGCTCCCGCGGCACCAGATACGACTTGTGTAGCACTGGAGCTAGCGCTAGTGCTTGATGGGAAAGAGGTAGAGTAACCAGCGGCTTGGGAAGCAGCAGTTGTACCTGGAATAAGGGCTACGCTAGGGGTTGCAGAACCGACGGCTGGGGCGGTGGAGAAAACAACTTGTGGGACTGTAATTGCGGTGGCAATTACGGTAGTGGTTGATGAGGATGGGATGACGGATCCGGAGAGCGAACCAGTTGACTCAGTGCATGGAACGACTATAGTAGTGCTGAGAGTGACGGTTGTAACTGGGGTTGAAGCGATACCTTGAGCGGATGTAGTAGCAGCAGCACCGCTTGAAGGAGCTGGAATGTAAACGGTTGAAGCGGCGGTAACGATAGCTGGGTTGGTGGAGACGTGAGCAGCACAAATACCTTGGAGGTATTTCTGAGCAGCATCAATATCGGATGCGGAAACACCATATGCGGATACACATCCAAAGACGTTGGAAATGAATGAAGAGTCTGGGCAGTAGCAGTTTGAATCAGTGTTAGACTCACAACCGACCAAGTACATCCAGGTGTTCAAGCATTGAGGTAATACATCTGGGCATGGAGCAGTTTCAGTTGGGGTGACTGCACTAGAAGTGGTAGTAAGACCTTGAACTGAGCTGGCTGGAGCAGTGATAGTGATAACAGTTGAGGAAACGATAGTAGAAGATGAGTAAACAGTTGAGAGACTTGAGGTAGTCTCAAAGCTGGTAACACCTCCGCTAGTGTGGGTCAATGTAACTGGGCAGACAGTAGTAGATGTTTGGATAACAACTGTAGTGATGGCAGTAGTTTGAACACTAGTGGCAGTTGGAACTGGAATGGAAGTGACACCTTGAACTGATGAAGAGGCAGCGCTGCTTGCAGTAGGAGCTGGAATAGAAGTGATACCTGGAGCACTTGAGCCTGGGGCGCTTGAGGCGGGAGCACTTGAGCCTGGGGCGCTTGAGGCGGGAGCACTTGAGCCTGGAGCACTTGGAGCACTTGAAGCGGGAGCAGATGAACCAGGGGCAGATGAAGCTGGAGCACTAGTTGGGACAATAATGCTAGTAATAACACTTGAAGTAACAACTGTGGACGAAGAACGAACAGTAGAAGTCGTTGAAGTAGTCTCAAAGCTTGTTACACCTCCAGTAGTATGAGTCAAGGTAACTGGGCAAATGGTAGTTGATTCATGAATAACGACGGTAGTGTAAGCAGTTGTAGCGAGACTGGTTATGCTGGTAGTGGCATGAGATGAAACTGGAGCACTTCCAACGGATGTACCGATGATAGAAGAAACCTTTGAAGAAGATGGACTAGATCCAGAGGAAACTGGGCAAGCGGTTTGGCCGGAAAGAAGGGCACCCGAAGATACACATGGAGCAGAGGGAGCGGCAGAGCCAGATGAGTGTGGAGCAGTAACTGATGTACCAATGATCGAACTGGCGGATGATCCTGGAGCAGATGAGGCTGGAGCGGAAGAAGCTGGAGCGGACGAAGCCGGAGCTGATGATCCTGGGGCAGATGAGGCTGGAGCGGAAGAAGCTGGAGCGGACGAAGCTGGAGCGGAAGAAGCTGGAGCGGAAGAAGCTGGAGCGGACGAAGCTGGAGCGGACGAAGCTGGAGCGGACGAAGCTGGAGCGGAAGAAGCTGGAGCGGAAGATCCTGGAGCGGACGAAGCTGGAGCGGAAGATCCTGGAGCGGAAGAAGCTGGAGCGGACGAAGCTGGTGCAGATGAATGTGAAGCAGTGACTGAAGTACCGATGATAGAGCTGGCAGATGATCCTGGGGCGCTTGAACCTGGAGCGCTTGAAGCTGGGGCGGACGAAGCCGGAGCAGATGAACCTGGAGCGCTTGAAGCTGGAGCGCTTGAAGCTGGGGCGGACGAAGCCGGAGCGGATGAGGCTGGAACAGATGGACCTGGAGCGCTCGATGCTGGTGCAGATGAGGCTGGAGCGGATGAACCAGGAATTTCCGTAGCAGTAACTGGGCAAATTGTAGTAGAGACTGGGATACTATCAAACACATTAGAAAAAACTCTGAATATTACCCGAATGATAAACTTACATAACAGTAGTCAAAGCAGTGGATCTAGCTGGACAATCAGTGATAGAAGCAGCGCAAGAAATTATGGTAGAAACAGAGGTAGCGTAAATGGTAGAAGTGGTCAATTGAATAACAGATGAGCTTCCTGAGGCAGAACCGGCTGGGGAAGAGTGAACAGAGGTACCAATAATGCTAGTGGCAGCACTGGAGCTTGGCTTGATTGTAGTCTCGACACTTGAGCTTGGTGTAACTCCAGTTCCGATAATAGAAGATTTGGTTGAACCGGTTCCGACAAGTGTGTATGAAGTACCTGTTGGGGAAGGAATACTCTTAACTGGAGTGATTCTACCGGAAGAGGAAACCAAAGTAGTCTTGGATGATTCAACAGAAGTGTGCTTGGAAGATTCGCTAGAAGTGGTCTTGACAGAAGTGGTCTTGATGTAGGTAGTAGATGGATGTTGAGTAGTAGATGCCGAACTGCAGTCGAATCCTACCGAGCTAATACCAACACTGCAAGATGCTTTTCCTGTAGCGGCAGTGTGGGTTTGACTTGCAGAAGAGTAAACAACGGTGACGTTCTTAGCACCACCACATTGAGTGTTGGAGATGATGGAACCACGACTTGAGCAAGGAGAGACTTGTTTGCAAGTAGATCCATCACCCATACCATAGTGGAATTCCAAATCACAGTCGAATTCAGTAGTGACGTGAACTGTAGAGATGGAGAAGGCGGAGATACTGCCAGAGCTTGATGATCCACCAGATTTAGAGGAGCCACCACAGGAGAATTGAGGACAAGATGCGTGGTGTGATGAAGCTGTACCAGAAATGCATTTTCCTTTTGATGTTCTTGGGAACTTGGGATTATCACGTTTGCCGAAAGAGTTTGAGCATGTGAAACCACTGAAGGAGAAATCATCATAGAAGCTAAAGCTTCCAGATGTAAGGTCGCCGAAATCCCATCCACCCTTTTGATTTGAAGAACACTCATTGTTGGTGTTTGAAGGGCAAGAAAAGCTAGACTTGTCTGACCATCCGGTGGCAGCAGCAAGCTGGAAGCCGGTGGCCAAAGCCGCAAGGCTCGAAAGAGTTTGAAACTTCATTATTATCAAGTAAGTTGATCAACGAGTGTTGGTATGAAATGAAACAAAAAATCAGAAAATAATGAATGAATCTTTTGATGCTGAAAAAGAGATGGAGAGTAAAGAAGTGAATGTACTTTAACTCCCACAGGGCGATATAATTATAAGAAAAGAGCAAATGAAGAAGTTGTAATGAATGGAGTAGAAATCTAACATAAGGATTCTCAGGATCTGTTATATCTTAAGAAACGGTTGGGCCATGACCACTCCCGCACAGCCTTGATCCCTTTCTTTGGATCTTTCCGTATTGAGCCACTTGGAAACTAGAAGTGAACCTTGTCGAACCATCGTCAAGGATTCTATAGACGAGGAGAATTCTTTGAAGAAGTTAAATACTGAGCAAGGCTATATCATTTTAGACCCATGCATGCGCGCGCCTTTTTTATCCTTTTTGTCTTGATGTGGAGTCTGTGATCCCACACCTCAAAGAAAGGCAGTTGGCTGAGATGTGCCAAGGTCTTTTGGAAAAATGCAATGCTTGTTCAATCGAGGGGTGCAGATGCCGAAAAGAACAGGTGAAACTTGACCATGCGAACTATGCAGGTACACCGTCCCAGTTAGGGGTAATTATCAAAGATGGATTTATTTGTTCCTCGTATTTTAGTCGTGCATCATGATGATGCCCAGAAAGCCGTAAGAATCAATGCTTATTGCTGACATTGCAATCAGACGTAAAACTTCGGACAAAAAACAAACGTATATTTTAAGTATGTGACCCATGGTTTATCTCAACCTTGCTTTTAGGTCGATCTAGAAGTTAGACATCTGAATCTTTTGGATTTTTTCAATAATTCTATGCCTCCAAGCGCTCATCTTCTCCATAGCCATGTGGTAAATACTTATTACTTGCGGAGTTGTGAGTTGTGACGCATAAAAAGAGACGTGCCTGGCTGAATACAGATTAACGCTCAGCCGAGCGGCAAACGAATAAATGATTGGATACTATACAATTTTGAAGTTATGCAAAGTATCTTTATGGCTTTTTCGGAGATTTTTATTCTTACGAAAGCGATTCCCCCATTGATTTAATTGGAGGTCCTGTATGTAGTATTAGATAGTTCAGTACTCTCTCTGTAGAATAGAATCCAGACATGAGGTGATAATCGATTTGACATGATGATATGATTGGATAAATGACGATTGGTGATCCAAGTAAAATCAAGGATGAGGGCGCCATTTAGAACATTTTGGGGGTGCCGGAGTAGGAGTGGGAGAGGTTCATGGGGTAAAAAGTAGAAGAGGATCAGTGTTTCACGATTTTTGCACAGCCTCTCCGAAAGATAGCTCAACTCCGTAGGTATATAATATGGAGCCGTGATGATCATTCTTAATCATCTAGACCCCTTCAACCAATCCCAAATCCTCAAAGCTCAAAATATAAAAAAGTAAATAAGAACCTTTTGAAACGACTAAATAGCAAAAATCCCCGTGTGGTGGATATGAGAGGGCAATGTTTAGATAATCGATTTAGGATCCGAGAAAGGATTTTCCCCATTCCCATCATTTCATTCAAATGCCATTACGACCACATTAAGATTTGCTTATACTATGCAAAGGGGCTCGGGTCACATTGAGTGACATAACTATTTGTAATATTTTGTTAGGATTTATGTCCGTAGAACCGATGGAACTTCATCATCCATTCTTAGATATTTGGGGGGATAAATGCAACATTGATCCTGTTCTTTCTCATTCGTTGTTTAAACTCAACAGCTATTAATACACTATATTATGAGGTTACAATACATAAATCTTCAGGGTAAGGGGATCGCATACTATTCAACCGATTTGAACATCTCCGTGCCACGGACTCACTCTGAAATCATTCGAGGTTTTTTTTTTTTTTTTCTTTCTGAGAAAAAGAACCTTTTAGGATTTAAGGACCCCAGGAAAATATCACGGACTGACGTTGAAAAAGGATATGGCAAGAATCAAGGGCCAGGAGCCTTGTTCAAAGTATAATGACTTGATTGGTTACTGGTATTAGTCAGTAGTATGATAATGGGGTCATTTTCATCTATTTGAGCTTGTTCTCAAAAGAATCATAGCTGAATTGAGTTAAAGCTCCAAATGGATTTCTTCCTTATTAAGGAAAAGAAACATAAAGTTCATCTACATCGGACGTTTTTTATCTTCACAGTAGATCATTGACGGCTTTCATCACTGAATGAGAAATTGATTTTTGGCACAGATGAGAAATCTGGGATCGAAAAAGGAAATGCATTTCCGGTCAGGTAAACTAATGCAGGAACGATTCAGGAGCACATACCCGGACCATTCGATTTCTTCGGAGTAAGAATCTCATCAGGATTTGTGTAGGAATAAACTTATAGACAACTTAAGACTCCAACCCTATCTCAACGTTGAAGTGATTCGTGAAGGCCAAAATGGTTTGCTTGCCCGATAATAAGGTTACATAGATCAATATATAATAATACCGAGCCGAATATTATGAACCTAAAAAATTGCCCAGGATGAGCCCATGTCAATTTTTGTATGGCAATTGTGAGATTCAACATTCAACATTCCATCCCGAAATCTCTTTATATCCTATCAGACAAATACCACCATATGAAACAATGTTGGTGGGCGGGAATTCGTTGATAAAAGAAAATACTGATAGGTTGTAAGAGGAAACACTTTCAGATGAAACAAGCTTAGAACGCCACCAAGACGGAAAATTATTCAAATACGACGGTGGTTGTTTATGCATCATCGTCGAAAGAATCGTGTCACAGTTCAATACATGATCTAGAATAATGGTTGTTTTTTATTTGGCCGCATGGAAATTTACGGTACGGTCGGTTATTGTGTGTTGAAAGAATGAATGAATCAATGATATAGGTCTGAGCAATACATCTTTGATTAATACCTTTACCGAGATATACATTCTCCACGACCTGCCCAAAGACCAGTCCGACAACCGTACGCATTTCACTGAATCCGATAGACAGATAATTCGGATAGATAGGTACTCTATCTAAAAGAGAAAAGGTAGAACTCAAAAGATACAAGAGGGGTCTCAATAAAGTTAGCGGAGATCAGAGCAAAATAAGATTTGGGTGTCCACTGCCCAGGCCCCAGACTCACAGACATGTCCCCGTCCGCCGTCTCCATCTAAATTATGGGACGACATCAAACACGAGAAGAAAAACTTCTGGCCTAGTTATTAGTCAGTGATTCAGTGGAGATAACTCTATTCAATACATGACCGTGCGCCGAAAAGACCATAATTTCGGTAAACTATTTTTGAACGTTCTTTGTTGAAGACGAAATGGTCTTTGCTATGATATGGGCTTGAGGATATCATCTAATTATGGAGCAATACTTTCCATCAAAGGTATATCTGGCGTCTTTATGATATTGGAAACGGAAACATCGAGACCGTTAAAAGTTATTTGTCCACCGTTTATGATAACGTTATGATATCTTATGCATAACATACAAACATACCTAACACAACATAACATGGAAAACCCGGAAAGTATGAAACCACGAACCAAAAGTTTTCAGTTGGAACTCGGTACGAGCAATACGTACCAAGGAACTAGCTAGTGAACTGCGGCAGAGAAATTCATGCTATAGGAAATGACGAAATGCTATAACTCAAACCATTGAATCGAAACTGGATATCCACTTATATCTTTCTCTCAATGGGATTTATCTCCGTACGAACGAACAAACGAACTATTGTCGCTTCGATGAATCGTTTTGACTTTCTGGATTCGATGGTGGCGGCGGTTGTGGTTGTTAATATCGAGGAATGATAATGCGTGTGGATGTGGCCAAAATAGTCTTCGATAGTTTTGGAGCGTGACGGCTTGCAATATTGGGGGGGATGGAAAGTTCCATTTTGGGGGGGGGAGGGGGGAGGGGTTATTCAGGCTATTTGCAGGTGCAGGCTTGATGTTGTAAGTGGATGAGATATAAATACAGAATGGATTGAATGGTATGGATGAAGTTGATATTTTATATGCATTCTAATTATCTGTCAAAGGAACTATTTATTCACTCATTCATTCATTGAAACGAATATCAATTTTCGTACGAAAGAGTTGCATACCTGCATCTCGAAAAGAGAAGAATCATCCAGACAATGAAAGAAAATGAAGAAGGTTGTGAATTCCCGGTTTCTGAAGCTGTGTCTTTATTGACGAGATACAGTGATGTGTTCGAACCTGCGCATTTCCGTCCTATCATTCGATACCTAATACCAGGTAGTGAGCGCAAAGGTTTGAAAACTCGTCGCCTTTCCACAGTATCTTGGTACTTGGGCATCTACGATATATAAGCGAGCCAAAGCTCGTATTCCTAGGGCGTTTTTTTCGTCTAGAAACAAATATCTTTGTCTATCTATGTTTTGGGAAGATTATTTTCTTACCTACTTCCCTATCGTTATGTCCCTTTCATTAAGATTCCACTTGCGAATGAGAAATTCAACCCATAGATAATTAAGTAGCAACCTATACCCCCTCGACTGACTATTTTGCACATCCTAAATTGAGTCGATTTTCTGTGCTGTTTCCTTTTTGATCCGTATATAGTTATCATGTACTTCTCTCTTTACTAGTATCACTATATTATCTTCG
This sequence comes from Sclerotinia minor, assembly GCA_025389075.1. Classification (NCBI taxonomy): domain Eukaryota; kingdom Fungi; phylum Ascomycota; class Leotiomycetes; order Helotiales; family Sclerotiniaceae; genus Sclerotinia; species Sclerotinia minor. Next base: position 1,440,093 of record QRFH01000007.1, read on the forward strand.
CGGTCCTTCTCTATTGTATCAGAGCCTTGACTTTTTTACTTTCAACTTTCTCTCATTCTAGGTTAATTTTATATTTACTCACTTCACTTCATTTCGAATCACATTTCGAATCACATCTCATCTCACCCTATACAACAAAAACTATTATTACTTAAGTAGGTACCTAGTTTCAGGAATCATTCGTTGGTTCAATTAGGCTTTCATCTTCGCTCGTAAAAAGACACCTAGATTTCATTGATTTAATAGATTTAATAAATTTAGATCAAATAGATCAAATAAATTGAATATATGTTACGATGGTAACAATTGACTAATTAGAAGAGCTTGGGCCTTGTGCAAAAGCGATCAGATTTCATTAAATTAGTATGTGATTTAGGCCACCTTATGATCGTAGGCGTACGCGCAAGCAGAAAGCACATGACTTGGAGCTTTTTGGAGCTTAGGATCCAAAAGGATCCAATGGAGCCTTTGGAGCCTTTGGAGCCTAGGATCCAAAAGGTTCCAAGAAGGCATGAAGGTCTATATAATCAAGATGGATTTCCTTTGTATAGAGCTTCGTGCTCAAGATCAATCATTTAGTATACCATACTATTAGTTACGAATTGCATCATATTATTGTCATTACTTTAAGTCCCTGCTTGACGCCTAGTTATAAACCGCCTCGAGAGCCTAGAGCACTTCCACGTGATCTAGACGGCAAACCTCGTAACATATTTTCATTGATAATAATTCAGAATAAAATTTCTTTTGATATATTAACTATAATATATTATATATATTTGATTTAAAAGTTTTTTCATCTTTGATCTAGATTTATTCAATTTATTCAATCTATTCGATCTAAATTTATTTAATATATTGTTACGAGGTTTGCCGTCTAGATCACGTGGAAGTGCTCTAGGCTCTCGAGGCGGTTTATAACTAGGCGTCAAGCAGGGACTTAAAGTAATGACAATAATATGATGCAATTCGTAACTAATAGTATGGTATACTAAATGATTGATCTTGAGCACGAAGCTCTATACAAAGGAAATCCATCTTGATTATATAGACCTTCGTGGCATGCGTCCCAGTGCTCCCAATTGTCCCAGTGCTCCCAATTGTCCCAGTGCTCCCAATTGTCCCAGTGCTCCCAATTGTCCCAGTGCTCCCAATTGTCCCAGTGCTCCCAATTGTCCCAGTGCTACTGGGATCCTCATATCACATGATGCTTAGCACGTGATGTTCGGTATGTGAAGTCCGACGTAACAGGAGTTTAATGAAAGTTTATTATCTACTTTTGGAGACAAGGCATATTACTGGAGATTATTGGGTACTAGGTACGTAAGGAGATTATTTTATATTTTCCTCCCCTGATACTCGTACTCGGCTATCAGGGGAGTTCTTCACCAACACTGCAAGAAAATATATTATCATAAGTAACCTTAACCGTGGACTAAATTAAAGTAGCGGGATTGAAATTGACCTCTTCTTTAGAATGTCACTGGACGTAAGGATTATTTTTTTGGTATTCAGATTTCGTCTAACTACGCACAGCATTCGCAATATGATGACGGGATTTTGATGTTGGTTTTATTGGCGGAATTCTGATGGATTTGGTTTTGTGTGTGTGTGTGTGTATTATGTGCTTGTTGTATGTAATGCTGGTGATGAATTCACACACAGCTCAGCTTGAGCGATTTTGAGGATATATCGTATTTATGGCTTCAAGGAACTCATGGAGAGGTTTTTGCTGGGAGGGGGTGGGGGAAATAGGTTTAACGGGATCAACAAGCACTTCAAAAGCTCATGGGAGGTTTGATGTATTCTGTATTGTTTGTTCAAGTAAAGTTTATATATTGGATAAGAGATTTAAAACACGCTGATATTGTTTGGGTAACTTGAATTTGAGGAAACGTTGAAAGGTTCATGATTTCATATCAGTAGCATTTAGACTCTTGAGTTTGCTCCCGCTTCGAGAGGGTTAAACTCACCAAGAGCACATTTCTCGTGGATATCATTACTCACCACTTGAAAACTTTCCACTCTACATCGAGTTCATTGTATCATAACTACTCATACATTCAAGTGAGTACCCTAGTACCAATATCTATCAACTCAAAGTACACTTCCATCTTACATCCACCTCGTCTCCGCACTCCCCTTAATAATCCCATCCAACTCACTAGTGGTCCACCCACCATAGAAATCCCCCGGTTGAGGAATAACTTTCTCTCCATCGACAAAACAATCCCATGGCCCAGCATAAAAACTTAAATGACCTTTCAACGCCTCATATCGAGGGGTAGGAGATTCGTAAGACCATATTCTGTTGGATATTACATGCTCCCTCGATTCGGGTGCAACAGGTTGATCCGAAAAGGAAGAAGCTACAGGAAGAGGAGGAGATGGGGGTGGTAACGAAATCGAGTAATATGTGGCCCAGCCTTTGTATTCACAAAAGATGGATTTGGTAGTTGAAGTCAAATTGAAATTTGGGGATAGGGATGAGGCGGGAAGGTAATATGCTGTGGTTATGTTAGGCTATAGGTTGAGAGAGGGAAAGGATATTGATGAAGTGCTGGATAGAAAGGGGGATTAACTGGGTGAATGATATGTTTCTAAAACCCAATATGCATTATTTGTTTCGGCGATGGTTTGTCCTCGATATTTTACTATGAGGTGGCGAGGTGTTTTCTCAAGGAGTGGTGGACGTGGAAAGTTTTGAACGTTAAGTCGTGGTTTTGGAGGCATTTTAGGAATAAGTTCCTGATGTATAAATCAAATCAAATGTAGGTATTTAATTACAGCAAAAGAGACTCAGAAGATGGATTTCGTGAATGAGGAGGGGTAGTCAGCTGTATGTTCATGCATACTATATGCATGCATAATTAAGTTTGGATGACTAATCGATCTAAGTTTAAGCGTAGCGCCCCGCAATCAGTTCACAAGGCTGGATTCTACTCCGAAACCTCCAAATCCTACTTATCTTCATCACAATACCTATAATAATACCACAAACTATTCTGCTAGTTGCAGGCATAATATTTACCATTCAATAGCATCATGTCCGGACTCGAGAAAGCGCTCTTCAACTTGAAGGTACGCCATTCATTCTACTTATCTTTCACCAAACATCGCACATCATCACTCGGGCCTGCGCATCAATATATCTTCAAACTAACTTACCATCCAGTTCACTGCCAAACAAATCAACCGACAGGCCAATAAAGCTGGACAAGCAGAAAAGGCGGAGAAAGATAAACTCAAGAAGGTAATTATTCCTGTTCATCGCATCCTCTCCTAAACCACAACTCACTAACATTACTCTCCAGGCAATCCTACAAGGTCACCCCGATATAGCCAAAATCAACGCAGAAAATGCTATTCGTAAACAAAATGAGAAACTAAATCTACTGAGGTTAGCAAGTAGAATCGATGCCGTGGCTAGTAGAGTACAAACGGCTGTTACCATGAGACAAGTTACCGGTAGTATGACGAATGTAGTAAGAGGAATGGATCAAGCTATGAAAGCTATGGATTTGGAGAAAGTGCGTTCCCTTTTCTAAAAATTATCATATTTTAACCCACTCCCTCATATATACATACATGCTAACGAAATTAAATCGATAGATCTCAGCAGTAATGGACCGTTTTGAAACACAATTCGAAGATTTAGATGTAGCAACCGGCTACTACGAAAATGCGACTACCTCCGCAACCGCAGTAGCAACTCCTCAAGAAGATGTCGATAGGTTGATGAACCAAGTTGCTGATGAGGCAGGAATTGAGTTAAAGCAAGAGATGAAGAGTCCTGAAGCGGCGGCTCCTGTCAAATCAAATCCAACCGAAGTAGAAGAGGATGGGTTGGGCGAGAGATTGAGGGCTTTGAGATCGTAAAACTGGTGGGATAGATATGCTGGAAAGATATTTGGGTATAGGCGTTGGAGGTTAAGAACAGAGTAAAGAACGGCGAATGGGTAACATTTTCTTGTTCGGGATATATTTGTCAATGGATTTTTAAGCACATTCAAATTAGAGTGTTTGCAAGAAATTCAGAGAAACGGGTGCCTGTTAATGAATGGTAGGAAACTTGCAACAATGTATATTGAACTCAGTCTATAAATCCAAGTGGGCATGCTTTCATATCAAGATTTTAAAGTTATGGAAGAATAATTTCACAAGTATACTGGATAATCAAAGATTGATCGATCAAGGGCTTCAACCAAAGCTCCTTTATTTACAATATATCAACAATACCTATCACTAGGTACAAAATCATCTCATTCCTTGGCTCTCATACTTCATACTTCATACTCAATTTCCATATGTTAGCCTTTTGTTTCTATGTAGTGGGATTGCTACAGACGGAAAGGTGAGGTGAGATGGGTTGTAATCTTATTTGCCTGCATACTTCATAACGTTTCCAAATATCACAATTCTGGGTAAAGCAGAGCAGGAATAGAGGTCATAGTTGTATACGAATTTTGGGAAAGGTAAAAGATTTGAGGAGATTACTTGGAGATTGGGAGACGGGGTGAGAAGAAAGAAGGGAGGATTAACTTGAGATGGTATGGTTAAAAAGGGTTTTGGTTTGGAAATTGGAGGAGGTTGGAAAGAATATTGGTTTAGATGATGGGTGGAGTTTTACTTGAAGATGGAGGTATTGTCGCTTCTGGTTCTATTTTTGTTAATTGGTAATAAACTTAGTAAATGAATGCGTTGCAAATATGTGTCTGCTACCTTTACGTTGGATGTTCATCTAGTAGTTGTTTGTTTCCTCGCTATTTATATCTCTTTTCGGCGGAGTACACCTTTGTGTTTTCTCCTCCCTCCCTTTGTTTTGCTAGCTCTCTTGATATTACTAATAACCGAGGCAAGATAATAGTTTGTGAGAGAGTTTAGCTGTAATTAGATTATAACTTGGATATTGATTATATTGAATGTGTTCCCAGCCTGCCGATTGATGATTTTCTTTCTCCCAGTGGGTCTTCTTATATATTACACACTTGTATAAATCAAAAGACTACATAGCGGGCCATCGACGGAGAACCAATCAATTGCATTTACTGAGTCATTATAATACGATTAACGATGCAGCTAGTAGGAAGCCATATATGGAAATCCAATTTTCGAAGAAGGGCTTTTGTCCTTATGTTGTCACTCATCGTTTTTCGAATCCTGGAACAAGGGTTAGCGAGCTCGAGCAGGAAAGATACCAACACCACCTCGACACTTGAAAAAATTCATGTATCTAACCTCTATCTATTCCATTAAATTCGGGTTTCTTTAAAACCCATTTTGTTAGTTAAAGGAAAAGTTATTTTTATCAATCATAGTCAATTGTTTTAGGTTGCCAAAAGCAGTGACGACTCTACATGTAGGTTTTGAGTAGGTTTTGAGGGTAAGCAACCAAAGTCCTGAAGTATAACAGCATCCTCCGAGAAGATTTACTCCGATCTCATATACGTGAAGAACCTACTATTGATACGTAATTTTGGGAATACTCCAATCATCAACCACAAAAGGTCATAAACATGGTCACCAAAATTCAACCCACGACTTCCACCTATCCAGAGAAGACGCTAGACGCCAGGGTTAAAGCTTGAGCCGGCTAAAATATGTATATTTACAGGATAAGATGGTGAGAAATATATAAGCGTTGTTCTCTTGTCATGCTTCATATGGAAACTTTTCTTACCTATATCTTCAGAGAGATAATCAAGTATCTCAGAACATTCGATAAATATACATATACATAGTACACTACACTCACATAATACAACAAAACAACCCAGTCCAACTAAAATGTCAGCCCCCCGCAGCACCAAATTCAATACCAACACAGGCTCTAGCAATCCCAATACAAAGCCCTCATCAAGCACACAAAGAACCACACAATCAAAGGCAAGCACAAGCGGACACCAAAGCCAAAGCACACGTAGCTCACACAGCACCAGCTCTAGTCCTCCTAAAAAAACCGAAGAACAAAAACGCGCAGAGACACAAAGATTAAACGCAGATCTAGATGCCCTAGATGATAAATTTCAACCTTCTTTTCCGAAGAAAAGTCGATTCGCGCATGAGAGTTTGGATTATAAGAAATATAGTATCGGGGGAAGTTCTTCGCCGGGGAAAGAGGTTATTAAGGGAATGCAGAAGAAGAGTGGGGGAAATAGTAGTGAGGGTGTGAGGAGAGGGGGAAGTAATAGTGTGAGCGGGACTGGTAGTGGGAGAAAGTAAAGTGGTATTTGAAAAGGGAGGTTGTGGGAGTTGCTTGTGGTGTGATGTTGAGTGGTTTTGTAGTGGGTGGATGTATCTTTGCATTTGAAGTAATCCTAAAATCTGAGAATTCTAGTAGTGTACGGAATGGACATTGTGTGGAAGTCATTATGCTACTTGTAGTAGTTAGTTATTCCAAACTGTAGAGGCTTAAATAACCATATCACCTGGAAGACAATGAATAACCAATAGTATATTGTGGAATGATCTCTAAGGCTTTATAACACATGCGATTTATGAAATATAAGAATAGAGGTATATTGTTCATTAAAAGAATAGCTTCGGAGATTCAAATCGGAAGGAAGATATTGATATTGCTTACTGCTTCTTATTCCTCTCCCGTTTTCAACATGCACCTCTCAATATTCATCCCCTCTAGAAAGGTCAGCATACCATTCATCCATCTCTTACTTTAAACCAATAGTAAATAACACAGATTACGATAGACTTCAGAAAACAATATAGAAACAACACACAAATGGATAACCCATTGCATGCTATAATACTACAAGAACAACAAAGAAACAAAAACCACATTTATGAACCCTTCCAAAAAATAGTTTTAATATCACTTCACTTCACACATTGTTCTCCCCATCTTTCAATTCTTTCATCATGCCCTAAACTTTATTGATATCTATCAATATCAATAATTTTTAGTGAATTGCCCATCTACTTCCCTATTCACTTCCCTATCCACATTCTTATTCATATTCAAACTCCACTATCCATCCATCCATCCATCCTTTCAACTCATATCTACTAAATATTCATCCATCCTCCCACCAAAACCCACCATATCACTCCTCCACAATCTATATACAAAAACAAACAAGCCCCTTACACATCTCATTTATCTTCACCATCAAATCACAATTATTATAGTGAAAAACGCTATATCCATTAGCTTCATGCATGCTGTGCTAACGCTCCGATATACCATAGCATACTATTCAAAACACCATACTACTCAAATACAATACCATACTATTGCACCAAACCCTACCAACCAAACAACATAAAACCCAACATATCCATCCATCCAGCCCAAATGTTCACTCCAAACAATTAACATACCTAGGTACCTAGTTAAACTTCCCCTCCACTCCCTCCTACATCCTTACTTAGGTATACTGTAACACAATTTCAATTTCCTCCTTTCAACTTCCCACTTCAACTCCTATTCCAATTCTAGTTCTAGCTCTACTTAGGTACTATATGACATAAAAAAAAATATCAAAGCCTATTCTGCTCATTATTTTAAGACTTTAAGATTTCCAGATTAAGAATTAAGAATTACGAATTATAACATAAAACTCAAGATATTAACCAAAGAATCAACAAAAACAAACACAAACACCCCCCCCTTTCCCTCCCCCCTCTTCTTCCAAAAAACAACAACAAGTACCTACATCCCAAACTCACTTCTAAATTCTAAATCCTAAATAAATTCTTTATTTCCTTCCCCTATCATCTATCTTCTATCTATTATTTTCATCAATATCATTTTTATTTTCTTATTTTTGTCTTTCGCAAAAATTAAACAAAAAAAAAAAACAATGTCAATACAGATACTGAACAAGTATTATATCATGCCTATATATCTCACCCCTTTTTTCCATTCTCGCTTGGAGATTTTACCATTCAAGTCACAAACTACAACTACACAAGACTACAATAGAGACTACAAACTACATACAGTAAGTACTCCACACACACAAACACACAAAAACATCTTAAGCATAAGCGCAGTCTACAAACCCAGACATCATCCATCATGTCTCACCGCACCAACACCAACAACCACAACTCCACCCGAAATCCCGCTCAAACCCCCCGCGCAGCCGGCTCTGCACGAGGACGCGCAAGCGGACAAACACAAACACAAGCACGTAGACGCATCCCCAGCCCAGAACGCATGGTAATATCCGTCGAACTCCCCCATCCCTCCCCACCCAAATCCCCATCGGCATCCACAAGCATGACCGACTCATCCAGCTACTCCATAACCGGAAGCGAGCACCTCGAGCCCGTATTAGCCGAGAGTAGCTATGCACGAGAGGCGGGGGGATCTAAAGATGGGACTGCGAATGCGAATGCACAGAATGCGACTTCTAAGATGCCATGGGGAGGAATTGCGCAATATATCGGTATAGGTAATGGTACGCAGCGGGGACGGAGTGAGAATAGAACCGGCGGCGCTCAGCGTGCTCCTGCTCAGCGTGCTCCTGCTCAACGTACTTCTGCTCCTGCCCCTGCTCCTGCTCCTGCTCCTGCTCCTGCTCGAGCAGGGGAGATGCAAGAGAGATGTGCCACTGACCCGGAATATGAGGCAATGGATTCTATCGGTTTTGAGCCGAGTATTCAGCCATCTACTCAGTCTTCGTTTGCGAATCGTAAGAAGTATAAGTCTTTCCGTGGAAGCAAGGATCCTAGCGATAGGGGATAGATAAGCGAGATGAGATGAGGTGTCCAAGATGAAGGACGAAAAGATGAGAGACGACAGGCTCGTCAGAATAAAAAGAAACACTTCCCCAGAATAAATATTTTATGCATTGATAACAACCTCATTGAATATAGTGCAAGTGAACTAAAGAATAATTTAATAATAATTTTTGAGATGGGCAAATCGCCATCTGACAGATAGAATACACAACAAAGTCATGGGACATGATGTGACTTGTAAATAAGGAAGTCCTTGAAGATAATAAGAAAAAATTATGACAAGTTATGCCTTTCGACGAGTTGATTTGAGCCTTTCCCTTTTCGGCTTCACCTCAACCTTCTCGTCTTCTGATGGTTCTTCATCCTTGATATGATCATGCTCAAAATCCTCACTCCCCGGCGTGTCTTCAGCATTCTCCGTGCTTCTATCATCAAGTTCGGAAGTGATTTCCTCTTTTACTTTCGTTTCCTGGATTTTTTCCTTCATTTCTTGTACGGCCTTTGCACCTTCATCTTCCTCCCCGTTTAAAGCTCGGCAGCCAAAGCATCTCCATTTTCCCAAGTCTGCTAAAGCTTTTGTACCAGGTGGTGCTTGACCATTGACAAGTCGACAATTTTTGCATATCAACGCTAGTCGATTCTTGGGATGTGTTTCATCCTCTCCCAACAACAAATCTAAGACCCGATCATACCAGTGTCCTTCAGCGACAAACTCTCCATTTTGAGTATGTTGACCTTGTGCATATTGAGATGGACCTGAAAATGCGTTTGGTGCAAATTCTGGAGGGCCTGGCTCGCTACGAGGAGCCATAGGAGGCGGAGATGGAGAAATAAAGGTAGGAGGAGGGGGAGGAGTCCTGTTACCAAGTGGTTGAGGGGTAGAAGGCTGACTCGGAATTTGATTAGGGCGGGGTATATTTGCTGTCGCAGGTGGACCCATGCTTGTTCGTGGGGGTTGGGCATCTTTGTTCTTTGCATTCTTCTTCGCGGATGGAGTTCTCTTCGGTGCAGCAGATTTTGGTGGAGCGCCACCATATTTCTCAAGAAGTTCTTGTGTGGAGTTGTATTTCGTGGCAGCCTTCAATTTGTCGATAGTCTTGGCCCTTTGAGCTTGTTGTTCCTCCAAACGATGCGTGATGGATTCAACCACATAATCATAATATCTGGTTATGCCACTTCGAATGAGATAAATTCTAAGATAGTATTAGGATCAGTATGTCATCTAGATAACACGTTTTTCTTTCGTGATACTAACATTAACGGACTTCCCGCAAGACCAGTATACTCCAAAGCTGTCAAATTCTTCCAACCGATCACAAGAATAACTATGACGAACACCACCAAATATGCGAAACTTGAATATAATGTCCATAATGCCTTTGCACGTCTGCCACGGGTTCTGCGAGACTCTAACTGAGCTTGCGATTTTGATATTTTCTCTGCCAAAGCGGATAAGGTCTTCTCAAAGGAGGCAGGAGAATTATCCTCACGCTGTGAAGAAAATATTAAGTTAGTGAGAGGCCCTGCCTGAATGCACATGTCAAAGTGAAGCTTCACGTACCTTCCATGGCCAAAGTGAAACCATTTTGAAGATTAGTTTTTTAAATATGATGATGAGAGTAGAAGTCGTAAGTCAGCTCATGTTGAAGATGTATCAATAATAAGTAGTAAAATAAAATGAACAACACTTTGTTGCTTGGTGGTGGAGGGGATGAAGTTTCCAAGGTACTGTAAGAGGTTCGTCACTTTGTAGCTAAGCTGGCACTGACTGACTCCTATAGACAGGCATTAGGTAGTTCGTGGGTAGGGTTGGTTGGGTGGATAGGGTAAGGGTAGATTAGGGTAGGTGGGTAATGAATGGGTAATGGGTAATTTCGGTGATTGGATTGGTGTGAACTTGGCCAGTTAAATTTATAACACGGAGTACATACATACAATTATGATGGCGTTGTGCACAGACTATATACATATATTATATATATATAATATACATATATATAATTGGGAACATTTGTCATTTGTCTGTTTGAAGCTGATCAAGGCATAAAACGCACCAGCCCGTGACACCCTTACAAACATGCACTGGTGGTTAATTATTATTACGGGCATTAGAAGCATTTAAGAAGCACCAACGACCTTCCCGACAAACACTAATAAACTTTTACACAGGCCTTACAAACCTTACAAACCTTACAAGCCTTACAAGCATTATCACTATTTTTATTTGATGCGCTCGTATTGAGGTATGGCATGTACGTTTTTGGCCCATAACTTTACATGTACGGGGTAAGAGGCTCACTTTTTAATATCTGCCGCAGGGAGGTACACCACCCACTATGGAGCATAGCATATCTGATGGGCATTTCGCTTTGTCTTTTATTCCTATCATCTGTTACCTATGTAAAGTCAACTAGCTAGGTAAGAAAGACTTAGTCTTAGAAGTTGACAGGTAAGGTTATTACTGTATATCTTATATCTTCAATATTCTAATACTGTACAATAAATAATATTTCTTTCCCTTCTTGATTCAAACTTGCTGATTATGCTCATAAATATATCATCATTTCACTCGTGTCAAATGTTATCATAATATGCAGTAAGTTATTAATAATTATAAAAAAAAGTAACAGAACTTCCTCACTCGCCCGCCATATGTGGAAAGAATGTTCCAGGTATGTTTATTCCCTAAATATGGATCGCAACCTTGCAGATAAATTTGCTGACGAATTTCAAAGAGAATTAAAGCTCAAATAGATAGTCGCATTGAAGAAGAGAAGGCACGACTAAACGCGACAAATCCTTCCGTTCAAAGATCGGCTTCTACATCCTCAACCTCAAGACGACCTGCGAACGTATCCCCCTCGAGAAAGCCACGGAAACCACGACCAAAAGACGATGATGAGATAGGTGGCAGAGGCCTAGATCCTGCAGACTTTGAATCTGCTTTTGTAATTGAAGACGAGTCCGAGGCTTCAACTCGAGCTGGAACACCGGCCGGCGAAAACCTTAATCCAATGTCGGGAAATGCGGATAAGTCCTTGGGCGGTAGTCCCTCTGCTGCGAATGGCAGTGAGAAGTCAGCGGATGTCACCCCAAGAGCTTCTGCTGAGCTTCCAACTGAGGTTAGGACCAAGTTGCGAAAGCTGGAAAAGCTAGAGGGTCGATATCAAGGTGGGGTTGATATGCATAGTTTCAGTCTACATATATTAATGATTTCATAGAGCTTCTCAAGTCATACCGAGTTGCACATGCTCGTGCCGTTTCCATCGAACCCTTCGAAAAAGTCCTCAAAGAGCATACACCTATCGGTTCCATCCAAGAACCGGATTCGCTGGTGGAATATCTCGACCAACAGAAGCAACAAGGAGGATTAGTTAGGGACGAACTCACACGAGTATCCGCAGAGCGCGACGAATACAAAAAGAAGTACGAAGAGTCTGAAAAACAAAATGCTAGCCTGAGGGAGGAGCTCACATCACTTCAAAACTCTACGATCGTTGGCGGAAGTTCCACTACGGGTTCCACGGAAAAAACAGAGACTAGTAGCATCATCAACACCCCATCCACTTCCGTAAAATCCCCCGTCACATCGGCCCTTGGAATTTTCTCTCCCAAGCAGAAGCCACAATCCTCCGACAACAAGGATGTTAATGAGGAATTCTTCTCGTACGACGATGAATTGCCAAAATTACAATCAGAGATCAAAGCTAAGTCGGCAGAAGTTGATGAGCTAAAATCAAAGGTGTCTTCATTAGAAAAGGATCTTATCGCTGCTAAAGAACTAGGTTCTAGTCTAACGAAAGATTTGGAAAAGGTAACAGTCGAGTCAAATGGTTCCATCAAGGAGGCTACCAGTCTGGCCCAGTCCCGCCAAGAGCAATTAGATATCCAGGAGGGAGAGACTAAAAGGCTCAGTGATAAGTTACAAGCAACTGAAGCACAGCTTGCTGAACTCGAAAAGACCTTTGAAGCCCAAAAGAAAGAGCACTCGGAGAGGTTGAGCCAATCACAAACCACTGAAACACATGTCACCGAGCTCGAGAAGGCCTTGGAAACTGAAAAGAAGGAACACTCAGGAATATTGAGTAAATTAAAAACCACGGAAGTCCAGCTTGCCACACTCGAGGGGACCTTGGAAAATGAAAAGAAAGAGAGCTTGGAGAAATTCTCAATCCTGAAATCAGAGCTTAAAGACCAAACGGAAACTGCAGAGAAGAAACTCAAGTCCGAGTTAGATAGCCGTAAAGAAGCCGAGCAACAAGTTGACCTCCTCAAAGTTCAGATCAAGGAACTCGATGCGTCAAAAACGAAAGATCTTGAATCCCAGTCGGACGCCCGTAAAGAAGCCGAGAAACGAATAGAGCTACTTGAAGTTCAAATTAAGGAGCTTACAGAATCGAAGGAAGCAGATGCTAAGCGCGTCAAAGAGCTTGAGGACGAAATCGGAACTCTAAAGAACAACGAGGAGCTGAATCCAGTTGGTGAAGACGTCATTGCATCCGTCCCACCCACACCATCAACATCGGCACCCTCTACTTCCAACAAGAAGAAATCAGGCAACAAGAAGAAGGGCAAGAAAAATGGTAATGCTGCTGCCAATAAAGAGCCGACTCCTGTCTCCGTGACGGCCCCTAATCTTGAGACTAGAATTGATAATATGGGGGCTGAACTGGAAAAGTTCAGGGCTAATATCGCTGATAAGGACAAGCAAATAGCAAAGTTAGAAGCAAACCGCAAGGATGAGGAAGGTCTCAGGGAGGAAATTGAGAATCTTCAAGAAAATTTGCTTATTATTGGTCAAGATCATGTGGCGGCTAAAGACACAATCAAGGAACTTCGAGCCGAGAAAGTTGCTCTTGAAGAGAAGGCTAGCAAATTAGAGGCCGAAATCAAGGGCCAGGAAAATGGAAAGATATTTTCGGACGAGATGGAGAAGGAGAAAGCTGCTTTAACGGAGCAGCTCGCTCTTCTAGAGTCTAAGCTACAGGCGACAATAGACTCTGGTGTCGAGGATGAAGCAAAGCGATTAGCAGAACGGACTGGTTTGCAAGAAGAAAAGGCTGCTCTTGAAGAAAAGGTTGCTAAGTTAGAGTCTGATATCGAAACTCACAAGACAGCTTCAGCCAAATTAGAATCTGAAATCGAAATTCACAAGAACGCCGCTGCCAGGTTGCAGGAGGAGAAGGTCACATTTGAAGAAAAGGTTGGCGAGTTAGAGTCTGAAATTGGGAGTCACAAGACAGCTTCGACGAAATTGGATGAAGAATTTAAGAAGATCACATCTGAATATGAAGATTTGAAGTCAAAGTCAAGCACAATGCAGAAGGACCTTGGTGCCGCCGAGCAATTGGCTACATCGCGTTACAGGGAGCTGACAGATCTAAAACAAATCCTACAAAACGCACAACCGGAACTGAGGACTCTGCGCGCTGAGAACGCGAACTTGAAGAGTGTCAAGGATGAGCTGAACGCTCGTACTGCTGAATTGAGAAGATTGGAAGCTCGAGAGAAAGATCTGAAGGGTGATCTTGCCAGTTTCAAGAAGCAAGCTGCTGATAGAGATGGTGAGATTCGGTCTTTGAATGAGAAGCTTGTTCAGGAGAGAAATGGCCGAGCTCGAGTCGAGGATGAAATCGTTGTAGCACGTCGTGATTTGCGGAAATCTGAGGTTGAAAAGATTCAACTGGCGTCCTCGGGCGAAAAGGCCGCTGAAGAATTATCAAAGGTGCAAGAAGAAGCCGGGAAGTTACGTAGTCGCGTTCAAGATCTTGAAGGACAGGTTTCAAAACTTTCTACTGAGAACAAGGGGCTTCGCGAGGAGGTTGAGTTAAGAGGTTCTCAATACAGCAATGCACAAGGTCTACTTGGAAGCATGAGAGATCAAACAGCTGAGATGATCATACAATTAAAGGAAAAGAAAGAACAAGCAGAGGGTCTTGAGGAAGAACTCGGTGAAGTCTCGAGGCTATTAGACGCGCGAACTCGAGAGACAGAAAAAATGCGGAGACTCTTGGCCGAGGCGAATGAACGAACTGACAGCCAGGTCCAAGAAATGAAAGGACGCATGGATGCTGCCATTGCAGAGCGCGATCGAGCCGAAGATGAAGCTAGGACCAATGCTCGTCGTAGATCTCGAGAAGTAGAGGAGCTCAAAACTAAGATTAGAGATTTCGAGCGCCAGATTAAGCAAGCGAGTGACGACCGAGATGAATTGGAACAATCGAAAAAGGAATTTAAAAGACGCCGTGAAGAACTTGAGGTTGGTGCCGAAAAAGCAGCTCAGGAAGCTAATGATATCCGCTCAGCAATGAGTGAACTCCGAAATGCATTGGATGGTAGTGAAAAGCAACTCCGTGATGCGGAGAAACAGAAAGCGGATGCGCGAAAGCTTCTTGAGGAAGCCAATCAACGATATGAAAAACTTCAAAAAGAATTCAAGGCATTACAGATGAAGACCTCGAGGTTAAATGACGTTTCTTCGAGATCCAGTATTGATTCTGGAAGATCAAAAAGCCCGGCAAATGGAAGGAGAGATGGTGGTGGTGGTGGTGCCGATACTTATTACATCAAGACGATTTTGTTACAGTTCTTGGAACAAAGGGATAAGAGAATTCAGCAGAATTTGATTCATACGGTTGTGGGACAATTATTGGGTTTAACTAAGTATGTTTCCCCCCCCCCTTTTTTTTTTTTTTGGAAACATTATTCTTTTTGCATTATAAATGATAATGGTGTACTAATGAGATTGAATTTATAGAAGTGAACAGGAAAAATGGATTGCAGCGATTTCCGCTTGGAAATGAAATAATTACTTGGTAGCGATAAAGCGATAAAAGCGAAAGTTTAGAATTACGTATGTCCTGGAAAGAATGGGTTTGGTTTGGTTTGGTTTGGTTTGGTTTGATGATGGTTTGTATATTAATATTGTTTTTGTGGATGATGCTTGGATTGGATTGAGCGAATGAATGAATGCTTTACAGCGTACTGTACTCGAGTACTCGTTTTGAGAATGAGAATGAAGGAATGCGAATGTAAATGAGAGGGTGAGATGGGTGAGCGTCTTGTTTTTTATACACTTAGATTCTGGGATGATGGAATTCATCCGGGTTTTGGTTGGATGGGGTATATACGAGTATACCCATTGTCCATTCATGTTGGTATAGTTGTTGGTATTAAAATTAAAGTAGAAGAGTATCAGAGTATCAGAGTATCAGAGTATCAGAGTATGGGAGTTGTTCATTATATGAATAGTTCTTTTTTTAAAAAGAAAATGGTATGCAGTTAGTTCTTGAAGTATCCATCCATCCATCCATTATCATTGTAAGATCTTAATATACTCCAACACTTTGTACTCGAGACTCGAGTAAAGAAGAAGAAGAAGAGTATAATCGTGTACCTTGAATCTTTTTTGGGGGTCTTTTACTTCTCCTTCTTCTCCTGCTGCTTCTCCTTATTGCAAATTTCTCTGGTTTTTGTTTCATTTTGTAATGTTAAATACATTCCTTTCCCTTCCTTCCATCTCATCACTCACCCACTCACCAACCCACTCACTCCCTTAAAAACCCCAAACCCCAAACCCCAGACCCTCCACCTCCAACCCCTTGCAAAACCCCTCAAAAATCTCCAAGAAACTCAAGAAAACTCCAAAAAAACTAAAAAAATTCAAGGAACCTCAAAATAACTAAAATAATCCGTAACAGCACTTCCTCCTCCTCCTTCTCCTGCTCCTCCTGCATTATTTACAGCTCTTGCTCCTCCGGGAACGAAAATTTTGTTATCGATTGAGATGGCGGATGTTTCGTGCTGTTTTTTGGGGAAGGGGGAGGATGTTAGTTATATTTGTTGATTTTGTTTTTGGGGGGGTGGGGGGATGAGGGATTGAGGGGGAAGGGATTGAGGGGAGGAGGGGGAGGGGGGGTGAGAGGGAGGAGGGATAAGGGAAAGAAAAGGGGAATACGAAAATGGGAAATGTGAAGTTTGAAAGGTAGATGTGAGATCAAAAGTGAGTAGAGGAATTCGAGGAAGTGAATGGAAATGAGTGGAGTGGAATGGAGTGGCGTGGAGTGGGAGAAGATAATTCAATAAATCTCCCCTCTTTTTTTTCTTCTTCTCCAGAAAGGATATAGGGTAAAAAATACCCCCCACAACCAAACAATAAAAAACAGACACATACCCTAGGAACATCCATAGGAGCATAAATCCTCCACTCATCCGCCAAAACATCATACGCCTCATTAAGCATCAAAACTTCCTCCCCCTCCACCTTATCCCTATCCATACCCATATACACCCCCGCCTCATCCCCACCACTCACCCCCACCCCCACACCCCCCATAACAAAAATCCTCCTCCCCACCACCGCCGACGCCATCCCCGCTCTCGCTCTCGACATTTTCTCTCTCCCCCCCCACAAATTAACCCTAAAATCATAGACCAAATTCGTATCTCTCACAATTCCCTTTGAATCCTCTTTTTTTGAATCCTCCATCTTTGCATTCTCCCTCCCCCCAATCACGAAAAAAAGTCCTAGATCGGGGAAAAATCCATGAGCGGCTTGATATCGCGGTTCCGGGAGTGGAGGGAGTGAGATGAGGAGTTCGCGGCCGGAGGTGTAGGCTGTGAAGTAGTTTACCGGGGTGGATTGTGAAGATGAAGATGAAGATGAGGATGAGGATGAGGAGGAGGAGGAGGAGGAGGAGGAGGAGGAGGAGGAGGAAATGTTGAGATGGGTTAGACCTCCCGCGAGGTAGATGGTATTTCCTCTTGTAGCGGTAGCTGCGGCTGCTACTTGGAGCGAAGGTGGGATTTCTACGGGGAGTGGGCTCCAGATGTTGGTTTCGGGGTGGTAGATGTAGGATGTTGAGAGAGTGGTTAGGAGGGTGGGATTCAGGGGACTTGGGGTTAGACCGCCGAGGAGATAGATAGCGCCGTTTAGGACGGCGGCGTTGGGGTGGGTTAGGGGAACAGGGAGAGGAGCCACCGTGCTCCAGGTGTTGGTCTCGAGGGAGTAGCGCTGTGTGAGGGTTGTGGGTTGGAAGGGTTGCGTGGGGTCGTTGGTGGGTGTTACCCCGCCGAGTATGTAGATGTATGGCTCTAGGTAGACGGTTGCATGTTGTTTGCGCGGAGAGATGGGGATAGGTGGGAGGGTGTGCCAGGCGCCGAGATTGGGGTAGTCATTGGTATTGGTGTTGATGTTGGAGGGGGTTTGAGGGATTGCCGTGCTGAGGGTTTGAGGGATGAGGGTGAGGTATGTGAGGATAATGGGAAGGGGCTGAAAGTAGAAGGGGATGATCATTGTGATGAATTGATGATGTATGTTGTAATATATATACTATAACTATAGGAACGAAATCCCAGATTGGTAAGTGAAGCAAACCAAGTAAGAGGACTTATGAGCCTGCGAATCTGATAACTTCAAATCCAAAACTACAAACTCCAAAAGGAAAACAAAGGGGAAATCCAAATATATTATAACATATTACGTTCTAGATCCTCGTTCCACCGATGAAATGTTCAAAGACGTATCATAAAATACGATTGGTCAGTTTCTCTTCTAATGTTGATTTCCCCTCAACAAAAATGTGCGTCGCGTGTAACGATGTGACATCATTGTTTGGTTACTGCATAGTGACCACAGCATATTGATGATTTTTTTAATCATTGACAAATGCATTTATTCTACTGTTGAACGAAATGCATGTCGGGGTTTCCGAAATTGTTGATACGATCGATCGTCAATGGATACCATAGGACAGTGTGAATTGGAAATTGAAAAATTGGATGATGCATGAAAGGTAATGAGGGGTAGATTGAGCTATAATTACCTAAGTTCATCCTAATCCAGATGCACCATTTGGTGACACAACATTACGCTATGTTAGCTAGTAATGTAACCACTTGGTTAGTCCCCAAGTCAAAGGGGGAAGGATGTGTGGAAATAGATATTCCAAGCCTCTTCTTCCTGAATTGGGTCTTGGAGATAAGAGCTTGGGAGAATAATGGAAACAGGACCTTAGTTCCTTTGATAATTATGTTGTGATCAGAATTTCACAGCTTGTTGTTCCATGATGTTTCCCAAGTCAGCTATTAAGATACTTAAGTGATCGGATTTTTGAGTGCAGTTACTCAGTATTATTTACTCTTTGGGTAACTTACAGTGGACTGGACGAGAACAAGCTGGGGAAGATATGATGGATTTGAGTAGAGAAAGATGGGATTAAGGCTTTTGGTTGTGGACCATAGACATAGATTATGACATGCCCGAGAAGGCACCTGTTAGTACGATGGATAGTGGAGTTTTACCCCCAAGATTTGTTCGTTTGTATCGAGAAGTTTATGGCATAAGAGTAGTTGTTTCTTGATCTGGGAATGGACATCATCAGCACTGGTGAAGAGAGTTCCATTCGCAGAGGTATCGTCAGAGTAAGTGATGGTCATCAAGTGGAATTATTTCAAGTGCAATGGAGAAGAGATTTCTCCGAACGCAATGAGATTTGTAAGACCGGGAGAACATTGCCTTATAAACTAAGCCTAAACCGACTGTACGAAATTCGAAATCGGCATTCTTTTTTCGAAATGTTGTGGTTTATGTGGAAAAACTTCCTGGTTGGTGTGTGTATTGAAAAGAATAACCTATAAGTGTTTCGGTGCAGATGTCTCTGAGGAGTTTGATTTTTCATGGGTAAACACCATTTGAGAGCATCATGACCTTTATATGATTTCAAATATGTCAGCGTGCAACCTGTAATTTTATTGCATGTCCCGCTGGTAGATATGTAATCGGCACTGGCCTTTCCAGGACGAAAAAGACCGCTGAGCCCTGCTCCTTTAATTAAAACTTTTGCTTATGATCTTTGTGTGGAATCTATTCCATAACGGAGATATTTGTGATGATGCTTGGAGTAGTGACAGTAATAGATGAAGATGATATGATAACAATGGCAACAGAGCAGTATAGGAGTTGAAATGAAAGCAGAGAAACTGATTGAATATATTGTGCCCTACCGTTCCTTTCCAGATAGATCTACTATTGCAGGGATATTTGTCAAGTTCTGGTAGAGACTTAAACAATCGATGCCATCGACGTGAAGTCGGTATGGGTCAATCACACGGAACCTCTCGAGAGTTTGCTTCCGTAAGAAAAGGGGATATCAGAAGCCAGTCTCTAAGGGCTAGTAGAATTTGAATCAGAAAGCACTCGCTAGTCTCAAATTCTGAGCATCTTATGTCCGACCGAATAAGTATCGTATCGCGCGTAGAAGCTCTTTGGCATATGATAGGTATGGTTGTAACTTTTTCGCATTGGAATACTTAGAATTGGTGAGGTTTTGGAATATTCCAAATTGTCTCTGGTCATGAGTGACTCTGAATCTGAGGTCTGGTGGGTGGACCTTGTCAGTATTTGAATCGTTTCGAATAGGCCTTTTGGATCACTTAAGGCCTTAAACACAACCGGATACGGAGTACCCTAGAACTGTTTAAAACTCGGATCCACATTTGGGAAGAAAAGAATCTAGTGAGGATTTGTATGTCATTCACGTCTGGAGAAATAGTTGTGAACTTCTGTATCTCAGATCTTATCATCTTTATTGATTAATGCGGCAAAAGCGGTAATCCATGCATTCCTGCACGTTTTTGGATGGGAAGGAGTGGTCGCTTTATGTGGCCATGCATTTAAAAAATTTAACCTTTTTTACCTTCTTTTTTCGGCTTTTTCCTCAGCACAGGGCTGAGTTGTCTTGGATTGCCCCTCATTTGAATCATGATGATATGAGTGAGGGGCGATATTTTTGGGTTGATTATAGCTATGCCCAAGATTAATTATCGGGGGACTTATGGCAAGTACCTTCTTACCATGGCGGAGAAACATGACGAACGTTTTTGAGAGATTGGGAACGGTTTTTCTTCAATCGTGAAGTTGATGGTGTGGCTGGTTAATGGAGGAATGGAGCAAGGATACATGCGCTGACAACGTTAATAGGAGGTTTCTTCATGAAGATGGATGGTTGGTGGTGTGTTGTATGAGTGATATTAGTTGATTTGTTTCATGGAAGGGTTGAGTTGGAAAATGGACATAATTATGTATACGAGGTTCTGGATTGAGTTGAATGGTACAAGATCAAGATAGAATACTCTATAGATGAATATATGTAAATATAAATGTTAGGCGCACGAGGACGAAAGACTGGGTAGGAGGAGTAGGTAAGAAGTAGGCTCTCGGCGAAACCGTGGTTTGTCTACTCGGACTGGACTGGGTAGACGTTATCATTACTACTACTCACAAGCATACAAAAAGTGTGTACGGAATATAACACATACTTGGAGACTTCCTGTTTATATAAAGATGATGGAGAGAGGTTCTGCTGGTTACCTAGAACACTGATGTGACATTTGTATCTAGATATTTTAAGAGGTAGTGCCCGAGTGCCCATTTACAAAGATTGTTGGGTATAAAAGGTGAATTTATATCAAGATATAATAATAATAATAATAATAATAATAATAATAATAATAATAATAATAATAATAATAAATACTGTTTATATTTACCCCTCCCTAGGTAAAAATTGACAGTTCCGGGCATAACAGGAATTCCACGGTCGCTCGTGTTTTACTTCTTTAGCTGAAAGATAACTTTTACTAACTCTTCAATAGTTCCCATAGATCCTGTTTTAGTCAATCTAGGTAAGATGCTTTACAGGTTTTAATCGGCCTACCCAGCTAGTACTTATCTAGGTATGAATTGATATAAAATATATAAACCTGCTACATAGTTATATTCTCAAACCAAAGCACATTCATCCATAAATCGCAAACAAAACCTTTCCCATTAACGAAAGCATCCATCCATGAAAATCTAAAGAAATAATAACCCCTCCACCAACCCTATGTAAGATTACTATCTCAATCTCTTATCCGTCTTTTGCTTTCGGATTCTAGATTCCCCCTCTTGTTCACTTTATTATTCATCAGCCTTCTCAATAATCCTTCCACTTTTCTTGATTGACCTAAAATACTGCCTGACTGACTGATGTTCATACAATATTGAATAGAACCGGATTTTTATAATAATTCATTGTTAATACCTAGACCCAGGTACCTACCTAGTATACTTGTTATACCTAGTTAGTTGGTCACGCTATTACTTTGCTCTTCATTGCTCTCCATTTGCTCGGAATATCATTTTTATTTTTATTCTCTTTCCCTCCATTCACCCCCTTATCCGTTACTATTATCATACATTTGGACCCCAATAAGTTGGTGCTACATTATCATTTTCTAGATACAGATTCCTTAACTGTCTATAGTCATTGTCTATAATCATTTCAACGCCATACATATCCTCTATCTATACTAGGGCCAGTATCACATAATTGTCTGCACACATACAGATCTTTTGGGTCTTTCACTACCTACCTAGTACTGTATATGTATTCAATTCCCACTCCTTGTGATGATATCACATTATCGTCTTACGGATCCAGATTCATACTTTAACCTTAACCACATTCATATTCCTACCCATTCTCTTACAGGGGCAAGAATCCAAGAAAATCATTCACCAGCCAGCCCATCGATCATCAATCCATCAACTGGTGAACCTACCAACCCACCTATAGCTAGTCGCCCAACTGTGGAATACCGGTAACCTTATTAGAAAGAGGGACAGGACAAGACAAGAACTTATTATTAAAATTTGGTCGAAGCGCCGTCCTATCAGTTCGTCATAACCCCAAGCAAACTTCACTACTCCTACTCGAGTACTCTTTACTACCACCATCACTACTACCATTACCAAACACCACCACAGCCGTAAAAATCAAACCTTTTTTTTTGAAAGAAAATATTATTTACCCATTACTAGCTATCTAGTGCCACTGGAAGTCCTCTCTCTCACACACACACACACACACATACTCTCTCTCTCTCTCTCTTTCTCTTGTCCTCTTCTCCCGCCTCCACCCACTCAAATCCCACCCCATATACAACTCCACTCAAGCCAAATACATACTATCATCCACCCATTTCAATCCAAGTCCTTTAGCTTCTTCATCAACAAATCAACCCACCTCGGACAATTCACCCATACCCTGATAATGAACGGAGATCGGATAAAGGCTTCTGCAATTGCTAAAGCGAAGGAATCTATAACTAAAAATTCGAATGCGCATGCTATGAAAAAAAGGAAGAAAGATTCGTTAAAACCAATCATCACAACCGAGCAAGACTCTGAATCTTCCAAAATGGCTTCTGTTCAAGCCCGTGCAGGGTAAGTCACCTAAATGTCCCACTTTCTAACCTTCCATCCCTCCTACTGTTCAGGTGCAGCGCCTCGAAATATAACACCCCCTCTCCAACAAGGCGGCGCAAAATGCTGCAGTCTACCTATTCTCTTTCAAGATGATGAGTTCAATGCTTCAAAATTTGCTAACTAGAATCGATGATGGAAATAGATCTACTTCGGGGACAAATCGCGATCCATCATCCTCTTCCTCGAGAGAAGACGCTGCCGAAACCACTGCCGACGAAGAAGATTCCGAAGATTACTGCAAAGGAGGTTATCACCCAGTGCAAGTGGGTGAGAACTTCAAGGATGGCAAATATACCGTGGTTCGAAAGTTAGGATGGGGTCATTTCTCGACCGTGTGGCTTTCCAAAGACAACGTCACTCAGAAACATGTTGCTTTGAAGGTTGTACGGTCTGCAGCGCATTACACAGAAACGGCTATAGACGAAATCAAATTACTTAATAAGATCGTTGGTGCTAAGCCAGATCATCCAGGTCGGAAGCATGTCGTTAGTCTGTTGGATTCTTTCGAACATAAAGGTCCCAACGGCACACACGTCTGCATGGTGTTTGAAGTTCTTGGAGAAAATTTGTTGGGTTTGATCAAAAGATGGAACCACCGCGGAATTCCTATGCCTCTCGTTAAACAAATTACAAAACAAGTTTTATTGGGTCTGGATTATCTACACAGAGAGTGCGGCATTATACACACAGATCTGAAGCCGGAGAACGTACTGATAGAAATTGGAGATGTGGAGCAGATCGTCAAGACATTCGTCAAAGAGGATACAAGCAAGGACAAGGAAGATAATCGAAATGGTCGAAGAAGACGGCGAACTCTCATTACTGGAAGTCAACCATTACCAAGTCCATTGAACGCCAGTTTCAATCATGCAGATCTGATGAGGTTTCCTGGCAGCACTCCAGGTTCCCATGGAAGTTTAAATCAAATGTTGAGCGATAGTAAATATACTCCATTGGAATTAACTGGCAATGAATAAGGTTCTAATGGTTGGTGCAATAGGTCGTTCTAACAATTCTTCGCCTCAAAAAGAAAAGGCAGATGAGGATAACCACACAACACGAGAGAAGACTGCGTAAGTAGTCATTTTCATATCATTGAAATGCCACTATCTAACTTGATTTTCAGCGATATTCTTACAGACAAGGTCTCTGGTATATCTCTCGATAAAAACTCTGGTGAAAAGAAAAAGGCAGAGGATGCAAACCAATTCGATATAATATCAGTCAAAATAGCCGATTTGGGGAATGCATGCTGGACTGGACATCATTTTACAAATGACATTCAGACAAGGCAATATCGATCACCCGAAGTTATATTGGGTTCAAAATGGGGTGCTTCTACGGATGTTTGGAGTATGGCTGCTATGGTAAATTCGCACACCCCATCTTACAAGTGCTATCTCTAATCTTTCAATCATTAGGTCTTTGAACTTATTACTGGGGATTACCTCTTCGATCCTCAATCCGGGACCAAATATGGCAAAGATGATGATCACATTGCTCAAATAATCGAACTTCTCGGAACCTTCCCAAAATCCCTTTGCTTGTCTGGCAAATGGTCACAAGAAATTTTCAATCGAAAAGGTGAATTACGAAATATTCACCGATTGCGTCATTGGGCCCTATCAGATGTATTGAAGGAAAAATATCATTTCAAAGAAGATGAAGCGAAGAAGATTGCAGAATTTTTAACCCCTATGTTGGAATTAACGCCAGAGAAGAGGGCAAATGCTGGAGGGATGGCAGGGGCACCATGGTTGGAAGATACGGCTGGTATGAAAGGAATAAAGATTGAGGGATTGGAAGTGGGGAGCAAAGGTGAAGGAATTGAAGGGTGGGCATATGAAGTTAGGAAAAGATAAGAATTAGATTGATGTTTGAAGATGATAGAGCGTAGGGGATTCCTTTCTCATGAAAGCTCAGGCGCAGATGCTGGGGGGCTAGGGGTTGGGTGGGTGAATAGCCATTTTCTGGTGGATTGATCTTGTGGGATTCGTATCTACGGAATGGTGGCATTGAAATGCAGTATTTATCACGAACGACGACTTGAACACATGCATACATAGTATAAATGAGAATCGAGAGATGAGATTAGTTGAGTTGAGATGATGAGATGATGAGAAGAGATGAGAAGATATGATGTAAAGAAGGAAGTGGGAAGAGGGAGAGGTAGGAATAGGGATATGGTAGGAGTAGGCGTAGGCTAGGAATAGATGAATGAATGAATGAATGGATGGATGGATGGGATGAAAAATGGTATATATAATATGCATGTTATTATGGATGGGATGAATTGATGAAATAAATGAATTGAATAAATGGGACTAAATTGTTACACCTGTTGCGGTAGAATGTCACATGACCTTGAAGGCACGTGATGGAACAATCAGGAACGCCCGCTCCTAGGAGCAACGGCTCCTGACTAGCCATAGGCATGAAGGTCTATATAATCAAGATGGATTTCCTTTGTATAGAGCTTCGTGCTCAAGATCAATCATTTAGTATACCATACTATTAGTTACGAATTGCATCATATTATTGTCATTACTTTAAGTCCCTGCTTGACGCCTAGTTATAAACCGCCTCGAGAGCCTAGAGCACTTCCACGTGATCTAGACGGCAAACCTCGTAACAGTGTGTGCATGTACCTAGATAGATATTATTATTATTATTATTGTGATTAACGTCTACTCTGACCTCCCGAGGGGTATTTAGACGTGCTAAGCTAAGGGGATTAACTACAGACAGCTGTTGACCTCCTTAATTAACAATTTAGCATCTGAGAAGGGGACTGTTCGTCCCTTTGCGTGAACGCCCTGTCCACTCAGTTGTGGCGAGTGTGTGTGACTGTTATTTTATAAGTGCGTGTGGAAGGGCTCGCAAGGCCTATCTTTATACATTCCCATTCTGTAGCTAGAGGGTGGGGAGTGAGGGGGGCGCCATTTGGTTAGCTAGGCGTCAGTGTTTGCACACCAGTGTGTGTCTTTAGTGAAATGTAGAGAGGGGAAGAGCTAAGTTGTCGGATAGCCCAGTTGGAGAAGTCAAGTGGATTGTGGCGTGTTGTGCTCTGCTTTTGAGCGAGGGGAAGAGAGGGATTTTGAGGGGTGGCACAGGGTCAGTACAGCGGGCATACTTGGGTATAGAACTTTGAGACCCGCAAGAGCTCTGCGAACGTGTCTGGAGCACGTAGAAGCTTGTGGATATACATGATCGTCTGCCAGGACCTAGATAGATTATTTATATTTATATTTATATTTATATTTATATTTATATTTATATTTATATTTATATTTATATTTATATTTATATTTATATTTATATTTATATTTATATTTATATTTATATTTATATTTATATTTATATTTATATTTATATTTATATTTATATTTATATTTATATTTATATTTATATTTATATTTATATTTATATTTATATTTATATTTATATTTATATTTATATTTATTTTTATTTTTATATTTATATTTATATTTATATTTTATATTTATTTTTATATTTATTTTTATTTTTATTTTTTTTTTTTTTTTTTTTAATAAACCGGGCTTTTATTATATAGATAAATGTTACGAGGTTTGCCGTCTAGATCACGTGGAAGTGCTCTAGGCTCTCGAGGCGGTTTATAACTAGGCGTCAAGCAGGGACTTAAAGTAATGACAATAATATGATGCAATTCGTAACTAATAGTATGGTATACTAAATGATTGATCTTGAGCACGAAGCTCTACACAAAGGAAACCATCCTGCTTATATAGACCTTCGTCCTTTACTGGATCTCTTGGATCCTGAGAGTTTGTGGACCTTCGATTCGTATGGACCTACGATTCGTATCCCTGAATATGCAGGGTCCATCACGTGACTTGGATCATGTGATGATAGTTGTGTAGCCCGTCGTAACAATAAATAAATAATTAAACTAATTAATAAATAGATATATTAATATCTATCTATATACTTCTTTATATATGTACTTATATAAATGATCTAGAATAAATGATTGGTTTCTTGTTGTTTCCTAGGTAATTGGTTACATTTATACTTATTGCATAGCACATTGATACATGTATTTCATGACTCCTGACTCCTTTACTCATGTGTCCTAGTCATGCAATATCTAGAATAAACAGAATATAGATGGGCCATCCAACCATATTTCCCAATCGTCCCTAAGCCGACATAGACCTCCTTTTTCCTACAATATATCGAGAATGAAATACTTCAAACGGCATCCAATTCCTTCTTCTCCCAAGTTTTCTTGGCCAACTTACTCCAAATATCGTCTCTCTCCTTTACTTGGACTCCTTCCCTTAGTTCTTCCTCGATTTTTACTAGGGCTTCTCTCTATTGTCTTGAACTCAAACTCTCCATTTCCCATACCATTTCCGAATCCATTCCTCTGGTCGAATAATCCCCTTTGAGTAGTACTTGCTCCTATAGGCCAAGGTTCATATGGCCCGAAATGCGATTGTGGAGTTTGTGGGATTCCCCATGGATTTGGCTGGCCGAAGTAGTTTGGATGTTGAGGAAGATGAGGTTGAGGTTCAGGGTGGAAAGTTGGCGGTTTGGAGCGGAACATTCCAAAGGCCATGTTGTTTGCGGCGATGGAAAGGGTTAGGATTAGAGCTACGAATATCTATTTGGAACGTTAGCTTGGGAATCGTACGTAGGATAAGGTGAATATAAAGAGAACGTACCATTGCTTTGTAGCTAATAGGCTGAATAAAACTATCCAAAATCTCCGCGAATGTTTTTGCACTGATTCTAGCTCTCCCGACACTATTTGGATCCATAGTCATACAAGCTTCCCAATTATTACAAACCGTTTCCAAGGCAGGTAATCTCATACTAGGTTCACATCTGTTCTCCGCGTATTGTTTTGCGCAATGTGCCATCTCAGATAGAACTTCCGCCGTGGCTTTTTGAGATGCTTTATCAACGTCGCTGCGAATTGTAGTCCAAAATGAGTAAACTCCAAACATTATTAGCCCGACGACAAATGTGTTGAGTGCTAGTTGAGCATAGTAGGAAAGGATGTTCGGAAGATTAGGTCGGGACTCAATGCCGGATAAGAAGGAGGAAAACCAGCCTGGTTTGTCTTCCGCTTGGTTGCGATCATTCGATCGGCTATTTGGCCTTGATTCTCCAGACTCGCTCTCAGTTTCCGAAGCAGATTCCTTCCTGTGATGTCCCACTATTCCCATGGTTTCATCTTCTCTCTCATCTCGATGCTGACGCTTTCTCTTTTTAGCTATTGGTTGTCCTACCAATTTCATTCTCCGTAAATCATTTCGAGCACCTGGACTAGTTCCTTTATAATTTGTGCCATATTTTCCAAAAAGTGGTTTACGTGACAAACCGTGTGATGAGAAAGCCGTCATGGTTTTGCTGGTAGTCTTGGGTATCTCGGGTGTATCCTCTGCGTCGGCAGTCTCCCCAGGTGAAGATTCAAGTCCAGAAGCTTCAGAGTACATATCTGGAGTATGTGGTTTGCGGGGTGTGGTGAATGCTGGATTTCGAAATGCTGGCGCTGGTGTGGAGGACTTCGTCAGAAAAGAGTTCGCCGGTTTGGCAGAAGCTGGTTATCACGTCAGTACATATGTAACTTTCTTTCAGTGGTCATAAGTTAGGAATATCACCTTTCTCAATTTGTAAAGCATTGAATTGTAGAAAAGGTGATTTTGGGTCCATAGGGCCACCTTTCTCCTGCCATTCAAAGTCCATAGGACCTTCTCCTGTCCTCCTTGAAGTATTGCTATACATTTTATTTCTTTGCTATTTAATAGCAAACTTTGGAGCTCAATAGTGGAGATATGATAAAGTGAGGGAGATACGGTATTTAGAGAATCAAAAGTAAACAAAAGATTCCGGCTCCTGAGGCAACCAAGCTTTTTTGGTGAACCGCTAACCTTAATCCGTACTGGCTGGAATTGATCAAAGCTTCATCATTCACTTCAGTTTGGTCCAACGCGAATTGCGACCAGTCAATTCAAATAATTTCTTCGCATCTGTCCATTACTTCAACCACAACAACTACAACTCTACTTTGATACCATATTGCGATCGAATTCTGATAAATCTTCGAATAGCGTTTCAAATAACACGCACATCTATAGATAATAATTTCAAACACCTTTGTCCTCCTTCACAATTTACAAATATGTCGGATGCCGACCTCGATTCAGGGCTCACCACGCCTCTTCCAGAAGCTGGAAACGATGCTGGAGATCCAAATAGACCCATTTCACAAGAACGGGATACGCCAGAACCTCCTATGGCCAACCCAGATCTCGATATGGATGATTTAGACAATGCAGAAAATGGAGCTGAATCCGACAATGAATCAGATCTTTCCGAAGTCGATGAAGCCAATTTTGATGATTTCGATGCAAGTAAAGTCGCCTTGGATGAGAGGCCCATGGTTGGCATTGATGAAGATGTTGCGAAGACGTTAAAGGCAAGTAAGCGCAAGCGTACAGACGGTGAGGGCAAGAAACCAAAGGAAGGAAAGCGAGAAAAGAAAAAGAGACCGCGCAGAGAGTCGGACGAGGATCCAGATGGAATGGAGATTGATGGAAAGAGGGTTAGGAAGCCTAAGAGAGTTGATGGTGATAGAAAAGATAGAGACAGAACGAAGGAACGAAGAAAGGCAACACCAGAACCTGAAAATGATGAAAATCTTACACCTGATGAGAGGAGGCGTAGAGCTTTGGATAAGGCCATGGATGCTGCGCTGAAGAACCCCAACAAAAGAAGAAGAAAGAAGGATGAAGTGGTATGTATATGTTATTTGTTGAAAAAGAAAAATAATCTAACTCTGTGGCAGGATTTGGAGGAAGCATTCGATGATGAAATTGCAGCTTTAAAGCTTCGAATGGAAGAAGCATGTCAAGCTGATAATGCTGCTCGAGATGCCAATTTACCCGCAACGAGAAAACTCGAAATGTTACCAGAAGTCGTCGCTCTTCTTAACAGAAACACCATTCAACATTCTATCGTCGACCCTGATACCAATTTCTTGCAATCCGTCAAATTTTTCTTGGAACCATTGAATGATGGAAGTCTTCCAGCCTACAATATTCAACGTGATCTTTTCCAAGCACTCGCACGTTTACCAATTGAGAAGGAAGCACTTTTGAGCAGTGGGATTGGTAAGGTCGTTCTATATTACACCAAAAGCAAGAGACCAGAAATCGGAATCAAGAGAATTGCGGAAAGGTTACTGGGAGAGTGGTCACGACCAATTTTGAAGCGAAGTGATGATTATAAGAAACGTAAGGTCGCGACCAAGGAATTCGATCATCAGTATGTACATCCATTTCAACATATTTTATTCCTACTAACCTTTTCATCAGAGCCGCACAGCTTGCAATCCGTCCCTCCGGTTCTCAATCTTCGCAGATGCCCTCTTCCCAACGAACACAACTCACAGCTCGTGATATCGAACGTCAACGTCTTCTCGCACCGAAAATTATTAGCAACAGAGCTAGAATGGAAACCTCAAATACTAGTTACTCGATTGCCCCTAGAAGTAACTTTGATCCAAGTAGAGGTTTGGATCCATCTGCCAGACCTATTGGTGCAGGTGGTGTAGATGCCTTTAGGAAAATGACAGCCAAACAGGGGAAGAAGAGGTAATAGGATTAACCGAACGGTTGTGGGCGATCGTACGATGGAGGCGACTTGTATTATTGAACAAATGGAGAAAGAAAGGCATGCAGGGCGTTTTGTAACTTTCGTCGGACTGCTAACAATAAGGTCGTCTCATGGGTATCATAGGAAGGAATAAAGGAAGAACGAAGGGATAATCATTCATATGCATCACATACTAGGCAGTCATCCCAATCAAGTCAATCGGGATCATGATTTTGAGAAAATTGAAAATACCCTGTACAGGCGCATTTACAAGTTCCACTCGTTTTTGACGACTGTGAAATGGAAAGAGAGTCTACCCGAAATCATATGATTCTCAGTCGATACTCACATATTCTTGCAGTAGACAAAGTCGGGTCTCTTTAGACAGAATGAGAGATACAAGTTCGTCATGTCCTAGTGATGAACGAATGTAAATATCATCACATGGTATAAAAATCCCATCCAATACCAACAGTACAGCCCCCTCAAAAAAATATCATGGACGGAATCGTTTCCTCACCAGTACTAAATACCAATACTAATATTTCGCCTCTTCCCTTCCTTCCTCTTTTCGCCACTCTACGAGTACTCTTGGTACCGTATAGAAATATATAGTAGTTCTGTGTGTCTTATAAGGGTATCTTGTCCTATCCTTGAAATTTTAATAGAAAAAAATAAAATAATGATGATAATGAAAACAATAATATCTCCTGAATATTATATATAGGTTACTCACATAGGCGAATTCCGTCTTATGAATGAATGGATGAAATGAATGGTGGATCATCATCAACATACGTAGTAATACTCGTACTGGTACGGTAGTAGAGTAATAAAATATTAATTAGCTGGAGCTGGGCACCTATGATATACTCGTACATACATACCTACTTCCTCCCACCTCATCGGAAACGCCCGGAACCTATCCTATCTCCCCAATCCCAAGTTCTCCTCCCCCCCCATCCCAACAAATTCCGAAAAAGAAAATCATCACGAGTCAATCCCATCACGTTTTTCATTTTACATTTTACATTTTTACTCAAGAAAAATAAAATATCCATTCATCCACTCACAAATTACTTACTCTACTTTACTACTCTATGATAAATCCGTGGGAATCTCTGTGGTTTTTATTACGGGGTACAGAAGTGTTTGGATGGTGTTTGTGGTGCTGCTAGGTTACGAACTTATGATTAATTCTCTTGCGTGGAGGAAGATTTATGCTAGGTGGCGTTAACTCTGATGTTGTAGATGGATGTGGGAATGGAGAGCGGATGTAGCTCCGTACGGACGGACGACGGACGGACGACGGACGGACGACGGACGGATTTCATGCATGAGGTGTAGACTAATGACGTACGGGTCGGGCCTCTTCTTGAGCTAGGTAGGGAGGGGAGGGAGGGATGGATGGATGGATGTGGTGGGGATAGATGGATGTTATGTATGTCATGTATGTCGGTAGCTATTAGTTAGAGTGTTTAGTACCTAGTGTATTATAGTGTGATGTGCGTGGTGCATATGAATGGATGGATGTTGTAATTAACTTGTTGTGATGCTTGGATGTAAGGGGAGATCGGTTGAGGTCACTAGGTCCACGAGATAGACGAGGTGAAGGGGTGAGTATCTCAACTTTGTAGAAGTATTGGACAGGTTGGGAAATTGGAGCAAAGTTCAATAGGGAGGAGAGACTTTGATATCAAGACTACCTAGTTAGACATCTACTTTCCATATGTGAATATTCATCATTTTAGTAGTAACTTCAAGTTGATATACTCAAGACAGAAATGCATCATCACCATCACCCTGCGAACAACACAAATCACAAAAGCTCAAAACGTAGAGAAAACAAATATATGCTTGAGAATCTATTTTAGATTGACTTTGATTTTTCCTCCTCAGGATATCCAGTGAACACACTACTGAACTTTTCTGAGAATTTTGTAGAAAATTCCGGGTATCCTTTTTGCTTGCTATTCCGCTTATATCCATCCATCCATCCATCCATCCATCCATCCATCCATCCATTTTCCAATCCATCCATCCATCCATTAGTTTTTCCCCACACAAAAAACGCCTATTAAAATACCATACACATCATATTGAATTTTTCATGACAGAATACCGCCCCAAACACCGATTGTTCTTTTACAGTTCTTGCTTCCGTCACATTATTTCCATTACTTCCTCTCGCTTGCGCTTGTAGAAACTCGTAGTAGTAGTTATATCGTACACGGCGAGTCCCTCACTAGCATTCACGATCCATATCTTCCTCTTTGCATACCGTTTGTTTGTTGCGGTGCGCCGTTTTGTGTTTGGTTGGACATCATTAACATTTCAAAAGCTTCGACGCGAGATTTGAGATTTTCGTTTTCTCTTTGGAGATATTTGTTGCGCTTTTCGAGGTGGTTGATGTATTCTGTTGCTTTAGATAATACAGTTGCCTGTTGCAATTCATTAGTCTCAAAAGTTTATGTCAGGTTAAAGATCGGAGAAATATACCTTATTTAATTTGTGGGCTGGTGTTAAACCTTGCAAATCTTCCTCCTCGTCATCTCCAATATGCTCATCACCATCTTCTTGTCCCCTCGAACATTTTCTTGACATTACTCTCAAGCTGGGTACGCTATCTCTCAGTAGAGCAATCTTGTCATTCAAATTCGTTCGGTATCGTTTCTCAATCATGTTATGAGCCGTCTTCTTGATTGGAGGATGGCGGACGGGCATCTCATCTTCAGCGTCAGTATTCGAGTCTGATGAGCAGGCTGATGATTTGCGTTTCAGGTTATTGGAGTGATGATTTGGATTTGACATTGACTGGCGTGCGGGTCTAGAGATGGGAGAATGTGCTGGTGAGCTTCTAGATGAAGTTGGAGAGGTTGGGTATGCAGCCGAGTTTTGAGTTTGTTGGGGCATGGCTATAGCGCGAAGTTGAATCTCCTCCTGGGGAGTGAGAGTACGGTGGTAGATGATAGGTTGCTGTTGGGGCTGAGGAATTGGTTGTGCGCGGCGAATGGTAGAATTGATATTTGAGTTCATTTGAGGTCGTGCCCAGGAAAGAGGGGTGGAATATAAGCCTTCTCGAGATGGGATGCTGATGATGGGTGAGCTCATTAGATTATTGGGTGTGGGTTGAAATAGTTGTTCTCCAGCTTCACCCATGTTATCGTCACCAAATACTGCTGCTTCGTCGATAGTGGATAGATTTCGAGAGAGTTCGAGACCGCTCATATTAGGCGAGAGGGGCTCACTCTTGAGTTCTGGGAAGAGGTCCGAGGTGGGTGATAGAGTTGCGTCACTTGGGTCGTCCCAGCGCATCCAATCTTCAAAGGTGCCAAAGTCAAATGCTTGACCTGTAGATGATTTGCGGTTGGAGTTTTGGAATGGTTCCTCTTTTGGGAGAATATAAGGTCTGGAGAATATTGGGTTGGATGAAGTTGGTGATGGGAGAATAGAGTCACAGGAGTCTGAGTTATGGACGAGTGCAGGCTCACTATCCCAGTTGAATGGGGATGTACACTGCTATAAGAGCTAGCTGTCAGTCAATGGTACAGTGGGGTGGATTTAGGAAAATAGAAGAGGACTTAGATCATTGGAAGCCCTTTGCGAGAGGTGGAGTTTATCCACACATACATATCCGGAATAACACGGATAGCGTGAAAGTGTTCAAGACGTGGCTTCCATTGGTTTCATGTAGAGTTTTAAGGAGATAGTAATATACTTACTTCAGTTTGCTGCCGCGACAATGTGAAGTAATCAACGGCAGGCTTCTGGCAAACCACACTTGCCATTGGGGAGATTGATGATATCAGTTTGATTTTGGGGTAAGTCAAAGCTTACTCCTTGAAAGATGTTATAGTTGAATTGGAGCTCTGGAAGAATATACGGACGTTGTGTTGATGAGCGAATGCCGAGGTTGCTGTTTGATACAAAGCCCGACAAAGAAACTGTTGATGGTGAATAAGGTGTTTGATAATATGGATGATGTAACTTGAATCTGACTAAAGTCTTCGAGTTCTTGATGGGTTGATATGTTTATGATCTATCTTGCTGTGGCTTGAAATGTTTGTTGTATTTTGGGATATGGACCTTTAAATAAAATCATAGAGGGGGCGATGGCTCCCAGACTCAATATAAAATCCGGGAAGAAACAATTTCCCGGAATGACCATGTGGTAAGAAGACGTTTCCAGACTTTCAAGCCTCAGTACCGGTTCATCTTCGTTATCATACGAGTATCACGATTTGTATGATGTGATGTTAGAATGAATTGTGGGGATTGAAGCCAATTCCAGACCTTAATTTTGCTCACTGAACATAGGCGGGGGACTCCGGCAAGGTTGAAAGGGAAGAAAAAAATTTCAAAAATGTAAAGAAATAATTTGAGATGCAAGTTGAACAGAGAAACAACTGGGCACTGCTGGAACTAAATGTATTGGCAGGGCAATAGATGGAAATAAAAGAAATCAAACTTTATGGAATAGATGAGAAATAATAGAATAATAATAATAATAATAATAATAATGTAGTATGTATGTAGCACCAAAGGAGTAGTAGACAGGTAGACAGGTAGACAGAAATGCATCCAAGTTCATACAGCATCAAGATGATTCGACAGGAACTCTGCATTCATGCATCAATATCAAGGCTTCCCAAGCTCCTAAGCAAGCACAAGACTAATCAATCGTCAAATTGGGGAGATTCATGGTTGATTTGCTTGGATATTTCGGAATTAGACGAACGCATACAACACAATACTTGCCGGACCCAATCCCGTATAATATCTCCCAGTCCGCAAAGCTCCCCGAAGGTCATCGAGATTCCATAATGAAACCGGGTCTGATCATCTGTGTATAGTGTATAAGTTTTTGGTGTAGGAGAGCGAGAGTTTGATAGGTTGAATGGAAAGTTTGTACGTACTACATAGTACTCGTATATCTACCTAGGTAGGTATGAGGGGCAATGCGCATGCCTTTCGGCTTCTCTCCGAGGGAAGTTTAATAGTTGGTAGGGTAGGTATTGAACAATTATGTTGAGTATTAATCGGATTTAGAAACATTTTCGACCTCAAAATGTGTTAGGATGCAGTTTTTAAATGCCATAACTGACGAGAATTTCGTATAATGGGCTGATTTTTTAAAAGTTTTCATGCACGTTCCCCAATCAAAGCTTAAGCCAAACCTTACAGCTTACAAGCCACTCCTCACTCATGCATGGTACATTGGGAGCTTAACTGACCTATGAAGTCCTATGGAGTATCAAGAAGCAAGGCTAGAGGAGTAAAAAAGGCTGTTGTGGACCAACAACCATCACGACCGGGGAGCTAGGGACCCTAAGTAGCTTAGCTTATGTAACTTTAATAACAAATCCACTAGTGATCCCCTAATTGATAACGGAGCGAGCCGGATCAACCTTAATTGTCTTATTCAGGTGCTTATCCTCCATTCAATAACTCAACATTATCCTTTCTTCCTTGCGCAATTGCAGCTCTGCGGACGGTACTTGGACTGCCGCGCTTCCATATGTACTCCGTAAATATATACCAGGTATACCGGTACATATCCTCTGTGTCCTCCGTACGAAGCACTGTACAATTCAACAGAGTTCCACCAATCATCTTTCATCCTATATATGGTTACCCTAGCAATACGTTACAGTAGGAGTGACATGCATTAAGAACAGAGGTCTTAATTCAAAACCGCGGGTAAGCTATGAACATCCCCAAGAGTAACAGGGTACGCAAGGACAACTTCCAGCTTGTTGAAATTCTCCGACGTATCTCGACCGATGCTAACATGAACGTCATGCCTGACTCAATATGTATATCTTGTCTGCTCCTTCAAAGATTTCAGGGACAAAAGGACCAAGTTAATCATCGACGATGAGAAATCAACTATCAAATCAAATAAAGCGTACGTTTTCGCTCCGAACACTTAATTTGTGTTAGGGGTCCAATAGGATCGTTCCTTGGACGAGGTCCTCGTGCAGCATATTCCCTAGGGTTCGATAGGCTCTTCAGCTACTTTCATCTGAACTAGTTTGGTAAATGTATGCGCATTCGGAATCTACTTTCACCTCTTCCGTTATTAATTTTTGATATTTCTAGACATTTCGCTCGCTTCAACTTTCCTTTCCAGCATAGCCCAATATTGACATGCATATCCTTTTTGCGTATGGGGATCCTGTGGTCGCAACCGCAAGTGTGTTTGATGCTTTTCAACTCCGAATTCCAAGATTTTTGTCAATCATGGAAAAATTGATTTCCCACTGAATTGATACGTTTCCTGACACGAATGGTTCATCCAGTCGGTGGAATACTACATACAACACCGGTACACCGCCTACCTAATGCTTTTGTCGTTTCACTGTACGAGGACCCCGAGTGAGCGTTTGCTTCGTTGCCCCGCATTTTGTCTAACCATCTTTCGCAATATATTCGACCCCTTACCTAGCTGAGAGATTCCCAAATGAGACGTCCTGCTTCAACGGGCAAGTGCATTATTTGAACCTGCTCTTTCACGACGGATACTTGCACGACCCTGGTTGGACGGGAGACCCCTCTTCGTGATACATTTCTCCATGAAATACCTAATCATGGGACTATCGAAATCTCCAAGTCGATGGCGTCAGCCTTCAGCCTTTTGATGCATTATTACGCCGGGAAGGTAGTGTTACAATGTTACAGGCGCTCAAGCATAGACTTTTCGATTCCAAGGCCATGGAATTTCGGTTTTGCAGTTCTTCATGGCTATTAGATTTGCGAATTTTTACATCTTCGTGGAACACTATCGAAATTATCAATGGCTACGCCGCGAAGAACCAGCATAAAGTACAGTACGTTGGACAGCGATTTATAGGGATAACTGGGCATTGCATAAGGGTTCTTCAGATCAAGGCGTGAAAGGCTTGATCACATATTTGGGGGTCTGCTTGAATTTTTCTTGAATGAAGATATAGATATCCAAATCTACTGGATATACTTTGAATTTCTCAAAGAATTAGCTAATGCGAAACTACCCCCACTCCCTGGTGCGGGAACCAACAGCAATTTCATACTACTATCGATGCAGAAAGATTCAGGCTTCAGGAGCTATGTGTTTGAATTAGGCTGTTCGTTGTTTGAGTACTCTACGACATTGGAGTGTCCCGTTGACAGTATTCGGGATTCGCAAGGCTTTCGGAATGTTAACATTCGGTGTTGATAAATCAACCGAATTCTTGGTAATTTCTTGCACGAGTCTCGGCGGGCTTGGCATTCCTCCATGACGGTATATACTTCCCACGCCACGGGTTTGCGGCAGAGAAAGATAGCCTCTAAAGACGGTACAGAGGGGTGGCAAGAATTTAAAGACTAGAAGCTACCATTTTTTGAGGCGCTACATTTCTTACTCTGATATTATCCGATGAGATAATCTCATGTATCCAAAATAAGGCTCGCTGTTTATACACTTGGCCAAGATATGTGTATCGACCAGAACAAAATTCCTAGATGTCTACACGAATGGGGATTAATAATCACGTTTATATGAAGGTATAGACGCGCAAGATATTAAAGGTTCTTAATCTACTTTCAGATTTTTGGTGGTATTTCCAGGGTTTCTAAGGCTCTCTAGCCCTCAGAACGAATTGAAGTCGTACGTCATTATCTATGTTGCTGCTCTTTGTACGAATACACTTCGACAATTCATTCTCCTCCTCTCCTCTCCTCCCCCAACAACTCATCAATTATAACACGACCTCGATCTATCTGTAAACACGGTTTCTTTAGAATATCAGTTCCAACATTCTCTTCTCCGGAATATCCTCAAGGGCGAGGGAATGTGATGCAGAATGAAAAGTCGGGAGAAAAGTGATCAAGGTAAGAGACGAATATAACCTAACATATTATATCTCCCTTCTTGCAGTCCTCTCAATTTGCTCAATTACTGCTCGCTAGACGGAAACATACTCTGACCATCTAAATGCTGAAACTATAAGCTGAAGAAGATCAACACGTGTACGTACACTAGAATACTCCCTTCTCTATCCAATCCCATAACATTCAAATATTGTTCTTTCACCTCAATTTTACCTGTACGCTCCTGCGACTAATGAAGCAGCTATGTCAAAGTGAATCTATTGCGAATATTCTGTAATTACTCTCCCCTTTCTCCCGTTTGTGAGGCGTATTAGTCATAGCCACAAAATTGGATAAAGGAATACTTGTTGGGAAGAATCAAGAGCTGAGATGATCAGTTATGTAGTAAGCAAAGGAGAAGAATTGGATTAAACTGAATTGTCGTTGATAAATGGAGAGAGACTCTGTGGTGAATTATTTGAGATAATTGGAAAAGGCCTATAGATCTAGACCCCATGTACAAACACATCCCATATCTCATACATAATTAAATTTCCCCGTAGCAAAATATCTTCAACAATGTAACTTACTTTATGAGAATACCACTCGACACGTTTACAGTCCTGGCAAGAAAAAGTACCAAAAGAGCAAGCAGAAGATCGATTATCGCATCAATCAGACAAAGTCAACAAACCGTACGTAGCAAAAACTAAACAAAACAGCAAAAATACATGTCTTCCGACATGCTTAATGACCAGACTGGGGCACGATCCCAGGACCTTGTCCGTTTTTAACAGGTATTGAGTGTTAAGGACACGTGATAACCAACTACACCATCCGGCCTATTGTTGTTGACGGGTCAGTCAATTTTAAAAATATATATTCAGTTGATCTCTTCGGGAAAGTGGGAAATTAAATTAAAAAGAGTAAAATCAAAACCGGGTGGATTTGGTGGGGCCGAAAAAAAATGGCGTAGCTACTGCATGAGTGAGTGGGTTCTCTCGGCTGAACCCCTTCATCTCGGCTCGGTTATCTCGTCTGATTTTTTTTTCTTATCAAAAAATTTTCACTTCAACCCAACATCGCGCAGAATCTTCTTGAAACTTCCTATTGATATTTTTCCTCTCTCCACTTGTTTCATTTGAGTATAAACGGACTTAACTTTTCTCCAGCATGCAATATCTTAAGATTTCCCTGCTGGCGCAATGGTAGCGCGCAAGACTTCTAATCAGTGTAGTTTCTCTACATGTAAATTGATCTTGAGGCTGTAGGTTCGAGACCTACGTAGGGAGTTACCCTGAGTATCTTCGGTTCGAATCCGTTAGTTGAAATCTATATTTTTTACTGTTTTTACCAAGTCAATAGATAGATGGATAGATGGTTTTATTTTTTAGTTAATAATTTCAAAAATATGTAATTTTCTATGAATGAAAAATAGAAATCGAAACGCCCTGACGACGAGAAACTTGGGCAATGCCAGGGACAGACATTGTTGATAGATCAAAGTATCACAACCTCATATTTAGCGCATAAATTATTAGATAAAAAATTGGAAAAAGTAATAAATATCAGCTTTGAATGTCTTTTTCTTTTTCAGGCACATGCATATAAAAGAAGAAAGATCCTGCTAATTTAACCAAAATCCCCCCCCTCCAAAAAAACCCCCAAAAGATACATCTTGATGAGAGTGGGATTCGAACCCACGCCTATTACTAGACCAGGAGATTGTAAACAACCATTTGTTAAGAGTTTAATCACCTTAACCTGGCGCCTTAGACCAACTCGGCCATCTCACCGTTTTTAATTGATTGTAACAGGAGAATTTTGAATCTATATTTCAAGTTGTGCGTAAGAGGAGTGCCACTAACCCCCACTTAGGAGGTTAGCGAGGATCCATGCATAGATATGTAGATCTAAGGACTACTATGATCAATGATCCTTGATATGCCAATGTTTAATGCTGTGGTTTTCCTAGTTATTACTGTGGTAGGTGGTGCTTCTTTTGATGGAGGTAGTGGTTCAGATAATGGAGGTCGGTAGATGAGGGTAATGTATGGAATATATAAAATCTTAAATGAAACTATTCCTAATATTCAATCTTAATGTCAAAACACAGCAGTACGGAATGCTGAAGAGTAATCTAATCAAAGCAATAATTCAGACAGAAGAATCTGGTCGAAGTATAACAAAGAGTAATTAGAGGTAGTTGTAGTTCAAGCCAACCATACACAATTAGACACAACAATTTCTCGTTCACTATGGAGAGCCCTTCTTGAATCTTCATTTATCTTTTCGATCTATAATTAGGTATATATAATATAAAAACTGTTCTATGGGCTGAAGCTCTAGGATGGCTTCCAATTTCTTAAAAGCTGGAAATCTTTTGTAACCACGGCTTTCGATAGTGAATAACTGGTAGCCAACAACCAACATATTGCTTCATTACTTTATTTCATTTCATTGAAACCAGTTCATTTATGTTGTCTAAATACCCACGTACTTGAAGACATTAGCTCCACCTTGAACCTTTCATCAAGACGGCCCAATTTCTTCATAGAAGAAGAATTTACCTGGCATCCTAGAAGTTAGGGTGTTGGATGTCCTTTCGTCCAGAAATATGGCATGATGCAAGTGTCTACATCGCATGTTAAATATGACTAGTCAGTGTCCTCTTCTCTAATGATCTGTCATACTTGTCAGTATCTGGTCTTTAAGTCAACTGCTATGTACAAAGCTTTCTGTATTTCTATCACTATCTCTATCTCCATCCTATCATAAATATCAGTCTATTCATTCTTCCTTAATGCCTTATTTACCAGATTTTAACAAATTGCGACACTTAACTCAGGATACCTACTTCCGTTGCCAAACCGCCCCCCTTCCCCCAACCGTGTTAAACATAAAACAAGTATTCAATTCTATTCGAATTATATACTAATTACTGGCCCTGCATTAATAATTAATCATTAATCTAATGAATATCTATCTATACGTCAACCTACTAATCCTAGTCTATTACTATAAGTATAAATACTTTATAACCAAACCAAAAAAAAGTCATACAGTAATTATTATTCCATACTTTTCTAAGCCCAGTCAATAAAATTAAACAAGCGGCTTACAGTTCAATCCTACAAGTCCCATCATCGTCCAACCCAACCCAAGTATCCATACAACCCAGCACACAGTACACCAACGAAAAGGTATATACCTATCTTTATCCGAATAACCCAAATCATAAGTCATGCCACTAGTACTATATATTCCCTACGCCATCAACCCCTAAAGAAACATCCCACCACTATCCTCCATTCCACTAACATTTCCAACACCCCCAATCCCATCCTCACTCATACTTCCCCCTGCTAAAGTCCCCACACTAGCAATTCTCCTACGTCTACTACTCAAAAACAAATCCACCATCTGTTTACTGCCCAACTGTAATTGATGTAGATCCACGCCTAACTCACCATTCGGGCCCATCAAATCACAGCCCTCAACCGCATAACCATCATCTAGTCCTCCTACCCTCTCATTTTCTCTTCCTCCCGCTCTTTCTCTCCTCCTCCCAGTTCCACCAGGTCCAGTTCCATTCGCACTCCCAAATTGCCTCTCTACCGCCGCTCCAATCCCTGTGCCTGGGCTGCTTTGCGGTGTATAGTTATACACCGGTCTCCCTGATCTCTTAACCAATTTCGCCGGACTGGTGGCGCTCGCACCCGTATCGAAACTCTTGAAACTCCTTGTACTCTTAGAACTTCTCAATGTTGCATTCGATACGTTTCGTTTATGGAGTACATTGCGATTACCAGCGCTTTGGTTTTCGACACCATGATTTGGTGTTGTTGGTGCGCTTCTTAAAGTTACAGATGAGAGGCGTTTTTGCAAGACGTTGCAACCATTTACGCTAGGATTCCTATTCTGACTGACTGGAGCAGGGGTAGTCTGTGCATATTGAGAATTCGAGGTACTTTTTAGACTTGCCTTGCTTTGAGTTGGTCTTAATGTAGATCTAAGGGGAATAGGAGGTGGTAATGGTGGTGCAGGAGGAATTTCGAATGATTTATTATTGCCAACATGTGTATTTTCAGCCAAAGATGTTGTAGAACGATTTTTCAATATCGGCTTCAATAGAACTTGGCCATTACCGGAAAGAAGATTTTGTTGGACTAGACCAAGCGGTTGTTTGCCGACAGCCATCTTTTTCTGCGCAATATCCGTATCATCATCAGCCATTTGAGCATATTCTCTCCTATGCGCAATGTGATACGGATTTGTCATCGTTGGCGTGGGTGATAACGAACGTTCAATATTACTAACGCTGACTCGATTCTTGCCTTCTGGTCTTTCCAGTTTCGCGACTTCAGACGACATCCATTTCTTCCATTCAATCGAGCCTCCAGAATTATCACCTCGTTGTCTGGGATGAGTTGGACGATAGGTGGTGCTATTGAGAATGACAGCACCACCAGCACTCGGACTTTCGACAGGTAATAATGGCATCCGTACATTTGAAAGTAGAACAGAGGAATCACTACACATAGCTTCGGAAAGATTACGGCCAACACTTCGAGAGTAGACACTCTCACTGTAGGCATCATCATCTACCGATGCTTTTCTCACTTTGGCTAAACCATGAGCTGTTGTTTGGAGTATGCTTCGAACCGGTGAACCTCTCCTAGCCATAGAATCATCGCTGGCAATGGCAGAATTGTCACTTCCTGCCAGAGCTCGACGATATGGACTTGTATTTCCGACTCTAACTATTTTAAAGGTTGAGCCTCCGAAGAATGCAGACCTTGCCTCGCGGATAACTTTTGTGCTTGGTATTATAGGATCGTCGCGTTGGGCAACTTGCTGAGGAGTGAGACCTGATGGGTCTTGGACTGGGCAATATAGGGCATCAATATTGGCCAAGGCACGTCCCTGTGTAGAATCTGAACTATGTCCACAAAGTTGCTGGTTGAAGGAGCTGCCATGGTTAGATTCTTGGTGCGATGAAAAAACGTCGTCTTGATTTTGAACTTGCTTATCATACAACGGTAAATCTGCTGAATTAAATTGATGCGCGCCTCCAACTGTCTGATCAGAAAGATCTTCAGTCTTATCGATGAAGGTAACATTATTTGAATGGTATACTTGAGGATGTTGATCTTGACATTGATTGCTCGGATCACAGTCCGGAGGTACTTGTCGGATCCATGGTTTAGGCTGGGTGAGAGGATTGGTAAAAGAGCTACTACGCCTAGGAACATTCTCAGCTCTGAGAGTTTCGGTACTGGCTTTCTTTGACTTTGCGAGTATTGCTTCTGGACTGTTCTCGTCGAGACGCTTCATCAAAGCAGAGCAAAGTCTGGCGCTATCTACGCCTCCTGGTCTAATTGACTGAGCATAAGCGGGGCGATGAAA
This sequence comes from Sclerotinia minor, assembly GCA_025389075.1. Lineage (NCBI taxonomy): Eukaryota > Fungi > Ascomycota > Leotiomycetes > Helotiales > Sclerotiniaceae > Sclerotinia > Sclerotinia minor. The sequence continues at coordinate 1,483,999 of QRFH01000007.1, forward strand.
TGCAAGATAAGCGGGATGTTGATTCTTTACATTTGGGCGATGAAAGGCCCCTTTAGAAATGTGTGTACCTGATTCGTTGATAATAGAAAGTCTTTGATCTCTGCTAGGTGGAGGACGTAACCCTTGACTCGTGACAGTATTGTTTGCCGTACTATTGGTCCAGCTTGTTACTCTGGACTTTTCATCACTATTGTCACTTCGGAAGCTGCGAATACTACCACTTTGTGACCTGAGTCTCTGACTTGAAGCAATAGCACGTAGTGATGGGACCCGAGCCGCCACATGAGCGAATGCGGCCTCGTCGGGTCTAGGAATATCGAGGAATGACTCATGATCTGGTGATAATTGCCCAGCATACTCTCGGACATGAGTTTCAATAGCCTCCACCTGCTGGTTGGGGATAACGACAGGCTCTTCCTTGCTACGTCCAAAGACTTTCCGTAACCTACTCTTTAATCCCTGGGATACTTTACGAGCTTTCGCCCTCAGTCCTCCTTCCTTTACAGATTCAGCCGAAGCAAATGTCGCTGCAGACTTTCCACTGCTGCTTCGGACCGACTTTCGAAAAGGTTTTTCTTGCCGTTGTGCTTTAGATCTGAAAAGAAAAGACGGCTGCTCCCGAAGTCTTTGCTGGGTGGCTTGAGCAAAAAACCTGTCTCTGGCCATTTGAACGGCATCATCGTTTCTTTCGGATGACGTGGAAGACTTGAAGTAGTCTCGTCCTCCTCGAAGAAAGCTCATTGATTTGGGAGCTCGTAAGGGAACATCATTTTCTTGAGTATGTGGAGTGGATGAAAGATTAGTGCGGTCAGGGCTACCATTACTGTAGAAGACGTTGGATGGGGCCGACAAGGGGCTAAACATGGATTTTGACTTTCTGATCCGCCGATAAGAAGATGGTGTTGAGGCTACATCATCTTCTTGTGTATAATATTCATCGAAAGCTAAGTTTGTAACATAATTATGAGCGGCATAATCCTGAATAGGTGCGTTGCCAATCGAGGCCTTGCCAATTGAAGAAGAACGACTCGGTGGACGGTATACGGCTGGGACCGGAGCATTCGTGGTCATCGCAATAGGCCTTAAAGTGGCAGTACTTGGTTTGTAAGTTAATGCTGGAGGTTCCATTCTTTTTCCTGTCGACTGACGCCTTTTGACTGCATTAGGCCCAGCAAACCTAACACTTTGCTGCCGTTTAAGTCCCGTGTTATCAAGATTTGTACAACTAATTTGTTGACTCGAACGAGATTGGTTTCCTTGGTGTGTACTGTTGTCCCGTGAAAGCCCATTCACGTCTCCATAAGTAGTGCGGTTCCTTTCTTGGGCTCGATTGAAAGCATACATTGCTGCGGCATGAGCATGCAAGCGAGACTCTTCAGGGTCGACAGGATCGTGTTTTGGATAGACTGATGTTGATTTGCTTCGACTGGGTCGACTAGAACTGTTTCGTCGGAGCATATCCCTATGCAATGCTTACAAAATGAGGTAAACTTGAATGATTCGAAATTAAATGTGTGATACAGCTATTACATGCATGCATGTATTAACCAAAAGTTGATTGAACCAAAATTTTGTGAATGAACTACTTTCAACAGAAGACGAGGCACGACGATATTTTGAAGGATGGTAAGGTGACAGGGCCATACAAGCAAAAGGAAGAGCTCTTACCATCAACGCTGGTCAAGGAAAGAGCCATGGAGAGAATAGTCACTGACGACTGCTTTCAGCCAGTCCCAAGAAACACATTTGGGAGTCACCACATCAGATATTGCCACGAAAAGCATGCTTCTTATTAGAAATAATGATTTGTTACATGTTACAATTTAATATAAATACTGGTCTATTAAGTCTTACGACGCGAGACCCCCTAATGTTCCTAGACGCAGACGCAATGAAAAACCCTGTAATCAAAAGATGCATATGGAGACATCCATCCGGCTCCAACCCATGACCATCATAACAAAGTGAAAAGAAATAGTGAAGAACCACGTCCTTCAAGATCTATGCCAAAATGTGGCACCGAGCCATGTCTAAATCTAAGAGCTAAACTCCTCGAAAAACTCGCTGATCTCCTCGTCAACGATCTTTTGAATCTTCTTAGAGAGCTCCTCAGTCTTGGAGACGACAGATTCGCCCCCCTTAACAACCTTGCCAGAGAGCATGTTGAAGTCATTCTCGATGGCCTTCTCCAATAGCTCAACAGTTGTTGGAACTTTCTTCGATGCCTTAACAGAGTATCCACCAGCCTTGATGATAGAGGTGTAGTTGGACGATCCACCACCGTTCCATGCAAGGATGTTCTTGGTGTTGGATGGAACATCAGAGAGAACGCCCTCAGTTGCAACAGAGAGAAGGTTCTCCTTCATCTTCTTGGGGGTAATCTCAGCAACGGCATAAGCAGAGTCACTAGATGGTTGGAGAGAAAGGTAGTAGGCCAAGAGACCACAAATGTGGGGAGAGGCCATGGAAGTACCAGAGATGGTGTTGACAGCATATTTGCTACCGATCCAGGTTGAGAGAATGTTCAAACCAGGAGCAAAGATGTCGTTGCAAGTACCGTAGTTGGAGAAGTAGGCACGGGAATCATCGACAGCGGAAGCACCGACAGTGATGGCGTTCTCGGCAGCAGCAGGGGAGTAGTTGCAAGAATCGGCGTTATCGTTACCAGCGGCGACTGCGAAGTGAATACCAGCAGCAACGGCACCGTTAACGGCACGATCAAGAGCAGGAGACTTGCCACCACCAAGGGACATGTTGGCAACAGAACCCTTGAAGCCTTTCTTGCCCTCCTTAACCTTCTTAGTGTGGGAGTTGGCAGCCCATTCAACACCCTTTACAACATCTGCCATGGTACCGGAGCCATTAGATCTGAGTACCTTGACGGCATAGACGTTGGCTTTCTTGGCAACACCGTACTTCTTACCAGCGACGGTACCGGAGCAATGAGTTCCGTGTCCGTTTCCATCCTCATCAGCATCGCCAGCTGGGATAGTCTTACCCCAGTGTGCACGACCTTCGAAATCAACGTGTTCAGTGTTGGTTCCGGTGTCAATGACGTAGGCATCGACTCCCTCACCCGCATCAGCGGCATACAAGTATTTGTTGAATGTGCCGAAGCTCAAGCTATCTCTGTGAGAGATACGGGCCAAACCCCAAGGGGCATTCTTCTCGATCTCGCCCTCGCTATCCCCTAATGTGTGTACGATGGAATCTTTCTCAACGTATTCGACCTGCAAGAGAATTGGTTAGCATAACTGTTGCGTAAATTGAATAGACTAAGGATTGAGAATGATGACCCATCACGTGCGAGCTTGCCGCTTACGTGTGTACCAAGAAGTTTGAGTCAACAACAATGGGCTCTTAAGGCCTTTGTTGGTAGTATCAGGATAAGGGGAAACATCGAGATAAGGATGGCTTCTATCCAGTTTGAACTGGAATTGAAGATATAAAGCACGCAATCGCGGCGAAAAGGAGGGAGGGCTTGTACTTACATCAGGATGTCTTCGGACTTCTTCAATAACAGAGTCATCAAAGTGACCTGAGTAACCGAGGAAGTCACCGGCAATGTTATATGTGTGCTTGAGACCCTCGAAGATATCGGTGGTAATAGGGAATTGTCCTCTCTTTCGGAGCTCGGTTCGTTGAGCTTCACCGTTTGAGTGGATGTCTTGAACCCAGCTGTGATGCTCACTGGCAGAGGCCTCGGTGACGTGCTTCTTGAATACAACAATGTAGGAGTCTGGGACAGGTACAGAGTTTGATGATGAAAGGAGAGGAGCAACACCTTCATGAATGGTTTCAGTGCTGAATGTTGGCGCCGAAGAAGCCAACAGCGGCAAAAGCGACAAGCTGACGAGCCCACGCATTATGGATAGATGAGATAAGAAGCTGATGGTCTGCCTGCGACTTTCAATGAAAGAGAAAACAAAGACTCTATGTGAGGATTGATTGTATATTCAGAGATGATAAAAGCGATGGATGAAGAACAGTTATTAAAGCTGTCTTCGAGATAGTGTTGATGGAATGAAGGAGGAGATGATGGATTGAGGGTGAGAGAGTTGTTGATGTACTTGCGAAGCTCGGGGAACCGACAAAGGTGCACTAGGCAACTACGGGGGTACACGTTTGGAACTAAACTACTTTGAGCATTAGCGTCTTAGTTTATCAATGACGATTCTGACGAATGGATCACGCAGACAAAGTTGGCGAAGCGATAAGAGCAGAGAGTGAAGAAAGGGAAAGGAAAAGGATCCTAAAGGGTAAAAGGTGTGGCTGTTTTGGCATGGGTGTTTGGGTAAGAAAGCTACCGTGGCCCTAGTAAAAGATGAGGGTGTGAGGCAAATAAAGCAAGTAAACTGTAAATCATGCAAAGGGATGGATAGAATAATGGATCCTAGATCCTGTTTTGTCTTACTTTTCTGGTTCTAGTCTCTCTATCGGGTGGTTCTCCCCCGTACTTTTGGACCTCTTAGAACGGGAAGTTTTGGATACCGGTATGGATATGAGGTATCGTGATCGATAAGTCGTGTTTATCTATCTATGATTGATTGTGATGTTGAGGATGCAGTGCAACTCGAAATGATTGTATAGTTGGTATGGGAAATGTAATGAGATGGCGGTTAATTCCAAAGGTGCATATTCTTAATCTATCCATAGAAATGAAAGATCCCTTGATGTGATTTATACCGCGGCAATCATGTACTCCTACCAACCTAACTAAAGCCTTCCTTTGAATCATCGAATCATCGAATAGGAAGAAATGATCCGCGGTTCTAAATCAAACTTTCCAAGTCATGCTTTTGAGCTTTCCAAGGCCTTGTTCATAGTGGCTTTATCATTATCTAAAGACTAACTCTGAGGCTACAACAGCTTGCGCTTGCTTTCAGGGTCTTGATGTCTTGGTCCATACGTAGCTAGCTGGCTAACCAGGTACATAACACACCTAGTACAGTAGTACAGTAGTACAGTAGCACATACTTCGTACTTCTTGTTATTAAAGCTGGCTGGGTCTCCACATCTTACGAGTAATGAATGCATCATTCAGGTACGAGAAGCAGCGGAACTCGGGGTCAATCAGCACATCTACCAATACCGAAACAAATGTCTACTAGGTAGTTAACTAGCTGTTCGAACAACGAGGCGGTGTCCTTTATCATACTTTCCTGTTTCATTCGGTGTGGCTTTCTTAAATGATATGAATCATATGACTGATCATTGATAGCCAGTATTACCAGTATTACCAGTATTGCCATAGATTAAAGCAATCCACAGCTTTCTTCATGATATGATTGATGATTTGATTGATTGTTCATGGCAGTGTTACTGCAAAGAAATCCACAAGATCAAATTGAAACGGTCAGCCTCGCACGAGACCATTCAAAAAGATATGCGATATGCACCTATCTAGTCATCGCATACCTCCTATCTATCTGTCTATCTATCCTTTCTTCCATCCTTCCATCCTTCCTTCCTATCTATCTATTACCCGTATTTGCTTGTATATCTCTATATCTATTATTCTAAATTCACCCCCCTAAGTGAGACAGTCTCCGCATGATTTCAATCACTATTTCTATCAATATTCCAACATCATAACTAGTGATTAAGTCAGAAGCACTGAGCATGTGTCAACGCGCATTCCCTCCCTCTGGCTTCCGGCTTCGGGCTGATGTTTAACAAGTCCGTAGAGCTTACACGTGATTCTTCCTTGATAGCCCATAGCTCCGAAAGGGGGTTTGTATACTCTATGGCTTCCGGAATGGTAAACCAAAAAATTGCTTCACGACTATGACTTTTGAACTTCGATGCAAACGGATACTTTTAAAACTTACAATCTTCGAGAAAAGACGTTAACAGTTGATCCTTCGTAGACTTTCTTCCCTCTTAAAAATATGGCTCACCATCCAGATTTAGGCACTAGTTTTGAGGCTACAACTTTTAAGCTGGCGAAGGTCATTGACGATAATGTACATAAGGCTGACACCATGAAATTGAGTGAATAGCAACAGTTTGGAGCAATCTACAATGAACTCATGGTAATTTGGCTTTTGATATACCTCTCACTGAATCCGCTACCTATTTCCTCACTTTCCCTCCCAAGTATCAAAATTGGCCGTCAACAAGGTTTCCTGTATCCCCACTTCGCGTACCAGTATCAAACAAAGCCCAGCTTCGACGAAAGTCCACCTTGATCGCACCCTAGAATCCAACATTTCAAAATAACACAGGATCGGAACGAAGTCCTTGAAAATCGGAGTGAGTGCAATAACTAATGCGGGACAGGCAGGAAGGTTGATCCCACAAGCTGGACATAGGCGGGGTGGAATATGTTGACACGAGGCCGGAGACATCGCTCGTCGACTGCGGCTTCATCTCCACCTGAAGCAACCAAAGCTACCGCAGAACTACAAATTCTTCTAGATGATTTGTCTACGGGCCTCCAAAAGCGCGTCGAAGATGCATACCCGGATCTGCCATCAATTGTTGAGCAGGTTCAGGCTATTCGAGTCTTTCTAATAGCATCATCACAAACATCGCGATCAAAAGATGACTTTCGACATCTTCATGGATATCAAATTTCGTTGAGCACCCTTAGAGCGTTTTCGGGATTCTACCATCCCTCCAAAAGAAATCAGCAGGATAAAGTTCGACTCTTCGACCTTCTCGAAAACATACTGAGGGTGTTGGCAGAAACATTTCGGGATCATTATGGGAATAGGAGATATTTCAAGTGTCGGGTCGAGGGAGGAGGGTGGGCGGCTTTAGAGCAAATAATAGCTAGCATTGGTATTGGCGGTAGTGAGTCAGATGTATGGACTGAAGCGCAGCTCTTTGGGCGGCTTCTTGCATTTGCTTTGGACGACAAAAGGTTGGAGACTTTATGCCAAATTGCCGCTGAATGCCATCCGTCAAGAATCGAGTCAAACGATCTCGCAGTATCCGGAGATATCAAAGAAACGCCAAGTGCATCAGAAGATCCAGAATTTAGGCCTGAAAACATGAAGAGCGATGAACAAATTCTACAATTGGTGGACACTCGTTTACAAGGCATTCTGCGTGAGAGCTCCTTGCTACACCATGCAGATATTGTTCCAGTTATTATTGACTTCTGGAAGACCATACCTCGAGTGCCAAACGTACCGGTAAATCCAGCTGCATTGGTGGTTATGCTAACGTTGTCAAAAATATCTTCAATCTCAAATCACAGTTTGTTGGCTTTGCATTCGACAGGAGTATTATCTACCCTACTTCCGCTTGCTTTCGATAATGATTCTCCCTTTGCTACCACCGAGAGACAGGCCGTTGAAAACTTGTGCGGTTCTTTGATGTCTCTAGGTATTAGCTCCTTGAATGATGCCCAATATCTAGTGTCTAGCCAGTCTCCTATTGCTAGCGAATTCTTGCTTCGTACGATGAAGAAATCTCACACCCCTTCATACATCCAGTTTGACCTTTCTTTAAATGGCTTTGCTTCAATAGAACTTCCCACTCTAGCAAGGTCTTTTCCACCTCCCTCAACAGTGGGAGGCTATACATTCACAGCCTGGATATTCGTGGATAAGTTTGATCCAAATTCTCACACAACTATCTTCGGAGCCTACGATGAGACTCAGACCTGTTTTCTGCTGGCGTATCTCGAGCAGGATACCTACAACTTTATTCTACAAACATCAATTTCCTCGTCGCGACCTAGTGTCAGGTTCAAGTCGACAACTTTTCAAGAGCGCCGTTGGTATCATATTGCAATAGTGCATCGACGTCCCAGAACGATGACTTCTAGTAAAGCAATTCTTTATGTCGATGGAGAATTTGCGGAACAAGTCAAATGTCAATATCCGGCTCCTCCGCCGCTTGCAAATGCTAGCACAGATAGTTTTGCCTCTTTCACCTCAACTAGTGCAAAGACACACCCAGTCCAGGCATTCCTTGGAACTCCGCAGGATCTTTCTACTCGCCTTGGGCGCGGCGTCGTCTTTTCTCGTTGGTCTTTGGCTTCCGCACATCTTATTGAGGATGTGATTAGCGATGACTTGGTAGCAGTTTACTATCGTTTAGGGCCACGATACAATGGAAATTTTCAAGACTGTATGGGATCGTTTCAAACGTATGAGGCTTCTGCAGCTTTGGGAATGCGTCAGGAGCTCATGCACCCAGGAAAGGAGGAAAATTCAGATATCCTCAACGCTATACGTGGAAAGGCTAGTGTATTAGTACCGGAGTCTCGCATCATACTAAGTATTCTACCCACTGCTATTCTGGGAGAGGAAGATCGGCTTAAAGGACCAGAATCTCAGCTTTTAAGGGGACTAAATAGGACAGCCTCAAACAACTTATTTCAATTTACGCATAATAGTGGTACCTCTGTAGCTATCAATGGATCTACTCCCGCAATCAATGAAGCGCTGACTAGAGCCCATGGCACTGCAATTCTAACAGGGGAGCCAGTTGTTATTGTTCCACAAGCCTTGGATGATGCAATGTGGAGGCTGGGAGGGTTCACCGCAATTGGACTGAAGCTAGTCGAAGGCGCCAACACAAAAGAAAGCATTGTTCGAGCTGTCGAAAATCTCTTTGAGAGCATTAACGCAAGTTGGCGTAACAGCGAGGCTATGGAACGAGAGAATGGCTACGCAATACTGGGCGCACTTCTGCGTGGCAAGATGGGTGCCGGGACTGTCATTTCGACACGGACGGGTGGCTCTGGCAACGCAAATATGAGCGAAGATGATCGCGACAAACTTGGGTTTCAACTACTGAGTTTGGTACTAGATTTCGTTGGCTATAGCCACGAGACACCTGAGGAATCATTTATCATAAACCCACTTGCATATCGGATACTACTTGTTGACTTTGACATGTGGCGGAAGACTGCTTCAATAACTCAACGGTTATATTACAAACAATTCATTACTTTTGGTGTTAATAGTAAATATCACGAGTTTAATTCCCGACGTCTATTCCGAATGCGTAAGTTTGTTGTACGTAGTCCCGTTGATTACCCTAGCTAATTCTCTGTAGGAATCGTGAAAAGATTTCTTGATGCTCTGAAGGCTGAATTATTCCCTGTGGATGTGTTTCCTTCTTTCATGGAAGCACTCACAAGTTTAGTGAAATGCAATATGACCGCCGAAGTCTTCCGCTCTCTTGCTCTTTTTATCACTTACGCATATCATAAGCCTACAAGTTCTGCTTCGAGGACGCCAAAGAATCCGGGACTGACGATTCCTGTACGATCTGGCACAATATCAAGAGGCCCAAGAAGACCAACCATCAGCACTGTGTTCGACTTGAATGAGATGGTCTCGCCGATAATGACCAAGAGACAGCTTGGTAATCGAGTGCTTGAAATGTACACGGAGCTTCTATGTCAGAAAGGCACCACGTCAAACATTCGAAAATTTGCTAGGACTGTGACAAATAAGGTATTTACCTCAAATCCAGTGTCATTGAAACTATTTCTAACCTTGTCAGTGGCTCTTACATCTTTTGACTGAAGATGATCCACAAGTCGTGGTCCTTGGATCGAAGATATTAGCCCGTCTCTTAGTTGTTCATGGGTCCAGCTATGCATCAAAATTCTCGAGTAAAACAGGAGGCTTTACTATTATGCGACATAGATTGAAGAGGTGGTGGGACATTCCAACACTGTGGCCTATTTGCTTTAGTATACTATTTGGGCATGACGTCGCAGATATTGATTTCGAGCAGCCATTTGAGCTATACAATCTTCTGGAGACGTTTGGCACAGGCAAAATTGTGTATCCTAATGTGCTGCCCGTTATTATGACGATGATGCAGCATGGTTTGAAAGATGTTCTACGAAATCAAGATGACCCTGACTCGCCACTTCATGAAAAGGGCAATTGGAAAAATCCCGACTCACCAACAGATACCCTTAAACCTCCCATTCGCCATAGATCGATGTCTCTCACAAGAGAACTCGAATCTCGACGTAAGTTAGTTGTTTCTTGTTTCACGGAAAATTACGCTAACCTAGAACAGAATCCCAGCAGCGTAAAAGAGAACGTCTGGTAGAGCAAGTTATCATTCTACACACGATCATTCGCTTTCTCGGGGACCTGCATAGCAAATCTCAAGATTTTAGGGACTTTGCCTTGTCTTCTGACTACGTCAGATATCTGCTTGCCGCCCTATTCCCCGTAGTAGTTAGTGCAGATGCTGTCAGTCCAGAGACGGAACTGAACTCTCGTGATTCTGCATTGACTTTCGAAGGCGACGACGTCATCATTAGACCGGTATCTCGCGTGTCACCTATGCCTACCCCCATTGTCCGGACATCCACGGTGGAGACTCTCCTCCCGCCTAGCCCCACAACTCTCAAAGCGAAGCCTCTCCGCCGGGGGTCATCATTTGTATTGCTAACAGCTCGCCCTTCAGAATACAGTCCATCTTCCGCTAGACTTAGCTTAGTCATGTCACCAAAGAAAAGAATCGCTACGCAGAAAGTCAGTAATGCAATAGTTGAAGGCATGCTAGAACTAGTTGTCAATGTCTTCATTGATCAAGTCATGGCCCGCAAAGAGTTTCCTGGATTTGGACTGTTTCTCAAGGTTCCTCCTGGATTTCAAGAACACCAGGCGTACTTCGAGTCATACGTCCTACGGAACATGATTTCCCAGCTTGGTACTAATATTCAATTGGACCAAAAGTCGATGTGGGAACCAAGAGTCATCCAGAATATGGCTCGTTTTGTCCTCCATATAGGCGAAGCTGTATTTGAAGGCTGGTTTATGGGCGGGGCTGAAACATTATTAGACTTTGCAGGGACAATATTGGAATACTTGGAGCGACCTGAAGTTTCTAAAATCAAAAGCGTCCGTCTATGCAGTCAAGCAATTGCTTCGATTAAAAGCGTTTTCCTTCGAGTCGTCTTACTTCGTCTATCCGAGCTTGATGTGCCAGAGGCTCCTGAGTCTGAAGCATTAGCCTTCATGGACAAGTTGCTATATTGGCAAACTGTGGTATTGTCAGCGGATGTGACTGAAGATAACTTTCTAAAGCTCATTTGTTACCAGCTATATGTGAAGTTAGTCGATGAAAAAGAAAGCATTCGCTTGGCCGCCGCGAACATTTGGCGTATATTGCTTGTACAGAAGCCCGAAGAAACGTCTAATATGCTTCGTCATGCTATGCCTGGCCAGTACAAATATCTAGACTCAGGTTTCAAGAAGCTTACCGAGTTAGATAATGAAACTTTTGCGGAGTGGGTTGATAGCTACAGAGCTGAGCTTGATGCTTTGTTCTTTGGTGCGATGTCTCGTGCCTGGGAAGATTTCGTCAATGCTGAAAATGAGAAAACCGAAGACACTCTTAAAAGCCGCGTTTCTAAGCGACGTGAAAAACTTAAGCAATGGCATGCAGATGATCTTAATGATGAAGATATATTGTTTCGTCATGATCTTGCATCAAACTTATGGATGAAGAATATCTATGCATCCGAACATCTCAAGCACCAAAGAGCACAACAGGATCAACAAGATAATTTCAGTTTTCTCGTTTCTACATTCTCCCGGATGGATCGAGAGCTTCATAGGCCTTGTGCAGTTTTTGATCGTGGTGTTCCCTCGAAGTGGAAGTTGGACAGGACTGAGGGTCGTAACCGTATGCGTCTTCGTATGGTGCCGGATCGTGCTGCTCCGACTTATGATTATAAACCGAAAAGGCGTCCCACGGAGACAAATACAAACGATGTTTTGCAGGTAAACACGAAAGCTGGCAGTCTTGCCCCCGCTCTGCAGCTTGATTCATCACCTAACTCTGCAGTATCTCCACCTAGAGACCCTGAGAGTCAAAGTGGATCGGAGGTGAAGACTGAGAATCCGTCGGAGGAAGAATCAAGCGAAATACCTGATAGTGCTGTTCAAGAAGAAGACTTCGAACTTGTTGATGATCCTAATGATCCTGGCGATGGTGATGATGGATTTGAGGATAAAAATCGAAAGGTCATGCGCAGTCTTCAAAGAGGAGATTCGGTGCAACATGTTTTTAATATTTCTCGAATTATCGGACTCGAGGCAGTTGAGGGTCTATTGATTCTAGGCAAAGATTCCCTCTACTTGATTGACAATGTCTTCCAAAGATCTGACGGAGAAATCGTGAACGTTGCGATGGCTCCCAAAGAGGAAAGGGATCCTTATTTACAGATGATTGCTGGTCACAAGACAAATGAGAAAACAACGCAAGCCCTCAGAACTGAGCAAGAATCGAGAAGTTGGAAGTGGAGCGACGTCATCAGTATTTCTAAACGTCGTTTTCTGTTTAGAGATGTTGCTGTAGAAGTCTTCTTCACAGATGGTCGTAGTTATCTACTTACAGCCATTTCGGCGACGCTTAGGGACGATCTATTTGCCAAGCTCTCATCAAAGGCTCCACATACCAGTGGTAATTCAGTTTTACCAAATCCAGAAGATGGTTGGCGTCTTGAGGCTCTTAAAGTATCGGATGACGCACCTGCTACTTTTGGTTCCAAATTTGGTAACATCTTCAATTCTTCGGCTTGGAACCCAGCAATGCGACGATGGGCCAAAGGAGAAATATCGAATTTTCACTATCTAATGCTCGTCAACACAATGGCTGGTCGTACTTTCAACGATCTTACACAATATCCTGTCTTCCCTTGGGTTCTGGCCGATTACGCAAGTGAAGAGCTAGATCTCAACAATCCTGCTTCATTCCGAGACCTTTCGAAACCAATGGGTGCGCAGCACAACTCACGTCAAGCGGACTTTATTGAGAGATATAAAACATTTGCGGAAATGGACAACACTACACCTGCCTTTCATTATGGAACCCATTACTCGTCAGCCATGATCGTTACATCATATTTAATCAGACTTCAACCTTTCGTTCAATCATACCTGCTACTTCAGGGTGGTAATTTCGATCATCCTGACCGATTGTTCTATTCGATCGCGAAAGCTTGGGACTCCGCATCTAGAAGTAACATGTCTGATGTGAGGGAGCTCATACCAGAATTTTTTTACCTTCCAGAGTTCCTTACGAATAATAATGGATACAATTTCGGTTTACGACAAGGAGACGGTGGAGGCATAGATACTGTTGCCCTTCCGCCGTGGGCCAAAGGCGATCCAAAAATATTCATTGCCAAACATCGCGAGGCTTTAGAAAGCCCGTACGTGAGTAAGTATCTACACCAGTGGATTGATCTTATTTTTGGTTGCAAGCAACGCGGAGAAGCCGCTGTTGAAAGTGTTAACGTATTCCACCATCTTTCATATCATGGTGCAAAGAACCTTGATACTATCGAAGATCCTGTCGAAAGACTAGCCACGATTGGAATTATTCATAATTTTGGCCAAACCCCTCATCAGGTCTTTACCAAACCTCATCAATCTCGAGAAGACATGCGTCAAAAACCAAGAAGACTTGATACCTCAGCCGAATTTCTAACACGTCTACCATTTCCCTTGATCGAAAGTCACGAACGTGTCGCATCACTCATTTACTCGGCCAAGTTGGATCGACTTCTTTGCTCTACAGCATTCCGCCTCAATCTTCCTCCAACGTATGATAAATATTTAGAATGGGGTTTCGCCGATAACAGCGTCCGATTCTACTTCAACGACTCCAAAAAGCTCGCTGGTCTGTTTGAGAACCTTCATCAAGGTCAACTATCTACAGTCATTTTTGCCTCTTCACAAACTCTCATCACAGCCGGTGAAGATTGTGTAATTTCTGCGCATACAATCATGACTTCTCCATCTAAACATGTTGATCTTCAACCACGCTCGTCTCTCTTCGGTCACAAAACACCAGTCACTACTCTTGCAGTCAGTAAATCTTTCAGTACAATGCTTAGCGCATCATCCGATGGTCTCGTTATTCTTTGGGATCTAAATCGCTTAGAATTCGTCCGCAAACTCACCCATGGTCGGCCTGTAGAATGCGCGCGGATTAATGATATAAGTGGGGACATTATGCTATGTCGCGGCCAAAAAGTTGCTCTTTATACCTTAAATGGTGAAATACTTCTCGAGCAAAATGTATGCGCAGATCTAGGACATGATGATTACGTACATAGTTGTGCATTCTACGAAGGTACTGGGAATGAGTGGCTGGAGAGTACATTAATATTCACGGGTCATAAGAGGGGAATAGTATGTATATGGCGAAAAGTTGTAGGTAAAATTAGTGGGAAATGGGAGTTGGAGTTGGTGAAGAGGTTGGATCATGTGGATGAAGTAAGGAGGGATGCTAGTGTCAATAGATCCACAAGCGCGCATGGGAGAGTCACGACGGTGAATGGAAATGTAGAAGCAGGTATAAGTTGTGTGGTACCGATGGAGAAGGGGGTTTATACTGGAGATGAAGACGGAAGAGTGGTGAGTTTTATTTTTGTCTTTGCTCTTTGCCTGATTATGGATGGAAACTAATCATGGCTTTAATAGTATGAATGGACATTAGTCCAACGCGAACGATAAAATAACCCTAGCGAAGTAACCCAAGGCAAGGCAAAATCACACAGCGAGCTATAGAATTTATTATATGTCATGATAACCCCATAAATAGGGCAGCGTGGCGTGGTATGGTATGGTCTCCGAATTAAATTTCCAATACCTAGAATCAAAGAATAAAAGACGTGATGATGAACTGGGAGGCGTAAGGCGTACTTTTCTTTCCATCATCAGTGCTTTTTCTCCCCCTCTTTTGGGAGCGCTTTTTTTAGGTTTCGGTATTAAAATGGAAATAAATACATGAATTAGTATAAATGCTCGCTGGTTTTTTTTTTCTTCTTTTTTTTTTCCTTCTTCTTCTGGGTTTTAGCGTAGCGTTTGTAGGTATGGATGTAGAATGTGCATAGATAGTTACCTAGGTAGTAGTGTTTGTGAGGAAGTAGATACATACATACCTACTACGTGATTAGATAGATAGATAGTTAGATGAATAAGATATCGGAAATGACGAATTATTTGATCTTTGTTTGGTTTTTTTTGGTGGGTGGATGATGGATGGATTGATACTCTGTATTTGATTGATTCAAGGCTCTGAGAGGTTATTTGTTTTTTTCCCGGCGTACAGTAAAACCTCTTTATAAGGATATTTTTTAGCTCTAAAATTAAGGATATTTGAAGGTATCCTCAGGTTTTTTTTTGCCTATAAAAAAAAGGAACCGAAAAAATCATCCTTATAAAGGTTTTGCTGTAGTAGCACTTCGGCTCAATTCCGGCAGATAAAACATACGCAGCTCGCCTCGCCACCCAGCCACTCATCTCATCCAAGAAAAAGACTAATATGTAATGTAATATCTTCCATTCCCAAGCACAATCCAAAAATAAACCCAAATCTTTATTTTCTTGCAGCAACTACCACACACTGTGTGAAAAAAGATTCAATTAGAAGTAGAAAAAAAAACAAAAAAAATATTCCGAATCCGGGAATCGAACCCGGGGCTACTCGGTTCCTGATCTCAACCGGACAGAAGAGAATTGAAAGCGAGTTATGTTAACCCCTACACTAATTCGGATATTGTTGTGTTTGTTGAAGGAGACGAGGAGTTTATTAATATATTGGTACACGCGTAGTGTGTTAAAGGAAATGGTGTGGGGTAGAGATAGTGGGGGGATGTTTATTGGAGGATTTTATATTTTAGAGGTGTGAGGGGTAGAGTAGACAAGAGAAGAAGAGAGGAGAGGAGGATGGTGGAATTATGTTAATTATCCGTTTGTGAGAGCTGGCTTGATACTTATGTTTATTAGATTGGATTAGATTAGATTAGATGTGCAGGATTGGAGTAGCCTAAGCAGGTACATATGTTTTGGGGTGGTAAATTTACTATGGTTACGAGTAATTACCCTAAATTAGAAATATGCTGATATCTCTTTGACCCTATCATTTCTATCATGTTTTATCACGAAGAAACTGTAGAATTGCATAGCAAGAAATCCATAACACATCATCCATCATAAAGCGGAAAATTTAAGTAAAAGTGAATAACTAATCATTAATTCATTAACTAAACATCTTCACGCCACAACCCCCATATTACATATTTACATATTTGGATTCTCACTCTCACTTCATTAACTAATCGCATCTCAACATTATGTTTTTTTGGATTCTCCCCTCCCTCCATCCATTCATCGCTATCCCCTTACAAGTAACTGGCATCAACCCACCACTCGTTCAAGTATCCACTTCCCAATACTGTCTCAATGGCAATGGGTGAAGCGATGGAAGAACTGAAGCTTGCTCGGGGTCCAGCGGCACCGGGTCCTGAGTTGTTGTATCTGGAAGGTGGTTAGTGTATTTCTTGTAGGAGATGAAAATGGGGAGAATGGATGAAGCGTCAAGATGACGACAGGATTGAGGCAGGGAAATGAGAAGATCTCAATGAGGGATATCGCAAAGATGGAGATGAGAACTTACTCTTCAAAGACAACGTGATCAGTGTTTGGGGTGCTAGTAGACCAAGTACTCCAGCCAGCAGCCTTAATGTTACTTCCCAAGTAGGTGTTTTGGAAAACGACTCTTGCATAGTCGGACCATGGGCGTCCCAAGTAGTTGTTGTTTGTAGCGACGGTGGAGTTGATGTTGTCCACGTTTGAGTTGTTAATCACATACCAAGATGGATTAGAGTCGGAGGAACGTCCGGAAGCTGTGATACTTCCACCGGCAATGGTACGGATATCATTATTCTCGAACCAGGCTTGAGCTGTTTGTCCGAAAATGAAATCGATGGCACCAACGACGAGACATTTGGCATAGAGTTGAGCACCGGTGTTGGCTAAGATGGTATCTTGATATCCTATGAATTGGGTTGCATAGTATCCTTGGTTTTTGGTATCTATGAACAGAGGAACTTAGTAATTGTGTCTAAAATTGAGGTGCATGGAGGAGATGCAATCCTAGCAAAAAACGTATTTCATGGTGTAGGGTAGAGAATAGTAAATCAGTTATCTTACGTGCAGAAATTGCGAGGTTTTGACCATTTGAGTTTACGTGCCCGAATGTGTTTTGGATGATGAGGTTGTAGACTTTGGTGTTCTTGTTCCATTGACGTAAAGTAGCTGTCATATCATCGTTGATAGTATTTAGGAGAGCAAGGTTGTAGGTAAGAGTGACTTGGTTACCAGCATAGGTGGTTGCATCTTCGGTGTAGCCCTGGATTGTAAGGTTGGATTGAAGGGCTGGGATGTAGACTTGTTCAGTGTAAACACCGGGGTAGATGAAGAGATATTGATTGGATGTGGTAGTGTTGGAGAGAGCATTTACTCCCTGCTGGAAGGTTTTGTATGATCCTGGTGTAGCACCAGTCTTGTCGACCACGACGGCACCGGATGGCGCAGAAGTTCTGGCGGCTGCTCGTGCCTCTAAGACTGGAGCGGCAGAGACTCCCCCTAGAAGGGTGGCAGCTAAGGAAAGGAGCGGGATAAGCGAGTACATGATCTTCGAGTATGCAAAGGAAGCAGTTGTTGTCTGAAGAAGTTTGGATGTCAAGAGAAATCCTCGATATAGGTACTTATATACTTCAAGCTATGTTATCTGTGATTGGTGCAGAAACTTGATGGAGATATCACCTGCACCGATGAAAAGGTGGTGGGTATTTTTCCGGAATGGATTAATGGATTATCTAGATTACCTCAATAGATGAAAAAGATAGTTTAAAGACAATAGTAATCAAGTGCTTTCTCTGATTTGTTGCTTGGGCATGGCTAGACTTCAAGTCAAGGGTTAGTTTTTCCGAGCTTGATGAATGAGGTCGGAGGGTGGAGATGTGTCACCGCGACACCGTTGTAAGAAATGGCCGGGCTGATGCTTGTAGCTGCAAGCCTTACTAGAGGATATCGGAGCAATTCCCTATTTCTGGGACAGGACCCTGATCCATCTCTCATTGCATGGCAGCCCACTAGCAGCTTTGCAGAGTGGAGAGCTACGACTCGCGAATAAGAAGCTGATATACTGTGCTAACGAGTCTTTGTCTTCTTCCCCTGCAGCACACATATTGAAATATGCACCTGATGCTGCAATGAGATGACTTGCTTCATCGTTCACTCAGTGTGGTAGTGCATCATTTTGTCTCACCGCCAGAGCTTGCGAGAATCAGTTTGCCAAGGTATTCTTTACATTGGTGTGTTAGTATAAGAACAAAAGTTTCTAAAACAAAAGTTTCTAAAACAAAAGTTAAATTATAACAACATACTCAAAATGGAGGGTCTAGATGATGCGAACTGGTCAGAGACAATTAAAAGTTTGGGTGTTCACCGGCTTTGAGCCTTGTGAAGTCTTGAGAGAAGCAAAAAAGTTCTACGACGGCTCTTTCCGAAGTTTTTCAATTTTCGTCCCACAAGTTCTCAACACCCACATTGAGGATGCGGCCGGTGAAGGATGATAGATGAACCGTTTGGACCCAGTAAAGGACACTAAACTTTAGAATTTTATGGGATTCTACTGGATTTGGGCAACTCCCGTTTATAAACCCACTTACATGGATTCAGCCGAGTTGTCCATATCCTTCTACTATAGGTTTACGTATGCACGGAGTTCATTGAGAAATGCAGGTTCAATCGCATCATGCGCATTTGATGGATGCTGTTGATTTAGCATGAGCGACTATTCGTCCGAATCTGATAACAGGATCGCGTGATTCCGTTCACTCACCGCGTTAGTGACATTCGATTCGAAGAACCGGTGTCGATTGAAAGTCGGTGACTGACTGCCGTCATTTAGAGGTTGTCCTCGGTGAGCTAGACGTCCTGTTTGTTGTCTAAATCATATCTATGACCGGTCCGCTATTATCCTATCAATATGTATTGTCTTCGACATTGATGAGATTTCATTACAAGCAGCTCCAATCTCTATGCTCAAGGACGAAGAAATACTCACTATCATACTTCTTCTCTGCGAGGTTAGCCCTTGCTATCTTTAGCCCATGGTGTTTTTGGTCGAGTGTCGGAAGTTTGATTCGGGACCCCACCAAAATTATTCTCCAGTTTTTTGTGGTTCTTGATGGTCAATTCTTTTCTTTATTTCGAAATCCCATCGTGAAGATAAGCAGAGCAGCCACGAGATACCGCCGGGGAATCTCCATTTTCGGGCTCAACTCCGTTTCCAAAAGTCCATCCAAGTGTACTCCGAGTGGATTCACTTCTAGAAGACAGTGCAAAACACGGTCAAACTCCATAAAAGTCGACGATTATTGATACTTTCCGTCTTCCGCCATATCCTTAATAACTACATCCCGTCCTTCTCAGTGCAATATCAACAAGCCCACGTGGGTGTTGACCCCGTACCGGCTCCCGCATTGCCTCTATCGGCTTTTAAACTTCAAGACATGAACTGCATATCCATGCTACTTGATGTTCGGAGCGGCGGAACCATTGGGCATTCAAAAATGTGGACATTCAAATCCACTCAGATATTGAGAATATCAAACATTTTGCAATAAATTTTTCTATTTCATCAACTATAGGGGCAAATCTTACGATAATGTAAAATAAGACTTTAAGCTGCTTTTTGGAGAAGCAAGCATTGAAAGTCTCCCTTCAGATGGTATATATTAGATAGTCCTGATATATTTCAGGGGAAATCCCAAACATCATTTCCTTCTTACTTGGCAGTATTGCTGCCAGATTCAAATTCACATATATAAAGTTTCCAAGTCCCGATACCAAGAATTCCGACCATCTAGGTGAATCAGCTGGGCACAAGGAGGCTATCTAGATTAAAACCACAAGAGTCGTGAAAGCCGTAAGGAATTTCAGAGTCAGGCATTCTAACTTTCCATTCATGGACTTGGCTCACGGGAGTTTATATGTAGGAGGAGGCATCTAGAATTGAAAGCCATGCCGGTCCTGGTTTGCTCAAGGTGTTCATCCCATCTCAAGCTACTATATATAGCTACTACGAATACGAAAACAATTAACTCAATTCGCACGCTCAGAAAACATATACTCTGTCAGATCCAATAGGCTGGTGAACATACATCCACTACCTTCATGATCTTGAAATAATTCGCAGTTTTCTAGCCTTCAACATGCACTCTTCGGAAGTAGATTTATCAAAAACTTGCTTTACTTTCAGGTAATATTTTGTTTCAGATGACGTTGATTCTCTCGGATTAACCACTTTTAATCAATTTCAAAGGCTATTCAACGCATATAAATTAGAAAAATAAAACTTTAAATGCATCTCAGTTTTCTGTATACTTCGACCTGTCAACTTAAAGTTCCAAAGAATCACGAAAGTGTTGCAGGAACCCCGCGTAAGGTTCTTTCTAAGAATGGTAAAGGGCACCTGACCAATATCTATCCGTATTACAAACACGGAGATAATAATGACTCGATGTTTCCTCCAGAAAACTAGGTACTGTAATATTTGCCTATATCTTATAGTTCACTCTTCATGCATTCAGATGCTCTTGGGCATTTAGGCCATCTCAGACATATGAAACTTTCAAACTTTCAAACCATTTCAGATAATCACCTCATACAGACGTCATCTTGCGTGTATCTCAAATGGATTCTATCAACCTAGCCAAGGATAATCTCTCCAACCCCCTTGAATATCACCTTGAAGAACCTATTCAGCATCCCAGAATCAAAATCAAATGAGCAGTACCTTGCGCCGCCCACGCATGCGTATTCTCATCTTACCCATCATCACTCCTCCGAGTCTTTCCTTCCAAGCTTCTCTCCATACCTCTCTCAAACCCATCATCAATAACACACTTGCAGTCCCCCGAACCAACTTTTCAAAAGCCCCTTTAGTTCTATTCAAACTTCCCCGCATTTCAAATCTGCATCTCATCTGCATCTGCATCTCTTATTCCTACCCGTCACTATCGCGTTCTCCCAGTGTCACCCTCAATAATCCGTTACCCTCCCGCAGATCCTAGTCCCTCCCGCACATCCTATCCTCTTACATTCTCACCCCATATCTACAACCTACATATATCACTAGCATCAACAAACACAAACACAACCCCACTACAACTTCTCCTCCCCCCTCAATCCACTTCGCTTCACTCTCTCCCTCTATCCCATAAAACCCAATCCACATCCCCAGCATCAATCACCAGTATACCAAGCCAGTCGACCTCAAAACAAAGCCACAAACCACAGCTTCCAAATTAAACTAAGCTAAACTAAACTTTTATACAATTTCCCATCATCAATATCCACAAATGAACAGAACACCTCTAACTTACACATTATAAAGGCTCATCCGATGAAGAACCTAATACAATATTGATATCAATACCTCTCTCTCAAAGTCAATTCCTATCTCAAATTATCATTCTACTCTTTCCCCATCTCCCCATCTCCCATCTCCCATCTCCTCCACCTTCTCCGCCAACCAACTCAGCATACCCATCCCAGACAAACCCCTGTTCAATATCAAACTCCCAACACCATGTGGTCATCGTGTGTATCTACATCCGCATCCCCATCAAAAATCAATCCCCAACACCCAAACACCCCAATCATCCAACCAACTCCTAGTACACAAGATAAAACTCAGATAAAATTCACAAGAGACGTATTTCCCAATACCATATCTCGCTTCTCACACCTCACACATCATGAAATATTAAAAAAAAATCATACACACGAGTAGAAAAGACGAGGACATATCTTATAAATATTCAAGCTCTTACATAGTGTACAAAATGGCAGGATCCCAGAAAAGAAAACCCGCGCAAAAACCAAAAAAAATAACAAGGGGAGCTTTCAAGACCAAAAGTTAATGAGAAGCGAAGGCATAGTAAGTAAATGATCAATAAGGGAGAGAAGAATATGAATATCTAGATTGGTATACACAGGTATGCACAGTATGTACACCTTAGCTCTGTTGGATATTAGCGAGTTTGAGGATGAAAATAATAGCTATGTTTTACTTTATTGGATTGATGTAGCAAGAACTATGAGCTGGAGCTTAACTCGGAAGGAACATTTGGAAGATTTATTATTTTATTGTTTTATATATGTAAGATATTTCAAATATTCAAATGTAACAGACACTCGCTTGACATATTCAGACAACTGGCATGATGCGAAAAGAAGGTACTTGCTACTAATTATCAGACCCGTAAACCTCCATATAATCCTTACCATTTCCTCCATTCTCTTCAATCTCGCCATGTAAACTCCGAAAACCTATTTCCAGTTCAGCCTCCCAGAATCATTGTTATGACCAACCCTTTGGTAAGATCCAAGATCACGAATCCCTTTCAATACCTGACTCCTTTCAATTTGTTACTTATGCTTTATCTTCCTTGACAATATCTTCGTAAACTGGAGGTGGGCCTTGATGTTGAATTAGACCTTTGTCCTCCTCGCTACCTTCCTCAGCAGCGAGTTCTTCTTGTTGAACCTTGGTGTATTGGCTTTGACATTCTCTACGGAACAATAGACGCCACATAAAGATAGCAAGGTGACCAGCTATCATACCAACAAGACTGGCAGTGATTCCAGCAACGACTCCAATGATGACTGGAATAACGACGTGTAGGACAACACCTCGCAAGAATCTGGTGAAACCGTGGTGTTTGTGAGAAAATCGATGAGGTCTACCATGGCCGCCATGATGACCATGAGGACGTTGATGACCATGACCCTGAGGTCGGTTGTTGTGAGAAGTTGGGTGAGCTTTGCCACCACAGCCTTTCTTAAGAGCTGACAGTTTATCTGCCATAATCGCTCTCCATTTGCAAAGCATCGTTGTACATTCTTGTCCATCAGTGGTAGGATTAGTTGGATGGCTTTTTGGTGGTGATGGTGTAACTTGGGCGTCTCCAATCATCAATTTTCCACTTGGTGTTGTAAGAATCTTGAGTTCGATATTATCCACGGTATCCACGAATGTATTACCAACTTCGATGATTTCAAGAGTAGCGATCAACAGATCGATTTCATCTTGCTTGGAATATGATATTGGCTTGTGGATGCGTAAAGCATAACCTAGGTCGGGCTCTGCAGCTTGAACCCAATTGCCCTCTGACGTTTTGATCAGTTGTGGGGCTGTAAGACGTTCGAGACTGGATTCCATATCGATGGGATAGAATTGGCGTCCGTTCAGGAGAACACGATCAAGGTCATTATCGTGTGAGACTGAGAAGTTGAACAGGAGTCTATTTAATCCCTTCAAATCGTGTCGACCTCCTCGTACATCCTGGGCAGAAATTGGACAGCCAGGGCAATCGACAGCCAGCATTCTACCCTCCGCCTCGATGGCAGCATCGAAAGATAAGGCATTCACGACATCGCTATCAGAACTGGAGATGGTGGGAGGAAGTAGAAATGCTTGGCTGATGGTTGCGAGTGTTACCCCCGCTCCGACTGTGATGAAGCGCATAGTGAGGTGGATCGTTGGACTGGGTATATCGTGGGGTTGCTGTTTGTGTTGAATGTCGTGAAAGGAAATATATGTTCTCGAGAACCAGTAGACCTGCTACTTAATTATGAGGTCTTTTGGGATGATTTTTGCTGTGGAAATATGTGGAATTTTGCGAAAATAAATGTGAGTGAATCAGTGTAGGTGTGTTGTGTTGGATGGTGGAAAGACGAAGAGTGAGTTATGGTTTCACATCGAGCCTGAGAGTCTCAAAGGGTCGAATTGAAAGGAAGCGGCGGGATCCACTAATGGTACACAGCCTCTACCTAGGTATTTCGGCACATGTTTTATTAATAAGTGAGGCTTGACAGACCCTATGTTGTGGCTGATTAACACGTGACACTTGATAAGGAATGATTACATAATCGTTATCAACAAGCCAAGCGAGCATAGGAGGCAAATAACTTCCGGGTCACCGATCCAATTCGACACAGAGGAAATCTCACGATGCATGTTTCTTCCTTGTTGGGCCTTGTGCTGCTGTGATGTGTACTCCGTCATGTACAAAGTACGTACAGAGGACAAAGTACCTGTCGGCGGTCTGTGTCCTCTTGCCTGAACCTGGAATGTTGAAGTATTTGACCTCTAATACTTCTTTTCTGCCTCAACAATCGCTCTTTGGATGATTCTTTTTCTTTTACCATTTTTGCCACTGTTTTCTCCATATCTTTTTCTTGCTTTGGACATTTAGCTTCTATATTCCGTGCATTCGGTGTAGCAAAACTCGACAGCAGCGAGACTGACTCGTCCAAGCAGCAAGTAAACCCCACTGAAAATCCTAACTGTATCCATTCTTGGTGGGGAGAGTGGAAGCTGCACTGTCAGAGATGATGTCAACAACCCTTGGTACATGAAATAGGTAGGTAGCTATCATTTCTGCTTTCACTCCTCATTCAAGTACCAGGGACAATGCTCAATACTTCGTCAAACTAAATAAGTATCAATTTTCTTGGAATCCTTTTCTCTTCACAAGAGCATTCACTGCCATACAGATTTTTATTTTCCAATTGAACTTCCACAAATCTATTTTGTATATCTTGAACTATTCAGTACACTCTTTCTCTAGTTCTTCCCAATCTCTCCATCAGACAGGACGCCTGAAGACCATATAGCTTGGTTGCTGTCATTTACGTACTTTCTTCCTCGTTGGTGTTAACAGCTTCAAAATTATATTGATAATGTTTCGAACACAACTTCTTCGAAATACAGCTCGTGCTGCCAGAGCTTCAACAAAGGCCACTTTACCTCGCACATTACCAGCTTTATCTTCGAGACCGATCCACAGCACAGCTTCCCTTCGTGAGAAGATTGACGATCCACTACACGAAGGTTCCTTTGCCCGAACCGATTCCTCTGTGCATGTCGAGTATCCAGAAGAGCATGAATTGCCATCCAGTAAACCGGTACAAGGCAGAGGTGGACTCCATTTCAAGCGTACACTTGCATCCTTCTCTCTAGAAGGTAGAGTTGGCGTCGTCACTGGAGGTGCCAGAGGTCTGGGACTTGTCATGAGTCAAGCCATGGTTATTAGCGGTGCTGATATTGCAATTGTCGACATGAATAGTATGTGCCATCTAAAATATATTAATGGCAACATTTTGCTAAAAAGACAATAGAGGAGGAAGCCGAAAAGCAAGCAGGAGAACTTGTTGCTTCATTCAAGAGAGAAAACCCAGGATCAGAAAAGTAAGAACTTGATTCTTTTTCTAATATGGTATCACGAAGGCTTACCAATCGTTTTAGTGTTCCTAAGGTTACCGCTCATTATGCAGATGTCTCTTCCCAAGAATCCGTCGAGGCTGCCATTGCCGAAATTATCTCTCAGCACGGAAAAATTGATAATTTAGTGACATCAGCTGGGTTCACAGAGAACTTCGAGGCCATCAATTATCCAATTGACCGAGTACGAAAATTGTGGGGTGTCAACGTGGATGGAACATACTTGTTTGCAATTGCGGTTGCAAAACACTTGATGGAGCGTAAGGCTCCGGGAAGTATGGTGTTTATTGGCAGTATGTCCGGTGCCATTGTCAATGTTCCACAACCCCAAGCGCCGTATAACGCAGCCAAGGCTGCTGTCCGACATCTTGCCTCATCGTTGGCTGTAGAATGGGCTCACGCTGGCATCCGAGTCAACTGCATCTCCCCCGGATATATGCTGACTGCATTGTAAGATTGAACCCCAGAAAGACCCCGTGGGGGTGCAAGTTTTTCATACAGCCAATGCTAATTACGAAATTTAATAGAACCAAGAAGATTTTGGATGAAAACCCAGATTTGAAGAAGCAGTGGACTTCCCTCATTCCTCAGGGTAAGATGGGTCAGCCAGAAGATCTTATGGGAGCCGTTACTTTCCTCTCGTCAGATGCTTCTAATTACGTTACTGGAGGTAAGAACATTCTTCTCCCACATCGTTTGAGTCAATTTGCTAACAAGATCTGCAGCCGATTTACGAGTAGATGGAGGTTACACCCTCACTTAATGGATCCTCATTCTTCAGCCGGTCATCAAATATGTTTATAGTGCACTTTCTTATGTTCACAAAAGCATAGATTTCGAACCCGAGTTGAGGCTGGCTTATAGCTCCTTCCTCTTCCAACTCGGCTTAATGTAGCATGAAAAGATTTATGAAATTTCTCACAACAGCAGACATGAGAATTTCCATTCAACGTGACTCGGATTACTGCACCTTGTCATGTGTATTACTTGCGTAATGCCTCAGAATGCTTGTGATTCATTATGAAATCACGTATAACTACACTCTCTACGTCTTCCGTTCCTTGAATAAATTTACAATGTATAATTACGTTCTAGACTAAAACATTGTATTCCGTCTATTCCCTATCTCGTCCCATCATATAAGATTACACATGTAGCGTAATATAGGTAAGGTTAGCACTGATTAACTAGGTACAAATACCAAAGTATAATTACTCTCTATATTTGTTTTTGGTGAAAAATGAATTCGTGAATTCATGAATCTTGATAGGAAGTCTGAGGACGGGAGAGTTGTGACTCTTTTTGAGTTGGGGTTGCTGAGGGTTATAGGGTTATGGGATAGGATATGATAGGATAGGATAGGATGGTGCGGATGTGGTGGGATGTGGTTTGGAGGGATGGGATGGAATGGAATGGAATAACTTGGGTTGGTAAAGGAGGATGAGGGGAGGAATTTGGGGTTAGCTTGCATGATTGATGAGATGTGATGCGATGCGATGGGATGCGATCGATGGGTGGATCGTGTTGTAATACCTTTTATATGGTGGATTGAAGGTGTAGATATAAATACAATATTCAAAAGATAGATAGAATTCTTCGTTTCGTATAGTTTTCCTTTCCTTTCCTTTCCTTTTGTTGGCCACCGGGGCATATTTTGCTTGCTTGCTTGCTTGCTTGTTACTGTTTGCTATATCCTGAGTGAGCGCTCATCTTATATGGTTCCTGGGAATAAGGAGGGAGGTACTCATCATCAGAAGTAAAAATGGATGATTGTGTAGGTAGAATAAAATAGGAGATCGTTGAGTATTTGATTTGATATTGATCGGCTTAGAGGATTACAGAGTTGGAAGATGAAAAGAGAAAGAAAAGGAAGGAAAGAAAGAAAGAAAAAAATTATAATTAATTATATTGTAGTTTGATTTTTTGATGTTTGAAGCTGGATTTGACTTTATATTTAAATTTAAATATAGTTCTAGATGTAGATAAAAAAATGAATATTGGATTTAGTTTTGAGGATTTGAGTGTTACGACGGCTATCTTCTACGCCGCGTCACATGACTAAACCAAGGTAACGTGACGAAGTCACGTTATGGACCGCTGCGCGGTCCTGACTAGCCATAGACATGAAGGTCTATATAATCAAGATGGATTTCCTTTGTATAGAGCTTCGTGCTCAAGATCAATCATTTAGTATACTCTACTATTAGTTACGAATTGCATACCATTATTGTCATTACTTAAAGTCCCTGCTTGACGCCTAGTTATAAACCACTTCGAGAGCCTAGAGCACTTCCACGTGATCTAGACGGCAACCCTCGTAACATTGAGGATAATATATATAAAGTATATTATTGATTATTGAATAAAAATTGAATTCGGATTTAGATTTGAAATTAAGAAATAAATAATTATTTATATATAAAATCTTAATTAAAAAATCAAAAATTATATATTTTTGTTATTATTTAAAAAATGTTTAAATATTATTTATATTTATTAGTTTTTTTTAAAAAAATATATATTTAATTAATAAAAGAAAAAATATATTTAAATATTTATCACCTGATATAAAACATTTTATACTTTCAATATATATATATAAACAATTAAACAAATTTAATTTTATAATCTACAATTTACAACAAGAAAATCAAAGATGACGAAGTAAACCCGACCTCTAGTTTTCTATCACGAGTAATCAAAGCTCATCCAAGTAAGCCCAGCTCAAATTCATGCGATAGCTACTTAGTACTAGTCAGATTACAGGTATCTAAATAGGTACCTAGGGAGGTATTGATGCCCAAAGCCAGGCCTATGAATTGAAGCTTGCAACAACTAGCTAGCTTGTAGCTAGACCCAAAGACCGGAGACCGAGAAGCAAAAAACACACGTTTCTAGAAGCATTGAAATAGGAAGGAAGCTAGAAGGATAGAAGGATGGAAGGATTTTCTTTCTGCGTTTTTCTTGGTCCGAGTTACTTGTGAAGTGAGACACTTGGTGGAGCATAGAAGATGGATGGGCCGGCGTGGTAAGGTATGGAAGGAAAATATGTGCAAGGGCCGGCTTCGCGGCATAGCTCTGGATGTTTTCTTCCCCTGAGTTTGCTTTTTTTTTTTTTTTTTTTTTTGCTTTACTTTCCTTGCTTGGTTGCTTTTATTTCTGTTAGGATTTTGGTGGTATGGTATGATCTTGGAGGGATTTGGGCTCATTGTTGGGTTCTTTTTTCTTCTTCTTCTAAGACATTAGAGAGTGGTTTGGTTGATTGGTAGATACTTTTGTGGACTCGAGATATTTATTGAGAGCCTCGAAAACGATTTGAAACATGCGGGACGGGTTGGTTGGATATGAAAGAATGCTATTGTTCGCCTGTTCGCCTAGGGATGCATATCAAGAGTCAAAAGTGATGAATGAGGCTTGAAGCTCGAGTAATTCCCAGAGGTTTGACGTATGGTTTATCCTGTTTTAGTACGACACTAGGTAATTATTTCATCGTTGTTCGTTTGTAAATGTAAGTCATGTGGAGTCATATAGAGTGGGGTCCAAAATCCGGGGGTTTGGTAACTTTGGTTAGAATATTAAGATGCAATATAAAAAGTTTTATAAGGAAATCAGAGTATATCTTGGTTCAGATATCTCAATTCTCTCCGTCCCTTTCCGTCCTCTCTAGGATTAATGTAAATGGTCGTACAAGATCACAAGAAGTTGTTTGTTTTTTTTGAGGGAGGGTCTCGTGATGCTTAGTTACTCTAGATTTGTTAGATATATTAGGGAAGTACAAAACATCATACAAATATCATCCATCTCCGGACCAGTAACAATGAGCGTCACACGGCGTTTCCTTAAATTGAGGCGGAGAGATAAAAAAAAAGGTCAGATGTTCATAAACGGTTCCGTACTTGGAAATCGGAAAGCCTTCCGCGACATTTCTGAAGTCGCAATGTATAAAAGCGTGACGGAAGCTACATTGAAAAGGATCGATTAGGAAGGTAGGTAACTTTTTGCTGTTGTGCTGATGAGAGCTGAGATTTGTTGTCGCATGGAGAATGCGTGTTTGTTGGGATTATTTCCTTGGATGGAAAGGATTAGCCTTGTCTGATTCGTTCCTTTTGCCTCTTTTGCTTTTGCTTTTCCCTTTACTTGTCTCGAGCTTGCGTGCTGGGTTCGGAAAAACCAAGCAATGACTCTTTCGTGATCAGTGATTAGATGCGCTTTCCCACGGTAATGCAAATACCAGAATCCCTCGATGGCGGTGAGTCCGGATATTTGAGTAAGATTGAGTAAGGTACGGTACAGAGTCTGCCAGCTGTAAGACTTATAAGACAATGCACCATGAGTATAATACAAATGCGAGACTGACAACGAGGGAACTAAGATTCGTGTCGGTAGATTGTCGCTGCTCGGGACGGTTTCAAGGCTAGAAACCGGCCTCGCCTTGTATCCCGTCCATGATCCTTTGCCTTGTGCATCTATGCATGTCGTAAACCCCTGAATGTACATGGAGCAAGGTAGTACTGTAACTTGGTATTTTGCCGGTTCCAGAAGCAATATTAGAGGTTGTTATCGATTTATTCGATATAACAATACAATTGCAAAGTGGTATTGAAACATATGTAGAAGCAGACATTGAGCCGTGTCTGCTACAGCAACCAAAGATGCGAAAGTTCTATATTGGGAGAAAAAGATGGAGATATTCGTGTGTCCATCTTATCTCATCTGATCTCATCCTCTTAACTTCACCTGCATCGATCTTCCGATGGACAGGTGGTATTATAAGATTATGTATAACATCTCCAGACTTTTCCGCCGTGTAAGGACAGAAATGTATAACGGTACAACCTCATACTGTTTGTAGGTTGGCTAGATTCTCCTTTAGCAATTCATAAGTCACGAGTCATTGCAACTGCCACTCAACACGGCATGACTTTGTGTTGCTTGTGAGACTAGGATTTGGATAGAATCATAGAGATCTTCGGGCCCATAAAAAGACTTTCGGCTTCGTCACCAAAATAAGGTGGAAGAAGCTTTCAATCGATGTTGTTATGACCATGGATACAAATGAAACAAAATTAAGAGATATTAGAAAGGATTCAGGTGAACTGACTTATAGTGTATTCTTGGTAGTAAGAAATGTATATATATATAATATATTTTATATACTCGAGTATATTTATATATAAACGAAATAGCTCGTTCACCAGTCCTTATGACAATTGAAGGTTCTTGGCAAAGAGAAAGAACATACATGAGTGGTACCGGTAATTCAAGGATGTTTAAGCATCCTGGTGATCCTGGAAAAGAGGCAACGGTTTTTTTTATTTACGGAGCACACCTCCTCCTCCTCCCTTACCTTATTCT
Organism: Sclerotinia minor; assembly: GCA_025389075.1. Taxonomy (NCBI): domain Eukaryota; kingdom Fungi; phylum Ascomycota; class Leotiomycetes; order Helotiales; family Sclerotiniaceae; genus Sclerotinia; species Sclerotinia minor. The sequence goes on from QRFH01000007.1 coordinate 1,514,446, forward strand.
ATGTCTTCTTTTCCAATATCTCTCTATCTCGGCCGCATTATATCAACGAATCACGGTATCGATGATTTCTCAAATCTCTCCATGGGGAAGCTAAGCTGATGGCCGAGTAGAATTAATAAGGATCAAGGAACCCTGGCTTGGGCTTAAGTTCTGTATTAAGCATCAGCACCGGCTACTCCCTTTAAGGTTCCCACCGTTTTACTCCGTAAATTTGATTAAACATAATACCCGTTCAGAACAAGAACTGATTGTTTTGTGAGCGTGTTTCAAAACAGTAAGAAGAGAGAGAGGGAGGGAGAGAACCGCGAGAGAGAGAACGAGAGAGAGGGAGAGAGAGAGAGAGAGAGCAAAGCAATGCAATGCAAAGCAGAGAGGAGGGTTAGCCTCTTTGTTACATAAATTCCCGTTCGTCACATTGCCATTATTTACTCGAGATCCTCTTCCTCTTCCGATAACGTGTATCTTTATACAACAGTAGTGTACCGTCTATACATGATGTAAAAGGCCAACTCAAAAAGTCTCAAACAACGACCGCGGCCTTGTCATCCACATCCACTTTATGTTTGATCTACCAAGATCGAATCTATTTCGAATCTTATTTCATCCAAATCGGTGTTGTCTATCCATCATATCATCCATATACGTAGGTCCTTTTTGACTTACCAAACTTGTCCCCTGCCAGGTTTACATTATTACAACAATAATAAATATCCTTCCTTATTGTAATAACTCTTTTGGTTTCCCGAGTCTAATTGCCGACCAGTGAACCGCAGTCTCATTAAAATCCTTGGGCTAATCATCTAAATTAAGGATTTCGAAAAGTTGACCTATTCTAGGTGTTTACAACCAGCTACTACCTACCTGCCCATCTACTCTACCACCTGTACGGATTATACAAGTACAGTACCTGTTCTAACGGAGATCAGAACATACCTACCCACCCACCCACCGTACACTTTTTTTTTTCGGATTTTACGTGCGTGCTCCATATCTACATACCACTCTACTGCACGAAGCCAAAGCAGTGTCAGTCCCGTGCACGTTATTCTTTCGACCGGAGGAGAAAAAAAATTAATTAATGATTTGATTTCATAATCCTCATACTCACACTGCTTGTACTTTATCCAAACCCAATGGAAAATTTTATCTCCTCAGCTCAAACCTTTTCCTTGATGGAAAGTTAATAAGTTGCCCTTTCAATGCAGAACGATCGATCGATATAAGTCGGAGCCAAGTCAATGTCTACGGCCAAAGATTCACCCCCTCACATATAATTTCCATTCACTCAACCATACTCTCGTACAGCTGAGGGGGAATATCATATTCCAACTCTTTCGATTTTAGCTGTGCGAACTGTGAACTCCCTCACATTCATTCATACATTCACACATATTCTATTCACATATTCAACAAAACCTCATTCCTCGGGTCAATTCCGAGCCAGTAAATTTTGTCAATTTTAACCAACTCCTTGGTACGTATAAATGATACACATAACAAAACCTTAATTGGCCCTTCATCCTCTTTTCTTTTGCATTGGGAATCGAATAAGAAGCTTTGAGATACTTCCAAAATCAGTTTTATTTTGAAAAAAAGTTCAGAGACTAAAACTCATACTATCTTTCTTAGCTTCACTAGCTTTTTCCCCCATCATCACCAATATCCTGGATCTTCTTCTTCATCAACCTTGGTCCTTGTCCCTTTACCGAATTACTTGTTACGAAATCCCGTCCCTTTTTCCAGACTCAGCCAAACCTCAATATTAAGACAAACCTTAATTCCTTACTTTGTTTTTCAGCTTTCTTAGCTGTAAAAGCCGTCTTCCCAATTCACAGTGACGCAGCAACTTCTAGGTAGGCTAGCCGCCTGCCTCAGAAGAGCTGCAGTCACTCAACAACTTTCGGTTCTGGCGACGTTAAGAGGATGGCGTTGATATTGCCAAAGGGCATTGTGGTCAATTCTCCGCAAATTGGAAGCACCATTGAGAAATTCAAAAATGATCCTTTAGATCTTGCCGACATTGCCAGATTTTGGAAAGGTACTTTGCATCTCTTGATTCAAACTAAAGTATGAAGCTGATGGTCTTCTAGTTTACACTACAACAAAACGGAGACTGCTCGATCCCACGGCTGAACGTCTGGAGAATTACTGGTGGCGAATATGGGGAAGTCGACGACGAGAGCTGGATGCTTCAACCGTTGCTCGACTGTTCGTACACATTTCAGAGGGTGACACTGTTGTGCCACTCAGGGGACCACCCAATCGTTATGAGCGTGAAGCGCCAATGGTATGCAAATCTGTTAATAGGCCATGGAGCTATATTGATTTGATGATCAGAATAGTGTAGCCTACATTGCGAAAACCGCCTCGACTACCTCTGTTGCTCGTGCCCGCAACGAGAGCCGACCACGTACCACACCGACATCAGTTGCCAAGACCTCTGCGCCCATGCCACCCCCAATACTGAAGAAGACCCGAGGTCCTTCTGGAAATGGTCCACGACCGACTGCGCGCTTCATATCCCCTGCGGCTTCAGAAGATGAGTCGGATAGCACAAACAAGCAAGTCACAATACAATCGCCTCCACCACAACTTGAGCAGACGACTACCATTGACGAGAAGATTGAGAAAGAGAAGATCGATAAGAAGTTGATGCCTGCCCCTGCAAGTAAGAAATTCGTTGCTTCGGCTGCTAAGAAGAAGAGACCAGTCGTTGTCAGGCGGCAGAGTTCGCAAACCTCACAGTCCTCGAATGATAGCTCAGCGAGACTTGCCGGTGGACAAGGACAGCAAAGTAGGAATTTGGGAAGGCCGCCTCCGCTTTCTGTACCACCCATCAGAAATCAAAACACGCAGGAAAATGTTGCAGCGACGCGATCTACAACTTCACCCACGAAACGCAATCCCTCAAAATTGGCAGCTCCTACTCGGGGTGGCTCGCGCAAACTCGCAAGCACTCGTGAGGAAATTTTCGAGGTAGAGCCAGCTAAGCCAACTCAGACTGTTCAGACTGTTCAGCCAGTCCAGCCAGTTCCCCCCCCTCAGCCAGTTCAGCCAGTTCCGCCTGCTCAGCCGGCTCCTTCGAATGACCTTCAGACACTGGTGAACAATCAGGTTCCCGCGCAGGTGGTTGGTGAGGCAGAGTTTAAAGTGCAAAGAATGCTTCTCGATAATATTAAGACAGCTAGCATATTACCACCCGGACCCCCTAGTCCAGATTCTCAGGCATCAATCACGTCTAGGGATTCGAGTAATGGCAAACCCCCTGGTTATAGGAAGACAAGTGGAAAGCACCTATTACAACAACAATCTAAGGGTATGGTCAGCTCGGCACCAACATTGACTGATGCCACTGGTCATCTTGATTTGGGCAATGGTAGTCAAAATACAACAGTACCTGCATCTCCAGAAAGACCAGGCAAAGGCAAAGCTCGGACTCTTATGAAAGATCTCTTCACAAAGAAATCAATGCCACAGGTAGCACCGTCTAGTGCTCAACCAGTGAGCACACCGCCAGGGTCTCCAGGGCATCTAAGTAAAAGCAAGTCACAGCTTTCACTCTTGCTTGAACGAGATCAAGCGAGGAGCTTAGAATCTAAGGCATCGCCGATCCATAAAGGAAAACAATCGGTGAAATAAATTTACATGCGATATACGAGAAGATTAACGCATAGTTTGTACATATATGATATGTTTGGGGGGGGGGGAGGAGCATGATACATACGATGAAGAAAAGTTATTCCATGGCGCATCGTTTCTGTTGTTGCATTAGAGGCGCGTTTGGAACAGGATTGCTATTGGTGTCATGGTTTTAAGGGTCGATAGGTCGCGAATCTGGCTACGGAGTTTTGGGAAATGATTGCATTTGGGAATGGAGCTTTTGAATTACCCTTAGGGGGCTTATTTTCATGATGAGCGAGGACATCGGTATCGGTCGTATACATACAATAAAAGTAATTCTGGCTGGTGAGCCTGTGCATGTCTGTAATAATGATAAAAGTATAAAACTCTTTGAACTCGAACTATCTAAGCATGTTCATGTCGCAATATCTTTGAGGTACCCCTTGAGTATTTATGTACATGGACTTCTTACTTTCCTAATTGACTCCTTTGCATATTAGATGTATATCCGATTGGAAGATCGGATAAAGGCACCCGAGTTTCTGTCTCTGTACGGAGTAGTTAGAGATTTCTTGTAAGTTGTCATACTTCACACCTCTTAGGTTTTATTTACTACGATATTAAAATAGATAAACGCGGGAGGATTGGGATGCACAACACATGTACAGCGTTTCTGACGCAATGATGTAACGTATATAAGGTTAACGTATAACATATAATTAACGTATAATGTACAAAAGGGGTATGCTGTACGCGATGTGTTTCCTACCCTATCTGTCTGCATATATATAGCACTAACTCCTAACCTACTAGGAATGAAAATTCAATGTTGTGATTCTTCATTGCGGCTCTGGTTATTTTATATATATTTTTATATGTATACAGTACGATATCTGATTTATTACGTCTACTAGATCATTTATATTTATCTATTTATTCATTTCAAGACGATGGATCATTTATTCATTCATTCATTCATTTATTTACTTACATTCATATCACAGCTAGCTAGCTAGCTAGCTTTCTAGGTAGAAAGGTAGGTATACAAGAATCAGCTCCTTGATCATCCATCATCAATTCAATCCATCAGCAATCTTTGAGGTAACCTCAACTCACCAATAACTAAAGTTAAACAATCTCAGTGTTCATTTCATGGATCTTTCTACCTTGATCTCTTCGTATCTTTTTACTTCTTGTTCTTATATCTTATTGTACGACGTATCTACCTAGTGTCTAGTATCTAGTATTCCGTTTTAGTGAATGGATGATATATATATGTAGTAGGGAGACGAGAATATAAATATATATGGATAATACGAGATTTTCTTATTGGGGGATCTCATTCCTGGGATCGTGGTTGATGGAGTCGGTATACGATATGGGTACCTTTTTTTCTTTTCTAATCATAGAAGTACTGGTCGGTAGGTAGGTAGGTTTTATTCCAATGTCGTTTGTTCACGGCACAGTGAATTGATACTCAAGTATGATTGAGTGAATCGTGTAAGACGCCACATTCTTTCAATACAAGCTTGCTTGACTCAGAAGATGAGATGTTTGTCTGCGGCAAAGTTATCCGTTGACGTACTTTGATACCCCTTACATTCTTTATTACTATGTGATACATACACATTGAAATTTTTTGGGGGTGCAGCTCTTTGAACTTTCTCTCTCTCTCTCTATCTTTCACTCTCTGCTGTATGTCTGTCAAAATAACATTACCAACATGGCTATACTCAACGATATAACCATGGCGACAGCGCGACGACCCTGTGCTTTCATCCTCGCTTTACTCCTCACCATACTATTCTTCCTGTACACATCGCGAGTGGAAAAGCTTTCGCCCGCTCCCCCGCGGATATATACGCCAACTGCTAATGAGGAGATGCAGCTAGATTCGGAGTATCTCAGTGGTCGGTTTGGGTTTGATGGGACGTGGAATTATACGAGGGATTATCGCAATTTGTTCCTGTCGCAGAAACAATGTGATGTAGCTTTTCCGGGTTTGTTTGAGGAGGTCGAGAGACCGGTGAGGTTGAGGAGGAATAAGAAGATTTCGAGAAAAGAATTGGATGATACGCCGGCGTTGAATGGGTTTATTAGAGCGATGATTTTTGATCAGCAGGTTGGTTATTCTTGGATTTCTTGTAGAAGAATTGTGGATAAAGGAGGAAGAGAGGGAGGAAGAAAGGTGTTTGAGATGAAAACGAGCTAATGACAAGAAAAAGTTATACATAATCGACACATATGGCAAAATCTATTCTCGCGGTATAGCAACCCTACAAGCGCTTCATCGCGCCATGCTCACCTCCCCTGAACCGCTCCCCAACATCGAATTCACAATGAACGTCGACGACAAAATGGAAGGGCACCCGCTATGGCTCTACGCACGCCAAGCACACCAGAGCGAAACCTGGCTTATGCCCGAATACGGATTTTGGTCCTGGCCCGAAACGAAAATCGGTAGTTATGGGGGAAATGCAAATGAAAGCGCTACTGACGGAGGCCTCCTGGCCATGGGATCGGAAAATCGATAAATTATTATGGCGCGGCGCGACGATGAATCTCGAGGTTCGAAGGAAATTCATTGAGGTAACGCAGGGAAAAGAGTGGGCTGATGTGAAATCGCTAGATTGGCATAATGAGGACAGTATGAAGAATGATTTGAAGAGTATGGATGAGCATTGTCAATATAAATTTCTCGCGCACACCGAAGGCAATTCCTATTCTGCGCGTCTGAAGTATTTGAGGAATTGTCGGTCGGTGATTGTAGCGCATCGGTTGGAGTGGATGGAATTTTTTCATCCGTTGATGAGGAAGGATGGGCCGGAACAGAATTATATTGAGGTTGATAGGGAGTTTGAGGGATTGGAGGAGATGATGGTGGATTTACTTGCTAAGAAGGATGAGCTAGAGGTGATTGCGGAGAGGAGTGTGAGGGATTTTAGAGAGAGGTATCTTACGCCGGCGGCGGAGACGTGTTATTGGAGGAGATTGATTCAGGGTTGGAAAGAGGTGATGGGGTTTGAAGTGGAGTTTTTTAATATGACGGCTTCCGGGGAGAAGAAATGGAGAGGGGTTCCTGTGGAATCTTTTTTGTTGGAAAGGAGGTTGGAATGGGATCCTTATTAGTTTTGGGGTTTGTGTAGGTAGGTTTTGAAGGTTGTATGTATGGATAATTTATCTACTTGTGTTTTGTACCTATGCTAATAGTAGTGGTAAATTCATATAGATGGTCTATTCATTATAGGGAAGGTGTGCTGACCTGAGCTAAGCATTTTGTATTTATGTATGTATTAAAGTACAAGATCAACTGGAAAGCAAAATCTACAGTCCCCTCGAGATATTTGAGGGAATCTTACAGGATATGCTATAGATATAATAAAGAAAAAACATATATATATATATATAACGTAACTTATGGTGAACCGGGTCATATGGGGAACCGGGTCAGGTACCTTACACCAAAATTTTGGTGTAAAGGTACCTGACCCGGTTCACCATAAGTTACGTTATTAAAATTATTTAATCGTATTTTGAATAATCTTTAGTTTCATTATAAATAATATATTTATTATTATTATTATTATTATTAATTTTTTTATATAAATTTATTCTTTTAATAAAATCTAAAGCTCAGTTTTTTTTTTAAATAGTGTTTTTATTAATCTATTATAAATAAACAAAATTATAATTCAATATAAATTTTTTAAAAAAGATAATATAATATAATATAAAAAATTAATATTTATAAAAGTTCTAACTATTACAGGAATATAAATACTTCCTACAATTACCTAGATAAATAGTATATATTTTACTAAGAAGACTTACTCTATACAACCACCACTAGATATTATAATATAAAAACAATTCATTCAACACAACATAATCTCCAGTACCAACTACAAAGATAATAAAATCCAACCACATTGCATGATAAACCCGAAAAGCATCCCTGTCCAGCTCAAAACAAAACCAAAACCCCAAGTCAAGTGATTTACCCAAACCTTGAAAGAAATAAACCTGCATCTTCAATTGGATAGACAATTCGAGATCTTCCAGCTTGATCGTACGTACGGTGCGTACTCTGTAAAGATACGTCGTGACACGACATATTTACTTACCTACTGCATGCCTTGATGTTTGATATATCCCCGAGAAGGGTGGGTGGGTGTTACTCGAGTATTGTACATATGTACCCAGTTACGCTATTCTTAAAATTGTTGGATTCCTAAGGGCCGATATCAAGGCACCACTCTTTACACAACTTTTGGATGGATGGATGGATGGGTGGGTGGGTGAGCTTATCTAGGTTGTATGTATGTATGTATGTCGAGCTGAAAAAAATAGTAATATCTTTCTTTTCTTTTCTTTTTGTTTTGGAGGGGCATTTATTGATCAAGGGGGGCGACGTGCATATGTATGACGAAATTAATAAAGGTACCTATTACCAGATTGGTGGTGTGGTGCATGCAGGTTTGGATGATTAGAGTATGGGAGTGTTAGTGTAAGATGTACGCTTGTATGGATGGATGATCGATTGTACGAGTAGGAAGATAATCTGCCTAATGATACGAAGGAGGTACTTGTTTGATAAAGGAAGAAGTAGAAGTGAGTGTCTACAGTGATAGTAGGTATCCAATTATCAAATCTTGGATTAACCTTAACCTATAAAAGATTCCGGATGCCGAATTCCGAAGTCCAATTTTTATCAGATCATGAAAAAAACTTAACTTATTAATCTTTTACAAATTACATAGTACATATGTACTTGCTTCATCCACTTCAAATCCATCCACTTCAATCATCCATCCATCATCCATCCATCCATAATCCATCCATCCATCCATCCATCCATCCATCCATCCATAATCCATCATCCCACCTTCCTTTTCATTCCTATTGCCAAATCCACCTGATGCAATTCTCATAAAATCCCATTATTCAATCCCTCCCTCCCTTCTAATTTACTTTCGTGGCGTTACAACATTACTCATTCCCTCACGAAAAACGTGAAGAACAGCATAGACACAACGTGGCGTCCAGGTTCCTTCGCCATGATTTGATCCATCGTTAGGGCTGTGCAATCTACCCAGACCAGAAAATTTTCCACAGGGATTTTTCAGGGTCCGTATACAGACGCCCGGGTCTTCCGTACCTGAAAAGCTGCATTGAAAGCTGCATTGGAACTGCATATCAGGTATTTTCATGGATGCTTAACCGGGTCTTCAATCGGGGTTGTGACTGCTTATGAATCGAGTGAAGTTGGATTTGATTGGAAAGAGAGTCGTGGATATATATTTTGTAAACTTGGTACACTTATTTAGTTGATCGGAGATAAAAGAAAAAGTAAATGGAGTAGGAGTAAGAGTCATGAAGTGAAAAGATCTTTTTAATTTATTTCACCTGTAGAGATTTAGAGATCACTTACTGTACATGTATGTGTATGTGTTATCTTTTTCCTGCTTCTTTCTTACTTGGATGGCGTTGATGGATGGAGGTGTGGCGTCGACTACCCTATTTTCATCTCTGCTTACCCCAGGTATTTATACTCGAGAACCTAATGAATGAATGATTGAATGAATGAATGCAGGTGGATAGATTATTCTTATTGTCATCCTTATTGTTACATTATATACATGATCTTATTTCATTTTTCTCCTTTCTCCTTTTCATATACTCGCTCTCCTATTCTTTACACAACGACAATCTCGTTTTCGGTCTTCCTCCCAGATCTTGTATCACAAAGTTTTATTTTCAATATAAATATTTAATTGAAGGGAAAAGTCAATCACAAGATCGTAACCTTATAACATACCTCTCTCCATATTATTATTATTATTATATCAAAAACTCCCGTCTCGACATCCTTTCTAGCGCCAAATATCCGCTTCAAAAATATCCGCCCGGGGAGGAAAAATAAATGATCCGAATAAATTAGCATCTGCTCTGCTGCAATTCAAACAACCCGCACCACCAAAAAATTCACATACATACCTGCCCTGCCCTGTCCTGCCTTTAGCTACGTACATATCTACCAATCTAAGACAATCGAAACGGTCCTGATTCCAGATCTCACGAACGACTCGATCTTCTCTCTCTCCGTCTCTATCTGCCTGTCCGTACCTATCAAAACATAGCTTAAACTTTACTTGACTTTACTTTACTTTACTCTATTTACTTTACTCTACTCTACTTTACTTTACTTTACTTTACTTTACTTCCCTTTTACCTTTTTCGCTTCATTGTTAATTTTATCCACCAACAAGAAAATACTGTTTAAAGATTCTTTACATATCATACATACATCCGTCCATACAAACATCCATCCACACATCCATCCACTCATCCACCCCAACTTTACATATATAACCCCAAGAGCGAGAAATCCAAAAAACGCCACGACGATCTCCCATTGCACCACCACCACCACCACCACCACCAACCTTAAACTTTCTCCCTCAAACTCAGGACTCACGAAAACTTTAAAGGTTACCCGCGGCCGGACACTCACTTATTCACTCATTTGGGAATATTCTTTTGGGAAATCTAAAGAAGAAGACTTTCTTCCCAACTCACGCACGCGTCAAACGAAACTCTTCTCTCAAAACATTCAAAAACGTTCGTTCAACGTTCAACGTTCAACTTGCATGTTGCATTAAGCCACCAACAAGTGCTGTTGAGCTTATTGGTCCATTTTTCACGAATCACTATCATCTGGGAAAGACTCGGAGATAGTTACGAATCTACGATCCGATTGACTTGTGTCTATTTATTTATCCGATTTATTTTTTACCCTTTTTGTATTTTACGTTACTCTACTATTTGAGGTGAAGAGGTGGAAAAGGCTTGTTTTTATATCCGACATATTTTATTCGGGGTAGTTGAGATCACGTTGAAAATTTGAAATCTTGTCAAGTTGGGACGGGACATTAGTACATACGTCAAGTACGTTTGATACTCTATCTATAGAGATATAGAGAAGGTTCAACGGAGGATAATACTCTTCAAGACCTTTCTAAAAGGGAAAAAAGAAACATCAAAATTATCAATTAATTTCAAAATGGCGACGAGGAATTCACGGTAAGTTTTTTTTCTTCTCTACTTCTACTTCCGAAGTTGAGCTTTCGTTGTGGTTGGTGCATAGAACGCACAGAGGTATGAATCAGGGGTAAAGCTTTTATATTGGGGAGATAGATGACTGATTTGATTATTGATGATTTTAGGAGAGATTATCACATCGTCGTTTTGGGTGCTGGTGAGTTTCTTTCCCCTTTACTTTGTCCATTCGATCATTCACTTCAAGGAAATTCCATGAAGAAAAGATATCAAATGAAAGATAGGGTTTTTGATGGCTAATTACTTTTCTTTATCTTCAAAGGTGGTGTTGGCAAGAGTTGCCTAACCGGTAAGGATCATTTTTGCTTATTTACCGAAACTTTGACCCACTCTCCTCCGGGGGACTTGAGGTTGGGGGTTTGAAATTTTGAAGATTTCCGTGGGGAAAACCGCGTCAGGGAATGAAAGGAAGATCCGCGTTAAAGGCAGAGGATGTAAGATACACAGAGAAGTGCTGATTTTGTGATTGTGTCTTATAGCGCAATTTGTTCAGAATATTTGGATTGAAAGTTATGATCCAACGATTGAGGATTCATATCGGAAGATAATCGAAGTCGATGTGAGTGTTTTAGGGGTTTTCTCCGTCTTGGCAACTGGGTGAAAGAGGGGAGTGGGGAATATGCTAACGAATTTTTGGACGAATAGGGACGACAATGCATGTTAGAGATGTGAGGTTTAGCTTATCTTTTTCAATGGGCTGAAGAATTTGATACTGATTTAGATGTTTAGATTAGATACTGCGGGTACTGAACAATTCAGTAAGTTTCGTTCCATATCACATGATATACATACATCAACTAACAACTTTTTAGCTGCCATGAGGTACATAAAATCCGATTTTAAAACCTTCACTCAACCTTCCTACTAACTCACTTCTCCCAGAGAACTTTACATGAAAACCGGTCAAGGATTCCTACTCGTCTTCAGTATCACATCACAAAGCTCCCTAAACGAACTCCGCGAATTACGCGAAAGTATCATACGTATAAAAGATGATGAAAATGTTCCAATAGTAATCGTGGGCAATAAGAGTGATTTAGAACAAGATCGAATGGTTAGTAGACAAGTGGCTTTTAATGTTAGTCAAAGTTGGGGAAATGCTCCATATTATGAGACGAGTGCTAGGAGGAGGGGTGAGTTTATTATTTTCTTTACTTTTAATTTGTGGGATGGTTGTAGTAAGGGCGAAGCATAGAAGGAGATGTATTAGAAGGAGATGGCCGGGTTTGATGAGCTTTGCTAATACAATTGGAAAAATAGCAAATGTAGATGAAGTCTTCATAGATCTTTGCAGGCAAATTATTCGTCGAGATAATAATCGATCGACGCCGGAATGTGATGATGAGGTTCATTCGCCGGTGGATAAAAAACATCATAGGATGAGGAGGTTGGGGAGGTGTGTTATTTTATGATTTTTTGGAGTGGGTGGGGGGGTGTATGATGATTGGGTTGGTGGATGTGGTAATTTGAGGATTTGGAAGGGGAGGAGGGAGGAGGAAGGAGGGAGGAGGGAAGAAAGAAGGAAGGGAGGAAAAGATAAGAGATGGACTGGGAATTCGGGGTATGGGGATGGGGAAGTGATTTATGATTACTTGGTGTTGTGTATGTGAATGTCAATAGCTGGGTAGGTGGATAGCTAGGATAGTCAATGGATGAAGAAGTGTTTGGAATGTGAGCTTGGACTTAGAAGTTATGATTTTGTGTGTGGAAAATGAGGATGAGGGATAGGGATGGGAAATAAGGGAGACATGTATAGGACGGAGCGGATGTTATTTGATGTATAGCGGAAATGAGAATTAAATGAATAGTTATCTAGTATTAGACAGATATTATGATTTATTAAGGTAATTAAAGTTTTAATAATGGGATATTTGTAACGATTACTGTGCTGGAGGCAGCGGCTGCCTGAGGTTTCGTCTGGTTGGTAGTTGTGGGTTAAGGCTTTATCACTGGTATTCACTTGGAAGTGAATTCGTTACTAGATCAAGTAGAATGTAGGTAAACTAATTGATAACTAAGTTTAGCACGAAGCTCGTAAACTATGAAACTATTCTAACTATATACTCATTGTTTCCTGAATGCTAGCTATACTAGCTGGCTAACATAGCTAGCATCCCTATCGATGCTAGCTCTGCTAGCTGGCTAGCAAAGCTATCAGGCCACGTGATATCCTATTGGCCTCAGGACACTAATCCTGGGACGATTCTTATCCTAGGATAATATTAGACGTGGTTCGTGACAATATTGTGAGTATAAAAGTAAAAAACCAAAAATATAAATATTATATATAATAACTTTTTCAGAAATAAATTTGAATTGTAAAAAATAATTATATAAATAAAAAGAATAATATTCAAAAGTAAAAAATTATAAATATATATTTAAATGTTAATTTTTTAATTATAAAATAAAATAATAATAATTTAATATAAAACAAAAAATTAATTTTAATTAACTTATTTAATTATTTATTTATTATCTCAGTAACGCCGGTCTGCCCCCTGTTACGTCGGATATCACATACCGAGCATCATGTGATATAAGGATCCCAGTGGGCTCAGCAGTCCCAGTGGCACTGGGACAACTGGGAGCACTGGGACGCATGCCACGAAGGTCTATATAATCAAGATGGATTTCCTTTGTATAGAGCTTCGTGCTCAAGATCAATCATTTAGTATACCATACTATTAGTTACGAATTGCATCATATTATTGTCATTACTTTAAGTCCCTGCTTGACGCCTAGTTATAAACCACCTCGAGAGCCTAGAGCACTTCCACGTGATCTAGACGGCAAACCTCGTAACATCCGGCTAATAATCCTTGAACCCTAGGATTTTCTTGAAAAGGACTAGTGATAAAATTGAGTGAAGCTTGCATCTGCAGGTTCTAATAAAATATAGGACGACAGCTTTTTTTTTTAAGCCCTTCAAGCTTTTGTTAGTCGGCGTCAAAGCTCCTTTTTGCTCAGCTTTTTTTGGGTGTGCTTCGAAATAATTTCTCCCCCGCATCTTTTTTTCTCATCTTTTTTCATCTTTCTCATAATTCTCAGGTTTCTTCCCCAGTAATATTTTTTCCGTAACTTCTGTTGGACTTTTAGTACAGAGTAGAACGAACAGTCCCTGTATTTAAGACGTATAAGAGAGAGATCTTATTATAAGTCTGTGATAGCTATTTAGTTATATTATTAAGATTCTTTGTTATATATATAAAAAAGTCTTTTTTCGCTTAGAGTTCGAAGTCAATTTATAATATGATGATATAATTTAAGAGATTGATCTTCTGTACTTGAAATACTCTGTTTGAACTTCGAAACCGAATGAGGAACGGATAAAGTTTTAATTTTTAAAACATTCTCACGGATTGTCACTCTGTTTATCAAATCCTGGAGAGAGCATTAATCTCTCTAATGGGGGTTCCCTTGCACTTGGAACCAATCAAGCTGTCAATCATGCTAAAGCGTTCATCGAGAATCCGTTTAGTGTAACGGTACAAACACTTTTGCTCCTGTTGTTGCTCCTGTTATCACTCGTGGTATCCCAGCCTAGCTTAAGGGTTAATCCCCCAGAAAACCATTAAATGCATGTACCTATACCTGCGAAGAAATGGCTGATCAGCAACTTTTGTGAGACACGAGACCAACATATGATGCCGATGAATAGTTTGGATGGCACCCTAACAAACGGGTTTTCCTAGACTCATTTGAGGGTACAATAGTGTGGTATGGATAAGTTCAACATCTAGAAAGTATTTGAGGGCACAACAGTGGTATGGATAAGTTCAACATCTGGAAAGTCTATAATACAAATATAAGATTACATTTGTCCACCGTTTGAATATCTAGGGCTACTAGAAAGACGAGATATTCTTACACCAAAACCAGTGCAAGCAAGCAAGCAAGTAAGCAAGCATCAAAGAATTTAAATTATCGGAAAGGTATATATCACAAAAGAGAAGGAATATGAAGGATGGATTTTCTTTATTATCCGAATTGGGACGAATCGGAGCAGGAACCAACTTTTTTTCTATCAAAAGTTTCCGAGAATCGACTAGTTTCACAACCTCGAGATATCATTATTGACCATCATTGGAGATTCCTGAGGCGTCGTTTGCCCTGCTTCAAGGGTCCAAGGATATCCAGGAATTTTGAGCAGGCTTGCAAAATTATTGGTTGGTGATCGGAAGAAGAAAAGGGTAAAGGGCTGTGGGTGTGTACATTTTCAGGTAGGTATCCGATCGGCTACAATTGATTCGGTTTCCTCATGAGGCAATGATGAATATGCTATTTGATGATTCTATTCAGGGAAAAGAGGAGAGGATAAAAAAGCTTGGAGCAAAGGTTCTGGAGATTTGATAATACATAGCTAAAAAGTCCAATCTCTGCATTGACCAACAATGATGATCTAGAGCTTTAAATAAAGCTCCTTCCCATACCTACGAATACATAGCTAGGTAGTATTGAAATGGCTGGCATGGCAGTTAGTATTACTATATGAGAACTTTCTTACTCGCAAAGGAAAAGAAAGATTAGAGGCAGGAAGAGTAACAGATTGTTTGTAACTAACTGGTAAAAGGGAGAAGGCAAAAAAGACAACATTTTTATCATCACTCTTATTAATATTCGTAGCTAGAGCCACAAATATATATCAATATATATTATCATGGTATATATAATACATGATTGAAATGATTCTATCTAGATTCAACCTATGAAGGATGTTACCATATTTCAAGTATATGACGATTGATTTCATTTCCTTCACTTTATTTCCAAACGATGCAGTATTGATATCACGTTCCCAATTGATCCACCTGCCTTACTGTCTTGTCTTAATCAACCGCAGGCTTATTCTGTTTGATTCCCCTGACGATTTACAGGCCAGGTAGAAAAGTTGTGTTGGTGTTTTTTTCTGGGGTCAGTGGTCGCTCTTACTTACTACACATTCTATAGATTTTTGGCGTACAGAGCAAGCAGATAATAGATATGCATCCATCTGTCTCCGTGCAAAGAAATCCCGCTATCTGCATGCTGCACGAGCTAAATTAGTTTAAGTGTATCTTATCGAGTACAGGCCAATAGGAAGTCAATCAGCCTTTCTTCTCCACACAATGTCCTAAAATCCCCCAAAGCAATCAACCCCCCAAGTTCGAATTATTGATTGAATTACTGGACCACCACCACAACCTTCTTTTCCCTACACATCCATCATCTCACTTCCTGCCTACCCACCAACCCACCTACACACAGTACATACCAACGAAAAAAACATTAGAAGGAGAAAGAGAAAGAGAAAGGCAAGTCAAGACAAGACGAGACGAGACAGATAAACCAATTCAATCCGGTTCAATCCAAATCCAATTCAATCTAGCCATTCTGTTCATTCCATTAAAAAATAAAAAGAAGAGAAACCTCAATTCCAACCTCCATACTTCTTCTCTGATTTGATCGAGTCACACAATTCTTACCAATTCTTCGTGTCCATCCATCCATTCTTTCTCTCCCTCTCTTTTCTTTCTTTCTTTTCTTCTAGCTAAATCCAAAAGGCCAAACCAACCAGCCAACTTTCTTATCAATCCATCGCAATATTATCTCGTCATTTTACACACTTACACATTTACACACTTTCATGCGAACCTTTCCTACAAATAAACCCATACAAAGTGGAATCTATCAACTAATCTCGAAATACAATACATCTCCTCGGGATCAATAATTATTATAACCATCATATCTATTTCAAAAGGGCTCAATACACGCGCGCGAAAGGGAAGGAAAAGTTCCCTGAACAGTGGGAACCTACCTACTTCCCACCTACGGTCGGTACATCGCACGGTCATCATTCATCGTCAGGTACCGCATAATTGATAAGTCAACTCGTACGGATCTTATTTACAGTAGAAAAGAAAGATTTCGACATTACAATTACGATATTGTATACCGAGCAAAGCGACGCAAGCATACAAGCATACAAGCACGACTTTCTACCACTCTTTTGACTCTTTTGATCTCTTTTTTACTCTGACTACTCTCCATCGCGCATTTTCCATCGACGCCCAATAATAATACACACCTCACACCTCAAACCTCACATATCACATATTACTATTATCTTTTCATCCCACATTTCACTTGCATACACATACAACCAACCTATTTGCGCAAAGCTCCCTTATCATTACATCGCACTCCACTCTACTCTAATCTTATTTTCCATAATCAACCTCTCATCCTCATCCGCCCCCTACCACTTTCTTACCCGAACACCACATAATCTTCGAGCGCGTCAAATCAAACACTACGGTCGCAAAAGTATCCAAGCCTTTCGTGGTCTCCCCACACGTTCCAACTGATTGTTCTGCACAGAGACAAAGTAACGAATACCCCGATAATTTATCAGATTTCGTTTTCGACCCATCTTCTTTATTTGCGACACCTCGAGTTGTAATAAACAATTACAGGCTTCGATATTTTGATCACAAACTTCACACCCTAACACTGTATCATCACCAGAGAATGCCATGAACGCTCCAGTGTTTGTCCCACAAGGCCAGGCCTTTCGTCAATCTAATGGCACCCAACAACCGTATCAATCCTTATCAATGGCTACGATGAATGCTTTCGCAGTAGACACTTCTTCGCAAAACACCTCACAGTCAAACGGAGGCGCGTCATTTGCCTCGGGACCATGTTCCGTTTTAATCCGACGTTTACCATTAAATACCACCGAAGATGCACTACGATCGATGGTAGTTTGGTCCAAGGAGTTTACTGAAGCTGAAGTGTTATCCCAAGAGAAATCTGAAGATCCAGGATTCCGATCTGCTATTCTCCACTTCAAGTCTCATGCGGGCGCACTCGAGGCTAAAAATATGCTTGATGGAAAACCAAATATCGCAAACGATGCGAAAATGGTGGTAGAGATATTTTATGGAAGTCCTACTACCTCTCGTCGATATACTGTCGATACAAACTCAAACCCCGTACCATCTAGCTCCACTTCCTCTACGGCTTCTTCGGCGGGTCCGGCCCCTCGACAATCGTCCAGATTTAACGGTTCATTTACATCTGCACAAAGGGTCTCACCCACAAACAACAATGGGAACTATGCAAATAATGAGTTGCCCAATCCTGAGTCAAGTACTCGCTATCAAAGTTTATTCTCTCCACAATCTCCAATTGGAAACCATCTCAATGACCGGACGCGCATCTCGGGAAAATCATTGATCAATAACGATTCTGTTGAAGATGATGAGACTGGAGAACTCCTCAAAGATCCAGTAGCTTATGCAGAAAATGGTGCCGCATCCATCCAAGCTCGACGCCCAACCAATCCTCAGATTCCCATCACCGCACGTATGGCAAGCTTATCTCTGACAACGAATAATACTG
Organism: Sclerotinia minor; assembly: GCA_025389075.1. Lineage (NCBI taxonomy): Eukaryota > Fungi > Ascomycota > Leotiomycetes > Helotiales > Sclerotiniaceae > Sclerotinia > Sclerotinia minor. The sequence continues at coordinate 1,532,575 of QRFH01000007.1, forward strand.
CAGGCCCGGGTTCTATGTCTTCTTACAACCCCCAGCAGGCTATGCCATCCATGACACATGCAAACACCATGTCACCAGTGTCCATGGGTAACGGTGGCCCACCTGTAAGTTATCAGCTTGGGAGTCAGCACTACCAACGCCACAATTTCCCACCTGTCAATCCTGCCGACCAAAACCCTCCATGTAACACTTTGTATGTTGGTAATCTCCCGATCGATACATCTGAGGATGAGCTTAAAGCTATGTTCTCTAAGCAGCGTGGCTACAAGCGCCTTTGTTTTAGGACTAAGCAAAATGGTCCAATGTGTTTTGTGGAATTTGAGGACGTTTCGTTTGCGACAAAAGCTCTTCATGAATTATACGGCCATCCTCTACACAACAGTATTAAAGGTGGCATTCGCTTGAGCTTTTCAAAGAATCCTCTTGGTGTTCGATCTGGGCCCGGGATGGGCTCATCGGGCCCTACAAATGTATCAGGCGGCATGCAGGGTATGAATGGCATTATGATGGGAGGCGCAGGAGGAGTTTTCAGTACCGCCAACGGCCCTCCCCCGGGTCTTTCTGCTCCACCAGGTTTGGGACCAGTTAGAATGGGCTATGCGGGTGTGATGTCTTCTGGTGCTATGGCCGGCACTCAATATGCCGCCAATGCTTCATTCGGCGGATCCAACAATTGGAATGGTCAAGGTTTCACATCAGCCATGGCTGCCGGTGGCCCAACACCAATGATGAACAGTTCTAATGGGGGCTTTCCCCCTGCCTATATGATGGGACGATAGACGGTGCGAATTAATGACATGTGGTGAGCGTTACGGTGGGTGTAACAACGTGGTCTGTCATTTCTGGGAGTTTTATTTGCTACTATTCACTTTTGCAACCATCAAGTATGGTAAGGTGATTTTCTTCGATTCATTTTGCAAGGGGGTTATCAAGGGGGAGTCTAATGGTGCCGCATCAGGTTGCATTTTACATATTCTGCAGTGGGGTGTTCACGATGGTTAAGATTCCCCATATGCGTTGTTGCACTTGTGGGAGTTGCAGCAGAAGCTGGAAAGGAGAGGGTGGCATTTGGCACGGTGTTTTTGATGGACTTTCTTTATGATCTATGGTGTTTTTGCAATTGTTTCTTGCATCTGGTGTACTTTTGCAACTTCAAGGGCGCAAGCTGGCTGGCCTGCAAGAGTTCATACTTGAAGTATGGTTTGAGTACTTCTACAATTTAGTCTGGGTAAACAGGATGGATTTCATGCATAGCAAGTAAAAGAGGGGATGGAAAAGGCGTCGGAACGTTTCGTCAATCATCTGGGCATCTACATGAAAGGAAATACTATGTAATGGATGGCATATCAAATTTAAGGCGATGTGTTTAGCTCGGCATTATAATCGCAATAATGGGCGTTTCCGGCATCCAGGGAATGGATTTTGTTTGCCGTTCCTTTAGATTTCCGTTAGGAAGAGCAATCCTTACATCTTTATTATTGTATGGTTTGCTTTGGAAGTAGCTTTTTGGTCTAGGAAAATATTTCTTTTATGATGACCATGAATATTTGGGACATCTCTGCGTGAAACAAAGTATATGTATATCTGAGGGCATAATAAGGCGAGAGTACATCAATACCTGGGGTGAGATCAAAAATTACCTACCAGCTGGCACGGTTGTCTCTTACCTCGGACTGGAGCCAAGCAAAATGCGGGTGGGGTGCATACATTTGATTTCATTCATGTGATACTGATGGAACCTACCGGCGCTAATACATTTTCGCTTAAATTTTTCCCTGTGCTCAAGCTCTTCTTCAGTTTGAATTTTTTTTTTTTTCCACCAGAAAAACATTCAACATACCCAACACAATTGTCCTCCACCACATACCGTGGTAGGAGGTTACTTCAATTTCATGGTAAGCCTCTTCTTTGTCTTCTGCTTCTGCAATTATTATATGATGAACATCGTGTCGCCCCTATCTTACCAATGAGCTTATGCTCCCGTGGTGATTAACCTGTCTTAACCAAACGGACTTTCTGATATATCTTGCACAATTTTTCTTCTTTTGGAACTTTTAATAGGATAACTGGAGACTAATTGCTTTGCAGATTAGGATTTAATCATCCATACAAATTGCGCCATCAGCTCTCTTGCCCGTTGAGTTTGATTTAAGGCGGCCCGGATTCGATTTGTTTTACTATAATTATTTCACGAATTCTCGACGCGATGACATGTCAACTGTACGTTATCTCTTTCCTTGATAGCGTCAGGTTCAACCAAAGTACAGTGATGAACAAACTTGTACTATCAAATACAGATCAACAATGACGAACAAAATTGATTCGATTACCTGATAGTACTTTGGTTGAACCTTGCGTCAACATCAATTGATACAATTCCTTGAGTTTCATACTAATATTGGAATTACAGAACTTTTAGGATATTGCTCTACATCTTTTGACAACATACTAATCAGGTAATTACTTGATTCTCTTTTTCTCTCATTAAAATGAATAATCATCCATTTGTCGATGATGCAAAAAACATTCCATGCTAAATCCGACAGACTCCTGTCTAATGCGGAAAACAACGTAGACTTTTCATCTTTCACCTGAGGCACTATTGCTATCAACATACTTTATATGAGGACGTTTGCAAGTCAAATGCTAACATGTTGCATAGATAACATAGCTATCATTTTATAGTGTGCGGTTTTACTTGGGCGTTGCTGATGGACCAGCGGGGGATTGGCGGTATGGATTGGGATAGAACTTGGGAGGCAATGATGGAATATGGAGTACGGAGCATCTCATAGGCCTTAGGGCGTAGATAGCGTAATTTGAGTTCTGATTCAAAATATACACCATGTCGAACTTACCATTTAAACGTGAAACAACTTTATGAGCATGACTTGCCCATGAACATATTATCCTAGCTTCGCATATTGTGTATTATAAGATATTGGAGATTCTACATCCGTCGACCTCTGATGACTCCAGAAACTTTAGTTAACAGTCCGTTCTAGACCCGAAGTTTCAATACTGTACTGTACGCACGTAAATATCCAAAACTCATCCCTACATCACCTTCCGCATCGAAATCAACACTAGATTAGAAACCACATATAGAAACTAGAACCAAAAGCACAAAGTACACAAAGCAAACACAAAACAGAAAATCTCCATGCAATCGATACCTACCGAATGGGGTTGGCGGTGGGTTGGTTTGTAAGAGACAGGCAGGTACATTGTATATCATATCATGATAGAGAGAGAAGTAAGAAAGGTAAGGTAATTAAATTAGGATGTATTTACTCGTATTGTTATTATTATTATTATTATTATTATTATTATTATTGAGAACCTTAATGTATGTGTCACGATCGGGAATACAAGAGTGATAATAGGTACCCGTTGTATTGAAAATACTAAGCTAAAGAGAAAAAGAATGAAAAGCACAAGAGTTTTTGTATATGCGCAGCGAGCGCAAGCGAGAGACTAGCCCGATCGGGACGATCGGGGTGATCGTCACAGTATGAGGTTTTAGAATTTTCGATGTATCTCTTAAATACTACTAGGTAGATAGATAGATATATAAATAGATACAGTAACTCCACTTGGAATCTTTAATCATTCTATTCGTACTCCAAACTCTGAAATGAAATCTTGACTATTGACCTACCGAAGAATAACTTCATTATCATAAGGTAATTACAAAAATTTTCTTCTATCAGTATACTAGTATATATATTCCCAAACGCAACGCTCGCATCTGTGTCTTCTTCCTTGCATAGTAGGTTTCGGTATCCATCCATCATCCTCATATCCTTCTTTCTATGCATGCCTTTCCAATTTTATTAAGTCTCCAAATCAGCCCTGACGCCCTCCAAGTACTCCAACTGTTAAATTCAACGTTGAAGTATGGATGTATATGATAATGTTTTCATCTCCCTAGCACTTCTGCACTCTTTACACCCAGGGGACAAATATTGACCGCTTAAATATCAAAGCTCAATCTTAATCCTGACTCGTACTGAAATAATATTCATCCCACAACCACAAATAATCTTCCACCACACCCCCAATCATACTGGGCAAACGGTTACTCGTCCTATGTAACCATCCCTTTGTAATGTTCTCATAGAATGCACCTCGTAATGCCCACCATCCCATTGCCCATCCCCTCTTATTCCATTGTTCTTTCTCTAAAGCGGTAGTTCTGTAATTCTCGCTACGGAGTTGACGGGCAGCATATTCGATACTGAGTCCTATAGCCCAAGGTTTCCATGACTTAGGGTTCTTGCGGAAATGGGCGAGAGCAATGGCGTAAATGACCGGTTGGAGGATGTGCATGTATTCTGCATATTGAGATGGAAGAGTAAGGGGGTTGAGAAGCGAGATTGGCGCTTTGATGTCATCCGCCACGAGGACTTTCGAAAGGAGGTAGTTTGAGATATCGCTTGGGTTTGGTAGATTTGGAAGCGTCAATCCCGTTCTCTTCAACTTATATTCTTTTGTCTCGCGGCTCTTTCGGAGTTTATCTTCTTCTCGCACGGCTACCGAATCATTGGTATCGAGCCAAGGGGGCATTTCATCGGTTTCTGCAGGTGATTCTTCGGGTATGATATCACGTTCGGGAAGAGGTGGTGTAACAAGTGGTCGTCCTTTGGTAATTCTTAAAAGAAGCAGTTTACAAACCGCCTTGATGAATTCTAGAAAAACTACCACTCTCCATCTCATCTTCTCTCCTTTTCTCTTTGCCATCATCTCCCATAATAACTCGGTATACTGTATCATGCTCAACAACATAGCTATCCTTCTATACATCCCGTTACCCTTGACCCAATATTTGGTATATCGATTATGCGCATTTTGTCTGGGCATCCCAGGGAGTTTAGATAAGGCTCGAGAGAGGAGGGTATCATGGTAAAGCGACAGTAGCTGAATAGAAGAATGCAGAGATTCGGATGCGAGTTCGGCATCACGAAAACGTCCGGGTATTATGTAGGTTAGAGAGCGTAGGGCAGATTCGATCTGAGTAACGGAAGATTGGTTTTTGAGGATGAAGTCGGAGTAGAGGTTTAGCGCGTTGGGGATCTTCTCCCGCACACTTTTTAGGGAAGCCATGATGAAGATGCACTCATGAGATGTGATAGTTGTTAAGATAGACTGGGATGGTGAAGACCAGAACGTGGCTGTTGGTTGTGAATAAAGATTGAATTTTGGTCTGGAGTCGCAAAGGGGGACTGGCGTTGGTTCATCGTTTCCATTCTCAGCCTCGGCCCCAGATTTAGACACGCACGTGAATTTTAGTGGTGGGTCGGCGATAAGCTTAGCTGCCGCGTCCATTTACATTAATCCTTGTTCGTCGAAATTGATAAGGCGAAGCCCGAGGCAACTTTTCGAGATGATGTTAATTCACGACTTGAGGTAGATTATTACATTTTCTTTTAGAGTTCTTCTGCAGCTGTTCTCTCGGTGAGAATCTTAAATAATACATTATGTCCAAACGTCGAAGATCAAATATATCTCAAAACGATTTACCAATAACGAAGAAACATTGTCTGCCACCGAACAAACGTGACTATATCTCTCATCTTTCCTCCGAACTCCTCATACGTATCCTTCATAACCTACCTATCGAAACTCTCTTATCCTGTCACTCAGTCTCTCAGCATTTCTACACTCTTTCCCATGATTCCCAGTTGTGGAAATCATTATATTATTCTCGATTCGTGTTACCACGCGCATTGCGCATACCGGGGATAAAAAACAAAGAGAAGTCGAGTAATGGGAGAATTGCGGAAGGACAAAAAGAAGAAGGGGAAGAAAAGAGAGACGGAGATCGGTTTCGATTTAGTTCGAGAAGGAGTAGGTGGTTGGATGAGGAGGGGCTGAGGAGCAGAGGAGATGGGAGAGAAACTAATTGGAAGAGACAGTATAAGTTGAGACATAATTGGGCGAAAGGCGCATGTGAGGTCAAGGAGATTGAAATCGCTAAGAAGGGGAGTGTACCAAGCATGTTGGTGAGGTTAGCTGGAGGAGTAGTGGTTACGGTGGGTGAGATGGAGGGATTGAAAGCCTGGGATCTTAAAGGAACGGAGTTGATTACAACGTGTGAAGTGGGTGAGGGGCTACCTACGTGTTTAGCCGTTGATGAACATGATGGAGAGAAGGGAAAACTAGGGATTGTGATAGGTTTTGAGGACGGGGGTTGGGGAACCTGGGAGCTCGATGTCGGAAATAGGATTTTCAGAAGGAAATACAGACATCCACCGAGCAGTAACGGAATGTTAAGCGCGGTAGCTTACGCATATCCTTACATATTGAGCATTACAGAAGGACAGCTTCTTTCATTCTACACTCTTAATCCAACAGAGTTAATACGAGACTCTAAAAATGATGACACAACCCTCAATATACAAGAAAAAGAATCACAACCACGACCATATCTCTTAACGTCACTCAAATCACATTCTTCATGGCCACCACTATCCCTTTCTATACGTCTAACACCAAGTACAATCATCGCCTCGATAGCCTACACACTCCCCACCTACCTAAGCGGCTACACGATCTCCATCCAAGAACTCCACTTCACCACATCACCACTTTCCTCGCCACCAACCCTGACCACCTCCCGCCTAACCACCTCCTTCCCCTCCGGTTTCCGCCCGCTAACCACAAACACCTCTCCTACTCCTCTCACCCGTCCAACGGCCCTTTCCTACGCACACCCCTATATTCTCGCCACTCATGCCGATAACACACTCTCCCTCTACCTCTGCACTAGTACCAACACCTCTCTCACTCTCTCTCCACCTCAAAAATTATTCGGTCATACTAGTTCCATCAGTTTCGCAAGTATCACTAGTAGGGGGAAAGCAGTAAGTGTTAGTGAACGTGGAGGCGAATTACGTGTTTGGGAATTGGAACCAGGGATGTTTAAGAGGGGGGAGGGAAAGGGAGAGGAAAGAAGTGTACGGGTTGAGGAAGGAAGGGAGAGGGCGGATGTTAGTAAAATTGGAGAGATTGAGGAGAAGAGGAATGATGGCAGGAGGAAAGAAAAAAATCTAGAAAAGAAACTCTGGGTAGGTTTTGATGAGGAAATGGTTATAGTGCTGAAATCGAGCGTGGAAGATTCGGGATGTGAGTGCGAGTATGAGTGTGAGGATGATGAAGGTGGAGATGATACGACGACTTCCTTGAGTGATGCGCATGATGGAAATAGAACGATCCTGGAAAGGACTCAAGGGAAAGGGTATGGGAACGGAAGAGAGAAAGGGGGTACACAGCAGAGATTGGTTATATATGATTTTACTTGAGAACATATACGTACATCTATATATTATATATACCTCTATCCTAGTATAGGAGAGAACCAAGCTAGAAACATATATTCAGCACATCTCATCACCCGTCATGTACGCTTCAACTTCTATAGTTATAATTAACTACAAGAAACGTGGCGCGCCATTCCCACAGCTACAGAAGCAGTGCATGGGAAACTTATTAGTTTTACTACCAATGCAAATAAAAACATATTGTTCACTCTCCACAATCTTTGACGAGGAAAAATGTGAGGAATTATCTTGCTATATCATATCAAATTTATTACATAGCTAGCAACTGTAATAAACTATTCCATTTAATCGCAGGCATGATACTAATTACCGAGCTTTTCTTCCTCGTGCAAAGTCAAAAAGCAGCCACTAGTAAGCAAGCTACGATTAATTAATGTACAAAGTTTTATCCTGCACAGCAAGGTAAGACTCGACCGGCGCCCCAGCATTCTGGCTCCTGACGACTCTGGCAATTTGGTTATCGTTCCTGTAGCCCCAGGTATCCTTTCCTCCATTGGCTTTGAGAAGAGTCCACAGCTCGCTTCCTCCCTTTTGAAAGTCCTTGCCGTCGTAGGTGACGCTAACGTAAATGTCGGATGTGGAGTTGTTGATTATTGTGATGACGCCCATTTTGTCTATTAGGTATGTGTTGACCTCCTGGGATCTTGGCAGCATATGCATATATATTGCATGATGCATATATATTGCATGATGCATATAAGGAGCAAACAAAACTCAACTTTTAATTCATTCTTTCCTTTTTGGTATACTGTTTGTTTGCTTTCAATATTTTGATTTCAAAGCACTTTAATTCCGAAGGCCGAATACCTAAGCCTATTCCTCCATTTTTTGAATATATACTCGCAGCTTAACTGCTTAGCTAGATAATCAATCAATTCAATCTGATGCTCTTTCTGGTCTCAATAAACCCAATAGTATGTTAGGGTGTTCCTCTTTAGTCAATGTGTTGCAGCTTACTTGTAGGGAGGTAACGATAGTTGGTTTGAAGTTGGTCGGTACGTTTGAGGTTTGACGAACTGGGTCTTGAATATAAGTCAAAATGTAGGCTCAAGAAGGGACGACCTTACCTGGTAGTGGGGTTGTCAAAAGATTTGGAGAGTTGAGTTGATTCAAGTGTAGTTTTTTGAGTTTGGAGAGTTGAGATGGATCAGAAAGTGGTTTTTCTTGAGTTTATATAGCTGCACATTGGTGGAAAATGAGCTGGGAGAATCGTGATATCCTGCTTCAACATAGTACCAAGTGATAATAAGCAGGTGCTGCATCTTTGAGCAGATCTTGACTCATGTTTTGCAAGTCTATTACAGCTGAAATGCATAGGGAAGTAGCAGATTGGGTGAGGGTCTGCATTTTAGTTAAGTCCTCGATGCGACAGCAAGTGTGCAACTTACCCATTTCGCTACGCCTTTAGGTAAACGAAGTACAGTTTTTGGAATCGTGCTCCAACTCTCCCCTTCATTCGCCATTTTAGCAAATTACACGCAAACTTTGGCCATCAACATTGCCACAGCCACACAGTACTTCTCAAGCTGATATGAATGCTTTCCGGTAATCTTGCGCCATATTCATGCAGCATGATGTCCTTCTTGTACCACGGACGCTGGCATGCTTATCCTATTTGCCCTGCCAGACTGCGATATCATCTACTAGCTTTCCGCTAATACACAAATCAGCAGTCAGCTTGCCTCTAACCATATGGATTGCAACACTTGTTTAGCTCCCATCAGGGTACGCATCTCTCCGGATATAGTCCTCTTTACGCGACTACTACCTACCCCTCTTCTCGATGTCACAACCCTGCGTCGTCTACCGTGTAACATAGATCCCTAGATCGACTGGAGTTACCGATCTACCGCACAGTCAATAGACTGTATAGGGTATCAGGGTCCCCGTCAAACCTATCCGCATCACGCTAAACTCTTTTGAATTAAGCTTAGGTTATTTGTGATTTCCTAGTTGTAGCTCCGGGTAGAAGAATCAGTAAAGTGGACCAAAGATCTTCGATCATCGATCCACTTTTGTGATCTATCCCATCCAATTAAGGTTGTAAGATCTAGATTTACAACCTTATTTCATAATAGAGAAAGTGTGATACGTAATTATGAGTATAGACAGTGACAGCACGGGAAACTAACCCCACACAGTTCTTTCGCTTTGCAAATCCATTCCGAATTCATCTGATTGTACTTGACGCTGTGATGGAACTCTGATCTTACGCCCTACGATCTTGATGTGTGGAACCTCACTAGAGGTCTCAGGTATTCGCTTTCTTGATTGGACAATTGTGCATGTTTTTCAGCTGCTGCTGTTTTATCCTCTCTCTGGGTTTATCGTCAAACTTGGTGTAAGGGTCGTGACATCATACGAGTATTGCCTCACGAAATTTCTTATTCGTGGTGCTTGTAGCTTCAGGAATATAGCAGTATCCTACAATGATGGTCGCCTTTCCAAGTGGTAACGACGAGAAGGTTGAGGTGGTGATGTTATCGACTTTGGAAAATTGAGCTTATCGCCGCCAGTGTAACGCAATCACAACAGCAAGGATTAAAATGCCAAGCCTACATTGGCTGGCTGCTTGCGCTTAAAACTAAGCCATCTAACCTCCTGTAGCGATGTGATCATAGTCTACACACATTGTGTCAATCATTTTTATTAATTTATCAATGAACAATGAACCAGATGCCCCGTGTTTCATTTTTCTTGACTCGCCTCACGCTACTCACGCTCTTCAAATCCTTGCGCGCTGACGGACTTGATATTACATCCCGCGCTGTTTTTCAATAGTCGCTACACGTTTCATCTATCCTTACCAGCCAGGTACGTAGAGTGTTTGATATTGATACCAGTATATATAATTAACTAGATATTGACAAGAAACTTCTTCGACACCACCTCTAACTCCATGTTTCTGCTTCTGCCAGACAGCACAGCAAAAGAGGAGCGCTACGCAAAATACCTAAAAGAGGGCCGATCCATCACCTATCAAGCGCTTGACTATGCGGCGGCAGGCACTTGTCATTCTGTAAACTCGATCGGGGTGATACTTGCCATGTTTGATAGACTTTAAAAATTCAACCATATCCCCTTCGTAAGCTGGCATCTTACCTCGAGTATTCTTTCCCGCTAGCTCATGGACTCTAGTTAATACTGCTAAAATGCCGAAATGGCCACATTTCGGAAGATCGGGTTTATCGGCAGAGGTTGAAGACAAATTCTTAGAGTCAGCACAAATCATGTCGAGGATGTATTCGCTGCCCAGCTGGATTGCAGCGGTAGGGTTTCTCTACCTGCTTGTCGAGATTCGCATGGGTTTTATTTTCACCTCTTCCTCAACACATCAAGCTCCTATAAAGTTAATAAGAAAACTTTTCATCCATGAGGAATCCTTCTCCGATCGACCGGGTTAGAGTTGACCTCGAAGAGAACGAAGAGGTGTTAACAGCGCTGTCGGCGTTGTTTCTTTGAAACGTACATTGCCGGACATAAACAGCAACAGCAGAGACTAGACTATCCAAGCCAAGAGCTTGCTTTGTGTACTCAACTGTGGTTAATGTCTTAAACAGCATTTTGCCTCGATATCAGGAATCCAATTCATGAATTGATCATGCGTTTCTATTCTCCCAGAGCCTTTGGATTTGGATTTCCTATGAAATTATCGATTGCGCTCTTAGAACATAATGCACTAAGCAACTATGAGCACAACTTAAAAGATACCCCTGAAAGCATTGTGCTCATAGAGTGTCAAGGCATGGGAATACTTCACTTCTTAATTCTTCAACTCTATCACTGCTTAAGCTAGCAGAGTGGTCATTCCAGCGTGGGTTCTCTCAACCTGGCGGGCTTCTTGTAAAATAATCATTCCAGATAAGACTATCCTGTTGGCATTGTGCAACCTTGGGCTATGTTTGCAAGTGCCTTTACTTAGCCATCTGCGTTAGGGAGCTGGAATTTCGAGTTCTCTTGAATGTCATGCGCTTTTAGTGCTTCTTTCAACAACACGCTTTCCATTGAGTCCTTATTTGCGAATCTGATTCGATTTTAAGCTGCATACTGGGGCATATTCGTTGTAGGTATAGCAGCTGGATCCGAGGGGTTAGGGACATCAAAAGGGAAGTCATGTCTAATTTGATCTGAAATGTACTTTAATTCCTGTCGAGTTGTTAAATCATAACTTAAAATGATGAAGTAATCGAAAGCGCTTATATTACATGGTCTAATAGTAACCAGCCTTTGAGTCTTCCTTCCAGCTTTTACCCAGTTCTATATATTAATTACTCAGTTATTCCCCAGGTAGCCAGTATATTGTTTATTATTTCTAGATTTAATCCCTTACTTATTATTCCTTTACTCCTCATTCACTCAGTCATTCACTGAGCCATTCACTCACCCATATACTCACTTTCTCATTCACTTATCTATCATTCCCACATCTACCTGCCTTACCCACTATCCCAAATCTAATTATACCTACCTAACTACCTACCTACCTACCTACCTACCTACCAACCAAGCGCTCACTCCCCACTCCTCGAATCTCACCCTAAGACAAGCAAATCTCACAAGCCAACTTCCCTTCCTCCCCTCCTTCCTCAAATACCTACCTAAATCCACCCATCACAATAATTCCAACCAACCAACCAATCAGTAATTACAAAATCCAAAATCCAAAATCCAAGATCCAAGATCCAAGATCCAAGATTCAAAATCCAAGATCCAAAATAAAAAACCTAATTACTTACTAACCATATAAGGTTATATTAAAGCAAACTTTTATAAAAAAAAAATTCTCAAACTTATGTTACGAGGGTTGCCGTCTAGATCACGTGGAAGTGCTCTAGGCTCTCGAGATGGTTTATAACTAGGCGTCAAGCAGGGAACTTTAAGTAATGACAATAGTGGTATACAATTCGTAACTAATAGTAGAGTATACTAAATGATTGATCTTGAGCACGAAGCTCTACAATAAGGGAATCCCTTCTAATTATATAGAGCCTCATATTCCTTGGATCACCTAGGATCACCAGTGATCTGTAGTGATCTTGGATCACCTTGGATCACCTTAAATCACTAGTGATCTAGCATAATTGTTTATATGCACTGATGGTGCGTAACAACTTATCATTTTTTCCTATTCTTTTTAGAAAAATTTATCTAATTCAATCAAAGAAAACTACTCTATTATTTATTACTTATAGAATCTATTAAAATCAAAAAGAAAAAGAAAATTGAATAATTCAAAATTCAATCCATTTAGTTTTATAATTAAGTAATTAAATAAATTTAAAATATATAAATATATATTTGTTACGAGGTTTGCCGTCTAGATCACGTGGAAGTGCTCTAGGCTCTCGAGGTGGTTTATAACTAGGCGTCAAGCAGGGACTTAAAGTAATGACAATAGTGTGATGCAATTCGTAACTAATAGTATGGTATACTAAATGATTGATCTTGAGCACGAAGCTCTATACAAAGGAAATCCATCTTGATTATATAGACCTTCATGCTTTAGGGCTCGAAGGGAGCGAGGGGGTCGAGCTTCGATTCTTTCGCTCTCCTCGGTCGAAGGGCTCGAGAGGCCAAGCCTTCGAGTTCTTCGAGTCCTAGCATCACGTGTATGCTAATCCCGTGACTTAATTGTTACCTGTCGTAACAAGGAGGTTTATTTTATTAAAAAATATTTTAGAAACTAATTTATATATAACGTAACTTATGGTGAACCGGGTCATATGGGGAACCGGGTCAGGTACCTTTACACCAAAATTTTGGTGTAAAGGTACTTATATGTTACGACGGGCTACACAACTACCATCACATGATCCAAATCACGTGATGGACCCTGCATATTCAGGGATACGAATCGTAGGTCCATACGAATCGTAGGTCCATACGAATCGTAGGTCCATACGAATCGAAGGTCCACAAACTCTCAGGATCCAAGAGATCCAGTAAAGGACGAAGGTCTATATAAGCAGGATAGTTTCCTTTGTGTAGAGCTTCGTGCTCAAGATCAATCATTTAGTATACCATACTATTAGTTACGAATTGCATCACACTATTGTCATTACTTTAAGTCCCTGCTTGACGCCTAGTTATAAACCTACCTCGAGAGCCTAGAGCACTTCCACGTGATCTAGACGGCAAACCTCGTAACAGTTCCCCATATGACCCGGTTCACCATAAGTTACGTTATATATAAATTAGTTTCTAAAGGATTTTTTAATAAAATAAACCTTCTCTTGTCTGTACTTTAATATATATTTAATAAACTTTTTTAAAATCTAAATTTTTATTAAACTTTCTCAAAAAGCCAGGGGTCCGGGGGGCGCAGGCCCCTGGTTATTGTTTATTTATATTATGATTATATTTTAAACATAAGTTTTAAAATTTGTTAATATTATTTAAAAAGAAAGAGAGAGGTCCAGTTCTCTAGAAAAGGTACTCACTAAGAATTTATATACCTTTGGGACTTACTTTTCTTCCAATTACCTAGATAGTAATCACAGATCAAGATGGTGATGTGGATAGGTATCTAGATAGTATTATGGTGGCTACTATTGTTCAATTAATTAGTCAACAAGAATCACTCAAAAAATTCACTCAAGTACATAGACAAGTATAAGTATAGTATGGATATTCTAAATATATCGATTCGATTCCACAACATACCACATCATATCAACTAGCTATTTCCAATCCCATACACACTTCATGCACTATGACACTAAGATCTGTATCCATGGCTAACTAACTCAATGATCTCATCCGATCCGATGTGATCTGATACAAGATAATTGTCAAGAAATCCATCAACAGCCAGACCATACATACATAATTCTTTCCAATGGATCCATTCCATCAATCTGACGTCTTTGAGATGTCATACCATGCCATACCATACTGTGCCATGCGGCATTGTGCATTCGTTGTTAAAATGTGTTGTTCTCCAATCTTCCAACCCCATCCGAACCATTCCTATCCGACTAATCTGCGAAAAAATTCCCAACCACCCCATCCATACCCAATGCAACCAATCACCAGACAAATCTCCAACCATGCCGTACAATAGCCTCACAATCAATCCATCCATAACCTATGAGTATGGTAAGACTCATGTGAATCAAAAACGCCAATATGATCCCAAACTATCCCGGAGGGAACCATAGATTCCATAAGTCCATCCACAATGCTAAAGATCCATCCAGACTTTAAAGTCAAAGAAAATCCTAAAAAATGACACGTCGGAATATAATATTCCCCTCTGCCATAACGAACAAAAAGAGAATAAACAAAAGTAAAATGTTATCGTGAGAGAGGAGCTGGGCGGGCTCTCTTGGGTATCAAAGCAGCCCGATGCAAAGATAATATGATGTAATATGTATGTAATATATGCACCAGGCCGAAAATAGAAAGGAAACCAATGAGTCAAGTACCATATGCTTGTAAACTGTGATACCAAAAGAGAAATTCGAGTCTCAGTATAAGCGAATAACCGTCGCAATGCAGTTGAAAGTAATCAAAAATCCGGTGAATGAAAAATGTAGGCAGAGTCGTAATCGTGTATCGTGTATTGGTATATAGTACCAATAAATTCGTAGTGATAAATGGTGGTTGACTAGCAAATATATGGCTAGCCGACAAGAGCCATCAAATCTAAGCATACTTCTTGACCCAAGATGGATTAAGCCAACCAACTTTGTCAAATGCTTGCCAGAGTTTACTAGCCTTGTTGACATCAATCTTACATGCCTGTTGGGCATCAGTCTTTCTGAATTCCTTCCCAACTCTTAATGCTTCAATTCGTTTCATGAAGATTCGACGTTTGGATGTAAGATAGGTTGCACAATCAAGGCGAAGATTGGCCGCGAGAGAAATCTCATCTGGATGAAGAAGATGAACATTTGGATCATTTCGCAGATCAATTGGAGCTCCCTTCCAATCGACTTTCAATGAATTGGGTTTGTTCGGAAGACTAGTGATTGGTGGACAATAGTCTGGAAGGTTCTCAAAATCCTTATCTTCTCGAGCAACTCTCTTCACGTCAGGACCAGGCGTTGCTGAGGATACTGTGCGAACTCCGCGAGGCGTCTGAGCAGGTCGAGGAGGGCGTACTGTCTTTGTAACTCTTGTAGCAGTGTTGCCTAAAACCCTATTGCCTCTTCCCACTGCAGGAGCAATGTTTGTCCACCGTCTTGCACCCGATTGTAATTCCCGATCTTCCCGGAGATACACCATCTCCCTGCGTAGCCAAAGTGCTGGATCCTTTGACATAATCTTTACCACTTGTGATTTAAATTCGAGAGCGAGCTCATACTCATCGCGGCGTGGAGGGGAGGCTTCTCGAAACATGCTAGCTTTCCTTGCTGCAACATGCTCATCAACTAATCGATGTGTAACGAGGGGGTCATCATTGTCTTCGAAGAGGGATGATTGAGTGGCAGACGAGCCTTGATTGTCGGAAAGTGGATATAGAATTGGATCGGTGATTGCTTGTGAACCAGTGGGCTCTTCTGGTGACCTGGATTTGGTCTCTGGAGACACAGGTGGCGATATGGGAAACGTCGCACCGACGATTGAGTGAAGTTTTCGCATCTTTGAATCCATTGTGAATCCCTGGCTCAAATGTGTAAAGTTATCAAGAGGAAGTGGCTCTGGCGGTGACATAAGCGTATTGGCGATATCAAGTTGATTCTTGCGATCCATATTCATGGGTCGGGAAGAAGTTGTAAGAATTGGCTTGATGAATTGAGCTGATGAAGTAGAAGTGGAGGTTGATGAATTGTTGAATGGTTTTGTAGCAAACGATGACTGTCTTAGATCGAAGGTAGTAGAAGGCTGCAGGATCGAGGTGAATGTTTTGTCATCCATATTTCGTTTGTTGTTCGCTGCCCCGCGCCAATATGTGGCAACCCTTGACGTCGGATTTCCTGTTTCTTAAATCCGCAAATATGATTTGCTAAACAAGAAAGAAGTTCGGAGATTGGGAGAGATATGTCGTAGATATCTCAAGAAGAGCTGGCTGTGTGTGTATTAAGTAAGTGTTGCGTAGGTAGTTTCGTTCTGGTCAGCTGAGGCTTAGGGTGGAAGTTCTTTGTGTGCCTGTTTCGGGATCCAGTTCAATGAAGAAAGCGTAATCTATTGAAATTCGAATTTCAATTGAGGTATGGCGGGGTATTGTGTTATTGTAATGGTGAATGTAAAGAGGAATGCAATCAATTGTGAATCATATAGAAGGCAATGGATTGAGATATGCTTGGAAGGATGAGATAGAGATAACAAGAGCAACAAGAGAAAGAAAGGGATTGCATGTGCGAGAGATGAGTTTAACAATAAGTAGGTACTTTTTGTGAATGATGTGAATGATGTGAATGGGTGTGAAATGGGAGAGGGTGTGAGAAGAATGTATAAAGCGTGTGTGTATGAATATGGATTGAGGCGGATGACTTTAACCAGTCATTCAAAATCCGCAGCGGACGGTTCGTAGGCTGCCACGAGATGATCAATTCAACTGGTCATGCACTAATAAGCGCAATTGGAATAGGGTGTTGTCCTAGTTCTTTTGGTTGATAATTATCAAGTTTATTTCTTTTTGATAAAATAAATAAATAGAAATACCGGAATTTGACTAAGGAGTTATATATATGAGAGGGAAGGAGTATTGCGGGACGGACGAGACAAGAGGATGGGATGGGATGATTAAAATAAAATAAACCAATAAAATAAAATAAAATAAAATAAAATAAAATAAAATAGAATAGAATAAAAATAAAAAAGGAGGTGGTGAATATACTTCTTTTCCTGAAGGTGAATTTGTATTAATTCTCATCAGGTAGTGAGTGGATTAGACTTTGAATGTTCTTGGATTGATTTGAACAATCCTGATTGGTTCCAATTGATACTATCGATCTTTTATCTGTTTGTTGGTTGGTTGGTTTGCCTTATCCCTTTCTTCTTTTTCTTCCCTCTCTCTCTTTTCTTTACCTAAATTCTTTTGTTGTCGTTGTTGTTGTCGTTGTTGATTAATTGAAGCATGATATGTGTAGTGTAATGCGTGTGCGTATGCTATGCTTGGTAGAAAATAGGTGACACTATCGGAGGAGAATCAAATAGTATGTATCTACCTAACATGTGCTCCTCTTTGGCTTTCCAATGATATAAGATTTGTAAATGTCTTTCGCGTTCTTGTTGTTTAGGTAGGGTTAGACATTAGCAAGAATGATACCATTACCTTCCAATTACCTTCCATTGACCTTCCAATTGACTAATGATATCATGGTAGATAGATGGATTTGTTCCAGATAATTCGTCAGCATAACTCCTCACTCCATATATTGGAAGGCGAATAACTTTGAGATAGATAGGGACGGAGATAGTGTACGGAGTACTCGTACTTTTCGAGGCTGTGATCTGATCGGTGAGGAAAAAAAAAGGGAGGAAATTGTAATAAAAGTTTGCTCTCAATTACTCTAATCACACCAGATTGTCTCAATTGTAATGGATACAATCAATCAATTGATACGGAGTACTCAGATTCAATATGCCCTCTTTTCCCTTTTCGCTCTTCGCTCCTCGCTTTTCCCTTTTCTCTTTTCTCTTTTCTCTTTTCTGTTTTTCTTTTTTTTCTTTCCTCTTTCAGTCTCGCCAGACTATTCAGTTTGTGGGAATTGAGTTGGGTTGCAAAACAATTGGAAGTTGTGGTTGGTCAATATTGATGGATTTGTCGGATGAAAGAGGCGAGGAAGAGAAGTGTAACAGAAGATGTGACTCACCTTGAGGGAATTTGGAAGAAGTTCATGGTTGGGTTTTGATTCTTGAATAGTTGATTCTGGTCGCACATTATACCACATTAAGTTTAGCGTCACGGTCGAGCTGATATTTAAATGCATCAAAGTGCTGAGAATGGCGGTACTAAATAATCATTAATTAATTATTGATCCTTGGGTATTTGGGCCGGTATCTTTTCTTTTTGCTTATCAAAGTGTTGCAGCGGGCTGAAGCGGCGGCCGCGGTTAAATTTATGCAATTGCATACAGTAGTATATACAGTAGCTTACAATTTTACAGGTGAAGGGGGAGAAAAAGAAGGTCTGGTTGCATAAGTGGGCACGCATAGCCAGAATAATGGTTGGAACTTTGGGAATTGGGATCTGTCTGTCTTGCTTGTGAGCTTGTACATGTGTGGAATCTGGATGGGATGTGCTTGTGCTTGTGCTTGTGCTTGGATGCTTAATGAAGGATGCTTGTAAATCTGATTACCTACCGTAGTCCGTAGTATGGGGAAACACAACTTCATATCCAGCTATCATATTATACATGAGGCTTCTTCATCATGAAGAATTGCCATGAAGAATTCTCATATGCACGAACATCTGATGGAATTGAAATCAATTGGAGATAATCATTTGAGTTTATCAAATCGAATTTAATTCAATCAATAAAGACACTTTACACTTACATTTATTTACATTACATTCAATTCATTACTATCATCATTCGTATACTCCGTATGTACCATATCAATTGACACCATCATCGGGCTATTTTCTTACTCAATTGGTCCAAGACATCCATCCATCTTTATCCAAACCATCCAACATCATTTGAAATCAAGTGTCAGAATTTCTTGATTCCATTCATGCATTTGTGTATGTCTCGTCTACCTCTCCTTATGGCCTCCTCATTGCTCACTCACATTCAACCATCTCTCCACTCAAGAGTGACTTTGCCTCAATTGACTTTATCCAGTTCTAGAACTATGATAGATATGTTTTGCTTTGCTTTGCTTTGCTCCTGCTCTGCTCTGCTCTGCTTGCTCTCCTTTCCTTTCACAACTCAACGAGCATAATCTCCAGCCTCGTTACAACCATACTCCACCCCCTCCTCAACCCGATTCAATTGAGTTTTGACAAATGCCCTTCCCTCTCCTATTTCCATCCTATCCTATGTTCCCCTTCAAGCCCCCCCAATTTCCATTCTTCAACGTGTTTACGACCTTACAGCACTCTACCGTACCAAGCCAACCAAATCATCTCTTGCCCATCGTTCGTACACGTGTTTGAAGCCCATTCCCAATTATAACTACGAGCCATCTACCCTACATCTACCTAAAGCCATAGCATGATCTCCCCAGCCCAATGATGCACATAAACAACTGGAGATTCGCAATTGGCATCTATATACAAATCATCCATGACGTACTCCACTCTTTCTCACGAACTTGTGGTGTACAACACAGTACTTACATAGCGTAGCTGAGTAGCAGTGCGTACCAGTGTGTAGCATCGCTTTTCCATTGGCGATAAATGCGCCTTTCTTCGCTCCTGGTGGAGCATGCTGTGCTATCGCCTCGTCTCGTCTCGTAACGTGCAGTTAGATGTATCAAGAATCTTTATCCACACACCTCGTTCATTTTGCGTGCTCTCCTCGTTAAACTTGGTCGAGAGATCTAGAGTCTAGAGCCATTCTTGAAGAAGGTTGCTATGTACTTGAGACTGGGTACTAACTAATCTTGAGTAGGAAGAGAAAAGGTTCTCATGAATTGATCATCCGTCCCTTCATATCTACAATACAAGGTTAAAACACCCCCTCTTCGCCAATAAAAAAGGTCATCTGCACCACCAATTATCTGCCTTCTATCCATCACGTATCGAGAACCTACCTATTTGCTCCCAACGGTTCCAGTAAACGCGGAGACTATCGGTTCTTCATCACATGCAAGAATTCCCATCCCATCCTGTCTCACCACCCCACCATTCCATTCATATACGCAGATCATATGATAGAAAGTCATCACCCCATCACCGTGATCACCTCACCCATCACACCTTTTTCTTCAACGGTGATAGTCCACCCATCCGTCACACCCTTTCCATTCTTCAACAAACCCATCTACCCCAACCCCTCATCCCCATCTCCATCCCCATACCCTTCCCGAAAGCAACCGAAGCCCTCCGAAGCACTGAAACATCACCTCTAAATGAAACACAAAACCCAACCCAAACCACCACAAAAAGATCGATATGCATGGCGATACTGTAAGTAGCATGCACTTCAATCCCGTAAGAACAAGGTTCCGACGCCCTCCGCTGCAACCTGCACAGAAGCATAAACACGACATCAATCCATGCACGACCAGTAGATCCTGTCTACATGGCATGCATACATCAACATCGCATGTCCTCTATTCTAAGATTACCCATCCGACTAACTCTAATCGCACACTCCGTCAAACTCAATTTCTCGCATCATCGGCATTAGAGGAAATAAAAACGTTAAATATCACATCCATGATCCATCTGCAGATGCGAAATTCTCCGGGGATGGGTGAATCGTAACTGCGTCATGAACCTCAGATATCTGATGAGACCATGCCCATACCTTGAAAGCAAGCGTCTAATCTCACAGATCATGTGTACCAAAATACCCAAGTACCTTTTCCAAAATAAGCATCTCTCGGTACATCTATCTATCTATCTCTATCTATCTATATCTTGGGCTCGTACATTAATTAAGCAGATAAGAACAAAAGTGGGAGATCTCGGAAAGTTTTTTTTATTTTAATTTTTGCAAATTCGATGCAGGTTAGCTTGGTCTTGCAAGCGAGGTGTGATCCTTTTAGTTCTATATATGTAAGGTTATGTACTTATCGATAGCGATAGATTATGTAGATAAATAGATAGATAGATAGATGGAGGGGTAAATTCTAATCGCATAGAGGGGTAATTGAGAATTTTCCCAAAAATCCAATTTGATAAGAAAATGGAAAGGTGGATAGATGGATGGATGGGAATTGTTGGTCATCCATCCAATGAGACATTCATAGAAAAGAAGTTGGAAAAATGGGAAATGGGAATTGGAATTTGGAATTGGAAGTGGATTGATTATTGGAGCTAGTAATATATTTTCAATTATTAATTGCTGAAAATGAAGGAGTGATCAAGATGCTGGGTTTCGATTTTTTTTTTATGACTGAATGATTGTTTGCAGTTTTTTAGGTGGAGTGGAGTTGAAGAGTGACGGTGATGCTTATAGCAAGCTTTATCCCTTCATATATATCATAAAATTGAATCTCTAAACAAATCGTAAGTTCTTTCACCGTACTTTTATTTGATTGTTGATATTGGGTTGGAAAATCATCGCTATTAGGTAAACATTTTTAAATGATAATTTCTATGTTTTGACCAGCCTTCTTCATTCATCAACAATCTATCATGAGAAGTCTCAGCTGATATTATCCCATTTTCTCAATCAAGTAGTAATGCACACCAGCCCGTATATCACCACCTTGATATAATTCCTCAAAACATTTATTTAGTTTCATAATAGATAGAAGTCTATCTCCTTCAATTACACTGAGCGGAAAATGCCATTAAAATGCCATATATTACGAAGAAGCCCTATTCAATTCCATTCACTCACCAAAAAGCCCATATGATTTCTAAATCTACCCTCAAAATGGATCCAAAGAAAGTTCTGACTATCCGTGAGAGCGATACCTAAAAAGAAATCGTCATTGCAAGTCATCTAATTACTCATCGTTATTGTAGCCTAGTAGGCTACCATCACCCAAATCCCAAGAACATATTTGAAAGGTTGGGAAGCCTTAAACTAAGCCTAGCTAAGCAAAGGAATGAGCAAGAATGTCTAGGTAAGGCACGATCCTTTGTTGGAGCTGAAGTGAAAGACAAAGAATGATGGTCGATGTCAATGGATAGGCTGGACAATGCTCTGGGTTTCTTTCATTGAATGAATGGGCAAAGGAACGTCTACCTTCTCTTCATGGGGGGATTGTTGTTGGGCTGCATTGCAATTGTCAGTGTACAAGAGTTATTTTCTGGTGATGGAGGAGCGGAACTGATAAGAGGTGTTGCCTGATATTCCTCAAATATTAGAAATACTTTGAGATGAGGATCATCATCCTACTAGAACGAAAGTCTTCAAGAACCATCTTTTCATGATGTTTCCTGACCTTTGACTCCTGTGAAGTTTCATCAAAAGACGGGAAATTCCCAGGATTCACTCAATGTCTCTACACCTTCCTATTCCACTAGATTCGATTCGAGACTTCGATGAAGATCAATCCCGCCCAACTATGCTACTCCCTAAGTTCAGATAAATAGCAATACAAAGAAAAAGCAGAACATGCGTCCCATGCTAAAACGACATTAGAAACTCAGCTCCCATCAAAATATCAACATTTCCAAAACAATGCCGCAACAAGTCTACCCTAAAAGTACATATATCCCTATTCCCATCACCATACCTCTCCTCTTCACCAACACATCACCACCACCATAATCACCACAGCACACTTACCCACTTACCCCCCAAACCCAAAATCCCCAAGCCAAACACCAAAAATGTGTAAATCCACCAAAACCATCTTCACCTGCCAGCACTACAGTTTCTGGGTGACGAGATGTCGCTCCTACACGCAACCCACCTGCGAGCACTACAGTTTCTGGGTGAAGAGAAGTCGCTCCGACACGCAACCCACCTTGTGTCCACAGTACAATCAAGTAACTATTCACTCGGATAAGATATGTGGTGGATGTAAGGAGATTGCCGATGCGGAGAGAAGTACTTTGGAGAAGATTTATCATTGTGGGTTGTAGATGGAATGGAGACTGGGGAGCGGGGAGCGGGAAGTGGGGAGTGAGAGTGGTGATGTATCTATCTAGCTGGCTAGGTATGTGTTTCCTTATATTCGCACTCACGTTTACATGTCATCCCCACATGTATCCCGTAACTGGAATTCAAATTTTTTCTTCTTCTTAAACCTGATAGTTTGTATGTATGCCTTCTCTGATTTCCCATGATTTAAATAATAATAAAAATACAATCCCCATCCCACTAACTATCTGTACACCATTTCTCCCAGCAGGCAGACAACCCTATAATTAAACACTTGCTCGCTCTCCTTGTCGATATTTCATTCCAATTCCAGTTCCAGTTCCAGCTGCAGTTCCAAATCTTATATCCACCCACTTTGTGCATTCTTTGAACCAAAGAACCAAAGACATAGATAAATACATAGATAAAAAAGCTACCATCCACAAAAAAGAAATAGGTAATTGCTGTAAGTCTTGGTAGTGAGCGATATTCAGTTTCGATGTGAGTGTTCTTGACAACTTCCAGATGGGCAGAGATGATGATACACTGGGATTCCAAATTTCACTTAGAGCGTTCTTGATGTAAGTCTTGGTATGGTATAAGCTCACTGGAAGGGAAGGATTTGATATAAAGTATTAGCACCATTTTGATTTTGGAGAAAATTCATATTTATTCGTTCGTCTAATATATCCTATCCTATCCATCATTTTAAGATAACCATTCATTAAAACCATTCATTAGAATCATCCATTAGAACCGTTCATTAAATATTATCATACCACATTAAAACCCACCAACCAACTAAGCCATTCCTTCTCCAGAATTAACAAGACCTTCACGTCTCGCTTCATTAATAGCCTTCAGCTTCGCGGTTCCTACACCGGCAACACCGCCCTGTTGATCTTTGCCCAACCACGGTTTGACTGCATCTCCCAGCATACTTCCTGATAAGAAATATACGAACAGTCCTAGGATGATCAACACAAATGCGATTGGATACAAGTAGTAGATAGTATATCCAAAAACATTGATACCGATGACAACACCCCAGAAATTAGCCGTGAGAAGCGAGATATCGAAGAATGCCGCAGAGGCCATTCGCAAAATGATAGGAGCGAGTGTATAGAAAAGAAAAAGTGCGAGTGTATATCCAACGATATAGCCTCCGACTTGGCCGTCCCAGACAGCGGTTTCAAATGAGTGGCGATCGAATATGGCGGCTGTGATACCATTGATGATGATGCCGAAGAGTCCAAGCATACCCAAGACTTCGTACATGGGGCGTTTGGAAACGAACCATTCTTCAAAAACGTTTGAGAGACCATACAGGGTAGCGCCAGCTAACGCAAAAAGGTCACCTTTCAACATGGTGGGCGGGTTACCCCCATTGGAACCAGTGATATGATCAGATGCGAGGAGGATACCCATTCCACCACAACAGACTAGAATGGAAATGACTTGAAGCCACTTGTATCGAACACCGAGGAAACAGAACGAGACGATTACAACACAAATGATGGACCAAAAGTTGATAAGTTGGGCGCTTAAGACATTAGCTATAGAATGTTAGCAATCGTCATTGCAAAAGAGGTACTGAAACCTCTGTTGAAAGACCCAAAAGAATACGTACTCCATCGATAAGCCAACACAGTGAAATAGTTTCCCTCGACATCCATGAAAGACAAAATGACGTATTTCCAGCCATCTACCCAAAGGAGCTTCAAGTAATTCCTCCATCCATACTTGTAAATAGTATACGTCGTGTAGACGGCGCATAGAAGAACATAATTGAAAAGAGTTTGAAAAGCTGGAATTGAAGTGCCTTTGTTTGCAAGAAGTGTCGTGAACGTATTGGTAGCTGTAATACATAGGGAAAGAATTTGTCTGTAGAACGGAACGTTAGATTCAAAATTCATGTACAAATCAATAATGCATCGAAATTGCTTAAAACAAGAATAGACATGAGAAGTCCTGTTCAGGGCAATGGTGTTAGTTGTCTCATGGCTTGGTCTCCCAAGCTCTGAAGTAGCAAATACTTTTTAAGTTGCAAAACATCATGGAGACTTCTCATCATCTCGACAGCAAAAATAAACATACCCAAGAATCAGGACCATCCAGAAGTCCCGTGTAAGCAAATATGCCCACCATGCTTTCTTTTTGGACTCCAAATTTTCAATGGCGTGTTCCAAAATCTCTCCATCTATCTGATCTCCAGAGGCTCGATCGCCAGCCATCTCAAAGCTTCCACTGCCGTCCGCAGCTGTGCCATCGCTCGATTTTGTATGTCTCTCTCCTCCCAAAGAATTAATATTGGTCTCTACCCCGGTAGCTTTCGCCCCGCCATCTATTTCGGGACTCATATTGTCTCTCCCAAATCTTTCTGCACTGATATCCAATTGACCCTGGCCTTCGTCTTGATATACAGAATTAACGTCCGAGTTTGAGTCTGAATAGAAGGCGTCTTCTAGGAGTCCAATTCTCGACTCCGAATCCACGATTAGTGCTGAGAATATTTTTCCTGTAGTTCAACTAAAGGTACTTTTGGTAGTAATGATGTCGATCGAATGATGGACCGGTACTAGTCGGTGGATTGTCGCGACTGATCTCGAGAATCGAAAAAGATTGATAAGTCTTTCTACCCTTCCACAGTTGTAAATTGTGAGCGCAAAGACTTCAAGTCGCTCACTAAGAATTAAGCTATCTGGTTCATTACTCGGAAAACACCAGGGAAAAAAGATTCAGCGACGAGCACAAAATGGAAAAGAAAATCTTTAATGGGATTTTAGATGCCTTTAACTCTTTTGGACAACGCCTCCAATTATTTAATAGTGGGGCATAGTGGATCCCATTTAGATCGTGAAAAGATAAGTTAGTTTATCATTGGACCAATGTATGCGATAGCTGGGATATGCCTCCGAACCGAAGAGCGGGACGATGTGAGCCTGGATTTGGGTCGGAGGATCCCGATGAAGAAATAGAAAAGTTTTTTGAATGGTAAATTGTGTCGATGCATTGGACATGTTCGTGGAGATATTGCAGAGTGGCAGGGGCAAAGGCGGACTGTGGAAAAATACCTGACACATGGGGTTTGGAGTAAGTACTACATGGAATTTCTGATATACGAAAATACAATATGCAAGCAATTTTTTTTTACAGCTCCATAAACGCCGTCAAGCCATGCCTCGTCTCATTCGTGAAATACAATTTGGGTTGTAAAGATAAGTGCATTATCTCTCAACCCAAGAACTCCTTCAATGGTCCACCGACATGCTCCACATCCAATAGGAATGTGTCATGCCCAAACTGGCTGACATCCTCCCCAAGTTCAACGTGACTTACTTTGGTATTTCCCGCTTTTCTTAGCGTCTCGGCAACCTCTCTTTGCTGCCATGCCGGGAACAGGATATCGCTAGAAACACCCATAACCAAAGTAGGATGATCTTTCATAACTTTCATCCCGGAAACCAAGTCAGCAGGAGGGCCTGGAGACGGCCCAATAGGTGCATTAATATCTGTTGACTCATTTTCTTCTGGCTGTTCCTTGTATGGGCTATCGGGAAGAGTAAGGCTGCATGCTGCATCCCCAAGAGAGGATGCAACTTCTGAACCAGCTTTTATACGTGCTAGATGGTTTGTCCTCCTTGATGAAGTCGCAAACTGGTTTTTCGCACCAAGGTCAAAGAGATCCATAGCCTTGCTAACATACAGAAGACTATTTGGATCGTACTCCAAACAAAACTTTTCGCCGGCGTGATCGAGATATGTCTCGATAAGAAAGTCTGGGCACAAGGCGGGTGGTTTGCTTGGATCAGCTCTTCGTCGACCAAATCTTAACTCCCACTCAGGCCCCGAACGGTATGTTACCGTGGCAATCTCACGCGCAAGTTTCATACCTGCGTGAGGAGGAATATGATCATAGTAAAATCCCCGATTCCAATTCTTATCCATCATCAACACTTGCCGCTGAGTATGGCGCATTGCAATGCTATAGGGATGGCTCCTCGCGCATCCTGAGATACTGGCCACTCGACCAACTCGTTCGGGGAATAGAACTGCGGCAGCTAAGGATTGCATACCACCCATACTCGATCCAACACTCGCATATAGTTTTGTAACTCCGAGTCCGTCAAGTAATCTAAACTGTGCCCGCACCATATCTTCCATGGTAAGAATTGGAAATCTCGTCGCATATCGTTTTCCATCGGCAGGGTCGATCGTCGAGGGTCCCGTTGAACCATAACATCCTCCAATAACATTCGTGCATATAACATGGTATTTATTCGTATCTAGACTTTTATCCGGACCTATAAACTTTTCCCACCACCCTGGCTTGGGATTCGCTTGTGTTGAATGTGCATGTGAAGATGCAGACAAACCAGTGTGCAGTAAAATGACGTTCGACTTGTCTGCGTTCATTTCACCCCATGATTCATAAGCAATATCGAATTCCCGCAGTACTCCGCCCCAGTCAAGTAATAAAGGTTCATCGCAGTGGTATTTGAGAGTTGCTCCGCTAGTATAAGATGGCTCTGGACCACTTGAAAGGGAACGAGCTTCCAAGGTCGCAGATTTGGTTTCCAGGGCATCTAGACAAGGAAATGCCATGGCGGGGTTAGAAGCCTTCGCCAATGACGCTGCGGAAGCATTGTGCGAGCCAGATTCATGATATGATCTCGAGAAGGTTTGCGACAATTTGTGAAGAGGAGCGGTAGTTTTGAAGGATGATTGTCTTGACCAAGATCGTGCTACAGCTTTCGTGTGTGTGGCATTTGTTCTTGCAGCTGCGGCAAGAGTTCTTGAAACGTTCATCTTCGAAGATATGCAGGTAAAAAAGAAATCATTCTACAAATACAAATGGAGTCTGAGAATCAACTTATATTCTGCAATTAATATATTTTGTTTTGTCAGCGAATTCGGTCACCACAAACGCCCGGCTACCCCGATACAATGTTACGATCACGGATCTTACAGTAACCGATCGTGTGTTTACGAGATGCAATTCGATCAAATTAGTATGGGATTAAGGTCATGTGAGGATCTGAAGAGCACAGACTCTGTTATTATATGATTCCCACCGATCCCACCGACTTAAATCAAGTGGGAGCGATGGGAAGGATTCCCACCGATCCCACCAACTTAAACCAAGTGGGAGCGATGGGATGATGGGATAGGGAGTACGAAGATCTATATAACTAGGAGGGATTCCCTCACTGTAGAGCTTTGTGCTCAAGATCAATCATTTAGTATACTCTACTATTAGTTACGAATTGCATATCATTATTGTCATTACTTTAAGTCCCTGCTTGACGCCTAGTTATAAACCACCTCGAGAGCCTAGAGCACTTCCACGTGATCTAGACGGCAACCCTCGTAACATACAATTCAGCTTCTAGATCCGTAGATCCATCATTTCTTTCAGCCAATTGCGTGCTAGAACGTGACTTTTAGTATTTATATATAGATGTGATTAGATTCTAATAAAGAATTATTTTATTTAATTTTATAAATTTATAAAATATCATTGTCAATTTATTAATCTTTTAATCAAATAATTAATTTGATGTTACGAGGTTTGCCGTCTAGATCATGTGGAAGTGCTCTAGGCTCTCGAGGTAGATTTATAACTAGGCGTCAAGCAGGGACTTAAAGTAATGACAATAATATGATGCAATTCGTAACTAATAGTATGGTATACTGAATGATTGATCTTGAGCACGAAGCTCTATACAAAGGAAATCCGTCTTGATTATACAGACCTTCGTATTCCAACATTGGAGCGATGGAGCTGGGGAGCGAGATTCGAATCTCGCTCCTTCGCTCCCTCGCTCCCCTTCACAAGACTATTCATGTGATCCTATAACACGTGATAATAATTATAATGTTACAACGTAACATTTGAATAATATATTGATTTAATAATGAAAGTATTTAAATAAATTAAATTTTAATTGATAAATATATTGTAATTTTATAAAAATTTATTATTATTTAATTTAATTTTAATAAGATCAAACTTCATTTAATCAAGTTTATTTATTTATTTATTTTGTTTAAGCGCTGGGCTGGTCACGTGGTATAGCACGTGCCACTAAACCTCCCGAAGGGTATCCAGCGTGCCTGCGCAGCTATATACGGATTATATACATAGTTACTAGACAGTTCCAACGCATTACTGCGGTAGCCGGGCAGGGGAATGCTGTTATGAGCATTTTTAGACTTATATAGGGTAGCTAAAGGCTATGGCTTCGTCGATGGGTGTTGTATGGTACGGAAAAAGGAAAAGGGAGGGGGGAGGATTAAGGTAGACTAGATAGGAAAGGGGTAGTAAAACGAAAGAATTAAGAATGTGCGAAGAAACGGGTTCTTGCGCACCATTTAGCAAAGAATTTTGCGCCCTCAGTAGTGCTTAGCGCCCACCAGGCAGGATTTGGGCAGCGTATTGGGGCAAAGAGCTCGAAAGGTGGTGATGTTGCCTCACAGATGGCAAAATGGTCTAGGGAGCTATCTTGATTACAGTGTTGGCAGTAAAGAGACGCGTTCTCGTGATTGAATCTCTCATGGTAGGCTCTGAACTCACCATGCCTCGAGCGGGCGGCTAGTAGGTACCCTAAGGTAGGGCGGGGGAGTGTAAGTTCCATTGGCATTTTTGATGTAGGGAAGGGTAGGTTGAGACGTTCGTATTGAGTTGGGCACTTCTCGCTCCAGTACTCGGCTGCAGCTCGCTCGTATCTTAGTTTTGACAAGCGCTGGGCACATGCTACAGAAGCCTTGTTGCGTGTAGTAGGCAGCAGGCATGCGGCTTTGGCTAGTTGATCTGCTAGTTCGTTCCCAGCGATACCGACATGTGCTGGGCACCAGCGTATACCTACTGCTCCACAAGCGGCATTCCGGGCTCGCCCTCTTGTCAGCCAGGCCTGCCTGCAGGCTTGGAACTCTAGAATCTCGCTGGCACTAGTGCTTGTAGGAATACCCGTATGAAGGCGTAGTGCTGCTTCTTGATTATCGAGGCAGATTGTAATACTCGTAGCAAATCGTGCCATGCAAGATCGCAGGGCAGCCTGCAGGCCTGCGAGAGCACCTATAACCTCAGCATCATATACTTCTGCAGTCTTGCCAAGGGGGACCTGGCCTTGTTCAATCAGTTGGCTGCCGCGGTATATACAGTACGCGGCTCCCGCATTATCATTCTCGTTCATAGAGCCATCGGAGTATACAATAAGGTCTAGGATGGGCTGTTTTTCTAGCCACTGCTTGAATGCTTGAGGCCCATTAGTCCGTCCACAGGCTGCAATCTGCTTGAGGGCATTGTCGCGGTCTGTATCTTCCCAAGGGGGGCGAAGAAAGGTAGGAGAGAGTGCTAGTTCTTGTCGGCGGCGCATCCACTTCATTCGACTAGAGCCCCAGCGTAAGCGTATTGGGTGCCTTTCGTCTGCTGCTGCAACTCGTGCTATATATCTGTCATGTGCTCTTTCGAGCCAGGCAGGGCTAGGGCCCATCCGGTCTCCCTCAGGAGTACCGGGATAGGGGTGGTCTTGTATACCGGCAGTACAGCTCTAGCAGCCCGGTTGATTGCAAGTTGTATCAGGCGGAATATCACAGGTGAGGTATGTTTTCCATACCAAGTTTCAGCACCATAGAAGAGGGTGGCGAAGGCACAGCCCTGTACTGCTTGCCTAAGAAGGGCTGGTTTAGCTCCTTTTATTGTACGGCAAAGATGTTGTACATGGTCTGTGATCTGCTTCGCCCGCAGGCATGCTATCTGTATATGGGCCTTGAATGAGAGCTTCCTGTCAAAGAAGATACCTAGCCAACGGGTGACGTTGTTTGGGGGGATCTCGACGCCATCAGGCAGGTGTAGTGGCGGTTCAGCAGCCTGGCGCTTGCGGTAGAAGTACTGTAGTTCAGTTTTTGCGCTATCGAAAAGTACGCCATTCTCTTGCCCCCCATGCAAGGGTCATATCAAGATGCTTCTGCAGTTTTGTCTGTACTACTTGTGTTGTAGCCCCAATAGCCAGCATTGCTCCATCGTCAGCATACCCAAATCTTCCCTCTTGTAAGGCGTAGAAACGGCTCTACATATAGCAGGAAGAGAATGGGTGAGATTGGAGAGCCTTGCGGCAGGCCGCAGAGGACAGAGAAGGCCTTCGACTTGACCTTGTCTAGACGAATATGCGCTGTCCGGTTGGCTAGGAAGGAGCGAACCCATTGTGCAAGGCAGTTAGGCCAGCCCTGCTCTCGGAGCCTTTGGATAAGTCTGTTGGCCAGTACACCATCGAAAGCTCCCTTCACATCTACTGTTAGCATACCAGCTACAAGGCCTTTTGCCCATGCCTCTTCTATATCTGAGGCAAGCGCTGTAGTAAGGTCTACTGCCGACCGCTTGCTAATTGCGCTGCACTGATCACGTGCTAGTATTTTTAAGCTTAAGAGCCCAGAAATTAATGCGTCTGGCTAGAAGTCGTTCTAGACCTTTACCCAGGCATGAGAGCAGTGCGATTGGCCGATAGGACTTAGGGAGAGAGCGGTCCCGTTTCCCTGCTTTAGGTAGGATCACTACTTCAGCATGTTTAAAGGCTCGGGGATGTATTCCTTCTTCCATAAGGCGCTGGAAGAGAAGGGTGATACGTGCACCGATTATTGGCCAGGCCAGACGCAGGGCGGCTGCTGGGATCTCGTCTGCTCCTGGTGAAGTGGATGAGACCTGGCATGTAGCTGAGAGTGCCTCTTTCGCTGTGATGTTCGCCCAAGGGATTGTCCTTCTGGGTACTGCGGGTGTATTAGCGGGGATGTCTTCTGCTTCAAGATGGCGCGAGAGTAGAGCTCCTTGAAGCACTTGTGCCTTCTCCTGTGGCGTTGTAGCCAGCCCGCCTTCTTTTTGTAGTGGAGGTGATTGGAGTACTGTCTCTTTCTTATACCATTTCACGATCTTATAGACATCAGTGACATTAGCTGCATTCTGTACTATCTGCTGCCAATGCGTTTGCTTTGCTTGGCGTACGCAGCGCCGAAGGGCTTTACGTTCTTCTTCTGCTGGGCCAGTACTACGCAGAGCTCTGTATCTCTGATATGCCGCCCGGCATGAGTCGTTCCACCATGGGGCACCGCCTGTGGCTTCGAGATACCGTTTACAGGAGCCGTATAGAGCGGTTTGGAGTGCTTGAACAATATCAGAGGTCTCTTCTTCTAGATTACTATATACGGGGTCAGCTGTATGTTGGAGCAGCTGTAGATACTTTTCAGTATTGCAGGTGCCAAAGTCAAGACGTCCTGCCTTAGGGTAGAGACTACTTGATAGGGGGATTATGGTTAGTAGTGATTCATGGTCGGACGAGATATGTAGGGAATGTTCGACTTCACATCTTGCATTAGGATGTGTGACTAGGACTAGGTCTAGAACGCCTCCCCTTTGATGGGTGGGAGTGAATGGAGGGTTAGCAATGCGTAGACTATGGCTGTCTGCCCACTGGATTAGCTCTTCTCCGTCTTGTGGCGTTCCTCCTGTAGTATCCCACAGGGAGTGCCGGATGTTGAAGTCCCCTGCTACAAGTGTGGGGGCTTCATGCCCATGTCGCAGTAGTGCTTGCAAGCCCTCTCCTGCATCAATAGCCCCTATAGGTGCATTGTAGACATTCCAGAAGAGCATAGGGGAGTCTCTGCCTTTTAGGGCAATAAGTAGTATATCTTGACATAGGTTTGCCGCTGGCTGGCAGGGTGAAAAGCCTCTCCCTTTCCGAACATAGGTGATTACTCGGGTGCGCGTATCCCAGTCAGTACAGGGCGCAAAGGTCTCAAAAGCAGGATGCGTTTTTGTACATCTACGTTGAAGATCATTGTGTATCCAAGGCTCTTGTATCAGCAGCAGATCACAGTTGTTCTCAAATGCTAGTGAGAGAGCAATATCATGATTGGATCCCCCTTTTCGTACATTGGCTTGTAGAACGCGTAGACTGCTCTGCCTATGTTGCTTCTTCTGGGTGCCTCCTACCATTGTTGTACTGGTGGGGATGCTGTCGGTTGGGTACTATTGCTCTGCATAGCCTCCGTTTCTTGATGTAGCTGTATACTTGCCTCTTTTTCCTGCTGGGCTTGTGCGTCACGCTTTGCGCTAGCTTGTCCTCCAGCAGTCCTAATAGCACGAAGCTCGTTCTTAGTCGGTCTTATTAGTTGTCCGTTGCGGTGTTGGGGGCGCGCTGGGCAGGTGGTATCGGTTGCAGCGTGAGGGCCGCAGCAGTTAACACATTTAGCAAGGCTGGGGCAGTCTATATGACGATCCTGCTTACCGCAGTGAGCGCAGCGAAGGTCGCGTGCGCAGAGACGTTCGGGATGGAAGCCAAAGCAGCGCCCACATTGGGAGGTAGGGCTATGATCGCGAACCCGCTGCACCCGAACTGGGCGGGAATAGGGCCGCTTTGCTAGAAGGGACGCATACACGGATATAGCCTTCGTCTAATGCAGCTTGTGCACGACGGGTCCACTCAAGCTGTCGGATTGGCATATTATCACGTACTAGCTGAAGCTCAGTAAGAACATGGCCTTCTGCTACTGGGTCTACTATTCCATCTACAGTCTGAATCCTCTTATGGATGGGGCCGACTACG
Organism: Sclerotinia minor; assembly: GCA_025389075.1. Classification (NCBI taxonomy): domain Eukaryota; kingdom Fungi; phylum Ascomycota; class Leotiomycetes; order Helotiales; family Sclerotiniaceae; genus Sclerotinia; species Sclerotinia minor. Next base: position 1,566,121 of record QRFH01000007.1, read on the forward strand.
AAGGTTGTCCACTTCTCTTGTCTTTCCACTTTAGCTGAGCCAATAGCGTTCTCTATCTCGGAGGCATGTGCTATGATTGTGGCTGCTTGAGCTGGTGTGCTTGCGAGGACTGTGAATCCAGATGGGACCGCCCATACATCTTTAGCTATTCTATCATTCTTTAGGATCTGTCCTATCTTCTGCCTTATTGTATAAGGGTCTTCTTGTCTTGTAGGGTGGTCTTTGTCTAGACGGATCATCACTCTTCTGTCTTCCTTGCTCTGTAGCTTCGGCGGCGGCCGTGGAGGGCGGGTCTGCTCTGGCAGATGAGCTGCGTGTTGGGCCTTGCTAGCCCAGGACTCTTGCAGGGGGGCGCTCGGTGAGGAGGCGCGTGGGGGGGAGGCGGTTGGCGTTGGCGGCAGGGCAAAGATCGCTGAGATATCTAGGGGTGGTGGGAAGCCCATCATGGCACGACCAGCCAGCTGGCCAAAGAAGTTGCGGAAGGTGGAGCCCCAGGCTGGTTCCGTTTGTTCGAGCTCGGCGAGAGGGTCTCTAATAAGGTGCATGACCGCTGTAGTAAACTGTGCTATATGTGCAGTCGTAGAGCTGTCAGTTTCGCTTCTGGCAGGTGCAGGGGGCACTGAGGTACTAGACGCGTACTCAACGCGTCCTGCTGTGCCTCTGTTGGGTAAGTCGGGTATTCCAGGGCTCAGAAAGCCCTCCAATATTCTAGCCGCCTCTTGATTTGAGGGCGGCGTGTTAGTCGTTCCTGCTGGAGACATAGCAGTGATAATATTATATTTGCAAATCTATGAGTCTTTTACAATATATCCAGTGAGACTACAAATACAAGTAAGAGTAACCAATTCTTACCATGCTTTCCCAGATACAAGATGTCAGTCTCAATATCCTTTGAGAAGGTTGCCCCCAGGCAAAAACAACCTTTCTACACCCATTATCCTGTTTGCTCCCTAAGCCTACCCGGTATCTCCATTGCCAGCTGCCTTGTACCCTATTGTAGACCGATACGCGCATCCGTCCTCTCGAGCCGTATAGGCAGTGTCACTGTCGCTGCCATTATACGCTACGCCCCGCGGCTTGTGCACCGTTTCGCGTTACCTTGCCGGATCTCTCCTGCACAACAAGGCCGACCGTATCTTGCAAGCTTTGCTGTGTCTTAACCCCTAGCCAGGCAACTAAAAATACAACGTTTCCAGCTCACTAACCAAAGCGCAGCCTGCAAAGTCCATTCCCCCAATGTATAGTTTGTAATCGATAATGCGGAGGGTTGAGAACGTATCGGATATGTGTCTTATAAGGTGGCTTCTGCCAGAGTTCATCCGCTGCCGTGATGTCTGCCGAATGCTCCGCAGAAGAGTGAAACTTGCTAAAAGCATCCCCCTCGTTCGAGAGTTCCTCTGCCGCCATGATACCGCTCTTGTACATTCGTAGAGCAAAGTGCCAAAAGCGTCCCTCCATCCCTAATCTACCCATACCTCCGCTGGCCTCAATAAGACTCTATCACAACCTTTATACATTCTCGATTACTCCCCTTAACCACCTGTAAACTTCCAATCCGGTATACCCGCAGATTGTACGCATTGTTGGGTCGTGAAAATTCTGCACGCTAGCGCCCCAGAGGTGCCCTGTCAATCACCGGCACAACGCTTTCCTTCTCAGGCTCTGTTCCCACACAGATTCGTAAAGGCAGTCCGCTTTGAAATGCTCCTTAAAGCAATTCTCAGGCTCTGCATCCCACTGCAGATTCGTAAAGGTGGTTCCGCTTCGAAATCCGTCGTTGTTTCGTTGATTGTCGGGTAGTTTTCATCTCCGTTCGACTGATAGTCCTCTGTTCCGGGCCAAATTCACGATACCTTCACTCCCAGTACCGCTCCTTTTTAAAGCACGACCTTTGCCCAGCTTCAGCCTGATTCAATCTTGGCTCTATAAGAAAAATTACAGATTCGTAGGATGCACCACGTACAGGTGTTGAATCATCGCATCCCGTCGTTCCTGGTTGATTGATTGATTGATTGTGTTTATCGTCATAGGCCGTAGGCCCACGCGCCTTGGCGCGTGATAACCTTAGCCATCTATTCCAGATTTGGGCAAATGACGCTCAGAGGAGTATGCCTCTGAGTAGTGTACTAGCTAGCTAGGGAGGGTATTTATATACAATTTAAAGGGGCTAGGGCAGGGTTTACATGATTGCCTTCGCAGGGGGGGGGTTGGGCCGGTAGGCCTTTTGGGGTTGTAATTGTGGTCATCCTCGTCCACTAGATCACTACCTCTTGATCTCTCTCCCTGTCTCCTCGTACTTGTTTTTGGTTTAAAGAAGATTTATCGCGTCGAAACGCTGCTACAAAGAAAAGTAAATGCCAATCAAAACATTGTACTCGAAAACCCTTCATTCCTGCTCCCCTTCCCGATACCACCAATCCAATTGCTCCTTATATACCAGAACGTACTGTAATCGCCCACCGTCAGGATTGCCTCGTCCTCATTCTAATCATCCTGCCAATAGAAAGCTTATGAAGGAGCACCAATCCTCATATGGCGTAACTATAGCATGCATAGGTAGTGGCTTGTACGGGTGTCCCAGTTCCGTAAGTAGCATACCTCCGCTGAATGAGAGCAGAGTAAGTTTCGTCATCAGCTCAGATCCTTCAACAGTACTCCTCCGGTGTTCCCGTGTGGAAGGTATATAAATTGTTGTCGTTTCGGTCGTGTCGATCATGGGAGGTATACGATATATAACATATACGCGTCAAAGATGTCGAGCTGTACTCTATGTCCCAGAGGAGTCTCACTCTTAAGAAGTGAGATGATTTCGTAGCGTATTGTCGTAGATGATGGTGTTGTCCTCTGTTTCGTAATAAAGGTAGTGTTGTAGAGAGCGCACCGATAATGCGACTGTCAAAAAACCGCAAACGGGTAAAAACGTCGTGATCGGCGCCTCTTCCTCTTCCAATTACCACGACTCCATCAAATGACTCAAACTTAGCTCTGCAGACTCTCATAAGAGAGCTGGAGGTTCGTAGGATGCACCGCGTACAGGTGTTGAGTCTTCGCATCCCCCGTCGTTCCTGGTTGTTCCTTAGGAACGGTCGTTCCTCACCGTTCCATCACGTGTTCTGAGGTCATGTGATGTAATAGTCGTAGCGGACGTAACAATAAGGTTGGAACGCGTATAGTGCTCTTTTCTACAGAATATTTAATTGGTCAAATTAAGGTTTCCCCACGAAAATCTAACCCATCAGAAAAGAGCTTGTGCCGCCGTCGCCTAGGCGCATCAATGCTTCTTCATTTAGTGGACGCCCTGTCTCTTGATATACGTCATGTAAGGCAACACTTGTCTATACACCCTAGGTACTGACTACTGAGATATTTCCTTTAAATAATCCGGCTTTCCAACAAAAGAAAAGAAACATGCTACAATTTGGGAAACACGTCTACAATACTATTTCAAACATCATGTCATCAACCAATGAAAACAAAGAACCCGAGTCCTCGCTGCCCCTCAGCATGCAACTTTTCGATGCCGATAGATATCTACCATCTGTAGAGGATGTGCTCGAAGTTAAGCAAATCCTCTTCAATGCACCTAAAGAAAAACAACTACCGTTAGAAATCATCGAAAGCATAATTGATCTCGCCGAATATTGGCCTCATGCAACAACATCAGGTTTTGCCATTCCCGGTTCTCGAGATAACAGACTCCATGTCAACCCTAGAAAAGAAATCACCGTTAGATCAGGTCCTAGAACAGAAAATCAATTTCTTTTACGCTCTTTCCCCATCGGCTGCTTCCCATCTCGAAAAGACGAGCACGATCTATCTTCACAAAAACGTTTGGAAGACGAGTCAGAATTCACCAAAGTCGAACCTAAGCCTTGGCTTTGGCCATCGGATGGGCAAATACCACAAGATGCCACGGAGGAAGTGATAAAGCAATGGGCAGAGGTTTCACTTTGTCGAGGCCAATTCCCTTGCAAGAAAATTATATTCCGAATTAGAAGTCGTGATCAAGGATGGGGAGGTGTACGTGCAGATAAAGGAACATACATAGGATCATATACATGGTTTGACGTCGGCTTGGAGCGAACATATGCTACGAGAGAAGGTATTTAAGCACATCCCATCCAGATTAACCTAGTCTTACAGATCTAACCACCAACAGAAAACTTTGTTAAAGACCCACACTTCCGACCAAGTGACTACACACAAGAGTCGTCGAATGATATAGTCTGCGGTGTACGGACGATAATCCCAGAAGTAGTCCAACCCAACCCAGAGGATGTCCCCGAGGACCAGAGAGATTCCGCTGCAACGCATCCAGCTACGTTCAAGCATGAACTCAACCCCGACACCAAAATCCTCCAGAAAAACAAAACCGCTACAGCAATACTTGAAAATCATGTAATCACATGGAGATCCGATGACGATATCCATCCAGAAAGCCCCGAAGCCGATGAATTAGAAAAGCAAGGCAGAGGACGTGAAACAGGAAAGGGCGAGTTTGTTCGTAATCTGCGAATTGGCGACGTGGTGACGCTCTGGGCAAAAGCGAGGTATCCAGGATGGGCTAACACCATCGAGGATGTCAGTATGGAAGTTTATTATGCAATCTAAGCCTGCGTGCTTGCTGGGGAACTGCGTCGATCGTACTGTTTGGAACTTTAGCAGCTGGGCTATCTGCCCATTATGAGGGATGAGGCGTTCGGGTCGAACTTTTCGCAATTTCTGGATTGAAGGAGTTAAATCGAAGAATTAAATTGAAGGACCCCTGTTAGTTTTATTAGTATAGACTGAATAAAAATATTATAACAGTCCATATATATGAGATCATAGTCAGAGATAATACGGTATATTGAGCAAAGTTGGTATGAATGCATTCTAAAATAGAGTTCAACTGTTCCACATGACATTGAGACTCAGTAATTTGTTATAATAATCAAGCATATACATAAGTTTACATATCCTGCAGCTTTTAAGCCCACCCAACTTTAATTATTCCTGGTTCCCCTTAGAAAATACACCTTTCATCTTCCTGAATTCTTATCCTGAACACTGGCTTGTGGTCGAACAATGACACATACTCGTATCTAGCCCAAACCCTGCCAAGACATATACATAGCAGTTTGCGAATAATTTTCATTTATGCATGCCTATACACTTTTAATTTTATCATACAAATGATCGCCGGATCCTGATTGACTCCCTCATTGAACTTTCTTTCCACTCTTTGTTAACTTCAATGGTACAGGCTTGCTCCATAACCAAAGAGCAACGAATGCAACCCATCCTGTAACTGTGGCGCCGATTCCGGCAATCCATGGCCAAGCATTGCTGATAGCCCAACTTCTAGTATATTCGTCGTGCGCAAAATGTCTGACCGTGACAGTGTTCTTTTGTTCGATGCTAGTGAGGAATGGTCGCTTGTAGTTGACCATGAAGTTAAAGATACCGTGTTGATCTGGGAGCTTGAAGCTCGTCGTGTAGGTTTGTGAATCAGGACTGGTAGTGGACGGTTCAAGTGTAAGACGATGGAAAGGGGAAAGCATAGAAAATTCGAGTTGCAAGGAGTCTCCGGATGGCGGGGTAAATGGAACCCACTTGTCCCATGAGTACTCGGAAAGCTCGATTTCGTATGTCTGTTAAATTGTAAGCGATGTTTTAATACTGGAACCGCGTGACTTACCACGTCATTTTTAATTCTATAGATCTTTGCGTTGGTGTCACTGCTCTTCACTCCATTTTCATGAAGATAGTGCTTGATGCTCCCAACCTTGAGTACCCCAATTTCTTTGAAAGTCCAGCCGGTGACCTCTTTCGAGAATTCCTGATTGGAAGTCTTAATATCCTTGGCATCAGATCCAACACCACCCATCCCAATGCTGCGCTTGACCTTAGCATCAAACCATGTGTCCTCGAGGAGCTCCGATGACCCAATTACGGTAAATCTCGCATTGTTTCTAGCCTGCATAGTGGTAATGAGTGATAATTGCTGTCCAACCGCAAATGGGTCTTCCACACCCTCGATATCTTCCTTCTGGTTATATGAGTATGCGGTCCTAGAAGCTCGGAGGAGAGGTGTCAATAATGGACTGGTGTTTCCCAAAGTTTGTCCAACACCTCTTGGGAAAGCAATGACTTCCCCGCCTTTGCCATCTCCACGGAAGTAGTTTTTAACATCCGGTCTGATAGCGTCTGGTCGTGGCAGAAGAACAACATCATGCTTCTCTGCGGCACTCAAAGTATCATAGTTGAAGTGGTCAACAACTAGAGAAGTACGGTCTGTTGGAAGGTGGATGTCGAGCTCTAGGAGTAACGATACAAAGGCAGTGGGAGTAGGGTGAGATGCTGAAAGAGTCAACAGGATATTTCCGCCCTTGTTGATGAAATCGAGGAGAAGCTTAGGTGTCAATGCTGGTCCCAGACCTGCTATGTGTTAGCTGAATTCATTCCACTGATGTCAAAATTTGTACCTTTTGACTTGGATGGTAAGACGAGTAAATGGTCGAAGGATCGTTCCCCCAATTCAAAAAGTCCCAATTTCTCATTTTTCGGTGACTCGAAAGTCAACTTATATCCTCGTGCTGTGTGCGCATATAAATTAGTATAATAGACCCTACAATTGTAAATCAATGTCAAAAACAGCTACATACCTTCAAGATCCCCAAAGTACTTCGAGTATTTTGATTTCTCTGACAATTCCTCCAATACAACTAACAATTTGTCTCCGGCAGAACTCAAAGCTGAGACGGTACTGAGCAGTCCCAGTAGTAGAAAAGAAAGAATCCACCTCATTATTTCGTTGTGGTTTACTTCAATATTCTTTCTCTCGAAGTTGTGAATTGCGCGGCTTCAAGCTTTAGGAAACGTATGCAATGCCAAGAGTTTCCCGCGGCTACAGGGGGTCAATTAGTGCGGGATAGCTACACGTGATGCTACTTCAAACTCGCGACATCAACGTCGAAATTCTAGCCTCGAGCGATTATAAACCCTCGCAGAAGGACCTAGCAATTCAAAATTCTCGTGAGTTAGCTACTATTCGACCAGCACGAGAAGATCTCATATGTTTGAGAAATATGCTAACAATCACAGACAAAATGTCGTCCACAATACCACGATTCTTCTCCCAACCTTTCCGGTACCTACGATGGGCTGCCATTGAAAAGCCCGCTATCTTCTTCTCCATGGTTGTTGGAAGTATTGGACCCGTCCTCGTTCTCACAGTGCCAAAGATCCGCCATAGACTTGGGGATGGACCAAGACCACAGATTCCTTTGACATATCCAAGTACGTTTTTGCATAAATTGCTTTACAAAAGCTATTGATACTTGCAATTACTAACGAATATCTCTTGCGCAGTCCCAAATGGACCAAGAAAACCTTTGAGTGGCTACGATGATGAGTAAATATTATATTGAGGTTAGGGAGGCTGCTGGACGAATCGATGGTGTTTGTACATAGGAATGGCGTCAATGAATCGAGGGAATACCTTTACAAATAATATTGTAGCGGTAACGCTTGCAAACACAATGACTTGACTACTGGCTCCGATCTGCAAAGATGCTTAGTGAAAGTTGATGTAGGATCGCGTGTCCATGGACACTCCAGTGGAAGACTAGAGTTTGATCAGTTCCCTCAGCTAAATGACCACCATGAAGACTTAGTATCTCGTCTGCGGTCCTCCATGGCTCGAGCCTTTGCAAAACTTCATTAATTAATCCATGGGGATTGTGGACACCCTAAGCTATCGGCTCTAAAGCCTAATTAACACGAAAAAAATCACAAGCAAGTGCATTCCTTAAAATTATACTGTTCTTCACATATGTACTACGTGTTTAGCTCAGCAACCTAGTGTTCATTCAGCCTGACTTCCCAAGCTACTGCAGTTCTTGCAATGCCAGCGGAGTGTATTTGCATAAGAAACTTCCTCTCGTGAATTTTCAATATATATGCCCAACGAATGTTTTGCGAAGCAAAGCCTAAACCTCTAGAGTTTACGCGTCCTTTCGGCATCAGGCGACTTAGAGGTTATTATTGGCCCTAAAAGGCTCTATTCTCATCGAGTTGTTCATGTGTGATTATCGGACCCGGATATTCTAATCACTGAACCGTGATGCTCAAGGTCTGAAACTTCGTTAACTGAGATGGTGCGGCTAATTTGATGTCATACAGTAGGATACTCAATCATATATTCCAGTCTGGCTGGAATGCACTGACTTGCAAGATTTGGTAAGCCTCATTGACCACTCCTTATTATTCGGGGAACTTCTAGTTCCTTATATAACTAGAGATTGAAAGATTTCAGTTCTTGCGTTCCGATAACAAGCTCTGTATGGCAGACTTCACCGTGAGATATCGATGGGAAGTGTTGGAATGGCTTCATGGGGAGGTAAAAGTTCACGAGCAAGGCTCTTGCATTATTGAATGATGTAGATATGTCTTGTAAGGTTTCGAGTTTATCATTCTTGGCGATCTAGATTATTCAATGCTAAAAACCCAATCTCGAGACATCAGCGCTTGTAGCCTTTCCTTGTACCATCTCTGCCATTACTTTGCCGGTACCCAAACTCATACTAATGCCCCAAGGACCATGTCCAGCCGCAAGCCAAACACCGCCATCTCCAGCACTCCTAGTCCGCATTCCACCTAAGTCGCTATCGGCTATCCTCGCCAAAATCGGCGTTCCCCTATTCGTAACCGGTCGAAAGCATAGGCCTTTTCTGACAATTTCCATTTTAATGTTTTCGTCAATGCCAAACATTTTTTTCGTAGTCTTCTCTAACCTCTGTACAACATCCTCCTGGATCTTGGACTCTGTTGCAAGTCCTGGCAATGGTATGATGGAAGAGTTTAAGCCTGCAACATAAATCTCACCACCCTTCCTAGAAAACACCTCAGGAGAATATCCATCTTCATCACTAGCAAATACGGCATGGCATTCCTTCTCCTCCAGCTGATCATTCCAGCTCGGTGTTCTCACTACCAAAGAATGACCAGCTAGGCTGGAAATCGGTAACTTAAAGTTTGACCCGGGGAACAAGGTGGAAAATACCTCTGGCGACCAAGCACCAGCCGCTATCAGAATTTTCGTGCACGGAATGTCAGACTCGATATTTGTGGAGGTGTTCAGAATCCGTATACTAGATATTTCAGATCTCATATCTTGATGAACAGATAAGGCTTTGCCAGGGTGGTGAAGTTGTACGCCACGGGCGAGACAGATGGCGAGAAGAAATTGACATAGTTTGAGAGGGTCACTTAATTTGTTAGTGTGATTTCGGGTAAGGAATAAAGAGTTTTAGACTAACTCACACTTGAGCTGTACTTCCATCTTCACTGATGACCTCTAACTCATCACCTTCATTCCTTTTCAACCATTTGGGCCCATCTAGCCCAGTAGCACCTATAATTCCGTCTACACTAACACCATCATTACCACTAGCAGTCTCGGCTCTACTTCCACCCCCCCTCAACCAATCATCTCCTCTGACCACCTTCTTCCCAGTCTTCCTCGAGCTTTCCGCAGCAACATGACTCACATAACTCATACTTTTACTCACACTATACCCCCATTTTTCACCACCAGCATGTTCTTCCGCGAGTTTCCTATGTTCTTCGAAACTTAAGGAACCCAAGGCGGATGATTCCTCTGCAAACCAATCTCGAGAAAGAAAACCACCTGCATAGCTAGAAGCAGAAGAGAAAAGAATGGGTGATGGATCTACGAGGTGGATGGTTGAGGGGTCATGGGAGAGAGAGAGATAGTAGGCGGTTGACAGACCGATTATACCGGTGCCGAGGATTACGGTATTGGACATTATAAAGAGTTTAGCAGAGAACTTTCAAGAGAGGAATGTTCACGGTAAACTTGTACTGGAACAGAATGGGAGTTGCTCTGATGCTGCGAGCTTCTCGTCGACGCCCTTACGCTCTGCCCCGCATGTGATATGACGTAATGGTCCAATGAAAATGAAGTAATTTACATTTTAAATATCATATCTAAAGTTTTAAACAAGGCCAAAATGGCTCCCCATTATGTGTATATAGAACAGCTGTGTCTATCCCAAGTAGAATACATGTTCTTATCTCCTGCTTACCAGAAGCAGTTGTGAGAAGCCATTTAGCAAGCAAAAGATCTCCTATCGCCCCACCAAAACACATTATATCAACTCAATCACGCTTTTCTCCCCACTCATACATACTTCAGACAGTCACCACGTACAACGATTCCGTTTGACTTATCCTCTCACATTTTCAATTTATATAACAATGTCACCTCGAACAATAATTGTGACCGGCGCAAGTCGTGGAATCGGTCTTGCTATTGCCCAGAAACTTCTGAGGGAAAAACATAATGTGGTGCTTGTAGCTAGGACTGCAGAACCCATGGAGGAATTGAAGAAACAGTACTCAGAGCAGGTTGAAGTTGTTGTAGGGGATTTGAGTGATTTTAAGGTATGTTGTGAGGAAGACGTTTGGTTTCGAGGATTTACGTGGTTTACGGAGCATGGCTAGAGATGCAGGTAGTCATCTCCATCCACAGGGTCAAGAGTGTCTGGAAGTTTCTACTTCTTGATCAAGGGCTGCTTCACAAATATATCTAACTATGAAGTTTCACTGTTCTATTCTTTATCTACAATTAAATGAATATAGCTAGATCTTTCAACTAATCAAATCCTTCATTACCAGATAGGACCACAAGCCGTCGACACCACCATCAAACGGTTTTCCAAACTCGACGGTCTAATCGTCAACCACGGACTTCTATCTCCAGTAAAACGCATAGCCGACAGCACTCCCGAAGAATGGCGTACCCTCTTTGACGTCAATTTCTTCTCCGCCCTAGCATTCGTTCGTATCCTCCTACTCCCATGCCACGTGAACATAAACATGAGAACTAACCCCTCATCTAGGTAACTCCATCAATTCCTCATCTCCGCGCCACCCAAGGCACCATCCTACTCACCTCCTCCGGAGCTGCCGTCTCCGCCTATTCCACATGGGGACCTTACGGCTCCTCCAAAGCCGCCCTAAACCATCTTGCCCAGACACTTTCAGCTGAAGAACCACTGATCACCACCCTGGCCATCCGACCAGGAGTCGTCGATACCGACATGCAAAAAGAGGCCCGCTTTCATAGTACCAGCGGAGTAATGGACAAAAAAGATGCAGACAAATTCATCCAATTGCACGAAGGACGGAAACTATTGAAACCAGAGCAGCCTGGAGGTGTCATGGCAGGATTAGCTGTTGACGAGAAGCTGAGGGAAGAAGGATTGTGTGGGAAATTTTTGAGGTGAGTGAATCTAATTTTAGAAATGGCAGCGAGGATGGCAAAACTAATGGAATATGAATAGTTGGGATGATAAGTTATTAGAGAAATATCGGGATTAGTTTCCGGATTCATATGTGAATGAAAACATTTCAGGGGGAAAGACAGCGACAAAGCATGATTATGGAGAAGCTTTTCTCCTCATAAAAGACTAAACAGAATGCATGGCCGTAGACCAATCACAAAGCACCAGCAAACACAACCCTCACTTTTAGTCAAAGTCTTAAACCAATAACATGCTGAGTCTTTCCCATTGGAAAGATTTTGTTGCATATCTCAAATAATTAATTGTCGTGATTTTGTTGACTTCAATTGAAAAGCCAAAATGCGAATTTTTGTCTCAGGCCCAACTAGGGTAGGGTCGCGAGGTTCTACTCCAACATATCACTCTATCTTTACAAGAGCCACGCCCTGAACTGTCCCAGTCAGATCTATCGATATGGAACAAATGTATATGATTACATCTAGCCAGTCCTCCGGGTATCATGCAAAATGGCACTTACTCTTCCTCGTTCAAACACCTCCCCTTTTCGCCTCGCCACCATTCATTATCACCTATTCTAGTACATTGGTTTGGCTGCTGCCAGGATAGAATTTCTGGCTGATTATGCCGCCTATGCTATGCTGTAAAGCAAAGCTTACACTTAGGACGAAGCTCCTGGTTTAGGAGTATTCTGTCCGCTTCCACCTCGTTTCATTAGTCCGGCAAAGAAAGATGCTAATGCTTCGTTCTGAACCTTTCCGTCTGCTGATGGGTCGATACGTGCGCCTGGTGTCGTCGCCTCTGGTGAAGAATACGCTTGTCGCTCCTAGACCTCGTTAGTTTTGTCCAAAACTTTCCCTATTTAGAAATAAATACCCGTAATCTTTGCAACATATCATCAGCATCGACTTGAATGCCGCCCATATTGAACTGCACCGGTCCAATATGTTCACTAACTCTTCCTTCATCAGATGCTTTCTCCTCCCCATTCCCATACTCACTCGACACCTTACGACCATTAACCAAGCGACTGCTATCCACGCTCGAGACATCTGGTCCTTGACTAATTTTATGTAGGATTTCAACTTGTGAAGCTAGGAAACTCTGAGCATCAAGGCTGGATACCTCCAATTTAAGACCTTGTGATTCTGCAGATGTCGCCTGCAAGGCATCGAGACTAGGATCCCTGATGACTTCCTCATATGCTGAGACCGCGCTTTCAGCCACAGCTTCTGGTGGTTGTGAGTGCGTACCGTCATCACTGCTTGAATCTTCTTCAAGGTCAAATGACCAGCCTTTGTTCACTTCCTCTACATTAAAACCTTCGCGCAGTACTCGTATTTTACCCCAGGAGTCCCAATTGGGTGGCACGACTACCTTGTCGCGATCAATGAGATTGTGCCTAATGGGTTGCTTTTTGAGAAGAGAATGTATGCCGAGAGAGGAGTGTATTAATCCTTGCAATGGACTAATCATCCCAGGTGTTGTGTATATGAGGGACGCCCCATCTGACGTAGTTAGCATGTGTGTGTAAATGTAGTAAGAGATCAAACTTACGCTTGAGGAGGGTTGTGCGCAAAAACTGCAGAACGAAGTCAAATTCATCTTCCCTCCAGGACCTTTCTTTCTCCAGCCTTTCGATTTTATCAGACTAGACAGCTGTTAACAGAGCACATATATGCGCATGCACAATACGACTCACGTTTTGACAAACCACACATAGCGGTAAACCCAAGGCTTCTTCCCATTCTCCAGGACCCAAAGGCAGGCTAACATCTCCCTCAGTAGCAGTGCTTCCCCCACCATCCAAGCTACTCCCACCCCGCCCTCTATCCCTCCAACTAATCATAACCTCCTCCATTTTCTCCTTGCAATCTTCATCCAGAGATATCAATAACGGCCGCAGGAGACGTATCCAGTCCCGCAGTTCCCTCAGCCAGAACCATGGTTGCGACCAGTCTAGTAGTATGACAATAAGTGTATTTGGGATCGTTTGTGGTGTGAGAAGGGGCTGCATTAGAGGTGTGAAGGAGGGCGAAGGATCCGCAAGTAAATATAAAGATAACCGAGCCAAAATATCTAGGTATGTCAGATTTTCAATTGAAGGGTTAGTTGGCCGAGCTGAAGCATACCTTCATGATCTGCATCCAAAACATCATGATATGTGTACCCCAAAGCAAAGTTGTTTGCAATAGGAGGTTGTTTGCTACTCTGTCTATCCTGTGATTTCCTAGTCTCATCCACCGACAAAGCCTCTAAAAATTCTTTCTGTGAATCCGCGGTCCCTCCTACTTCATATTAGTATTTTCCCTCGTTGGCACATCGGAATGCTGCTGCAGTACCTAGCACAAGGATATTCTTCTCCGGTAATCTTTTCCCACTAGCTACTCCATCCAACATAGACGACCACATATCCTTCTTCTCTTCATCATCCGTTGATGTCGTAGCTTGCGTATACGTCGATGCCCTATTGTTCGCCATATTCGCTGCTTTGGAAGGGTTATTTACTTCCTGTCCCCTATATTGCACTCGTAACCATGCAGTTTGTAGGTCAATCTTTTAAACCTGAGTTTGTTTGTTGGTTCTTGCAGGCCCAAAAATTTCCCATCCGATATTTGGAACAAAGGATCGAAGAGTTTCGTATTTATCGCATTGGTTGATCTAGAGTTCGTCAAGTTCTGTGGTTCAAGGAAGCTTCATAAAGTTGTGGACGGAATTCAATGCGTTGAACACGCGAGGCAGGGGCCAAACCTTTTAATTTTGACAGCCTTGTCTCTGTGTTTCCGCCTCACCATGATTGTTCATTCTCTACATACAACAAAATGAATAGCATCCGTCAGATTCAAGAGCTTAATAGACGTGAATTGGAAAACGGAGTGTAAGTCACATTCATATTTCTTAAATCATATTGTGATAAAGTATGTTTGCTAAATGATGTCTAGCCCTCCATCTGCGTCATGGCACACAGATTATCGCGATACAGCTTATATTTATATTGGCGGGCTCCCCTTTGAGCTCTCCGAAGGCGATGTTTTAACTATATTCTCGCAGTTTGGCGAACCTACATATATCAATTTGGTGCGGGACAAAGAGACCGGAAAATCCAAGGGGTTTGCTTTTTTGAAATATGAGGACCAGAGAAGCACGGATTTAGCTGTCGACAATTTAGGAGGCGCAGTAATTGCCGGTAGGACTTTGAAGGTAGATCATACGAGATACAAGAGGAAGGAGGGAGAAGAGGATACTGGGATGGATCTGAATGGAGATTTAGATGGTGAAAGGGAGGAGCAGCGGAAGAGAAGAAGGACCAGTGCGGAGAGTGAGGGCAGTGAGGACGAAGAAGAGCAGAGAAAAATGCTTAAAGAGGAGAGAGAATTGGCGCTGTTAATTAGAGATCATGACGAGGATGATCCTATGAAGGCATTTTTAATTGAGGAGAAAAAGGAAGAGGTCGCGAAGGCACTGGGGAGGGCGAAAGAGAGAAATAAATCCGACAAGTCAGAGAAAAGCAGAAAGCATAGACATCACCATAGGTCTAGGCACATTAAGGATGAGGAAGATTTAGATAATGGCCATCGATCTCGGCATAGATCACATGGTCACGGCAGAGAGCGGGATCGAGATCGCGAGTCTAGGAAGAGATCTCCAGAAGATAATAGACATAGGAGATCGCGGCGCGAACGGTCACCAAGTGAGGATGAGGCTGATAAACACGTTTCTCGATCACGGAGAGATAAGGATAGAGATGCACCTCGGCGTCGTGATTCCGAACGAGATGATAGGAACAAGGATAGGGCTAGCGAGCGACGCGACAGGAGAAGAGATGATTCAAGGGAGGACAGACATGATAGACGGCGGCAGTACTAATCAAGTGTTGAAAGAAGACATTATTAATATTGACTTATTAACAATTCTATGATCCAGTTGGTGCTATATGCAAGCTGATTTGCATAAATAAGCCTCAAATCCATGCACAATGTCCACCCATACACAACGTACTCTAATAACTCCGATCATGATGGTATCCTGACTCCTTGTCGTGCCGTGATATATATGCAATAAAAGAAAAGGCAGTCTACTCGACTCTCAGAACCTTCTTCCAGCCATCCCGTATACAGTAACGCTTGCCATCTTCACCCTCGGCAATGATAAACTTCTCCCATCGACTGTCGGTGCCTGCTCCGACAACAATCAAACTTTCATCACTTGTCCATCCAATGAGGCCTTTTGTGGGTTTTGGTCCAGCCTCGCTTGCTGTTAGTGGATTAGAAGACGCCGACAGAGGCTCCTCGCCAGTGGAAAATGCCGCTGTAGCAAAAGAATATACATCTGAGAATACCCGAGGCATCAAAGGAAGTCTCCCTAGAATTCCCCACTTGTTTCTGGTATCAGAATCCGGCGTCGATGGACTACTGATGCCACCACCTCCAAGGGATGTAAGCCGTCGATGACCAAGCTCTGATTCTGATCTCGGAGGCTTCGAGGGATGCGGAATATCAAAAATATGAAGCGTAGACTTATCTGAAGTAACAGCTAGGAGCTGACCCGAAGGAGCAATGGAAATAGAGAAAATATCGGCATGATCAACGCCTCGTCTGAGTTCAGCTATTTTCGCACAATTGCTTGTTGCAAACACCCGGACAAGTGTACCCTGCGTGGATATGAGCTTAGGAACTTTCAAAAACACATGGGCAGTGAATGAGGACGTACGGTTTCGCTGGCAGTTGCAATGACCTCCTCATCACGACTTAAAGCTAGAGCTCGGAGAGCCCCCGAATGAGCGGGTATAATGCTAACGTTTCCGGTATTGAGTTCAACCACTTGTACTTGACCAGCCGTTCTACCAGGAAATATCAAGATACTGGCACCCAAACAGCATAAGCCATAAGGATTTCCCGCAGTTTCATAAGCCTGATATAGCTCAGGCGTGCTGTGAAAGAGGTAGACGCGTATGCTGTTCAAAAGTGCGACGACAATATGAGTCCTCGAAATCCGAACCCCTCTAACAGACGTAAGAACCGATAGTTGTGTAGCAATCTTTCGTTTCGAATCATCCCAGATGATTACCTACAACGACGTTAGGTTACAAACATAAATTCAAACTCCTGGTATCCGCTTGCCTTATTTTGGGCAAACTTTGGTTGTTTCCCACCACCAACTAGAGCAATATAGTTGGTCTTTCCAAGCATCTCCGCTATCCCAACTCCACCGTTGAAATCTACTTCCCCGTCAGCGTTGCCTACCCGCGAAGTTGTGGTTGATAAATACCTCTGGTAACTCGTTGTTGACATCCTTCTGTGTTGAATACTATGTTTTTTCCTTAATTAGATAACTTATACTGAGGAGCTGCCTGAGAACGTACCACGAAATCCTGTATCAAGCCCAATGGCAAAGCAGCTGGCATCGTGGTTGAAGGAAGCCGATAAGGCTGCGGGATTCCTCGAGTTCTCTATCGCTGGTCTGGTATTCATCTTTGATAGCGATAACGTGCCGCAATATTAATATTGTTTGCCCTGGTAATGCCAAAGGAAAGGATGAATAAAAATAAAGTATAATCTGTCAGGAACTTGTACAGCCCTTCATCACTAGCGAGTTCGAAGTTCTCAAGTTCTAAGTTCTGAGTAATTCAAAAGATTTGGGCCAACAAGTGTGTCCCAGATATAGATGTTTGAAGTGGTGATATGCTGATGATACTGTTCCAGCGGGACCGTAAGGCTGCTAGGCTATCAACCAGGCAGGCTATCAACAACAATGCACAATGCACCCTATCCACCGTAATCGCAATAATAAATACTCAGTGTCGACACGTCGACACGGCCCCAAATGTTTTCCAACCTTTCGAACATGTCAGAACCATGACAGACATTTGAATGTACCTAAAGAAAGTTGAAATTCAACGTTAATCATGTAAATTAATTGCACGAGCTTTATGAGTACTTCAAGTCGAGTGAATACGATTTTGTGAAATTTGTTGAAATTATTGATAAGAAAAGCCCATCACATGTAGCCAAGTACTCTGTCATTACCTAGGTGTTACCTACCTACCTAGTACCTACCTACTTACTTCTTACTATTATAGGTTCTTCTCCTCCAAGTTGAAGAAAAGGTACATAGGTACCGATTGTAACACCCCGGGAAATCCCTTCCATCAGCCTCGCACAAGCTCATATCATCCGCTGCTGAATTGGGTAAAGCGTTTAATCTACCACCCATCTCGCTAATTATTCCCCTGACCTGAAGAAGCAACGACCTGTTGATGGATAGTTTACAAGAGATAAATCCAGCGACTTCAATTTCAAAATTTGAATAGACTGAAAGCAATCACATTCTTTCCATCGACTTTTCCTCCTCAATTTATTTTGCTCTCTTTATATTTACAGCCCAGTTCAATCGTTTTCCTTCGTGGCTAAAGCCTCGTAATAATAAGACCATCATGTCGTCTCCATTGAATGCTGTACGTTTATCCCTATCAACAACTTGGTGCTCTGCATCCAAGTCTGGACAATCTGACCGCAACTTCCTCAACGGGCCTCTAGGGGTTGTTTCCTACAGTTTGAAGTTTATCGATACTAACTCAGTTGATTCGATAGATTAAGATGCGAAAGAAGAAGAACGTCAAGAAGGGTATTCAGTTCTGTTTGATGGTTTGCGGTGCATCAGGCACAGGTACAGTGACACGAAGCACACATAAAAATGAGCGGCGGTATTGACTAGATTTCTCAGGGCGGACTACTTTCGTGAACACTTTATGCGGCACAAAGGTTCTTCCCGGCAAGGACTCCGATGATGCTGCGAATGCCCATCTTGAGGAGGGTGTTAAGATTAAGCCAATCACAGTTGGTCGGTAGCACTTTCATCTAGCCAGTGGCCGAGTGAAATCCTGTCTAACACCTTAACAGAGCTGGAATTAGATGAAGAAGGAACCCGTATTTCACTCACAATCGTCGACACTCCTGGCTTCGGGGACCAAATCGACAATGAAGCAAGGTAGGAGGAACAATTTACAACGTGAAGATTTCGAGCTGACAGACGTGAAGTTTTGGAGAAATTGTGGGTTACCTTGAGAGACAACACGACGGTATTTTGGCAGAAGAGTCTCGAATCAAGCGTAATCCTCGTTTGAGCGACAACCGTGTGCATGCTCTACTTTATTTCATCACCCCTACCGGCCACGGGTATGTCGAATCTCATCTTTTATCCTGCGACTCGAAGCTGACGTGTCTCATAGCCTCCGCGAATTAGATATCGAGCTCATGAAGCGCCTCTCCCCCAGAGTTAATGTTATTCCAGTCATCGGAAAAGCCGATTCTTTGACACCCGCCGAACTTGCAGAATCAAAAAAGCTTGTCATGGAGGATATTGAGCATTACAGAATTCCTGTCTACAACTTTCCTTATGACATCGAGGAGGACGACGAAGACACAGTTGAGGAGAATGCAGAGCTTCGTGGTTTGATGCCATTCGCCATTGTAGGATCCGAGGAGGTTGTTGACATTGGTGGACGCCAAGTTCGTGCAAGACAATATCCATGGGGTGTTGTAGAGGTCGATGACCCGAGTCATTCAGACTTCCTTGCCATTCGAAGTGCTCTTTTACACAGCCATTTGGCAGATTTGAAAGAAATCACCCACGATTTCTTGTATGAAAACTACCGTACCGAGAAGCTTAGCAAGAGTGTTGATGGTGGCCGTGGAAAGTATGTCTTCGTTCCGATTTAACTGTGCTTGATGAATGCTAATGACTTTACAGTGATGCTTCTATGAATCCCGAGGACTTGGCCTCGCAATCTGTCCGCTTAAAGGAAGAGCAACTCCGTCGTGAGGAGGAGAAGCTCAGAGAAGTCGAGATCAAAGTACAAAGAGAGATTGAAGCTAAGCGACAAGAGTTGTTAGCTCGTGAGAGTCAATTGAAGGAGATCGAGGCTAGAATGCAACGCGAGCAAAGTTCCCATCTCGAGGCAGCAAACGGAACACACACGTCAGGGGATGCTGAAGCTTAATGGTGATATGTACAGGGGAAATGTGTTTATGCATAGAAACATGGATGGATGACTGGTGGCGACGGAGAGGCCCGTCGATTGCTGCACACGCTTTCGTTCGGATTTCTGGAGCTGGGGATTTTCTTTTTGCAGGTCGTTGACGGCGCTGCATTTATTCTGGCTTTTCAAACAGCTAATAACGTAGTTTCTTATTGCCTTCTAATGTGCAGCTAAATCGATATTTCTTTCTTATTAGGTCAATAATTCTTGAAGACATCAAAGCTATCCTGAGGATTTACTTTTAGTGATGTGTAACCTTATTTCACATTTATTGAGTGAGATTAATATGATGATTTCCAAAAACCTATTGTGGTAAATGGTCATATTGAATCATCATAAAATTGACGAATGAATTTAAAAAAAACGATCGAGCAATTATTATTTTCAGATTATTACCCATAATAATCAGGAACATTTCTTTTTGAGGCAGCGCTAATGTACTCCGTACGGTGTACCCCATCATATGACGATTACGTTATGCTTCTTCGGTATTCTATGGACAGTTGCCTCTCACCTCATCTAGACAATCACTTCAACACCACTTTTCGTTTCTTCAACAACACTACCGCCACTGCATCGCTGACCATCATTAACTATTCTTTCAGACCCAAGAACTTATGGCGTCGAATACAAAATACTCTCGCGCTCCCCAGCGAGACTCGCTCGATGATCCCGCTCATTATTCGCAAGCCCCTCCATCTTACGCCGAACCTTCTTCGTCGGCAGATAATGAGGCTCTTCTAGGAGGGGGGCCAAGAAGCAGCGAGGATAATATTCCAGATGACTTCAAGGTAAATACAAGATTGCGACCTAACACTTGGAGCAGAGCAGGTATTCTGACCAAAGTGTAGTTTGGAGGCTCCGTCGCTGAAGCAACCATTGAAATTCGAATGCAGGTATGTAGAGCTCTATTGTCAATAACCTCGATGATGCATTTGCTAATAACTCTACAGTTTGTCCGAAAGGTTTACGCTATTCTGTGAGTGTTGTGCAATTCTACCAAGATCTTCCCGTTGTGTTAATTTTGTTGCCAGCTCCGTCCAACTCATCGCCACAGCAGCTCTTAGCTCTGTTTCTTTCTTCAGCCAATCCTACAAAACATGGATTCAGTCAAACACTTGGTTGTTATGGACGTCGGTATGTTAAATCTCTCAGCAGTAACGTGATAAAGCTGACGTTTACAGATGTTCGGCGCAATTGGTTTTATGCTTTTGACATATTGGAAGCGGAAATCTTATCCAACCAACCTACTGTTCCTCGGAGGATTTACAGCGCTCGAGGCATACACAATATCCGTCATCGTATCAACATTCGATTCCCGCATCGTCCTTCAAGCTGTCTTACTCACCGCTGGAATATTTGTCGCGCTCACGCTATTCGCCTGCCAAACCAAATATGACTTTACGTCATGGATGCCTTATCTCTTTGGTGGGCTATGGGCATTGATTCTCTTCGGATTCATGGCTATGTTCTTCCCAGGCAACAGTACTGTCGAGTTGATTTATTCTGGTATCACTGCCATTATATTTTCCGGCTACATTCTTGTTGATACCCAACTCATTATGAGACATTACCATGTGGAGGAAGAGATCGCGGCGGCTATTAGTCTTTATCTTGACATCATCAACCTGTTTTTGGCTATTCTCCGAATTCTCAACAGCCAACAAAATAACTAGAGGGGATACTGTGGTCAGACGGTGGCATTGAGGGCTACCTACGTACGATGCCGTCTGGTGTTTACAATAAGACTTTCAATGGCAACAAATAATTAGGGGGGTTAAAGGGTTAATTTGAAAACTGGTGCTATGGGATGGGGTTTCTGTGAGTCTTTTGGGGAGTTAATTTGTTTTAATGATTCTTTCCCCTTTATATGGAGCAATTCCACATTCAATGTATACGTCGTCAGTCTATATGCTGAAGATCTTTTGTGCCATGATGTTTTTGGTGAAGCTGCCCAGGTATGACAGGTCTAAGCTTGTTGAATTATCCCCTCCTATCTGGGTCAAGGGTCTAACTGATACTGAAGGGGTAACAAAAAAATCCCGAAGAAAGCTCCTCAACGAAAAAGTTATTTGTGCTATGTGCACATACTGGCGCTGCACGATACTTGCATGATGCATCCCTTGTAACGTCTAGAAGACAGTCTTTCCAGCTTTTGAAGTAATTCAATGTTTAAAGTATCGATCAGCTTGATCTCATCCGCTTCTCTAATACCGGTATGTAGCAGATCTAGACCTAGAACGCTTAGTGCATATTGAGGAGGGGTCCTCCCGAGTCCCGTGAAGCATATTTCGAAGGAAAAAGTGGTCAAAGTCAGATAGAATTGGAGATAACCAAGCCAATATTCGTGGGTGGGTCATTTCCCATAGAAACATGAAGGAGGGAAAAGAAGAAACTCCCCTCTTCACTCACTGGCTCCTCAATTGAGTTACTTGAGACATTTTCAATATGTACACATCTAGATAGGTATCTAATATATATCTGGATGTTGTTCACTCTTCTCTTAACAAATCATTCTTCTCTAATCTGACTCGCACGATGACAGTCTCATTATCTTGATTCGTCGATCGGACCGCCTTTTCCTTTCAAATGTAAAACAGACCCCTTCACAAATAGTAGAGAAGCTGCAGCCACTCACCCAAATTGGTTGCCCATCCCAACTCCACCTGTTGTTGCAAATCCCTCGTCAAAAAAAAGTACAACAGTGAAGTCGGAACACTGGAAAATATTCACCGCCTTCTTCCTACCCTGCCAGATACATCAAAACTGTCCCATCCACCATCCACCTTTCCATTGTCTACTCCCGTACTGTCCCTAGCCCACATTCGTTTTGACTCGAACTCGGACTGCTTTTATTATCCTATTGCATACAAAATCATAAAGTATTCTATGTTGTATTCACTCACTTGAAATTTCGGGTTTTAAAGGACAATTGAGAGAGAAATAATATATGTATTCCTCACTCAATTGAACCTCAACAATTGTCAAACCACAAAATTAAAATTCACTCTTCCCCTCAATCTCCGCTTCCTGAGTCGCCATGAGCTCAAATTTTCCAGTTGATACAATTCAAGATGGGACAAACAAAGCTGCGCCAGAGTGGACACGTCAAAATGGAGACACTACTCTTCCTGTAGAAAAGAAACTCGACAATTCAACACATTATCCAGCTCTTCCAGTGACGGGTAAAAGAAAGGCCAAAAGGAAAGATGATAGCCCTTTGGATATCATCTGTAGATTCGTTGTGGACCATCAAACTGGTAAAATCCTCCATCAGCATCTTTCTCTAGAGTTTTCTAACAATGAACCTTAGGACTATCTGTCAATCTCCTGATGCTTCTTTCCTTAACACACATCTGCTTTCCCAGAGCCCGCAGGCATACCCGAAAATTCTTCGAGCTTTCTTACTATAACCCGGAGTCTGGCGAGTACTGTGCCGGTTGGAATGATGCTTGGCTTGTGTTCTATTGGATTGTTATCTTTACCGGACTACGCGCTGCTTTCATGGACTATGTCCTAAGGCCATTGGCAAGGAAGGGCGGGGTAAAGACTGCGAGGGACGAGACCAGATTTGCTGAGCAGGCTTGGCTTATGGTCTATTATTCTGTGTTCTGGACATTGGGCATGGTTAGCTAAGTCGAATGTATTGTTGAAAAGCTTCTCACTAACGAATGGATAGTACATATATGTCAACTCGGACTACTGGTGGAATTTGACTGAGCTATGGACTAATTGGCCTAATCGAGAGGTTGGTGGACTTCGAAAGTGGTATATACTCGTCCAGTATGCATTTTGGCTCCAGCAAATCATGGTTATTAACCTCGAGGCACGTCGAAAGGACCATTGGCAAATGTTCACACACCACATCGTTACGACTGCGTTGATTTTCACAAGTTATGGTTATCACCAAACTAAAGTTGCAAATGTGATTCTTTGTCTGATGGACGTGGTGGATCTTTTCTTCCCGGTAAATAAACTCCTCTGCCCTTTCTTAACAAAAGCTGACAGCAGCTTCCATAGTTTGCCAAATGTCTCAAATACCTCGGATACGATAAATTATGTGATTTCATGTTTGGACTTTTCATGCTTTCTTGGGTAATGGCCCGTCACGCTTTCTACCTTATTATATGCTATTCCGTTTGGGCCGATATCCCTAAGGTCATTAACTATGGTTGTTATCAGGGTAAAAATGGTTCTATTTCTGGTCCTTTCCCGGCCCCTGATCGCTTTGGACACCTCTTCAAGCCATTCCAAGATCCCGCCGGAGTCATCTGTTGGAACAACAACATCAAATGGGGGTTCCTTAGCGCCTTGTTGTTCCTTCAAGGTATCACATTAATGTGGTTCTGGATGATTATCCAAGTTGCTATTAAAGTCATCAGAGGTGGTCAAGCAGATGATACTCGAAGTGACAACGAGGAAGAAGAGGAGGAAGAACTTGATTTGGACGAGGAAGCCTTGACTGAAGAAGTCCATCTCTTGGAAGGAGAACCATATGAGGAAGAAGTGGGCGTGGAAGAACTGAACTTGAAGGGGAGAACATCGAGAAATAGTCGATATAAGAAAACTACGAGCAGTGCTAGTGGCGTGAGTATCCCGGGGCACAGCGATAGAAAAGAACTGTTGGGCAGGATTGGGTGTGACAAAGGCGTTTAGGAAAATGCCATTGTTTCCTATACATGATTTTTCTGTCCCCGACGTGTGGGCAGCAGCAGTGTGATGAATTGGGGAGCGAGGAAATAAGTCGAAAGAGAACTAGCGAGGAATGTTAACGATTTTTTCTTGCTTTCTTATGATATATGGCATGGGTTTTCTTGTTTCTACAGGGATTTGGGAAGATACCGATTGATTTTTTTCCCCCGATGGTTGAGAGTTATGATGATAAAGCATACCCATTCTCTTATTTTACAAAAAGTTGTACGAAGGAAAAGAAAGGTTCTAGTTATTTTTGTGTTCGAAGGTTGTCATCGTCGGCATATCATCAGAGATATCATGGTGATGGACTTGTAGCGAAGGGAAGGCATTATTGTATGTATGTACCTAGTATGTATGTGGATGAGATTTGAACTATACCCAGATTTAAACAGCTCTGGTATTTCGTGTGTTTGTGCATCAATAGTAAGAAAATGCTCCGAGGACTATCTACAGTATTTATAAGGATCCCTTTTCTCTAGGACTACCTCGCATTGTTATACGAGTCGTATACGAGTGACCTATACGTAGTATTAAATTGACACCATGGCCGGCGTCTAAAAATAAACATAAACCAAAAGTCTCCTGCTATTGATCCAATTAGCAATCGGCCTATCCGCACTTTGTCAATGAGTATTCCACAAATAAATTAGGAATGCTAGATTACCGGTAGGGTACTTTGAGCGGGGCCGTGATTGCAGCAAGTTACGGAGGAGAGGAGCATGGTCAAGTTTTTTTAGTGTTGTTGGCGAATTTAGGTCTGCAAGGAATAGGCGTGTTTGTTTGTTTGTTTGTTTGTTTGTTTGTTTGTTTTTTCGAGGGGCTCGGGAGCAAAACGTGCTATGATTGTGGAGAAGATCTGAAATCTGAGATCTGAATGAAGGAGCTTTGAGGAGTACAGTACAAAGCTAGCAAGCCAGGTACCTTGATGATGACAGGGTAAGCACATAAGGCAGGTCCCACCACGGCGTTCCGTGTATCATCCGTACATAATATCATCATGCATATAAACTCATTATGCTGTCATTATAGTAACAATCATATAGTTTTCTTTCTTTCCAAATTCTTTCTTCTGCTGTGTGTACTACTACTTTTGTAAAGCCCTTGATTAGTTTTAGAACGCGGGAACTTTTGCTATCGAGTGACTTTTTGGTTGTGCAGTTCTGGGAGTTATCAGGAAAGCTCCAATTGAGAATTTGAGAGAGGATACACAGAATGGCTGCGCCAGTGGATCCAGCGACGAGGAAGAAGGTGTTGAGAGTGGTTTTCTTCTCGCTGTTGTTAGATTTGGTATGTCTCATATTAGCAGATTTTTGAATGAAAACCATAGCAGTATATAGCTAACTTATTATTTCCAGATCTCGTATGATACACTTTCCAAATGAAACAAGCCGGCAGAATGATAGCAAACTGACGTGATATTTTGGCAGATTCACATTCATATTGCCTTTATTTCCAAAGCTATTAGAGTTCTATAGGAAGTGAGTTTAGCAGCTTTTTTTAAACTAAACGGGATAGGTGGGCTAATAGCGAAGCAGTCTCGAGGCGCCAACAGCTTTTTCTTCTTCATCCGAGTCGCCTACACTTCTCGCACATATCTTGACATATCTGAATACATACAAAGCGTCATTTGCTAGACCGATTGACTCTCGATATGACATCGTATTGTTGGGCGGGGCTCTTGGGAGTTTATTCTCGTATGGAACTCTAAACCTACTGTTCTCTTCGACCCGGCTTTGCTAATGGCCTTCATCGCAGTCTTCTCCAAGCTCTTGCATCCCCCATAATCGGAACCCTCTCGGATAAATATGGTCGTCGTACAGCTCTCCTCGCCAGCATGACTGGCAATATTCTCAGCGTTCTTCTCTGGGTTTGCGCCACTGATTTCCGTACCTTCCTCCTTTCGCGCGTCGTAGGTGGACTTTCGGAAGGCAATGTTCAATTGGCAATTGCAATTGCTACAGATATATCGGACGAGAAACAACGCGGTGCAACAATGGCATTGGTGGGAATCTGCTTCAGCATAAGCTTTACATTTGGGCCTGCATTAGGTGCCTGGCTTAGTACGATTAGTACTGTGCAGGCAAATCCTTTTGCTACTGCTGCTGGATTCTCCTTGTTTTTGATTGTGACGGAGACACTTTATTTGTATTTGTGTTTGCCGGAAACACTGCCTAGTAAAGTTGCTCAGGCTAAGTTAAATGGAGAGCCAACTGCTACGAATGGGATTACGAAGGCAGCTGGCTCTTCGACGGAGAAGACGCAGGCTAAAATGGTATCCACGAGTACCACTGAGGTGAAGAAGCAGGGAAGAACAAACTCCCACTTCCTACTCAACCTCACCCATCTTTCATTCATTCTATTCTTCTCAGGCATGGAATTCTCACTTCCTTTTATGACATACGATCTTTTTGGTTATACATCTGCACTCAATGGTCGTCTTCTAGGATACATGGGCCTTGTAGCCTCCATCCTTCAAGGTGGCGTGACTCGACGACTTCCACCCCTCCTTTCCGTTCGCATAGGTGTAGTATCATGTCTAGGGGCACTATTCCTCCTCGCCCGCATCAACACTGTCTCAGGTCTCTACCTTGCTACTACTCTCCTTGCCGTCACAACCGCAACAGTAGTCACCGGTCTCAATGCGCTAAGCTCGTTCGAGGCAGGCGAGGATGAAAGGGGCGAAAAGCTTGGAAATCTGCGCAGTTGGGGACAGCTCGGAAGAGGTCTAGGACCTTTATTATTCACGAGTGTTTATTGGTGGGCGGGCAGAGAAGTTGCCTACAGTATTGGCGGGCTGGGGCTGATGGGCGTGGCGCTTTTGGTTACTTTTGGTTTGGAAACACCTGGAGGGACTAAAGGAAAGAAGATTGGTGATGTTAAAACTGAGGTTCGGGATTTGTAGATGAGGATATGGGGTTTGAGTTTAATAGTTCGGCCCTCTATGTTCGACGCTTTCGTTGTCCTGCTAGTTGGAGATGCATTCAGTGGGGTCATTATGCCTTTCTCTCTTGGAGCTTTTGTAAATCAAGGTTGTGTCCATAGCCAGTGAATCATCAAATGTAGCCAGGTAATTACCGTTTGGATAGATGAAAGGGAATGGAAGCGAGTGAAAGTAGAAACTGGGTCTAAATACTATTTAGTGCATTATATCTACTCTACTCAGTACATGGAAATGATTGAAACGGAAAGGAAGAAATGAAAAGAAGGGAGAGAAAATGCTTGCTTATGGGCGTATATTTATATGAAAGTAAATTAGTAAAAATATGGATACCTATCTATGGAAGGACGGAATAAGAAAATAACAGGGAAAAAGATATTATAAGATATTAGGTATTGATTGTATAGGCATAGGATACCTAGGTAGGTAGTATTGTGTATAAAGGTACCTGACTTATGTACTCATGCCCCGCTGATATTAAGAAAGCTCCCGTGTTATCTTTCCATCCATCCATCCATCGTGAGTTTCGATCCAACCCTAATACCCCTAAGCTGGCTGATCATTCTAAACTCATCTCTCGTTTTTATATACCAACTACCCCGTCAAGATGTGAAATCCTATCTTGAGAATTAACGAGCCAGTAAACATATGGCAGTTTTATTAATTATTCGTTCCCAACGATCGTTT
This sequence comes from Sclerotinia minor, assembly GCA_025389075.1. Classification (NCBI taxonomy): domain Eukaryota; kingdom Fungi; phylum Ascomycota; class Leotiomycetes; order Helotiales; family Sclerotiniaceae; genus Sclerotinia; species Sclerotinia minor. Next base: position 1,593,788 of record QRFH01000007.1, read on the forward strand.
GCCTGATATTCAATTCGTAAGCCAATCTCATTCCTCACTATGATCCATCATCTTCCTTCCTCTCCGGTTTCCTTCTCAGTACTCCCCCAAAGCCCCCTGTACTTCCACCCTCTTTTGCATTTTCCTTCCCAGTATCGTACCCACTCGTACCACTGCCTGGTCTACTTGTAGCCCCATCACTCAAATACACGTCTTCTTTTCCCCTAGTACCTTCTCCTAAACCAGATAGTACACCACCTACAGCACGCCCCACGCCCAGGCTAATGCCACTTCCACCTATACTTCCACCTATACTTACGGCTCTGCTTTTGTTTCCTTTTGTTTCAGAGGAAATATTGCTGCCGATAGAACCGCTGCGAAGGGGTGTTCGAGAGCGGGCGGAAGTCGATGTTTGGGTTTGGGAGTTCGGTTGTGGGGAAGGGGTAGTGATTGGTATGCGGTAATTAGAAGGAGAAAGAGTGGGATGGAAATTCGGTGGGGGTGTGGAGGGTGTTCCTTGTGCGCTTTCTGGGAGGTGCTGAGGTTTCGGTTTGAGGGCATGATGTGAACCGTCGAATTGAGGGAATGAATTGGATGTATTGACACCACCAGCAGAATTTTCGGAAAAGTTATCATTGTTGACATGGGAGTTTCTGGAACCGAGCTTGACCCGTTTTCGTGCACTATTATGGTTGTATATATCATCGATCATTTTGAGATCGGCTGATGATTCGTCACTAGGCTGTAATACGGTAGTTGTGTCCGCATCGAGATATGTTCCACTTTCTAATGACAGGCTATCCTCTTCGCTCAAGTAGGTCAAAAGTCTGTCGTTGCTAGCACCAATGCGCAGTGAGTTAGTACGAGCGCGATTATAATGTTCATACTCTTCTTTCGAATGATCTGCATTGTAAAAGGATTCCAAAGCGTCAAAAACATGTGGGAAGACTAGAGTGTCGACACCTCGAGCCCAGAGAAAATCAAGATGCTCATAGTGGGCAATTTCGATATGGCTTGTGTGGTTTGGAAGTTGTTTCAACATTACATTTATATCGACTAGTGAGTCGCTGCCACCATATAGTAAAACGATTGGTGTTTTGATATTGCGAGTTGGAAATTTGGCCACTTTAGTGTATCTGTCTACTCCACTAAAAACAGGTTGCGGCTCGTCATCGTACATTTGGAAAGACTTGGTGCGGATAATTTGAAACCAGTGGACAACGGATTTTGTACTGGTGAAAGAGTACAAATGGGGGTAGGCTGCGAGCTTCTGTGATGTGGATATATTTTTGGCGTGCCAACCAAAGAGGAACGACAAGCCCATATCGATGAGACGAACAAAAATTGGGGGGTAGAGTATGGATTGCCACATGGTTGCTGATGAGAGGATGGAGCGACGGCCAAAAAGAAGAAATAGAACTTGAGGTGATGCTTTGATAAGGGCATCTACTATGCCATTCGACAGACCAGCAGGGGACATCGCAGGTGCAAGCGCAATGAATACATTGATTTGATCATTGAGTTTCGGATGGACGGCCAAAGTTGCAAATGCTTGAGCTGTCCCTTGAGAGAATCCAATATACGACAAGGATGGCGCAGAGGTTGTGTCCAGTATGTATTGAATGGTGTCTGGGATATCATGGAAAGCAAATTCATCCATTGAGAAGTCCCAAAATGCCGTATCTGCTGGTGAATGGTGGATGGATTTCTTAGAATATTTGTTTCCACGATTGTTTCCAAGCTAGCAATTGTCAGGCGTTTGTGTGAGCGATATTAACACGGGTTGAACTTACCCAAACATCATACCCTCTATCCACCAGGTTGAAAGCTAAGCATCTCTCCTTGTCAGTCAAACATACCCAAACCTCACTATTCATGAGCAAGCCATGGTGTAAATATACAACAGGCTTCTTGATGCTGTTTGATCCACTATTAACTTTTGTATTTTCTTCTCCTTTCTTCCAACCGAGTCGATGAAGACATAGCAAATAGCCATCTCCAGTTTGTACAACATGTTCTTCGGCATAATAACCAGCTAGTTCGCAGAGATCTACAAAGTCTGAAGCATTTCGAATCGAGGTGGATATATCTGAATTTGTCAGTCCTAATCCTCGTTCTAATTCTACTGAAGGACTGATCCAACCTTGCTTTCGTGTCTCTGATCTCTTAGCTGCCGGCGATGTGAACCGATTAAAGAGCCGCTTCGAACCTCGATAGCATAGTTTTATAATCGTCGAAGCTGTACTGTTGTTAGATGACCCATGAAACATATTTGAAGGGGGGACACACGCAGTGCAAGCGTCAGTACCCTAATTATTGCTTCGAATCCAACAAGAAAGAAAGAGCTGACCAGCGCCAAATATTCGCTCCTGTGTAATTGATTAGCAATAAGCATATATCATAGCCACGAATAAAACTTACGGGCAGAGCCGTCCGATAAATGGAAGATACATTGTGTTGGGTATCTTCTCATCGGTGACTTTATTGCGCGGTGAGAGCTTTTATAACTTACTGTCTGACGAGGATCTTGACCGCAAAACAGATAAATAGCTTAATATATGTATAGTGATTACCCTATAGGGTCTAGACCTCCAATACCTGTGAAAGACTGGTGTAAGTGAAGCAATTAACGTGGACAGAGCTCTCAAGTGCATCCATACGTACTCGCACGGAGTAGAATCCAATCGTTGGGCCTTTTATTGATGTCACATCCACTTTCACATGCGAATTGCAGGCCTTTCACTTCATTTGCGCCTCAATCGAAATTGTTGGTTCAAAATGATTCTCTGAACTGATCAAAGGAGAAGTTTAAGCTGGCCAATACAATCCCTGAGTAGCAAAATATCTCGAATACTTTGACTGGTGGACTCTAATAAATTGAAACATTAGACGAATAAATCCAAGAATTGTCGTGTTCCTGGATGAATCTAGTGGCGCATTGGACGATCTGGGGCACAGGCACTGGGGAGCTAAGGTTATCTAATCTATGCCGGATAATCTACGGGCCTCACAAGCTTCTCGCGAGACTTTTAGGAGTCGCCGCCTATACCTTATGAACTTTGTCTGTACCTGTTGGATGTATCCATGACACTACCTACAAGTCTCCGGTTTATGTTATACTTTTGATAAGGTCTTCATCCTTCTCTACCCCTTTTCGGCCTAGAAGCAGGCTGATTTTAAAATACCAAAGGAAAAATCCCTCGACATGCCTAGTTCCTGCCAAGATATTCGTTCGCATCTTCTCCTCCCTTTCCACGTTTCTCCGCTAACGTTTTTTCCCCCGCAGGAGCCGCGCTAGCACAATGTCTCCAAGAGTCGGATTGCGTCATGGTGTATCGCAACAAACCATCGGATTGTCTGCGAGCCCCTCTCCTCGAAACGATGCCCACCAAGTGTCAGCAGTTAAAGAAAGGCTATGGTGAATGCAAAAGGGGATTGGTCGATATGCGCAAGCGATTTAGAGGTAACCAGCCAATTTCTGTAAGCAAAGAGATTGAGGGAGGAGGGGAAAGAAATACTGGTGGTCATATGCTCTACGCTGGAAAGCCAGCTTTTGATAGCGGGGTCAAAGAGACGAGCGGAAATGAGCCCGAGGAGAAAGACTGGAGGCAGTTGGAGAACGAAAAGTACAGAAAGGAATAGCAAACACAGATACGATAATGTCAGGGAGCTTGGAGTATTCTGCTTATGTCCGCTGGAATTGGAACTGTCATTGCATTCGAAGGCGTTCGGGTAGTGTCTCTCAAACGCATCAGACGGCCAAGATTGATCATCGCAATGGGAATTGTAAGGGGATCTGTTAAAATACAATTTCCTTCATGATAAATACGTATGTCTCCCAGGATAGGAAGTGAAAGATTTTTCCACTTCGTTGTGGCCACTTTTGGTTCGTCACACTGTTGTTGGTTTCTCTTTTCGTGGAAGAAGCTTGAATAATCGTGGGTGGACCGATTCCGATTAATCGTATCTAGACTTCTATATCTACACAGCCATCTTTGCTTACCTTCGGTGTGACTCACAGAACACGGGTATAAGAAAGCGGAAGATATACAACCTATGTTACACTCGGGTTCTCGGGCGAACAAGAGAATCCGCACGTTTTGTTTTATCGGCGCTGATTGCGACCTTTTACAAATATTGACCAGCAAATGAAAGTATGCTGCGTGAGTGGCCTGCATTCGTAGGATGTATCTGAGGCACGGCAGACCTTGTCTTACTTTTTTGCAGGCTTTCTGCCCCATCACACTGCAAATTTGGCGAAGGCGGTCGAATGTTGCTCATAAAAACATCAGAAGAAGTTTTTCGGCCATTAGTGTTGCAGTAGGACCGTCACAGTTTGAGAATATTGACTATTGTATTATCCCTGCTCAGAGAGAGTTTCCTAGTCTTGGCCACTTCCATTTTCCTATTATCATCCCGTGATTAGCTCTAGTTTTGCGCGTCTCAACTCCCCTGTATCCAACACCATAAAATCAAGTTCGCCGAAAGAGCATTTCTTTTTCCGCAAAATTTCCGATCTATAAATATACAGAACTCCAAATCACCATGGTCATTAATTCATTCAAGGACTCCAAGGTTAAATTGGTTCAAGGTCGCAACACCAACACCATCCGCCCATCCCCCTATCAGCTCACTACTCGACGACTTTTCGCGCTGTGCCTGCTCGTACCGTGCCAGTAAATCTTGATACATATCACTGAGATTATGTAACTCGGTACTCAGCATCTTCACTTGGTCTTCAAGTCGCTGACGTTCGTTTGCTTGGCGCTTGCGAAAATTCCTCTGGGAAACGCGATTTTGCACAAGCCGCCGCTGGAAATGGTCAGGGTAAGATAATAAGATATGGAGGGTGTTCTTACCATCTTCTGTGCTGGAGTTTTCTCCGTTACCGAGTCTGCTGAATCATGCGATGTCTCCCGTGTGCGGCTACCTAGCGATTTGGGTTTCCGATCACGAGAGGCTCGATTTTGACGTCGTTTCTACGTTTCGTCTGTCAGCCCAGAACAAAATTTGCCTCAATTTAAGGGATTATATAAGTTCTTACCGTCTCAATTGACATCTCCTCATTCATCTCATTCCTTTCCGATTCAAAACTTGCTCTATTATATTCTGTCGAAATGCTTTGATCCAATTCTGGAACCATAGAAGTATCGATGGTATCAAGATATGGACTTGGATATGGCGCTACAGTATATATACTTTCCGTTTGTGGGATCGTACAGGTTGCCTGGTCGTCGTGTTAACGTCTCAAATTGAAGCGGCTCAAGGATTGAACATACATATGGAAAGGCAGGTTCGAATTCATTGGTACCCAAGTCACACAATACGTCTTGATCAAATGCCAAAGAAATTGGGGAAGGAGGCGAGTACCAAATCGGGGTGGAGATTGCCATTCTCTGTTTAGTCTTATTTTTGTGTGTGGCTTCTTTGGTATAAATTCGAAGCTTGTCAGGAAATTTGTTATTGAGGTGAAGTTTGTTAATGCAACGGAATTCGGGAAGGATATGAAAATATATATAATCAGTAATCAACTATGACTTTGGCAGCTTATAAAACCTTCAACTGCCGCATATTCCCGACCTCTAGGCGATGGATCTAGCGCAACTTAAATTTTTAGCCTTTCAATAGGCTATATCAACCACATACATAAAACCTCAGCTTACATATCCGAGACGGGCAACACAGAACACCCGTAGAAGAATCAATCGAATGTTTAATGCCCGCCAGTTCATGGGTCTAAACGGGGTCTGACATCACTTTCTCAGCTATTTTAGTGGTGAGTGGGCAGCCACAAAATCGCAAATAATTTCTTCGTGTTGCGAGCACCCTCGGAAAATCAAAAATTCTTAAAGGAAGTAGTCACACCAAACCGAACGCCTTTCAATTTACATGCATAAATGGCGAAGCTTACCGTATCGGGTGCGTGCACTTCTCATTCTGGGGTTCCACGTGCCTGGGTTGTCTTCTATTCTTTTCTTCGTCTGCAGTGTCAGCAGAGATGTGCAACTCTTATTGGATATCGAATCGATTTGCTCTATTGGGCGCTATGCATGGAGTTTTAAAGGTGCATGCATCGGTCTTTCCGCGTCGTTCAGGCTTGATTACAAAGACGGATTTACACAAATTGCTCTTTATATCCAGCGTATCTGCATCTTTGAATCCATCGCTTAATCAAGCCTCTCCAACACATTCCGCCGAGGCAGCGAATTTTTACATTTGTAATCAAATATGTCTTGCGGCCGAGGAGGAACCAAATACATATTATTATTGCAAGTATCTAATCAGAGAGGGAATCCAAGCCATCCCGCGCCACCATTCAAACTAATATCCTTGCTGTATATATCGAGGTTGCTACGCGGAGCCACAGTAGGTGGTGTAGATTCACCCTCAGTTTTTACAGACGAAGTTCCTAAGTAAGTAAACAGAGTACCTTCAACTGTCTTCCATGTTTCGAGACCAATGTCTTGTAACTCTATCATCGCGTTGGCTACATACCACGCTCTGCGATGTCTGTCTACATTCGAGCGCTCTCCTCGAAGGATAACACGAGCAAGCATCTCAATGGCTCTACCCCAGTCACTAGTCGTGTCAAGCAACTGGTACCTGCAGGCTTGAAAATATTTCCCGCGAAGCTGCGGCGTGGTATTGAATTCTTGCAAGGCCATTTGGAGGTAAATCAGAGATGCTAGTCGAAAGCACTTCCACATTATGCTGCGTCTCTCATCGGTCGCTCGCTCGGTTGGGTGAAGCCAGCTCATTCCTATGGCGGCTGAGCAGATGCAACCACTGAAATTGTTCCATTGTTCTGGGGACGTTGTCTTGGTCGCCTCATCCTTGATAATTCCAGTCGCTCTTTCTAGACCATAAACCATCCTTATGAAGTCTGTGCAAAAGTTATTCTTTGCTTGCATCTCCGCGATTTCATATTGGAGCTTCGAGACTCCAAGTGAGCTTGTTGTTGTCGACAACTCTTTGGTTACGTTTTTGTCATATCTCGAGTATATTGGTCGAGTAAGTTGTATATACGCTCTACATAGGTCGAGACTGAAATTGAAGTCACTAAAAATTCTTTTCGGACAGAGTTTAAACAGAGCGGACTATAGCTTAAAAATGAGCAGAATTTGATGCTTGTATTCACTTGAGTCAATGAATTTATCGAAATGACAAAGCCACTCTCAATGAATCATATATTTTCAAGCATTGAAACTTCAAATCGAGCTGCAGTTTAGACTACTGGGTGCTCTGGGTTGGCATCAATATCACAGGTGCAACATACCTCTCAATCACAAGCTGCAAAGGTCTATTCCTAGAAAAGGCGACAAGACCTCCTCTATATTTAACCATCTGGTCCAGACCATTCATATGGATACTGAAATTTTCGGGGAGACCGGAAAGTAGCTACGCAGCCTATAAGAACATACACATAAGAACAAGATTGAGAAAACCCACCTCATGACCTGTGAAATTCGCAACAGCTCCAATACTTCCATCAGAAAGAGCTTTTACGGGATCATTGAGTCTCTTATTGATGACGCGCATACCCTCAGTTTTATGTTTGATAGCAATAAGTGGTTCTTGTTTGCCTTGAAGTCGAGCCATGTGCTGAATATTGAATCCCATAACAATATGAGCCGGTTCGGGGTCAAGCCAGCAGACTTTTGAATACAGCCATCCAATTCTACCAAAATCTGTACCTATCGTCTCTCTATCCATAGAAGATGCTGTTATCCAGCAATCTTTTCTTGTTAACATTTGTTTCAATGATAGCAATAGGGGAATCTTGTTTCTTTTTCTAGGGGGGTGGGGGGATTTTTGGGGAGCTCACAGTGATGGATTAGCCTTTCTATTTCTGGTCCTTCGCCAAGTTTTAATCTTGAGAAGGGATCTACATTTGCGATTCCCGTCCTGCACAAAGGAACGATTGCCTGGCCATAGTTGGAGAATTGGTCGGGCAGTGTGTTAAGATTTGCTGATAGTCTTTGGAGCTTTTTCTGGCCCATTTTTGTCCTTGGGTCTTCAAGAGCAGATTTTTCATCAGGTTCTTTATTATCAACGTCTGATTCAACACAATCTTCCGTATGTCTAGAACTTGAGCGGTGAGCGGAAGTATCCTGCAAATCTGTACGTTTCGATATTCTTGGTCTTAGACTACACGAGTCTTTCTTGCGGAGCTCTCTAGCTTTCTTGGAATTTTGCAACTTTTTCTCTCGCCAAAACTCGCGCATGACATGGCTACGAGCTTCCGTTCTCGGACCTCTTCCGTCGCTCACCTGGATGAAGGTAAATCCTGCAGCTTTGCTATGGTTTAAATCCTCTTCACATGCATCTAGCGATTTTTCAGTATCAGTGCTGAATGTCGATTCTACGCCGAGTGGTGATTAGTATAAGGTACTATCATATTGTGAGTATATTGGTCAGCAAACTCAACATACTTTCCGAATTTGGTGATAGGCCTTTCAATCGAGTCATTTTTTCAGGATTGACGCTAGATATAGGTTTTAATACTAGTGTGTCTGAATCTCTGGTCAGTATAATATTCGCTTCTATCTTGCCATTTCGAGCTTGATTAGATCATCAGCGAATCTGTCAAGCGCAGCACTCACCGCACAATGCATATTCTCATTCTCGCAAAAATCCGTCGCTACATTAAGGCATTTCTCCTAAAGTTTAAACACTTCCAAAAGAATAATAGTCCTTTTCAGAAAGCATACTGGCTCAAAATTAGTGGTGTTAACAGCACTTCGTATTTGGTGCTGAGAAGTTCGGGTTGTTGTTCGAGTTGTTGTTCGAGGATTGGAAGGATTTATAAGCAGTTACTTGCATTGCCGTGAAGAGTATTATGTCAGCTTGATGCACGTGATGTGTGATAACCAGGTGATGGGCCAAGCACTACCCGCATCAATGTCGCGCGTTGGCAACTTATATATACTACGACCCAAAGCATTCTTCATCGTTCCAATTCACAGTTTAAAATGGAATGGAATTATATTTCGGGCTTGGATGCTTCTCAATGATTCAATCTAGATTTTCAAGTGAAATTTGATTGATCATGTAAGGTTAGTCCTCTATTCATGCTTAGCCAGATATCTCAGATGCTCAGGAGATTGTATTGTCCATCGCACGGTGAAGTTTCTAAACTACTGAAGTGGGAGCCAATATGATGCTCTTGACAATTCATTTTATTTTCTTCTTTTGGGAATACTGTATTGGTCTATTAAAGTTGGAGTTTCAACCTCTCGAAAGTGCTCTGGTCTTTAATACAAAGACCCATAATGAATTTCACTTCTATCCAAATTCATTCTCCATCTTGATCCATCCCATCCCCCCACACTTTGCGTTCCTTAGCAGCAAAACCGAAAATGAAAGGAGTCTTTGAAAGGCTTTCTCACAAACCATCTGTCTCCTGCACGCTCCAGAGATTGTCCCATTCCCGCAGTCTGATGTTCTTGAAAGCATCCTATCTCCAACTGCGAGTACCTCCCTTACCAGAATCTGCGACCGGCTTTTGATTCTGGTATTTTGAGCATTTGCATGAAGTTTATCTACCATGAAGCATTCTGAAAGAATGGTATAAGCCACAGAGGCTGTCGCCTATCATTCCCGAGCAGATAGGATGTACTGGCACCAGTCAGATCAATAGTTGCTCTACCACAAAGGTCGACATCCCCTCGTGATACGATACTGTAAGCACTGGTACAGGCACTAGAACAAGCTTATTCCATGCTAGAGAAACTCACCCTGCGCTTTGGATCAAAATCAAAATACATATCGGAGTCTCCACCAGCTGCTAATTTCTCTCGAAAGTGATTTCGAAATCGGCTTGATACGGCAGGTAGTGGAATTTTGATCTCGTCATAAGGGCTACCTCCTCGCACTACACAACTTTGGCTTTGTAGACAAGTCAATACATGTCGGAATGATCTATCAAATCATCTGAAACATGATAACACTAACTGTTCTTTCTGATTGGGTGACATTATAATATCACTATCCTTGTAACAGGCGCCAGCAGTTCCTCTCTATTTCCTCAATCCAGCATCTCCTCGACCAATGTCCTACCTATAATGATTTCCTTACGTTATGCAAAATCAGTATTTTCGACTCCAGCCCCCAAAGACTCCTGAAAATACGTTCTTCTTTTTATTTTCCTTCATATTTCATAAAAGATGTGGGCATTAAAGCCTTAATCTTTCTCGGATACAAGTATTAACTAGGTTATAAGTCCGTTGTATAAATTACGAGATTGTATTCGGATTCCACGTCCTCTGGCTCCATACTTGTATCGACCACACTATTCTCGGTGATCTTGTATACAATCATCATCTCGAGTTCACATAGGAAGATTAACGCAGGATAGAATGAATCCGGAACACCACCGAAATTATATTATCCTTGGGAGTTGTGACTGTCAGTACCCGGCAGCAAGTGAGAAAGCTTAGACTTGCCCATTGGAAAGACTCTGTTATGTTTTATGATATTCTGCCTCAGGGCATTGAAGCTCTAGGCCATCGGAATGACAGCTGGTTGTTCTTGAATAGGTCAAATTGCAAGTTAGAATCATTACCATCACGCACAGCTGACAACAGGTTCTTTTGTAGAGCCAATGAAACTTTTTGAATTAAGTGCTACTAGATTTAGCATGTGATGCTATAGCTACAGATACTCAAGATCTCGTCACTTACGGCTTTCAGATCACTATCATTTCACAAGTTCTCAAGGCATACCACACGAATGATAGTCCATGTGCAGCGGCGAGAATCCAATCTCCGGAAGCCACTGGTCTCTCAAACTCCTGGCACAATGCTCTGTGTGGTCATTATCCAACGTAACATTATCTACCATTCCTCCCCTTCTAAATCCCCTGATTGATTGCTCTAGAAAATACGCGCAATGGGCAAGGTGAAACTCCGCGGATGAATAGACCGTCGTGTGCTTGCCTAATCTTACTTCCTCTAAAGTCGTTGGTGTTTGCAGACTCCGATCAAGCCAGAAAGGGTAATCGTTGTCGGAGAGATACGCCTCATGTAACTCAGAGTCGAAACATTCCGGCTGCAACCATGCTACCAGTATCACATCGAAGACACATCCTTTGGCTCGTGCCTCTTCGCCACTACCGCCACAGTCCTTCCAAACCGGTTCGGTTTGTGACTCATGGCTATGGTGGCTTACTCCAAGATGTACTAGGTCAGCTTGATGTAAGGTATCAGCACACAGGCCGCCAGCACGCGATGTAGCCCCTCTTCTTATGGTAAGAACCATACTAAGGAGGACAATGATGGTGAAAAAGAGGACAGCAACCATCCAGCGACAGATTTCGATAGCAAGCGCATTGTATCTAGAGATAGTCGAGTCTCTGGGTTTTTGAAGTTGGCTGAAAGGCGTTTTGCTATATTCTTCAAGCAGTCTCTCTTCATGATCTGATTCACCAGACAAAGGGGAACATGACGGGCCCATTCCTCCGGGCTGTGTAACTACCACAGTCAAACGTTGGAACAGGTGATGGAACGATGAGTATTGAAGGAGGTGAAAAGCCGAGAGATTGAGGGGGATAGTCGTGACGTGCAGGAAAGAGATAAGATGTGACTGTGCTAGAAGAATTATGTAAATAATTCTAGACTACTTGGGTATAGATAAGACAGTAGTACTGAATGCAACTGACATGGTATTGCAGGTAACCGTGGCTGGCTGTAATGCAGAGTGAATAGTCTTGCAGTAGCCTCATGCCTTCCGCTAAAGATAAGCGGGATATCGTTACCATTGGATGCGGATGATGACGCTACTTACCTAGACCTAGGTAGTTTTTTTTGACCAGATTATTGCTGTGTTATGTAAGGTTAATGATAGAGTTCTGCTGAAATAATGAGCCAAAAGTAAACAGGTAAAAGTTAGGCATTATGCAAGGAGTGAAATTAGTTCTTCATTCCAGCACCGAGAAGGATTATTGCTTCGGAGTCGGCCGACACAACGTATCGGTTTGATATCCCCACAGATGATCGATATGCATTAAGGTTATGGGTCGTACCGTCCCCGTGGTACCTGCATGACGATTATGCCCTACCGTGCTCATGCAGCCAAAATGTATATCACACATTCCTATTATAGTTTAGATTTAAGAAGCTGAAGATTGAGGAAAGATACTCGTGCTGTCAGAATATATAACTCCTTCCTAAATAGGCCTGAATTTGCAGGGAAAAACTCTAATTCCACCAATGAAATTCACTACTTTTCTTATATTCCACTTTATTTATAAGGTTAAGGGTTCTCGGAAAATACTAGGAAATATAAATAGAATATTTGTTTATATTTACATTTATGAATACGATCCAGGAATAAAAAATCTTTACCCTTTTTAATCAAAAATAATACTGTCTAGAAAGGAGTTATATATTGACCGCACAAGTAGTAAAACCAAATAGAATCGATTGTTTCTATTATTCCACCTTAACAATGTATACAAACACTTAAAATCTGCTTGTTTATTGAGTGTGAAACTTATACATTCATACTCTTTTGATGCCTCGTTTTTTTCTAATCCTTTTCTTATCAGAATAGCTTTTAAAATATGCATAAATCTGAATATACGAGGACTCTATTTAGTGCTTTATTACTACATTCCTTATCAGTTTACAATATCTACTTAAAATGAAGTGCGAGTGATGGCAGTTAAAGATGTGAGTAATTAAAGTGGGGAGGCTAGGAAAGATTGTAAACGCGCGATCATCCGATATTTTTCTCAAGATAGAGGGTCCTGCCCTGCGTAGATTCGTAGTTCATTTTTTTCGTTTTATATACACCGAAGCTTCGGTTTAGACCATACCGGACGAATTTTCCCAACTCCGATGTAAAATGCAAAGGATTGTTAGTTCATATACTATCGAGGACTAGATTAAAAAAGGGATCGGATATGGAAGTATGGCTGCCGGGATGGTCCGCTCTACCGCTGAAGATTCCCCTCAAAAGTCTGATAACATCAACTGCGCAAGCGCGAAATCTAGTAGGTCACTGCTCATGCTGCCGGAAAGTCTGCAGCACACTCTACTTGCATATATGGGGTATTATTCTCCTCGTAGTTTACAATCTTGTGGTATGTGCTTAACAATGGAGTGTTGCAGACTCTCTGGCCGCATGAACACCACTGCGGCTGAGTAGTGCCCCGCTTCTGAATGCCCGTGTCTGCGGATGAATGGGGCCGGATAAAGTTGCTGGAAGTAAGGGGAAATAGGAAGAAGCAACCATCGCCTTTCCATTGGTATCCGAACTCATACAGGAAGCAAGTTGGTCATTGCCTCCGCAGTACGGGGACAACAGAGTTTCGCTTGCATCAGAATAGCTTGCGAGCATACGCACTCTCATGAGAGTAATGCGAATAGCGTCTAGACAAGCAGTTGGGTGACCTTCCCAAATGTTTGTTTACGAGGTACAGAAGTGGAAGCTTGGAGGCTTTTCCTGCATTCCCGACTCGCACCAACTAGGTGAACTCCAAGATCCCCTAGGACACTTGCATTGCATCCATGGTGGCCGTTATGCAAACTGTGCTACAAAAGCTTGATTCTGAACCCCTAACTGATAAGCAGACATGAGAGCTTAGGCGATGATCATTACTGGTTTGAAGCTCCAATCAACACACCCAGAAGTGATTGCTTATCCCTTCAAGGTAGGGAAACTGCTAATATGGGGAAATTAAGCTTTTGTGGAAATCTTGCTAAGACTGGTATTCCCACTCGTGTAGCGAGAAAGCATAGCACATTACATTCGTAGGAAGCTAGCGGTATTATTATCTTTGTATAATCATTCTGTGTTGTAAGTGGGGCCTACGCCTCATGACTGCACGATTACCTACGGGACTTTTCCTAAAGGTTGGTTTATTGTATCATTGGCCGGCAATGACAGGCTTAGTGTTGTGTGAAGTCACTGAGTTTGTACAGTATTTCTGTGCTTTCTTCACAAATAGACAATTCACTATCCAATTGAAAGTTCTTGGATGTATGTAGTACGAATTATACACTAGTCTACTAGTGGGTTTGGCGCGGAAGGTTCGGCCAGCTACCAATCTTAGCCTCAAAGAAGCATTTTTCCAGATTCCCAACTTCTGTCGTCCGCAGCGATGTTGAATTTTCACTAGCATTCAAAGTGTCTGCTTGTATCTATATTGAGTCCACTCGAGAAGATTCTCAAACTTCCGACAAGTATGTGTCATTTCCGTATTTGCTAGCAAGAGACCAGACTCGGTGTACGCCTTAGGAACCGGTGTCATGTCGCCAGCACATTGGAGCATCTGTCGGAGGGTATCAATGCAATGATCTAGTTTTATCAGCAATAATTAAATGATGTAAAATGGGAAAAGCCGCACCAATATGTAGCCAGTAATCCGGGATTCCTTCCCTGGAGGTATGAACATCCGGATAATGATCATCATATAAACACTGTCGGATATAGTTCTTCGACATGAGTTAGTAAACAGAATTTTGAATGATTGAGCTCACTTACCAGGCAATGAAGGTTATGCTGCGATGCAGTCCTAGGATGGTCAATTTTGAGCCAGATGCTGAGATTCTGCGAAACTTACGCAGCCAAATATCTACCTGGTTTGTACTCTGATATTTCTCCATTAATACTCTCAGACTCTTCCTTTGTAAGCGTTACAAATTTTCCTAAAGCTTGGTTAGATTATGAATAAAAATTTCAGAGGCTGTTTGAATGAACCGGTGAGCCGGTTCCATGCCTCATCCATCTCTGCTGTAGGTTTCCCAACATATCTCACGCCTGTAGTCGGGTCGAAATGCATATAGAAAGTTCCGTTTGGATGAGCCTTGATACCACCCCAGAAATGGACTTCTTCTGTCTCAATGATATGTACTCCAGCTTCTATTAACCCATGAGTAGTCAGTTCCGATACAAGGTCTCATATTGTAAGGGTCATGAACTCACGCATCTCTGTTGCAAATCCGGTCTCATAGCTAACAGGGAGCTTGAATGGATAACTGATAAGAAGAGTTGCAAGAAGGCAAAGAGCTAAAGCAAACGTGGATATCATCCAAGGAAGTGCTGAGTTTCCCGGATTTCTGCTCGTTTTTTCAGTAGATATGGAGTGAAGAAAGGGCTCGTTGTCATCCAAAGGCCCATCCTCTATCTCTGTTCGGGTCTTATAGAAGAAGAGCTTGCGTGCGGTTCCAAACATGTTTGAGATTGGTTAGCAATGTAATAATGTGTGAGATGAGACGATATCTCCCAAAAAGATAAATAGTTGAAGGGGCAAGAATTCGGGAATGGTAAAAGTGACTTCCTCTGGAATCTATGTCTTTGACTATCTAAAGGTCATCTGGCCAAGGCGGGGGAAGTTTTGTGGCCGGTTTTATTGTGGTCCTTCTGCAGTTGCCTGCATTCAGATAACAGAATGTGAACCCTGCCGTCCTAATATGCGTTCTTTTTAGTTTAAAGATTGGACATATTTACATTGCGAGGGTGAACTAAAGATATATAAGCCTAGGACTGCCTTCTCAAAAAAAATTTCTCTTCCCTATTCACACCTCATTCTAGAGAAACATACTCTTTCCCTGAATTTCAAGTTCACTCGCAAAATTCCTCATCATGCTTGTCAAAAGTCTCATCAAGCTGCTTGTAGCATCGTTAACTGCTACCGCGGCTCCAATTGTGACCGTTAAACGCGGAGAAGCTCCCGACCTCACCACAAACATTAGTTGGACCAAGAACTACGGTGATTACGAGAAGCGTACCGAAACCGAGGACCCAACTTTAAATATCATCTGGACCAAGAACTACGGAGACTACGAAAAAGCTTAAGCCGTTTCTCTAAATTCCATTCGAAGTAAGTAAGAAATCATGAAGAGCCTTTGCTTGACTAACGCGTATTAGAGTCAGACCTGAGATTTTGAGATGGTTGTGCCTGTGGAACATGTGTAGCTTTGCGATGAGATATGAAAATGGACATGACACAGGAATTCCGGATGTGATAAGGGAATTTCCAATGCTAGACACAATCTGAACGCATGATAAATGATCCACCTGACTCTCTCCTCTCCCATAAATGTGATTATTCTTTCATGATGAATGACTTTGGATTAGACCTGATGTACTTGCATGATCATCATACTACTGCATGAAGATAGATAGACGCAGTGCCAGTAGAAAGATTACTGTAGAACTCTCTTTACTTTCTGGATTCAAGGACACAAGGTATGATGTTGTGGATAGATGTAATCTAGGACTAGAAGATCGGTTACGCGAATTTGAAGTAAACCATATGAACTATGTGAGCTATTATCGTCAGATACCAGGAGGAGCCGAGCCGTTACCTACACCCCACGAGTGTGCCGTCCCAGGCGGAGCTTGAACTCTTGCACAATTGCCGATGAAACACATCTAGAAGGATATGGGCGAGGGGTACTCTCCCGCTGTCTCTTATTACGTCGAGCTGAGGCCGGGGGAAGGGAGTTTGTGGACTGCCACTCCACAAATTTTCAGTTGCACTTCTGCAGGCTTACCATGATGTCACCTCAAGGTAGTACTGCAGACAGATTCGACACACCATTCAAATGATTAGACCACTTAGAACCAAACTTGAAAAGCGTTTGGAAGTCTGCGTTGTCAGATTGCACAAAGTCTAGATCTGATAGCTTCGCATACTTTATCTAACGGACGACAGCAACCGGACTGGCATTTCCATATCCTAGCCATGCTTCGTTAGATTGATCGTCATTTCTTATAAAGATTCTTTAAATACCAATCACTGGCTAGTAATTAAAGATTACAGTGTATCATTATGAACATGCGGATGTGCCCAAAATCTGTATCCCTCCCTGGCGCATCCGCTGTCTTATCAGTATTTCCGGGGAAAGAGTTTCCTAAACAAAATATTTTGAGACCGCCTAAAGATGCTTCAGTCTTCACAGAGGTACTTATCTGCCTTTGAATATGCAGTTTCATGGGCAATGACGGTTGATCACGCTTGTAAGTTGAAATGATCTTGCGTGATCTTACATGGTCTTTAGCTAGGCTAACCTTATATGACTACGGCAAGCGGTGCAGCAAAATTGGTGTCTAACTGCCCAAGCGACGTCCTTGGTAACCCACTACTGGAGTAGCTATGCCATGAATGATAAGTGTATAGAATACTAATTCTTCATGATAGAGTAGCGGCCGTAGTATAGTTGTGTTGATGGAGGTTGATCGTCGACCCCACTTTAGGTTAGATAAGGTTAACAAGCGAGGTGAGAACTCGCATGCTTGCCAGGCTAGATTTTAGCAAAGCTACCTTATGCTTACATGCGTAAACTTTAATCACTATTGATATTGGTATCTTATCAGCACTTTTTACCTCAGCTTCCTACCCCTCTTTTAGAGCGAAGACTAGCGCTACGAGGGCGATTTAATGTATTGCAGTACAGTATCTCGAAGCGGGGTGTAGGTGATGATAGGGATATAGCCTTAACTGAACGGAGAAACACATCCCTCAACTTTACAGGGTGTAGTGCATCCCACATGTAAATGACGTCAAACACAGTTGTGCGCGACATGGAATCGATGGAGTCTTTCCTTTGGTTTTGTGACTTTGTGAAGACAGCACTCGGCAGGCTAAGCTCCAGACCCGCCTACCGATTGCCTTTCAGACAACACACATACATGTATGTACTTCGACTTCATACTGGGTGTTAATTACTACAAAACTAGTTCAAAGAATTTCTGGAGCTTCATCTTTCGAAAATTTCGTCATGAGAGCAGGTACGCAGGCTTACTCTCTCGTCTCTTCAGATGAATCTCTTCCTCTAGAAGAAGATCCGAATCTAGGGGAGAAAAGAGGCCTTCGAAGAGTTTTCTCCTCTCACAAGTTTGCGAACTTATGGATGTTTGGAATTTCTCTTCTTCTTTTCTTCACGTCTATTCTCATCCTAATATATTCTTCTCGCCTGGAACCGAGCGACATGCAGTGCGCTCGGAAAATGGCTGCTCCTTGTAAGTTACGCAAAAAACAGATCCTGAGAAATACCACATCTAATTCCTAAATTTCTAGCACCTTTGATTAAAGATATCGATTATGAATGGATTACATTCGAGAACGACTTTTTCCATAAGTCAGTTTACCGAGGTTCTCCAACTCCCGAACTAGAGAAAGCCTGGGATGAGCTCTGGAACTGTAAGTTTAATGTAGAAGTGAATTGACTTCTGTACTAATTTTCACTAGATGGAGCTTTTAGCGTCCCAGAAAAAATGCTTCCGGGACTCAACAAGTCAGCAGCGGGACTTAGAAAAGTGCCAGAAGAGAAAGGGGGAGGAGTGGCAGGTCTATTGGAAGGATTCCATCAAATTCATTGCTTGGTAGGATTAGTTCCTTACCTTACTTCAAAACACATGGAACTAACTTCTCCGATCAGAATCTTATCAGACAGTATACATATCGTGATCAGTATGATTACAGCCACTTGCAGTCATTTGATGGGAGCGACGCACTTATTCGGAAGCATGTGGACCATTGTATCGAGACATTGCGTAAAAACCTTATGTGCACCGCAGATTTGACACCGTATCTGATCAAGCTGGATCCAAAAAGATTGACAGGAGAAGACCCTGATTTTAACACTTTGCATAAATGCCGAAGATGGGACCAGGTCGTAGCGTGGGCCAAGAGCAATGAAGTTTTTAGAGGCGTGGATCCAAAGTCAGCACATGCAGGGCATCATTGATGTTTGAAGTGCGATACAATAACCACTTTATACTGTTCTATAGAAGCGTTGATGCATTCATGAATATTTGAGTAACCCAAGAATCGGGGTCAGATTGAACAAAAGCGGTTAAGGCAGCATTACCTAACAGTCATGGCTTTATATAAATTTCTCAAGAGTACCTTTCTTCCTCAATAGAATCTCGCATATTTCAAACTTCTATAATTCTGCCCCTACTGTTTCATATACCTGAGATATCATGTCAAAATTCTGGAAAACGAGTCAATCTCCGCCAACCTACTCACACATTGAGCCTGAGTCCCTAGATGAGCCCATATCAACAGTTTCTCGTCTTCCTTGGTACCAGCCACCTGAAGTATCTAGACGTGCTTTAGTGATACACGCTGTCCTCTTTTTCGTGTCTATAACAACTGGTTTTATTCTCTCCGCTCGTGCATCCAATTGCCTCCAACAATCAGCGGCTCTCTCCGGAAATCACCCATTCGAGATCCCAGTTTACGAGAATATCTCACAAACAGAAACATTGAGATTCATCGGTAACCCAGACGCCAGAAGCCCTTTCAAAGGACCCCCAACCGCTGAAGTCGACGCTGCTTGGAATAATCTTTGGACCGCGAACGTCGTTCTTTCCCATGATGAGTACATGCTTTCAGAACCTGAATACCCGCAGATGGGGGTAAAAGCTGTGAATAAAAAGGACCGCACCTATTTTGCTACTTTTGAAGCAACACACCAGTTACATTGCTTGGTACAGTCCCCATATGCCATGGCACGGGGAATTGAGCTGATCCTGAGGCATTTAGTATACGCTATTTCGAGCATCTTATGTTGACTACTACGAGCCCGAGAAGAACTTCATGGCGAAAAATCCCGATCGGTATCATGCTCGACTTGACCATTGTACTGACATGTTGAGACAAAAAATAATGTGGTACGATTAATTCCCACACCATAGAGTCAACTTGAGCTTACAGTGAGAATAGTGATGCAGACGCTAGTGTCGTAACGTACAACTGGGTCAAAGGGGAAGATAGACCTGTTGCCAATTATAATGTTATGCACCAGTGCCGCAAACACGATGTTCTTATGGAATGGAGTAAAAGGCGTGCTGCCACTGGAGCCGTGTTTCAGAAGACTGAAAGTGCTATAGAGCTAGGCCAAGATCCTTGAATCATGGCCCTTAAAATTCTGAAATCAGTTGGCTATTCAACATAATGTCAAGGAACCGAAGAACGTGACGTGAACCCTTTTCCGCAAAATGATCACCTGACCTGGGACCTGTGGATCAGTAACCTTACTTTCCTCAACCTTTTTTAATTAACTATAACTGATTTCTCTACATCATACACGGCCCTGTATCTCGTACGCATTTTAATTTATTTAAAATCACTTTATAAATTTAATTAAAAAGAATTTAAAATTTCATATATTTTTTATTTAAAAAAGATTATTTAAATAATATTAAAAATAAAATGATTTAACGTAACTTATGGTGAACCGGGTCATATGGGGAACCGGGTCAGGTACCTTACACCAAAATTTTGGTGTAAAGGTACTTATAGCAACTTTTATATCTCTATGAATATTAGAGATATAGCTTAGATATTTTAAAGTATAATATAATCAATATAAATATTGATCATGATAAAGTATTATATAAATATACAAATATATAATAAAGATATTAAAGTTTCTTTAAATTTTTCATTTTTGCCTAACAAAAATTACTATGGGAATTTTTAAAATCGTATTAATTCAAGAACAAAATTCTTTATGATTGTTTTATAACTCTAATACTATATTTTTATTGAATATTGAACTAAATTATTAAAGCTTTAAAGTTTATCTTTAATATTTGTAGAGTTAGAAGAAATCGCTATAAGTACCTTTACACTAAAATTTTGGTGTAAAGGTACCTGACCCGGTTCCCCATATTGTTACGACGGGCTACACAACTACCATCACATGATCCAAGTCACGTGATGGACCCTGCATATTCAAGGATACGAATCGTAGGTCCATACGAATCGAAGGTCCATACGAATCGAAGGTCCATACGAATCGAAGGTCCATAAACTCTCAGGATCCAAGAGATCCAGTAAAGGACGAAGGTCTATATAATCAAGATGGATTTCCTTTGTATAGAGCTTCGTGCTCAAGATCAATCATTTAGTATACCATACTATTAGTTACGAATTGCATCATATTATTGTCATTACTTTAAGTCCCTGCTTGACGCCTAGTTATAAACCACCTCGAGAGCCTAGAGCACTTCCACGTGATCTAGACGGCAAACCTCGTAACACATATGACCCGGTTCACCATAAGTTACGTTATATAAATTAATTTTAATATCAATAATAAAATCAAATATCTATAAATAAAAGAATTATATTTAATAGATAATTTTGAATAAATTCAGATTGTAAATAGATCTAAATATATTTTCAAAATTAAAAATCAAATATTAAAATTCCAAATAAAATATATTATCTTTACAAAAAAAAATTTATTATAAGTTATTCTTTTTTAATTAAATTTATTAAAATTTCAAAATTAATAAAAATAATTTTTATAAAATTGTTATCTATTTATTTAAATAATATTTGATTTTCAAATTATTTAATTTTTTGAAATATTTTGATTTATTATTGAAAATTTAATATTATTAAAATAAAATATAGTCTTCTTTTTTTATAAATTATTTAAAAATTAAATTTTTGAAAATTTCAAAAAATTAAATTAAATTTTATTGAATTTTATTGAATTTTTATATTAAAAAGAAAAAGTTTTTAAAAAACTTTATAATTAATAATTTTATTTATTTATATATTTTCAATCAGATATTTTAATTTTTATATAAAATCTAAATTTTAATATTTTTTTAAGATTTAAAATATATTAAAAGCGAAATAAATATTATTAAATCTTTTCAATTTGATTTCAAAGTCTAAAAATCAGTTTTTATAATTTTATTTAAAAAGAATTAATTTAATTTATAATTCAATTTCATTGTATTTTAAATCAGTTTTATAAATTTTTGATTTCAGAAACTTTATAGTATATTCTTTGATTATTGATATTTATTATCATCAATTTCAAATTATTATAATAATATTTTGATTTTTAATATATTTTTATTTAATAGATAAAGATCGTACAAGATACAGGGCCGTGTATAATACAGAGAAATCGGTTATCTCAACTTCAAAATTATTAACCTTATCATTGTTCAATCAAATTCATACCGAATAATTTCAAGATTTGCAATAATAAAGTTTCGAGATTCTCATAATACATATATATAAGTTTTTATTTAAAATACCAACAACCATCACCATCGCTTTTGACAAGTCCCAACTCATCATCATCACCATCTAAAGTTCTAAACCGTCGAACACCGCGAACACTCACTCTCAGAGTGTCACTATAACCATCCATTGATCCCCCCATCTTTGAATTTGGTGTTAAGCTAATCCCAAAATCGATATTACTTCCCGTCGATCCTATGAACCTTGTTCCGAAAAGGGTTTAAGCATATCCGAAGTTTCTGGAGTTTATATGGTATGTGTGTTCATGATGTTTAAAAGAGAGATATATTTGTCTATAAATGATGTTACATTATTCAGATCGCGAAGAGCGTCTGAGAACGGACGAATTTGGCACCAGGTCGTAATTTTATTCTGGCTCATGATTATTCAGGACATCAAGACTTCTGATAGTTCATTGGTCTTCGTCCTCATCGATATATTTAATATTTCCAACCCTCGGAAGTGTACTTGGGTCGATATCCTTCCCATCAACGTTACCAAATTTCGGATGAATCGTTCTGCCGATGGCCTGAATTGAATTCTCATGAGTCCAAGTTACTATGATATCCCAATTCTTACATTGTCGAGTCGTCTGGAAGTTTGGCCATGGAAAGGGATAATTTTCCACCCAGCGAACGGGCATGAGGCTCAGATCGGCGTTGCACTGCAGGCTGAGTCTGACAATATCTAGACAGTGTGCTAATTGGCAGTAGCTGTTAGTTGAGACAAAATTATCGCGTGGAAGTTCTGAGACTCACAAAGATGGTATTCCGGCATGGGATCTTCATTGCTCTTGAATGGTCTTCCAAGGATTTTTCTTCGAAAGTAGTTCTGGCGGGTTTCATCGAATATTAGCGGTTGAGAGTTGCTGTATGGGAAGAGTGGGGAATCTCACAAGGCAATGCATCTCATGAAAAACCTCGAGACCAGCAATATATCCAGAGCCATCAGTCAACCGTACGGAAGTCTAATTGATTTCTCGAAGATCCTCTTTTTGTACATTGATCCAGCCATCTAACCTGTCAGTGACTTTGAGGTGAGCGAAACAAAGAAAAAAACATACAAGGGCCATCATGACTTATTTCTCTCCATAAAGCATCTGCTTCATCTGTATTATGTCCGTAAGGGGAAGAGTGGCCAATTCCCACGTCGGTAAAGAGGACATTGTACTTCAGAATTGCTTTTAGTTGAGCTGTAGACAGTAAGTATCGCTCATGTCTCTAATTAATTTTTGACTCATGAATGACGAATTTATCAGCTACGTGTGGGTTATTATTGATGATCCAAAAGGCAATATTTCCTCCAAGTAGAAAGATATTGAAGGCGAAAAAGACGGCTAAACTCAAAGGTAGGCGGCACGAGAGCTTGGTTGGTGGTTGTGGAAAGGGGAGTTCCTCTTTTTCTTCGATATCATGATCGATGAATTCTTGAGATTCCTCGTCGAAGTTGGTTGGTAGGACACGGAAAATCTTCGAAAAACTTTCATACTGAGAGCCTGTTTGACATTTGCTAGTAAGAAGAAATGAAATCAAACAAGAAATTGAAGGCAAGATGTTGACCTCCTGGGATCTTGGCAGCATATGCATATATATTGCATGATGCAAGGAGCAAACAAAACTCAACTTTTAATTCATTCTTTCCTTTTTGGTATACTGTTTGTTTGCTTTCAATATTTTGATTTCAAAGCACTTTAATTCCGAAGGCCGAATACCTAAGCCTATTCCTTCATTTTTTGAATATATACTCGCAGCTTAACTGCTTAGCTAGATAATCAATCAATTCAATCTGATGCTCTTTCTGGTCTCAAGAAACCCAATACAAGAAGAGGGCGTAGTAGTCCAAAGTGAGAATCAAAGCAGATCGAACAGATCTCTTCGGGCACGTGTTTCGACAAAGCTAGGTATGCGGTATTTTCTCCTGGCAAGTCTTCTATCGTCATCCAGCAAACACTTGTCGTAGCGGAGCTGCACTACCAAGCTAGGTTTGATAGGAACCCATGTCACACTAGGAAATCAGATGGCCAGGGTGTAAGTACAAGTGATCTCGCACCTGCAACTACAAGGTTCATGCAGCATGCATGCAGCATTGATAGATGCTTGATTCCGGACTGCAGTGGGGGAGTAACTGGGTTAAATTTCCCCTCACCCAGTCGAGTTGAATCAAATCCCCTCCGTGCAGCGTCTTCATCCGATCCAACTTCCGACGAGCAGAAATCAAATAATATCTTTCCTCTTCTGATAATATTGTGCGAAGAAAATGAACACTATCAAAAGTAGTGTTGAAATGTTCGGGAGAACAAAGTTGCCAGTATCGTCGGAGCTTGCCGACCCCTCGCTGAGAAATAGACTTCTCGAGGACGACAACGATGAAGTAATTGAGACAGAGGCCCATTGCAAATGCTGTCACAAATCCTATATTTCATTTCCGAGGGAAATTATCACCCTAATCTTGATATCATCTTCCATATTCGGAATTTTTATGATATTCATTGGGTTAAGGACTGTCCCAAGAGCTGGCATTATGAAAGCGACGGAGCTTCTATACTGTGAGTCTACAACTGATCGATGTTAAGGACCAAGCGGGAGCACTAATACACCATTTAGCACCAGGCAATGAGCTGGTTGAGTACGAATTGAAACGATTCTATCGGAGTCGTGGAGACGATTTATCACCATATCAAGGCTGGCCGGACGATGATAAAGATCGCTTGTGGCTAGAAGCTTACAACCGTGAGTTGGACTCTAAAATTGAGCTCCGGATTTGAGCTTTCAGCTTGCCATCATCTGTTCTCTGCTAACCTTTGCTCACCAGCGGGACTTCTCTCACATATTGACGCGGAATCAGCTGCGCTGTTAACAAACAAAACCTCCCGAGTGGCACAACCTGGACTAGAAGACCGATATATGGTTGTTTTGGATGTATTTCATCAGTTGCATTGTCTCGTGTGTATCCACTTGTCAGGACACCCAGCCTTAAAACTTATTATAAGTACAGAATTTTGTGCGAGAAGCCTTTTATCCTGAGAGATACGGACGAAGCATGTACTATCCAAACGGGACGCTTAATTACTGTATATGGCGCCATATAGGCGAGTACCTCTCATTCTATATGAAGATATCCAATGACCTAACTTTTCACAGATCACTGTATTGATCAGGTTCGACAGTCGCTAATGTGCTCAGCAGACGTAGCTCCGATTGCTGTACAGTGGAACGATGAGACAAAGAGCATGAGACCGCGAGTCGATACCATGCATACATGCAAGAACTATGATAAGTTGAAAGAATGGGCACTCACAAGAAATGTGAGCAAGTTTCATGGATCCGCGAGAGTTATTGAAAAGGATGGAGCTCTTACCATTGAGAATTTTCGAGATGCGAAAATCGCGGGAACTATTAAGGTTGGTGCTTCAGAATGTAATGCAATTTAGATAGTCATAAATCCGTAGATACATACATGTTTGAAGATGAGTTCAGCTCAGGGAATAAGTAGGTTCTTAGGTTCCTTTCTGGAATTTCTAAGTCAATGCATTAGAATATCTATTCCTTTCTGATTCAATAGAGAATGAACTATGTGTGCTTTGTAATTCTGAGCCCGATTAAAAATACTTGGTGAGCATCTGGCCACTATGAGCTGGTATTAGTGCAGGGGCTTTAGCTTCTCATGTATATAGAGCCCTCTCCAGTAACGATTTTCAACGCAAACTCGACGTGTTCCAAGCACTTTCCGAAGAATCGTACATCGCACATCATACATCACAAACAAAACATATTCACTTCTGGACAGTGTAGTTCCAAAATGCGGTCACTTAGATTCTTTCTTTTGGGATATATTCCTATCCTTTGCAAAGCACAGAAATTCTTCATGGTATCTTTCCCGAGAAGCCTTTTTTTGGTCTTTCTCTGCTAACCTTGCTAAGGACGAGACACTAGATGGTCGGCAACGCTGCCTAGAAGTATACGGAGCAGAAAGCTGGAGAAATGCGTTTGAAATGAGGTCTTATCAACCTCGAATAAGCATTTTAGCCATGCAGTCGAAAGAAGTCGAGAACGATCCAATTGTCAGCATTGTGATTTTTCACAAGAATGACGGTGACTTGGGTGGGTTGGAATTGAACGGAAAAGTACGTGAACTATTCTGCCATTGTGGAGTCAAACCTCTGATCTCAAGCTCATTATATTGTTAGAAGAAGTATGTTTGCGATGCGGATGCTATCGCAGCAAATCTGTGCCACTTCAATGATTACGGTGCATTCATCGGAAGACATGATGAAGCGAAATTTCCCATTCTCTCAACAACCATTCATATTTCACAACGACCTCAGCCTGTAGTTTTTCCGATAGAAAAAAGTGGAATATATTGCGTTGAGGCCATCGGGTTTACAGCGAGGAAGTTCCAACTTTCGGCCCAGTTTGACTTGGGATATGGCCAGATTCCAGCTGTCCAACTTCCGAGACTCGAGTTCTCTGCTTTTCTTACTATTACCAGTGCTGTGGCAGCGATCATATCAACTGCGTATAAAATTTTCGGCGTGGGAAATGGATGCCATTCTCTATCGGCTTTCAGTACTCTAGCATGGCTCTACACATTTCACTCGATGATGTTGTGGACACATCTTATCTACGTCAACGAACACAGTTACGACTACCAAGACCAGTTTCTGCGAGTGTTTGTCATCTTCCTTGTCGCTCTCAGGGACTGCTTCACTGTCATACTTTGCTATCAAGCTCTGCCAATATCACCAATACAAGAGAAATTGCGAAATTTCAATCGACTTGCAATATTCGCCTTGGCAGGCCTCTTGTTCTTCTGTGTGGCAGCTCGAGAAGACGAGATTCTCAAGGGTCCAAGTGGCACAAGAGATACATTTGTTCTCATTTGGACCATTTTTATAACCGTCGCTTTGCTACTATATCATGGCTTGTTCATAGGAAGTCTACGGGTGGCGCTCCAAAGGCAAAAACAGTATCCAAGGAGTGAAGAGTACAGCAGAACCAAGTCATTAATGTACGCATTAAGTGCAATTACAGGCGCTATAATTATCTTTGCAACCATTGATATACTCCTTTTGATATCATGGATACAAGCAGATGAGTATGGACGGGATATCCTATCGAAGACATGGCAGTACCGCTGGTTTTTGGTGAATGAATGGCAGACGGTTATTTTCCTAGCTGATATTGCAACAACCATGTATACATGAGCATGGGCATGAGTCATCGAGCTAGGTAACTCTTTGAGAAGATGGTTTGTGGTACAAAATATATTCAAAGGGGAAGATACAGAACAGATGTGAGGAAAGAAAGTAAAATGACAAGAAGGGATGGACTGACAAATGGGGGATTGCGAACGCGTTTTCTTATCAGTAGCTGAATGATAGCGTAGTAAATGTAATTTTACTTAGAGGTTTTCGTATTATGAAGTTGACCTGCCAGAAAAGGTGTCGCTCCACAGAAACGGATCCCTGGAAACGTCAGGTGGATCCATTCGAATACAAGCTTTGATCTTCTTGATAAGTTGGGGCGGGACGGGATAAATTATATTCTACTACTCGTGTGTTACGACGGTATTTAGTTATGACTAGAAACCGCATCACATGACTAAACAAGTGGTCACGTGGTCCCACTCGTCCCACCGATTTAAATCGAGGGGAACGGTGGGAAGGCCTCCCACTGATCCCACTGATTTATATCGAGGGGAACGGTGGGACATACGGCACGAAGGTCTATATAATCAAGATGGATTTCCTTTGTATAGAGCTTCGTGCTCAAGATCAATCATTTAGTATACCATACTATTAGTTACGAATTGCATCATATTATTGTCATTACTTTAAGTCCCTGCTTGACGCCTAGTTATAAACCACCTCGAGAGCCTAGAGCACTTCCACGTGATCTAGACGGCAAACCTCGTAACATATAATTTTTATTTTGATAAATTGAAAAAAAAAATTATTAAATTTGTTTTAATAATATAACTGTTAAAGTGAATGGTTCCTGCGTAGCACGTGCACAGGGCACTAGTCCTATTAGGACTAGATTGAGAAGCTCTCTGTAAGAGAGCTTCGCACTTCCGTAGAACTTAACAGAGTGATTGACCTACTAGACCAATATTACCTCAGTTCTGCCCTATCAGCTTCCCACTATTCCCTGTGTAAGGTCATTCCTTTTAACAGGTTATGAGCCCGGGTTCGCACGATAGAAAAGACTGAGGTTTGAGGCGACTGCGAAAGAGGGTTTGTAGCAAGGTGCTCACCCGCCCCAGGAGAAGGTCTCCGACTGCGAAAGAAAACCAGCGAAAGAGGGTTGTAGCAAGGTGCTCCCCGCCCCCAGGAGAAGGTCTCCGACTGCGAAAGAAAACCATACGATACCGGCTTAGGAAGCTGAAGAGCACGTAGTGCTATATACGGAATACCAACTTGCGAAGTTGAAGAGTACACGGGCACTATACTACACATTACAAAACAATCAAACTGCGAATACGATACGTTCGACCAATTCGCATTATAGTACTGATTTGATCAGTTTGGTCAATTTGGTCAATTGGTCAATTTAGTCAATTTGGTCAATTTGGTCGATTTCGAATATTCGACCAATTCACACAACAATAAAACAGTGCAACCTATCACCACCTCTCGAAACAAATATCTTCTGCACAATCTTTTCAATACAACAATCAACATGGAAGACCACGAAAAGATCAAGAAACCAGCGATCGCACAGCTTAACCGTGAGAACTGGCGAAAGTGGTTCAAAGTATCCGAGCTTTACATCAAGGAAAAAGGTTGGGGATATGCGTTAGATCATACTATGGCGGAGGCTAAGGCAACGGTTCAAGGTTTGGATACGAGTATTCAAGACGATGCGGAATTCAAGATGGTGAAGGCTCAATCAGGAGCTGAGCGCTTTGTAATACAAAACATTGGTGATATGGATAACGACTTAATCGAAGAAATCCCGGAGTTCAGCGACAAGTGGAAGAAACTCAAGAATAAGTATACACGTACCACGCCTCAAGACATTAGGAACAAAATGGGTCGACTTACTACATTTAAATTGCAACCAGGTACATCAATCGAGGATGGATGGATTGAGATTTATACACTCAGAAAGCAAGTTGTCGAAGGCGATGAAAAACAAAAGGATCTTCTTACAAAGGATGTGGTGTTAGGATACTTTATTGCAGGACTGCCCGATCGATTTGATGTCACTATTGAAGCTATTGATGCGCAGGTCCTCACCTTCGAGCAGAAATTCGATAGATTACGAGCTGTGGATGAAAATGCGACGTTACGCAAGGCTGCCAAAACACGTGAAGTAGATCAGGATGGCGATACCACTATGGCTATGGCTGCATATCAAGGAAGAGATCGTGGGCCCGACCGTCGCTATGGCAACGACAGACAGAGACCTCGCAGTACTAGCTCTAGCAGAGGCCTTAAATGCTACACGTGTGATATAAATGGCCACATTGCGAGAGACTGCCCACTTCGTGGAGAGGTCGCGGAGTTCCTGGCCAAGAAGAAAGGATTACCCCACCAACATCCGGTCGGAAATCACCAAATTGGAGAAGCAGTGATTCCACAAGCCCTCCACGCGAGACCGCTCCACCAAAATCATCATTTCGCCCAGGACGCGATCGTGCTTATGTTGCTGGCACTGGATCACCTGAGGAAAGCATCGGAGATCTCACAAGTGAGTTCGCGCATATTTCATTCCATGGCACCGCTAGCACATGGCTTGCCGATACTGGAGCATCCGCACACATGACTGACCAATTACAACTTCTCTCTAGCCTAAAACCTCTTCGAGAGCCCCGCTCGATCAAAGTTGGGGGAGGTAGATTGGTTGCGAAGGAATATGGTGTGGCAGAGATCAAATGGAAGAACAAGATATACAAATTAAACGTTCTATATGTTCCGAAGTTAGGAGTTAGTCTGTTATCGGCAAGGAAATTTTGCAAGGACCACAGTGCGGCTGGAGCATTCGATGATGGGAGGATGTATTTCCATAAAGACAAGAAGATTATACTTTCTGCAGACAACTACCATGGCATTTATGTGATATCCGATACAGATGAGGATATACCGGATACAGCATTCCCGGCAACTGAAGAGGAGCTTCCAGCTGACGTCAATGATATTGTGTATGATGAAGTGAAACCTGATCAAGCGGAAGTTCAACGAAAGAACAGAGCAAACCGATACTGGCTTTGGCATCGACGCTTCGGTCATATGGGCAGTGGCGTGCTAGGTAAGTTACATTTAGTGACTACCCTTGAGAAAGAAATTCGATTGCCCACAGAACTAGAACCTTGTGAAGTATGTGCAGTAACGAAGATGAAGAAGCACTACAGTAGCATTCTGGGGGAGCATAAGAAACAGCCACTGGCCTTAATCTCACTTGATATTACAGGTCCCTTTCCAGCATCATTCAAAAGAAAGCGATACCTTGCAGAAATCATCGACAGCTGGACTAGGAAGGTATGGGTGATACCCTTAGAGAGAAGGAACGATATTATCGATGAATTGGAGAAATGGAGACTTCGTGTGGAAAAAGAATCTGGTTACAATATATTGGCTACTCGCACTGATAATGCCTCTGAAATTGAAAAGATACTACAGCAGTGGCAAGATACCATCGGCACCCAGCGTCAATCGACATGTACATACTCCTCAAATCAGAATGGAACTGCGGAACGAGCAATTCTTACCACCCAAATGAATGTTCGTGCTATGCTGAAGGATTCAGCTATGCCGGTGGAATTCTGGAGTTATGCAGCTCAGGCTGATGCCTATATGAGGAACAGAACATGTATTGGCCCGTGGATTGATGAATTCGAGGTACGACAAGGACGAGGGGAGTTTCCATTGGATGAGCAACGCATTATCAGTAACAAGGCAACCAAGAAACAGATTTCTCCACATGAAGCATGGACTGGAACTATTCCATCGATAGACCACCTTAAGATGTGGGGATCAAAGTGTTATTCACATATCGATCCAAAGTCGCACCCAAATGGTGAACGACGTGATAAACTAGTTGATAGAGCAAGGATTGCTGTATTCGTAGGATACGATGAGTATACAACGAAGCAATTGCATGTGTATGCACCTGATATGCATGCAGTAATCAAGACAAGTAATTGTACTTTCTTCGAGGGATCACCAGGAGGAAAGATCGATTTGAAACTACGAACTCGTGTTTCAGGGGGGGATTTTATTGAAGGGCAGGGAACATCGAATGAGCTACCAGACAGACGCCCAGTTGGAAGGCCAAAGGGATCAAACTTATGGCCTACACCATTGAATATAGCAACGGGCAATAGCAACCCAGGACCCAAAGGGTATACCGAATCAGAAAACCCATGCTCTGCAACTATACCACAAGTGATCATTCCTCAGATGGAAATCCCATCGAATGTTACCTCGATACCTCCGGAACCTGAGGACGATACTATGGCAATGGATACATATGTTGCACCAATGACAAGGAAAAGAACTAGAGAACAAGATAATGAAGCAGATTTCTCTGAAGCAAAGAGACTTCGGGCTTTTCTAGCTATGATCAGCGAGTTGGAACCTGGCGAGGAATTTTTCACCAAGGAGCAAGCTAACGATTATGCTTTTGTATCAAGTACAATCATCTCACATACAATGGCAAGGATATTCCCATTCCTCGGACCTACGAGGAGGCAATCAACGATCCGATATATGGGGACGAATGGAAAGAGGCCATTGATGCAGAGATCCGGGAACTTGAAAAGAATCAAACTTGGCGTCAAGTTTTTAATGATGGCACAAATAACTTAGTCACAACGAAGTGGGTATTTACAACTAAGATCAAACTTGATGGTACTTTGGAACGCTTTAAGGCACGATTGGTTGCACGGGGATTCACTCAGAAATTCGGAATCGACTATTTCGATACTTTCGCCCCCACTGTACAATCAGCAACCGTTCGCTCATTCCTATCATTAGTAGCTTCTCAGGACCTCGAAGCCTACTATTTTGATATAAAGAATGCATTCACCGAATCTAAGCTAAAGGAAAAGATACTCTTAGCCCCACCAAAGGGGGTTCATGTGAAACCACAACACATCCTGGAAGTGTTGCGGAGCCTATATGGATTGGAAACAAGCGGCCCGAGATTGGAATGATCTTATCAAGTCTCGGCTCCTCGTATGGGGATTTGTACAAAGCCTTGCCGATCCATGTTTATTCACACACCCTGACAAGGGTATGATAGTATTACTTTATGTGGATGATTTACCTGTTGCAGCACGAAATACAGAGGATATTCTTTGGTTTGATACTCAGATTAAGAGCGACTTCAAAGCCAAGAACCTGGGGGAGATAGAGAATTCTAAGCTTCTAGGTATGAGGATCGTTCGGGACAGAAAGAATCGCACTCTGTATATCGACCAATCACAATACATTGACAAGGTCTTAAACAAATATGGATTTAAGAAAGAATCATCCAGATTAATCAGTACACCAATCGAAGGATATGAAGCATTGAGACCAGCCAAGGAAGGTGACAGACGAGCCGACCCAGCCCAATACTGCTGTATGATTGGAGAGTTAATGTACACCATGGTGTATTCAAGACCCGATATTGCATTCAGTTTGGGAAAACTCAGTCAGTATATGAAGGATCCAGCGGAATTCCATATGAATCAACTTCGTAGAGTCATGCGATATCTGAGAACTACAATCAATTATAGATTACGTTTCGGACCAGGGGGAGTGCGAAACCTTGTGGTGTATTCAGACGCGGATTACGCAAGTAGTATTGTGGACAGGAAAAGCACCTCTGGAGTAGTAGCGCTTTTGGGAGGAGGACCAGTATTCTGGATGAGTCGAAAACAAAAGGCAGTTTCAACATCTACGACCGAATCAGAATACGTCGCACAATCCATCGCTGCGAAACAAGGCCAATGGTTAGCACAAGTACTTCGTGATATGGGATATAGGCATTACATTTCAGAAAACGGGACTAAAGTCGATATGAAGGGTGACAACCAAGGGGCTATTGCTCTAGTCAAGAATGCACAATTAACAGATCGATCTAAGCATATCGATGTTGCTTACCATCATGTACGGGACTTAGCTGAAAAGGGAATGCTTGAGGTTAGCTATATTCCCACTGACAAAATGGTGGCGGACGGTTTGACGAAGCCATTGGGAAAGGATGCATTCAGGAAGTTTGTTGAAATGCTAGGGATGGGGGATCACTGATCTACAGTTGTAAGGGCCACGTGCAACTGCAGGACCCATGGGGGAGTGTTAAAGTGAATGGTTCCTGCGTAGCACGTGCACAGGGCACTAGTCCTATTAGGACTAGATTGAGAAGCTCTCTGTAAGAGAGCTTCGCACTTCCGTAGAACTTAACAGAGTGATTGACCTACTAGACCAATATTACCTCAGTTCTGCCCTATCAGCTTCCCACTATTCCCTGTGTAAGGTCATTCCTTTTAACAATAACTTGTATTAATATTTATAAATAATTTTTTTTAGATTTATTTATAAAATATAAATTTATTAATTATAATTATTGTTAAAGTGAATGGTTCCTGCGTAGCACGTGCACAGGGCACTAGTCCTATTAGGACTAGATTGAGAAGCTCTCTGTAGGAGAGCTTCGCACTTCCGTAGAACTTAGAAGAGTGATTAACATACTAGACCAATATTACCTCAGTTCTGCCCTATCAGCTTCCCACTATTCCCTGTGTAAGGTCATTCCTTTTAACAATTATTTTTATTTTGTTTGTATTTTTTTTATTCAAATCAAAAGAGTTTATTTAAAAAAGAATATTATTTTATAAATTTATATTTATTAATAATTTTATTTTCTTTAATCTATAAATGAATTTTTATTATTCAATTATTTTGACATTTATTAAAGATGTTTATAAGTTATAATAATTCGAATAATAATTTTTATAAAATTATCACATAGGGTATTTGACATTGGAATATGCGTAGCTATATACTTTCTGATTGCATGAATACTCTGCTTATATCTTTTTAACTTTTATTTTACTATAGGCATACGACCCCTTACAATCTAAAAGCAACTTTGGCGCGGCCTGGAGCTGATCCACCCAAGAATCCATCGCGCTTGTCCTCCGATTGCGTTGCTGA
The DNA here is from genome assembly GCA_025389075.1 of Sclerotinia minor. Lineage (NCBI taxonomy): Eukaryota > Fungi > Ascomycota > Leotiomycetes > Helotiales > Sclerotiniaceae > Sclerotinia > Sclerotinia minor. The sequence goes on from QRFH01000007.1 coordinate 1,627,921, forward strand.
TTAACTTTCTACGTCAACACTTCCACATCAATTGTTTTCACTTACCATTGTTCCATCTGCCATTGACAGAACTATCGCTCATGAATGTCCTCCATAATTATGAATAACTCAATTGGCTGTCTTCCAAATGCGGATAATCGCCTTGGCCCTCGGATCGATCCATGTCAAAGGCAGTTCGACTTCACGCTACTCTTCGAACAGAGCATTCTCACTGTCGGTCCATCTACAATATTCATGCTACTAGTTTCTGTGCGAATACCTCAGTTATACCGTAAAAACAGGAAAACACTACCAAATTTCTATTGGGGTCTTAAATCGGTGATTATTTCTTCCTTCATCGTCATGTGCCGGCGCTGACAGCAACAGATGGTTATATCGGTATTTTTATGTCTTCAAATTGCCACTTTAGCGTTATGGATAGTGTTTAAAGGCCAACAAACAATTTGGTCTGTACCAGCGGCGGCGCTGTCAGTAACTGCCACTATTGGCCTCGCAGTACTGTCAAACCTGGAGAGCACTCGATCTACACGCCCTTCGTTTGTGATTTGCACCTACCTCCTTGTATACTCGCTTTTAGATATAGCACAAACAAGAACACTCTGGTTGCAACATAGAAGCACATCATTGCCAGCATTGCCCACATGCATTTGCTTGTCAAGGTAATCCTCCTGTGGCTCGAAGCGTCTGAGAAGAGGTCTTATCTCAAGGAGCCCTACAATAAATATCCTCCCGAAGACTTGGCAGGAGTCATAAACACAAGTTTCTTCTGGTGGTTAAATACAATTATTGCAAAGGGCCAGAGAAATATCCTCAGTCTTGGGGATCTATTTGATACCGATAAAACGTTATCATCTTCTTCTCTGGAGGCGAAAATACAAACAGCATGGCGAAACCAATCGCCGAATGGAAAATATTCTCTACTCTTCGCCATACTCACATGTTTTAAAGTTCCTCTACTCACCCTCATCTTTCCACGTATTTGCCTGATCGGATTCAAGTTCTCTCAACCCTTGTTAATAAATCGAGTCATCTCGTTGGTGGAAGCTCCCGAGATACCACTGAACAAAGACATTGGCTATGCATTGATCGCTGCAACCGCCCTTATATACCTTGGTCTCGCAGTTAGCACCGCCCAGTATCAACGTCAGATATTCCGGGTCATCGCAATGATTAGGGGAGGACTGATTTGCTTCATCTACAATGTAACACTGACACTTGATGCAAATTCTACAGGTGATTCTGCTGCAGTCACGCTGATGAGTACAGATATAGAGCGCATTGGTACCGGATTCAGTACCGTTGATAGTTTATGGGCTGGACCCTTGAAGCTGGGATCGCGATATATCTACTGCAGCGAGAGTTAGGGCTAGCTTGTATTGCGCCGGTCGTTGTCTCACTCGGTGAGTCTACCCTAGGATAATAGCATAGATAATTCCTGACATCTGCAGCATGCACTATTGGGGCATTTTCAATTATGAAATGGGCAAAACATACGCAGAAGGAATGGGTAGAAGCAGTTCAGAAACGTGTCGCAATCACATCTTCGGCACTTAGGTCAATAAGAGGTATCAAAATGCAGGGGCTTACAGCACGGTTGGCAGAAGACTTGCAAGAACTTCGGGTAGAGGAACTCGAGTATGCAAAGCCGTTCCGTAGAAATATCATTGCTACGGCAGTAACATCCAACATCACTGGCTTCTGCGGACCAGCCATAACGTTCATTGTTTATTTTCTCATTCAGAGGACCAAGGATTCTGCAACTCTCAATATTAGCCAGGCTTTCACCAGTCTGTCTCTGATTTCTTTGTTAAGTACACCTGTCTCAGAAATGGTTCAAACTATTCCTACGTAAGTCTTCTTCGTTGTTGTTCGGAAGCTTCTCTGACTTGAAAGAAGATTTGCCGCTGCGATGGGATGTATGGAGAGAATCCAGACGTATATCAGGATAAAAGACCGTAGTGACCCTAGATTTCCCAACCCAGATTCCGAGTTCGATTCGACAACTGAGAAATTAAGTGACAATGTCAACATCACCGCCCATGAGATTGAGTTGCAGACAATAGATGTGATGCCCGCCATTTTGTGCCATGCTCGGAACGAAAGTATCATCTCAATTAAGGATGGATCGTTCTTCTTCTCACATGAAGGTGAACCAGTTCTCAAAGACATCAGCCTTGAAATTCCTCGTGGTACCTTGACAATGGTTATGGGTGCTATAGGAAGTGGAAAGTCATGTCTCCTGAAGGCTATGCTTGGAGAGTTAACCAACAGCAAAGGGTTTATATTTGCAAATACTTCGAGCATTGGCTTTTGTTCTCAGAAACCATGGCTACCTAATGGCAATCTACGTGAACTCGTGCTTGGGGGCTCGAGTTATGATGAGGCTTGGTATCGCGCGGTTATCAATGCTTGTATGCTTCATCATGATATTGCAAGCTTTTCGGATGGTGAGAGAACAATGACAGGTAGTGATGGAGCTGCCCTCAGTGGTGGACAGAAGCAGAGAGTAGTAAGTCCATCTACTATTTGCTGATGAATCTTGAACTATTTCCCAGATAAAAACTGATAGTGATTAGGCTTTGGCACGTGCCCTGTATTCTAGAAAGAAATTGCTTCTGACCGATGATGTGTTCAGTGGGCTAGATTATAAAACGAACCAGGCTGTATTTCGCAATGTTTTCGGTAGGGAAGGTCTTTGCAGATTGCATAACATCACTGTAGTTCTTGCTACACACGCCGGTAAAGATAAGCCCATGATTTTATGCCATCCAAAAAGACTTGACTAAGACGGGAAGAGGGTCAAGCTGACGATATTTAGCTGAACATCTGCAATCTGCCGACAATATCGTTGTCCTCTCCAATAGTGGTACCATGCTAGAGCAGGGAAAATTCCAAGAGCTACGAGAACACGAAGATAGCTATATCAAAGACTTAATTTTTCATGAGCGTTTGGACGAGGATTCAAATGCAGAGGCAGATGAGGGTCCTGCTGTAATCAAGACACAGTCTAAAGCAGAACCGCTCAAAATAAACGACTTTAATCGCCAAGATGGCGACGCTAGTGTTTACTTTTATTTTGCCAAGTCCGTGAGCTGGCTCCATTGTTCCCTCTTTATTGGCACGGTACTTTTGTACACTTTTTCTAGCCAGTTCCAAGCTGTTCTGCTGGAGTTGTGGTCCAAATCAGAGACTAGCCATTCGGGAGTTTATACTGATATGTATATGGGTTTATACGCGATGCTTTCAGTGTTGGCCTTATGTGGAATTGGTGGTCTGCTGTGTGTCACGCTGCTATTTGCTGGGCCATATGCTTCTATCAACCTGCACCGCACGCTCTTACATACCGTGATGAGTGCGCCATATTCTTGGTTTACAGCAACTGACAGCGGAGTCACGCTGAATAGGTAGGTAGCTTGATCATTTGAGGCTGATTTATTAGCTGACCCTCTTCAGGTTCAGTCAAGACATAAGTTTGATTGATATGGAGTTGTTAATTGGGATAGTCGACACATTTGCAGGCTTGTTCATGGCAATTGCTCAAGCAATACTTATCGCTATTGGTGCCAAGTATGTAGCAGTTATCCTTCCATTAATCATTGGAATTCTATATATTTTACAGAAAGTATACTTGAGGACATCGAGAAAACTTCGGTTGCTAGATCTCGAAACGAAATCGCCACTCTACTCGCACTTCACCGAGACACTTAGTGGCCTTACGACAATTCGCGCTTTTGGCTGGCAAATTCAATCCGCCGAGAAGAATCGGAAGCTTCTGGATATCTCGCAAAAACCTTATTACTTACTCTCCTGTATACAAAGATGGCTCAATCTTGTATTGGATCTCATCATCGCCGGTATTGCCGTAATTCTTATAACATTTGCAACACAGATGCGTGGGACCACTAGTGCAGGTACTCTCGGCATTGCTCTTGTTAATGTACTACAGTTCAACTCCACATTGAGTTTTCTTATTAGAAAGTGGACACAGCTAGAAACTTCTATTGGTGCTGTAGCTAGGGTAAAGAGTTTTGAAGCAAATACTTTGTCGGAAAACGGACCTTTGGAGGTTAACCTACCACCAGCCGAATGGCCAATCAGGGCTGAAGTCGAATTTAGAGATGTGACTGCGACATATGGGTAAGGGCTCAATCCAGAAGTCCTAACACGTTGCTAAACAATGTCGAAAGTATTGACGAACCTGCTTTGTGCAATGTCTCATTTTCCATCGAGGGTGGCACGAAAATGGGTATCGTTGGTAGGATTGGATCGTGAGTCTCCAATTCCCTGCTCGACGATTGAGAAGCTAATACACCTCCTCATAGTGGAAATTCTTCCCTCATATTGGCACTCTTCCGAATGCTTGAGCTTAAAACAGGAGATATCCTCATTGATAACCTATCCATTTCTACTCTCAACCGCCAATCCGTACGCTGTTCATTCATCACTATTCCTCAAGAACCCTACTTCCTATCTGGTAGTGTCGGCTTTAATGCCGATCCATTCCACTCTTTAGACAACAAGTCCATCCAGATTGCACTCTCTCGTGTTGCACTCTGGGACATAATACGTGACAATGGAGGTCTAGAAGCACCTATGACCGCAGCACCTCTTAGTCAAGGCCAACAACAACTTTTCTGCATCGCAAGAGCAATCATAAGGAGAATGGCGCTGGGAAATAAAGATCATGGTATCTTGGTCTTGGATGAGGTGACGAGTAATGTTGATTCTAGTACTGAGGAGATCATGTTGAAAATTTTAGAAGAGGAGTTTAAGGGATGGACGGTGTTGGCTGTGGCTCATCGATTGGGAACCATTAGATGCTATGATAGGGTTTTGGTGCTTGATAAGGGGTGTGTTGTTGAGGATGGGGCACCGGATGAACTGATTCGTATGAAGGGGGGTCTGTTTAGGGAATTATGGGAGAGTGGTTTTGGGAAGGGGGATAGTGTGTAGTTTGTTGTGCGGAATTGTGTTTCTTTGTCTGCTTCTTTCTGTTCCGCTTTTTTGTAAATAATATGGTGGAATTTTTTTGTTCGTTGACTACCTATCTTCGCGTCATTCTGATTATTATTGTGTATTTCTTTCATGTTACTGTATCTAAATCAGTCCAGGGAGAGAAATGACTCAATGATAGACAATCTGGTAATCTTCCTCATATTTGAAGTCCCACACTATCTGAGCATGAATACTAGGTAAGTTATTTAACTTCCCCATTGAGGTTCTTCAAGACAGCCCGTGACATTTCAACATTGGATCATCGGATAATTAGAAAGTGAGGTTAGATAATTGTATCCTTCACAATCCAACTTATAGCACCGCATCTGATATATAACCAACAATCACAATCACAATCACAATATCAATATCCTCCCTCCCTCAAATTCCTACTACAAAACTACAAAGTCCAAGATTCAAGATACCTAGCATTACAATATTCATACTCCGCACTTATTTCTATCAATGAGTATCTAGTATCTAATTTCTATTTTAATACTTCAAGATACTTACTCATTCTATCTATCTATATATCATCGGTTATACTTACCCTCTCTCCTCTTCATCGTTCACCAACAAACTCTTTATCCAGGAAATTTTCCGCCCTCCTCGACTTTTCGAGTCATTTCTCTGTTTTTCCCCTAGAGGGCTGAGTCGAGTTCGGTTTGTAAGTCTGGTACTGTTAATAAGTAAGGTTACCTATATTTGTTTCTTGAAAGAATAAGGTGTAGGATGGATGGATGAGAGAATTTATGAGGATGGTGTTGTCGGTGTTGCCGGTGTGAGGACTCCGTAAATACGGATAGTTCCATTTGTATGTATGTATGTATGTATGTATGTATGTATGTATGTGGTTGTAGAGAGAGATAAAGAGATAGATAGATAGATGAATAGATAGATAAATTAGAATGGAAATAGATATTTGATTTTGTAGTGGAAGTTTATTAGGTACTTTCGATAGGTATCGTATTAGATACACCCGATTTCATAACGTGTGTCCGAAAAAAACATGATTTTTTGTACTCAATCAACAAAAACATCTTTAAAGTTATGTTTTTCAAAATTAGATTTTTATAATAATAATTTGAAATTTGATTAGAATATAAGTTTATTTATTTGTTATTATTGAATATAAATTTTATTCAAATTGGATATAATTTGATTGAATTATTATTAATTGAAGTTGTGATTTTCTTGATTCTTGATGATTGAAACGATATTAAAATATTTCATGATTACTTTTGGACACACGTTATGAAATTAGGTGTATCATGCAGATATTATTATGATAGCTAGCTAGCTCATAATTACAGACTTCAATCCAACTAGAGAGATTCCCGGGGCTCCCTGGGGTTTCCTGAGTAGCTCTTTATTTTCTGTGCGGAGAAATACATATGTAAAATGTAATATTATGAAGTTATACTCTCTCTGTATGTGGTATAATATATGTAAAGTACCTAGAATACCATCAATAATCTAAATACCGCGACTGAGCCATCCATTCATCCATCTGTCCCTCCTATCTATCCCTCCCTCTATTCCAAGTAGCCATCCCCATCCCCAATCCCCATCTCCAATTCGCAGTCCGCAGTCCGCAATGCGTAATTAAACGATGCAACAAATTTCCCAAAAAGTGACCCTGCTCGTAATCGCAGACTCGCACTCACAGGGCCCAATTCCCGACCCCTCTAAACTTCTTTTTTTTTGTTCTAGAACGTTTGCTTAATCGCAAGGTTAATGTTATACACACGGATGTTTATACTACTTACTTACCCTATCTACCCCTACCTACCTAGATACTTAGATATTACGGACTCTGAGATTTATTTGTTTTGTTTTGTTTTGTTTTGTTTATAAGAGTTACCTACCTACCTACCAACCCACCTAACAAAGAAAAAGAATCCAAACACCTATTCCATCTTCACAAGTTAACTTTCTAGAATTAATTATTTGCTATCTTAACCTAACCTTACATCCAGATTACGCCTCAACACTCGTACGCGTCAGGTTAGCGGTAATTATTCCCAAACTTCAAAGGGTCGGTGAAGATATTTATTGGTAAAGACCATGCATGATATCGGTGAACACAAATGATGTCGCATGCAGAGCGAGAGAGACCGGATATGCTGGTACCGAGGAAATGTCTCAGTGGATAGGAGAAACGAGATAGATGATATCTCTAGATGATGTGAAAGAGGTTGCAATAATCATCACAACCTCAATACAACACAGACACAGATGATCATAGAAAGCTACCAGCGATGAAGATCTGATATGAATTTACTCGTCTGATAGCAGGATATGCAGCATCCAACTATCGTAATCAATGATCCCTATAAAAAAACGATTAGTGTGACGAAAATCCCCGAGTAATCAGATCAAAGCTTTTTGTTTTTCTTTACTCCTTTCTACCTCGTGCCATATATCAAGCTTTACGATCAGATGTTGAGTATCGAATACTAGGTACCTATCTAGGTAGATCGAGGAAAACTTTACTTTTTGCTATTTGTGATATATAAGTAGAGTAGGTATTAGATATCTATTTATATAGGTTGTATAGAGTAAGGTTACCTATATATAGAGAGCTGTCAAAGATTCAATTATCATAACCCCCTAACTTCTAAACATTATTACAGTATATCTAACTTTGTTCCCGGTATGAATGTGCACCGCAACTTTAAATGCCGATGATACCTACTACGGAGGGAGTATGATGCATGGAGTGAATCTGATTATGGAGGTACGCACTCTATGTATTAGGTACTGTAGGTAGGTGCTCGGTTAGAGATATCTTGTTTTTGATCCTGATTATGGTGAGGAGATCTAATGCAGGTACGATGCATATATATCCTTGCCAAGAGAAATTGGATATCTGATGAGGATTTTATTAATTGTCCTTGCTTATTAGGTAGGTAAGGTTACCTAGGTACCTAGAGTTATAAATGAAGAGAGTTGTTTATTATTACAGAGTATATGAGCTTGAGATGAGGGTTAATGGATTAATCGATAGGGTTTCTAGATTTCATTGTTATGTGATGGGGAAATCTTGGGGAGATTCTAGATTTCTTGTTTGGCTTTGAGGGGTTTTAATATGATATTTTATGTATATCATTGTATGTGAATAGGTATGAGTACGGAGTATGTAAGAATATCTACCTAGTAACCTTAACCTTAGAGCATCACGAAATAAAGTTCTGAAAAACAGCCACCCATCTGCATGCACTCCTTAGGAGCTATAGCTCAGCAAAAGCATCCGCGGAACTTTTTTACTTTTTACAAAACGTTTATCCTTATCCCTTCCTCTCTCATCCAGCATCCATGCCAACCCCAGAATCCGACCAACAACTTACAAGCACCAACAAAAAACTCCAAGGAGTAAATTCATGCGTGACCCTGTTCGGAATCTCGTTGGTGTAATGCTTGGTACTCTATTTGTTTCAACCTTTTTTCCCCTCATCATATTTGGGAGAATTGAGATGAACCCTCGTGTCATGCTATATTACGATGTATATGCTTGAGAGTCTGGAATTCTATACCTACGTACGTACACCGTAGAGTGAATAAAAGTTTCCTAGATGTGATGACATCACGATTGCTGTTTTGTGTCTTGTACATTTTCTTATCGATGTAGTTTTCCGACACGGGAGAGAATTGTTGAATGGATGTTGATGCATTGATGGATGCATTGATGTTGCATTGATGTTGATAGATATCCATCATATCGTGTTTGATTGTTGGCCTACCATTTGCTTGGTTTGTGTAGAGGTAGGTTACGTAGGTAGGTAAATACCTCATATAAAAATGAGGGGTTTTATGAATTCGGGAGTTTACAGTAGGTTGGATGGGTAGGTGAATGATTGCAATCGGCGACTTTGGTCGACGGGATGCTTCATCACCGATAATTTGTAGATGCATAGATCGTCAAACCTCTTGGATGATTGTCTATCCATCGATTTGTAGAAATACACCAATATTGACTTTGAGGTTATACAAGTACACCTACCTACCTAGGTAGTCTTACCAACCTTTGAACCAACCATTTTGATCCTTCAGGAATAACCTTAGACCTCAAATAATATATTCAAACCACTCCCACTCAATCAATCAGGCATTCCATTGAGGCTTTTCGCACGTCTCACAAATCTCCAAATCCATTCAGCTTCCTCTTTTTTACCCTCGTCACGGCGTTTCGAGTCCTCTTCCTTACTGTACATACGTAACTTCAATCTACCCCAAGTCTTGGAAAACCTTAAAACCCCATAGATATCTATTACATTCTCTATAAAATAAAATAAAAGAACAATTGAAACAATTGAATTATCGCTGTGATCAAATCGATAGATAGCATGAGAATGTGAGGTTCATGTATGTCTAGGGAATCAACAGCACAGTGCTGTTTCCGTTTCAATTGAGCAGAAAAGGAAACATATCATAGCCCCTCGTGTCATCTCATCGTCTCATCACATCGTCTCATCGTACAAGAACGCGAAACTCCCCGGTTGTACATGAGCAGCAAATTGTTTCGAAAAGAGACGGGAAAAGAAAATTGTATGGATGAATTGATTAGATATTCATCTATTTGTAAAGTTGTACGGATTTTATTCACCAACGAGCACTCACACCATCACTTCCGACATATCATATTTCATCATAATATAACCTTACCGATCTAGACATACCTCTCATCAGTAACCTTAGCTATTCATCCATCCATCCATCCCATTTACTCTCAAAGCCAACAACAAGCACACGGTACGGAGTATTCAATTGAACACAAGCTCCACGCACCACACCACACATCAGGCACCACACACACACACACAGCACCAAGCTCCGCGCACAAATCCCCAGCAAATACGTACCCGTGCCTAGGTAGGTAGCGACTACTCACTAGTCCCGGCTGTCCGAGATACATACCCCCAACAAGGCACTCACTGATAAACAAACTTCCGTACCTGTTTCAGAAAAAGTAGCATGCAAGCAGCGAGAACCCCTACCAGGCTAGGGGTTACGCATCCAGCCCAGAACTACGGAGTATTGTATATCGTACGTGCTAGGATATTTAATAGTTACGGCAGTCAGCCAGTAAGAGTTATTTGTTAACCTTGACCCTTTTTTTTTCGGAGATCGATTTGATTTGATTTGATTTGATTTGAATGACCTATCGGAGGATTTTGGTACCTGCTTTTGTGTTTATGTAATCTATCTATTTAATATTTACCCATTGGGTTATCCATTAACAACTCGTCCTCTGTACCCTTCTCCCCCTTCTCACGAAAGAATACTAGATACCTTACCTTACCTACTCTACCTTACCTACCTACTCCGTATTCATTCATTCATCTATCCCTCTCCATCTCCAGAGTACGTCCAAGCCATCCCTGTTTTTCATTTTCGAGTTAATCTTAATCAATCTAATTATTCAATTTATTATCTTTTTTTTTTTTTTTTTTTTTTTCTCCCTCTAATAAATCATTTTATACAATATAAATCCATAAATATACAGGATATTTAATTATTACAAACTCTATACTGCAACTGTATCTATATCCTCCCTTGGGCGTTCACGCAAAGGGACGAACAGTCCCCTTCTCAGATGCTAAATTGTTAATTAAGGAGGTCAACAGCTGTCTGTAGTTAATCCCCTTAGCTTAGCACGTCTAAATACCCCTCGGGAGGTCAGAGTAGACGTTAATCACAATAATAATAATAATAATCTATATCCTCCCTCTCAAAAAACACCAGACGGAAATTCCGCGGTGAAAGATCTCTCTCTTTTGCTTTCTCTCTTTCTTTCCTTATAAAGATCATTGATTAGATACAGACCTAGATAGATAAATAGAGAGATACTTGGATATCTATTCTAGGTTTCGAGGCAAAGAAATAGAATACCTATGAATAGAGAATAGATAGTAGATTCTTTGGTATGTATAATCATCAATCAAGTTATCCATTCATTCGTTCATCAAATCTATCAATCAATCAATGAATCTATGCGCTAATTTCCGGGCTATCCCGTACACGCACTATCATTTCATTTCATTTCATTGAAGATATTAGATCGATACTAGATATCCTTACAGAGTATTATGTATAGATTAATACCTAACCTTAAATCTTGTATATTATTTAACCTTACACATCTACTTATTGATTCGTTTGTTGTTTTTCTATTTCAAGAATGAAAGAAAAAAACAGAGAAGAAAGAAAGTGATGTTAATACAATTGTTCCCTTAGATAGGTAAGATCTTACTTAATTCCGCGATTATATCTCTTTAATAGATATCTAATACGTACCTGGTACCTGAATGACATGACGGAATTGAAGAAGAAAAGATTAGAGGAATCTTTTACCGATCAAATTCATCACCAAATCATCAATAACTTCAAAGAAATTCTTCGTCATCACACAAATTACCCCCTGGGTTATTTAATTCCATCACATCTCCCTCGAAAAAGAAAAAAGAAAAAAGATTCTAAAAAATCATTCGTTAGAATATTACACATTCATTTACATTCATTACCTACTTTTGTCAACGTTTACATTATCCTTGTTAAACATCATCACCCAATCCTTCTACTTTCCACAAGATAACCCTGGACCAAACACTTTCAAAAAAGATTCTCCACTAAATCTTATTAGCCCCGCTCCACAACAACCAACCCCAGTCTCACCCATCCATCAAACTTACCACTCTTTGAAATAAAACCATCTTCCTTTCCCAACCCATCTGGATCTTTTCCTCTTTTACCCACCACACCACCCATTTACATTCCTTAAAAACTAGTCTTTCGAGGCACTTACACTCCTTCAAAAAGGCTTGTCATTCTTCGAAAGAATCTTCCTTCACCACGAGTACAGCAGTGCTGCCAATCTTTTAACGCCCAATTTCTTTAACGAAACGCGGTCCAAGTACCCTCCCTCACTTTCTCGAAGAAAGCAAAGAAGTCCCAACAAGGAAACACAACAACCCACAGTACCATCACTATCAATCAAAATGCGTTCCTCAATCGCCGTCGCTTCCCTCTGCGCTGCATTTGCAGTCGCTTCTCCTCTCGTCAAGAAGGGTATCGAAATCGCTGCTCCCGTCGCTCAAGTCGTCGAGACACATGTTGACGTCGTTACAAACGTCGTCATGGTCACCGTTACTGGAGAGCCCGTCATCGTTACCGCTCAAGCACCTACCCCAGCCGAGGTCATCGTGACTGTGACTGCCCCAGAACCCGTTATTGTGACTGCGACTGCCCCGGCTTGGTCTGCTCCAGTTTGGTCTTACTCTCACAGACACTCTCACTCTCAAGCACCCCCAGCACCAACCCCAACTTCCGAAGCCGTTGTGGTCGTCACTGAAACTCAAGCTGCTTCTACCCAAGCCCCACCTACCACTACTCCTGCTCCCCCAGCCACTACTGAGGCTGTCGCTGACAAGATTGTCGAACACTCTCCAACTTCTGCCGCTCCTGTTGTAGAGAGCACACCAGTTCCCTCTGCCACCGATGCTCTTAGCCCATCTGCCGTAGTTGCACACAATGATGCCCGTGCTAGCCATCAAGCTACCGCCATGTCCTGGAATCAAACTCTTGCTGATTATGCCGCCCAAGAGGGTAGCTGCGCCACTTTCGCACATGACTTGTGAGTTTTTCTTCATATCTCTTCTATACCATAATGTAATGCTAACATCAAATAGGACCGCTGGTGGTGGTGGATACGGACAAAACATTGCTGTCGCCGGAAACTCCAACTCGGCTGCTTACACCACCGAAGGTGCTCTCGCTGATGCCATCAAGGAATGGTACGCAGAGGAATCCCTTTACGGTTCCTTGTACGGTGTCGCCAACCCATCTGAGTCCGTTGGTGATTTCTTACATTTCACCCAAATGGTTTGGCAAGGATCCCACCAAGTCGGATGTGCCGTTAAGACTTGCGGAACCGACAACACCATCTACCCAGGCATGTACGTCTGGTACAGCGTCTGCAACTACTATCCAGCCGGAAATGTCATTGGTGAATTTGACATCAACGTCCTCAATTAAATGATATCATGCCCGTTTGCACATAAAGGAGTTATTGGCGTTTAAGCTCTGGAGCTTAACTTACCTTTCATGTATGAACTTCTATTGAGAGGAGGTTTTGTTTCCGAGCGCTGGGCCGCGACTCATACCTTCGATACGCAGCTGATGACATTATAAAAAATGGATAGATTTGGATGGAATTTGCGATTTCCCAGGGTGTTTTGACGACATTCTTGAACTTGTGCGCTGCGCCTTTTAGAATACCCCTCGATTAGCTTGGGTCCCTAACTGCTTTTGTTATTTCGCACGCATTGGCATTCTGTCCATTATTCAATTCTTGTACATAATTGAACATATAGGATCCTTCAGATGCCTTTTTTTCCAATACTTCCCCAGTTCTTGATTGCATTTGCATTGTGATTGTAAATTTGATTGTGAATGGGTGTCGTTTTGGCTCTACGACTCTACCGAAGTGTGAGATTTGTCCTCTTGCTTGGACAAACGAGAGGAGAGACAACATCTTAGTTTATAGGTAATATCTCTAGGATGATTCGTCAATACCTCGATTGGGTTCTAGGCCATGGATCGATTAGGTTCGGAGTGATCTACGATGATGTGACGATGTATCGGTAGGTAGGTTAGGTAGGTAGGTAAGCATAATTGAAGTGAGGTGTGGTTAAGATGAAGAAAGCTTGGCAAAATTAAGTCAATCAGTTCGCAGGTAAGTCCACCAGTCTTACCTACTGTAGGTAGGTATCACTTCTTCGGCAGCTACGATAAAATGGTCCGTGCCTAATCTGAGTGATGGAATTATTGGTGATATGGCGATAAGGCGATACGCCTAGAAATGTCTCGAACTTTTTCTCAGCGTCATTTACACAATACATGAAGTCAACTTTATTAACGTCGGGTGCTGCTTGTTTCTAGGATACCTATTTGATTTCAGGATCTTGAAAGTGTGACAGATATTTCTAATTATTTATTACCATTTATTCTACCCGTATCGCCATTCAGTGACGGAACTATTAGGTATTACGAGTATTAAGTGCGAAATACGAGGCAACCGTCAAGTAACTTTGAGAATCAAGCCGATCACACAACTCAAGTCTCCATCTCGCCCGCGAGAATTTCACCTTTCCACTGTGTATAAAACTCGCGACTTATTTCAAGACCATCAGACCTCAAGTCTTTGATTCAAGGATACGTAGTTGACTTCGGATTACGATGGCGACAAATCTGCGTGGCGTGGGGGAGGGGCAAGGTATAGGACAAGCTTTGAAGAGTATGTTAGGAAAGGCTACCACGGCGGTACCAGAACAGAAGAACGATAAAGTGCAATTAGTTAATAGGGCCGGGGAAAGTAAGAGTCCATATGTTCGCGCACACTCTTCAAATCCGGTTGCATGGCAGCTCTGGGGGGATGAGGCTATTGACTTGGCGCGCCGAGAAAATAAGTTATTGTTCGTGAGTATTGGTTACAGCTCTTGCCATTGTAAGTATCCCGTTCCGCGATTCTCAGAAAGTGAGTGATCAAAAGCTTACAGGATGTATCAAGGGTGCCATATAATGGAGCGCGAGTCCTTCGAAAATGAAGAGGTAGCTGCGATACTAAATAGCTCATTCATACCTATCAAAATCGATCGCGAAGAACGTCCGGATATTGATCGCATTTATATGAACTTTGTGCAAGCTACAACAGGCTCTGGAGGATGGCCACTAAACGTCTTTCTCACACCGAGTTTGGAGCCAGTGTTCGGTGGGACATATTGGCCAGGACCGAGTAAGACGAAAGCCTTCGAAGACCAAGTCGACTTTTTGGGAATTTTAGACAAATTGAGTACAGTTTGGTCAGAACAAGAACGGAGATGCAGACAGGACTCTGCTCAAATTCTGCAGCAGTTGAAGGACTTCGCAAATGAGGGAACATTGAGTAACAGGTTAGGAGATTCCCTGGACAATATTGACCTCGAATTACTGGAAGAAGCCACTCAAAATTTTGCGAAGAGCTTTGATAAGAAGAATGGAGGTTTTGGGACAGCTCCAAAGTTCCCTACTCCTTCAAAACTGGCCTTTTTGCTCCGTTTAAGCCAATTTCCGCAAGCTGTACTTGATATCGTTGGAATTCCCGATTGTGAAAATGCGAAGAATATTGCCATCACAACTCTCCGGAAGATGGCTCGTGGGGGAATTCATGATCATATCGGGAATGGATTTGCTAGGTATTCCGTCACGGCGGATTGGTCTCTTCCTCACTTCGAAAAAATGCTTTACGACAATGCACAACTGCTACATGTCTACTTGGATGCTTTTCTGTTATCAAGGGATCCGGAGTTTCTAGGCGTTGCATACGATATTGCAGATTATCTAACAATCACTCTTTTTCATCCACAGGGAGGGTTTTATTCTAGTGAAGACGCTGATAGTTACTACAAAGCTGGCGATACCGAGAAGCGAGAAGGTGCCTATTATGTTTGGACGAAACGAGAATTCGAGAACATTCTTGGCACCGAACATGAGCCGGTACTGTCAGCATTTTTCAATGTTACTAGTCATGGTAACGTAGCTCAAGAGAATGATCCACATGATGAGTTCATGGATCAAAACGTGTTGGCCATTTCAAGTACTCCATCTGCATTGGCAAGCCAGTTTGGTATGAAAGAGGCTGAAGTTATAAAAGTTATCAAGGAAGGCAAAGCGAAATTAAGAAAACGTCGAGAAGCTGATCGAGTAAAGCCAGATATGGATGACAAGATTATTGTGAGCTGGAATGGTATTGCGATTGGGGCATTGGCTAGAGTATCTGCAGTTATTAACGGTTTCGATCCAGTCAAGGCTCAAGACTACCTAGATGCGGCTCTTAAAACCGCCAAGTTTATCAAGGAAAACCTTTATGATGAAAAGTCCAAGATTCTCTACCGGATTTGGCGTGAAGGAAGAGGTGACACTCAAGGATTTGCGGATGATTATGCATTTTTATTGGAAGGGCTTATCGATTTATATGAAACTACATTTGATGAAAAGTGGCTTCAATGGGCTGATGAACTTCAACGTGAGTCATTTCTTTCCCTCTGTTTAATGTATTGCTAATAATTGTAATCAACAGAATCTCAAATCAACTTCTTCTATGACACAAATAAAGGTGGCTTCTTTTCAACCATCGCCTCGGCACCGAACGTGATCCTTCGTCTTAAAGAGGGCATGGATTCTGCTGAGCCCTCCACAAACGGCATATCTTCCTCGAATCTCTACCGCCTATCTTCGATTTTGAATGATGAATCTTATGCAAAGAAGGCGAATGAGACAGTCAAGAGCTTTGAATCTGAAATGTTACAGTATCCTTGGTTATTCCCAAGTTTCATGCCAGCAATTGTAGCTAGTCACTTGGGTGTGAAAAGTGTTGTGATTCATGAGGTAGCCGGTGATACCATAGCCGAGAAACGGGTTCGAGAATTTCAAAAGGTGGCCAGAGGTGGATTGGAATCGCTTGTTCTGTTGAAATCATCTGAGAGAAATGGACAGTGGTTGAGAGAGAGAAATTCTCTGTTGAAAGAAACGGGGAAGAGCGAAAAGACTAAGATACTCATCTGCGAAAATGGGCTGTGTAAGGAAGAAGAGGAGGTATTCTTTGTGGATTCAGGTGTCAACATGGTCAGTCCTAATGATGCTGAAGGCTTCAAAATGGCGAGTTTGCAGGGTTCATTACCCAACTTGGATGGAGATGATGCAAATAAGATTTAAGGAGAGAATATAAGTTCAGAGACGCGTTTGCAATAGGTAAACCTAGCGTCGCGGCATGCAAAAAATGGGAAAATTTGGGTACACGTGCGTTCTTGAGTATATAGCTTTTCTCACAGTGATTATATAAATCTGTGTAGGTGGCCATACTTGGAATTCTTTTTCGTTATGTAGTAGGGTGGTGGAAAAGAGGAAAGAAGGAAAAATAGTGATCGAAGGGGCGTTAATATAATTAGGTTTTAGTGGAGCTTTATCGTGGTTGATTTAAATCTTCAATGATGTAGATAAAATTATTTTTTTCACTCATTACTCGGTCACTTTGTTATTCAGTTATTTATCAATTTGGTATCTTTATTATTATTATTATTATTAATATATTATTATTTATTTATTTAAAGATTAAAGATTATATATAAGTCTAGTACCCTAATTATAGACCACTCCAGATATGGACCGCCTTTTTACACCAAAAATGACGATTTTCATCTTACAATATTTCAACAACTAATAAATTAAATCAATTGAAATGTTACGAGGGTTGCCGTCTAGATCACGTGGAAGTGCTCTAGGCTCTCGAGGTGGTTTATAACTAGGCGTCAAGCAGGGACTTAAAGTAATGACAATAATATGATGCAATTCGTAACTAATAGTATGGTATACTAAATGATTGATCTTGAGCACGAAGCTCTATACAAAGGAAATCCATCTTGATTATATAGACCTTCATGCTAATCGTCCCTTTGGTTCCTTCGGTCCCTTCGGTCAAGAGACCGAAGGGATGGAAGGGACCACGTGACTTCGTAAGTGGTCACATGATACGAGGCCTAAAGCCGTCGTAACATTTAATGAAATCTGATCGCTTTTGCACAAGGCCCAAGCTCTTCTAATTAGTCAGTTGTTACCATCGTAACAATAAATCCTATACAAATGGAAAATCGTAATTTCAACCATTCAAATTTCAACCAATAAAATCACAAAAAATCTGAAATTTTCAAAATTAAATTATAAATATACTATAAATCTACAACTCAAATTTCATCAAATTCTACTAATTTATTGTAAAGTTATTAATAGCTGAAAATGACGATTTTTGGTGTAATGTTACGACGGTATTTAGTTATGACTAGAAACCGCATCACATGACTAAACAAGTGGTCACGTGGTCCCACTCGTCCCACCGATTTAAATCGAGGGGAACGGTGGGAAGGCCTCCCACTGATCCCACTGATTTATATCGAGGGGAACGGTGGGACATACGGCACGAAGGTCTATATAATCAAGATGGATTTCCTTTGTATAGAGCTTCGTGCTCAAGATCAATCATTTAGTATACCATACTATTAGTTACGAATTGCATCATATTATTGTCATTACTTTAAGTCCCTGCTTGACGCCTAGTTATAAACCACCTCGAGAGCCTAGAGCACTTCCACGTGATCTAGACGGCAAACCTCGTAACAATTTATTAATTTATAATTTATTTTTCAATAAATTTTCTTTAATATATATATTGTTGAAATTAAGGTCATTATGGGCCTAGAATTGAGGTCATATGACCATTATGGTGCACGGACCATAATTGGGAATATCTTCAATTCTACCATTACTGTAACTTAGATCCTTAGTTCAACCTACATCTAATAATACTACTACTTCCAAACAATTCATTTTTAACATATATATTCTTTTTAAAATCCAAAATTTCATTTATTTAAACTTTATATAAACAACAATTAAAGTTATTTAAAAAAAATTCAAAATTTTAATTATTAAATTATTTTAGAAATTATACTTTAATATTTTTAACCGATTGAAAAATCGTACTTGGGGGGAAGTTGAACACCATGATTTGGGATGTGGGATGTGGGGTGTGGGACGGAGGACGGCGGAGGGGGGAAGGGAATTGGTAACACTGCAAGCATATATTTATGTTTGCAAGACTAAAGAAGATATAAGGTTAAATCTTGAGAATTCTAAAATTCATAATCATAATCATAACGCTAAGCCAACCCGTCCCTTCCCTTATCTTTCACACGCACTTTTAAAGACCGATCCAAGTATCCAACGTTTCACCAAATAAATGACTGTGTTCCCAACCCCGGTGCCAGCTCTATAAACTCAATATCACAATCCCTTTAACCTAACCTCGCTACCCGAATCAAATAAAATGTAAATAAATAAATTGAAATTCCGTCAATACTCCAAAGCTGTCTTTTGTTGTCCTAGATTGAGGTATCATCCGTGCCAACTCCTCGAATTCGATCGCGTACTATCCCTCCATAGCCCCAATGCCCAGAAAAACGAGAGTACCAGTTTTTAATATATATATGCCCATTCAAAGTTTGCATCGAGTTACCGAATCTTAACATACGTGTTGGTTGAGCGAGTCGGAAGAGGAAGATAAGTTTTCAGAATGACTCTCAGAAGTAGACCGGGCCATCTTCTCTGTGCTGGCCGCACTACCCGCATCATCATTCTCCTTTTCCGCCTCTTGCCTTTCCTCGTCCGTTGGTGCCGCCTTCGCCGAGCCAATCCTGCAAAAAAGAATTAGGATGCACAATGCAGTGCTCGCACAGGCGACCTCAAACCAAAACACTGCTTTATAACTATGTCGTAAACTCCCACCTTTCTTCAGCACCGAGTTTGAAATAATTTCCGAGAAACCTAAGCATACAGCAATAGAGAATTGCATAATAGAGTTGATCAAGGCGCCAGCAAGACCCTGTTGAGACGATGACAGAGAAGTAGTGATGAAGATTGTTGTGACGTTAAATGTTATATCTATGCCGAGTGTTGCACAGGTCATTGCTGTAAATACCCACGCCCAAAATGATGCATTTTGGGGAGCGAGTGCGAAGAGCAAGGGAGCAATAATCCAGCATATGCCAGAGAAGGTGATTAGAACTGTACCGGGGATCAAATGGAGTATGAAGCCGCCGAAGGTGCCTATCAAACATCCACCGACAGCGAGCGGGACAAACCAAGCAACAAGTTGAAGGCAAGAAGCGCCCATTATGTTGGTACAGTAGAATGTGGCATAGAGAAGAAAGACTCCGAGGCTTCCATAGGTGAAGAATAAGGCAACGAAGAGAGCTTTCATTCTTGGGACGGCAAAGAGCGAATATGGGAGGAGGGGCTGACTTGCAACGTATCGTTCGACGTACATAGCGATTGCGAAGAGTACTATCCCAGACACGAATGTGATAATGATATAGGGTGTCTTGAATCCCTCTGGGGCATAGGCGCTCTGGGTCAAGGCAAAAACGAAAAGTATCAGACTAGTTGCCAGTAGCCCTGATCCAAGCCAGTCCATCTGAAGCCCCTCGTGCCTATCGTTTTCGGATGGAATGCAGACTGTCGCCGTGGCGACACTTATGAAGGACAAAATAGCCCCGATCCAGAAAAACCTAAGAACGAATTAATGAGAGTTGCTAAAAACAATATCTTGCACATACCATGCCCACGTAGTGTATTCGGCAGTCAAACCAGCGAAAAAGATACCTATGAAAAACCCAGCCGCTCCAGATGCACCATATATGCCTTGATGTGGTTAGATGCGTAATCGTTGTTTTACAATGGTCACTCACTGAAAACAAGATTCTTTCTCGGTCCTGGTCGATATGTTCGGCCTAATAACATCATCCCTGATGGCATGAATGCAGCTGGGCCGAGCCCCTGTAGCGCTCGGCATATATCAAGCATATACTGATCTTTTGAAAATCCGGCGATCAACGACCAGAGTGTAAGCCACGAGAGACCAGCGATGTAAACAGGACGTCCACCATATATATCCGCCAGTCTACCCATTGGTAGCATTACAGATGAAACCATCAGAGAATAGGCCGCTGCTGGCCATGTTGATGAAGATATTGGGATATTGAGATCTTTCATAAGATCTGGGACAACAACAGCAAATCCGCTAACAAAATACTCCTGCATATATGGCGTAAGAATAAAACGTTGTCTAGATGTTTAAAATTGACATACCGAAAGAACCTGAGAAACGCAAGTAGAAAATCTAAAGATATAACACAAATCAGCATTTAACGGAGAATTTTGGGGCAAGAAAAATCATTGTTCTATCGAGAGGTTTGATTGTTCGGTTCCTTTGGAAAATTGAAACCATCTAAAGTATTTAAATCATCGAAAAGATTTGAAGTCATGACAGAAAGGAATCATTCCGATCATCAAAACCGAACAAACAGGCAGAGCAATTGTAAAAGAACGGAAAGTTCTGACGTACACAAATCCAATTTCAATCCATACCGTCTTGAATTGAGGCGGTCTTTGGCGACCTAAGCGCTCAGTATCGGATTTCGCCAAGTTCAACATGAGAAATGTACAGACCTAGAGAAGTACGGAGAGACTACTCTACTTGTACTTTCATAGATTACAGGAACGAGCATTTTACTGGGATTGAAAGACCAATCGGCGGTTAAAGCGCGAGCTCTTCAAGAATTAGCGGTACGTGGTCCACATATTATTAATATATCGTGCAAGCACCTCTTCATATGCTTCAGCACATTCCTACTCCGTGCAGACAACCAAATGGCCGGGTACCTAAGTGTCTCCGTAGAAAGAATGCTCTGCGCGTATGCCCACCACCGACCTACCTACCAGGGAGACTTCCCGATCCTTGCCAGCAGATGGTTCAAGAGACACATCCAATGATAGATCCGCACATGCTATTATGTGCTATGATGGAGTACTCGGCCATTCTAGACTGGAGAAAAAAGCAACTTTAAATGATACTTTCAACCAACCACCAACCATACAGAGACGGAGAGAGGTAAGAAAGAGGAGTGTTTTGTTGTAAGGAATTGTTAGATGATCATGATTGGAAGAATGGAAGAAGATCTGGTGGACTAAAGAAGATAAGGCGGGAGTGGAGAACTTATCCGCGAATAAGCACTAGAGGTTGAAAGAGGTTAGCTCTATCGATGCCACTTTTAATCAATGGCCAGAGCTGCTTGGAACAGCTGTAAAGGCAGCAAGTCGGTGGTAGAAAAGGGAATGGTCCAAGTAGCCCGTCGGCAAATTCATCATGTGAGATGAGTCAGCCACTCAGTCACTTAGTCAGTTAGCTAATGAGCCAATTACCTCAAGTTTTGCTCATCTCAGAACTTGTCAACTTCAACTTGCAGTCGCATATTAGGTAATTCCAGAGTTAAGACCACCAGGACTCATTACTTACAAGCCAAGTCATCAAGCACAGGATCATGGCAGCTTTGGGTACCTATTAAATATACATCTGCCGATACCTAGATACTGCATAATATTTCCACCAACCCGTTCTCTCCTCTCAACACAAACAACCGGGTTTGGAATGGAAAAAAAGAAAAAGAAAAAGAAAAAGAAAACCCGAGGGAAAATATGATTTGGAACCACAGAGGCATCTCGAGCCTGCCTACTATTGCCAGATCGGCATTCTTTGACGACCCTCGTACCCAATTTAACACCACGTATGGAGTCTACCTAGTACTTGGCTTTTTCCGTTCTATCTCCGTATTTATGCAGAATTCGTTTCATATTGAACAGGAAAGAGCAAATCTACTTTTAGCCATGTCCTTTCCAGCCCGATAGCCAAGTGTGTACATCTTCATAGAGGATTCCGGACTTAAGACGCAATAATTTGCCTTTCAAGGATACTGCAGTATCTGCCCAAGTAAACTTTTGGCTCCCAACTTCATGCCTTCAGCAGGGCAAGTTACATTTTGATTTTGTTCAGGGAGTTACCGAACAAGAATTGTCTTCAGTCTTTCTGTTGAACGGATGGTTCGGCATCACATTGTCACATTGTTGTCCTTACCTTCGCCACGCTATCTATCGACAAGACTGTACCCGGAGATAAGCCATGGCACGGTAGTTGCTCTGGTAAGAGCGGTGAGGTTAGGGTCTTCAGCTCTAGTGTATGCTTGACCGGGGGATATACATTTTGCCGAGCGCTTCACTCGGTACTCGCATATTAAAAAACTGGTCGCTTCCACACCAGCACGAAGTAAGCGCGTTGGGCAAGCTGCTTCAACACTGACGGATAAAAGAGTGACGCCTTCAAGTCTGTGCTGTTCTTCTCTTGGCATTCGATTCACCAAAACTTCATCTATCTCTATCGTCTGCTAGCACTTGATCCCTCCATTTTCGGTATAATTTCTTCACCAAATTTTGTGCCACGTTAGAATTTCTCTCGAAAATGTACAGCAAAAATCAGAGTGCTTGAGGTTTTGTCAATAGACCTCTGCATTCTCACCCCAAGAGTAACGAGACGAAGGAAACTAGAATCGTCTGCTTATTTCAAGCATGTAGATCACCTGGATTACTGCATAGCTGTACCTGAGCTTTACAATATTATGTACTGGGCTAATCTTACCAGTGCAATATCTTTGTGAAATATCTACACAGGAAAAATAGCAGGTGGCAACTTCGCCCTCTTCTTTAAAACTTTTCCAACATCTAAATTCTTATGTCTCTGTTGAAAAGCTGCATTTCCCTCATCTCTCGGAGTCTTGGATTTCTTTTTTGTATGTTGTGGTACCTGGAGTGGAATAGAACACTGAGGTATATGGATATGACAATTGTTGCCTGTTATTTCTCCTCTGCTCGGCTGGGGCTTGGTTTGTTATCGCCCTTGAAAATCTGCGATATACTCATCCTCTACAGTCAGATGCAAACTCGAATCTCATATTAGAAACTGTGAGCATAGACTTTCTGTCGCCGCTCATGCTAACCACATTTTTTCAGCGGCATGTAATCAATCGCTTGGTCTTACCGAGGCGTTCATCCGGTCAATTGTTCTTCAAGGTTTATTTCCCAAAAATCTTCCTCTCTCTATATAAATCAAGGTAACCAAAAGCAGAAATGAATGCCGAGATAGATAGCTGGCCCGTAGAGTTTCTCAGTCGAAGTCTCTCTCATTGAAGCTCACTCGTTCTGATGTCTAGATCACTTTACAAAGCTTAAATGGCTGAAGTACGTATCCAAGATCGATGGGGCGCATCATGTTCAATGCAAAGTTATCTCTTTGTTGGCTCTCTGCAATCGAATAGTGGCTCAGTTATGTTTCTGGAGAAGGGCAAGTTCATGTTTGTTGGTTGACTGTAGTAAACAATCTGGATAAAAGAGACCGAAGTTACGGGACAAGCATTCGAAGTTTCAACACAAAGCATACTTAACCTAATTAATCTATAACCTCTTTCACCAACGTCAGATAACACCATCAAACTCTACGTATACAAATCCAAATCAATCTCATGATCCAACTCCTCCCCATCCACAACCCCATCCACAACCCGTTCCACGACCCCGTCCCCAAGCCCGATTCCCACATTCTTCTTCACCTCCACAACCCCTTCCGCAACCCCATCCTCAAGCCCATCCGCAAGCCCAATTCCCACATTCTTCGTTACCTCCACAAGCTGTTCCACTCTCATCAAAACATACCAAAACCCCTCTTTCATATGATCCTCACACCTCGCATTACGACTCAAAATCATAACATCCTGTTTGCGATTCACATTTCCATCCTCATCCAAGGCCCCCGCTTTCCCCAATACATTTTCCTCGCTGCCTTCTACGTACAGCCCTTCGGTCTCGTTACGCGGATCGACACTCAGGAAATACCGATGCACTTCTGTACAAGTTGTTAAGCTCAGGTGGGAAAAACGATAGTAGGTCGTGGAGGGGGGGATGGATTCGAGTGGTGGAGGGTGAAATTTAGTGCTTAGCGATTTCACGAGGAAACTGTAGAAGTTTTCGAGAGCAGGGGGGAAACTAGACGGGAGGGGGAGTGGTTGGTGGCAGCAAAAATACGGGTCGGAAGGGGAAGGTGTTTTGATGGTGGCTGAGGAGGGGGCGGCAGTGCTAGTGTTGGGCGGTGGAGATGGCTTTTTGTAGGCGGCTGCTGTGGGTGGTGAAGATGGCTTTTTGTAAGCGCCTGCTGCGGGTGGTTTGGGCGTTGAGCGGGGTGTCCCTTTTGGAGTGTCTTTGGGCGTGCTTTTCGATGACCCTTTCTGGATTTGTTTAGAAACTCCTTTTTGGAAGGGCTTTGTGACTTTGGCTGGTTTTACTGTTGCTTTGGTGGGTTTTACTTCATCGATGTCCATATCGGCGATATCTTCTTCGTCCTTGCCGGGCTTGTATGTACCGTCCCGATCTCCTTTCTTCTGACCCTGGCGTGGCATTTTTGGTAATATTTCGTTGCAGTTGTTGTGAATTGAGGAAGGATGGAAGCCCTCGAGAAGGTTAGAAAAGGTTGAATAATTGAGTAGAGGCTCTATTCTTTGTTATCTGAAACTTCACTCTAGACGCATTCGATGCTCTTTGTTTTGTCTCTGGATAGTACTTGGAGCTTCCACATTGGTTTAAGTGCTGCTCTCTTTGTTTGATGAACTGCATGAGAATAATGCTCATGGGATACCTTAAAGCTCTGGTGTTCCTTTATGTATGCATAGAATTTAGTTCCTCGTCACCAAATAAAGGAATATCTTGCGGACATAGCCTTTTTCAGATATCTGGATTGATTGGCACGTTGAGTCTAGGCAACGCGATTTTCGACAGTAGCAGTAGCAGTAGCGTATCCAAGTATACATCCCTTCAAGCACAAACATGATACACAATATACGATGGTCAAGTCTTCTCTCCAGACTAGGGCCTAGCACCACTGCTGGCAAGGACAAGGATAAACCAACTACCAAATTACCATCTGACACCGACGAGAAAGCCACAAGTCATGAGACCTCTCTTCCCACACCAACTAACCCATTAGACGCCGACCGGCGCCTTTCCATCACACCTCGCTCCCACCCCTCATCTCCAAACACCAAGCCTGAATCCTCCTCCAATCGCCTCACAGAAGAAGCTCTCCTCGCCCTAACATCCCAACCACTCATCCACGGCGGAGCCTGGAGCTCTCCTCGCCAACCCAAATGCGAAAAAAACCGAGCCAAAGAAAAAGTCTACACAGGGCTAGGAGAAGCAGCGCGACAAAAAGCCTCAAGCGAACTAGCTCGTGAGAAACAATGGATTAGCAAGCGAAAGACAGCCGCGGGGAACAAGAGACGGGAAGCAGAAGATGCGACTATGAATCAAGTGAGGGGAAGAGATCAATGGACCAATCCTGAGCCGGAAGATGGGTTGGATGTTGCGAATTGGTGTGGAGGGAGTTGGCGTTGAAAAGAGCCTTTTGTTATTAAGTGGTGGCAATATTTTCTCCAGATTACAATTCAGAATCGTAACCTTTTCTTTATGCGAACAGCTTTGACTTTTTGAAACAAACGATTTGACAATATAAATAAATAGATTTGTTTTTGCCAATATCCAACCCAATCCAAATATTGAATAGACCCCGTATGTGAAAATCACTCGAAAATCAAGAAATCCCAGCACAGGACTGCTGTTATCGGGTTTATTGAGACCAGAAAGAGCATCAGATTGAATTGATTGATTATCTAGCTAAGCAGTTAAGCTGCGAGTATATATTCAAAAAATGAAGGAATAGGCTTAGCTATTCGGCCTTCGGAATTAAAGTGCTTTGAAAACAAAATATTGAAAGCAAACAAACAGTATACCAAAAAGGAAAGAATGAATTAAAAGTTGAGTTTTGTTTGCTCCTTGCATCATGCAATATATATGCATATGCTGCCAAGATCCCAGGAGGTCAACAGCTGTTTAAGCTTGTAAAAGGATAGCTCATGAATAGTCAGGTGTGCATTTGAGAAAATTTCAACCAAAATTATGGGACATCAGTAAAACATATGTATGACGACTGACTGCTCTGTTGTCCAGAAAGAAACGGTTAGGGTGGATGAAGTAATGGATAAAATTGCTAGCCGAGGAGTCAACGTATTCAATTTCAGACAATCACATTCCTTTTCTGTGCCAAAAGCTATGTTCTTAGGATAATGCCTTTCTTTTCCTTGAACTTTCCTCCTACTAATTGATATATCTAAGAAATGTTCAGTCGATACCAAAGAATGCATTATCAAATTGGCCATGCTCCATTTCGCTTATCTCTCCCCCTACATTTGCATCGTCATCACCGCCGAAAAACAAATCGTCAAATACACTTTCCTCAGCCCCAACCATATTATCGAGATCTAAGTCCAGATCCATACCGTTATTGTTATTGTTATTGTTATTGTTATTGTTATTGTTATTGTTATTGTTGCTATTGTTGCTGTTGTTAGTACGACTGCCACCAGTCATGTTAAGGAGGTCGTCCACCATATTTCCTTTGCCATTTGTTGTAGAGATGTTCGCGTTGTTAGAAGAAGCTTCATTAGAAGGTTGGAGATCGCTCATGTTGAAGTCTTGCGGGTTGCTCCCGAATGTGGAGAGGTCAAACTCTGTATTTTGTGTCTGGTTATTGCCCTGACTTTGAGTGTTTGTGGTTGCATCCAGTATTGTGAGACCCATGCTATCAAAATTAACAGCTGCGGAGTCTCCTTTCGCAGCATTTTCAGGGATATCGAAGAGGGAATTGATTGAAGAATCTTGTCTGCCTGCTGTGGCGGGTGTAGGGGCACCGACAGATGAAAGTGTGGTGTTTCTTCCCAAATCGACAGCCTGCGACTTGTTGTCATTCATACTTGGTGGAGATAAAATCATAGCTTCTTTCCTCTCTTCCTCACGCACAATTTCCTTCGATGGGTCATTCTTGACCACGATTTCCTCTTCTGTCGAAATTGCTTGGAGAGGGGTAATTTCTCGAACTCTCTCTTCCTCCATTGCTACAGTTTGATCGTCACATTTCGTATGCGTGGGTGATGCGGGCTGAGATGCGCTGGGTTCATTGATCAGTTGGATTGGAGGGTTCTCTGTCGCAATTCGTTTCGACCGTAACACTTCTAAATCTCGTCCCAAGACCGATTTTGCTCGTACCTGTAGTCTCATGTTAAGATCATACGATTGGTGATTTGAGATAGCCCACTTACAATTTCAGCTTCAAGGTCATCCAAAGCGCGGTGAAAATTGTCGGTAATAGAGGGAATGGTTGAGTGAAGTCTTATAGCGGAAATGGCCATTGTCTTCCCTCCCTCTAGACCTGTTGCGCGAAGAGCTTTGCCAGTCTCTATAAGCTAGAAGAGGTAAGTATATGCTTTGATCATCAAGGCCAATGATACATACAACAGCATTGATTTGAATCTGCAGTATCTCCAGAGGAGTTTTGGGTTGTTGCACTTGAGCCATGATCAAATGAGGGTGAGAGTGATTTTTAAAGACAGGGTAAGATTTGAAAGAATATGAGAACTGAAGTAAAAGGTAAAAATTATCAACCTTTCTATTCGGGAAAATAAAAATAGATATGCTTGAAAAATGGTGAATATTGTATAATACGTTTGGCTTTACATGCATCTGATAGTTTCATCATAATGCTGATGATAGTTCGGAGCTTGTAATGATTGTTCCGTTCATCCCCCCACTAAAGTTTGACTAATCCTAACACAGCATAATGACTAATCAGAACACCAGCATTGATCTACGTTCTACACGGCCCCACCCACTCTGCGCTAGAATTCGAATAACCTTAAAACGTTTCACCTGAACGGTCTAATCTAATCAGGTCACAGTCTTAATACATTCAGGGCTCAAAAACCTAAACCCGTCCAAACTTCTTGAAAATCCCTTTCACAATCTTTCCGACTCCCGTGTGACACAAGCACGTGCACTTGCGCTAACTCTCAACACCAAAAGAAATCCTCCGCATCTTGTCCCCCCCTGAGTTACAGTCTTGAACATAAATTACTTGACCTTGATCAATTGTATCCATTGATATTCTTCATCATCTTTCATTGCTCTATAGAATCTAACTCCTAGCTTCAAGGTGTTGCTAGT
The DNA here is from genome assembly GCA_025389075.1 of Sclerotinia minor. Classification (NCBI taxonomy): domain Eukaryota; kingdom Fungi; phylum Ascomycota; class Leotiomycetes; order Helotiales; family Sclerotiniaceae; genus Sclerotinia; species Sclerotinia minor. Next base: position 1,656,493 of record QRFH01000007.1, read on the forward strand.
AAACATTGTTTGTTCTATATGGTTCCTTTTAGAACTATCTAGTTATTAAGATGAATACTCTATAATACACTTTTGGAAACTTTTTCTTCATTAGGCTCAATTGATTGTTCGTAAACATTCTTAGATGTTCGATTGCTCCTATGGAATCCAATTCCTAGCTTCAGGATATCTCTAGTAGAGATTGCTGTCCTGTGAAGTCCCCATTAGAACTCGCTAGTTAATGGATGGATATTGGATAGTACACTTTTGGATAGCCTTTCTTTGATGATCTGAGTAAGGTGTTCGCAAAGATCTGAAATCCTTCACTTCTTAGACATCTTTTATGATATAAAGACAAGTTCTGTTCCTATTCCCATGAAAATAATTCTACATTACAGCAACACCTTCTCACAAAACTCCACATCACAAAACTCCACATCACAAAACTCCACATCACTGTCCCGCTAATCATACCAAAATGCAAACAGCACTCGAATATCAAAAGCTAAAGTGCTGGAATTGCGGAGAAATACACAAACACATCAGTCAAAGTTGTCTCCGGTGTCACGGGTGGTTATTGCCAACATGGGAGAAGGGATGCCAGACGCCTATCGACTGGGCCGTATTCGTCATCATCTCAACAGAATCTGACGAAGCAAAAAGGAGAAAGCTTACACAGGCTGTAGCCTCCATTAAAAACGGCCGTAACACGGCGGTTCTTGCTACCAAATCCCCGGGTAGCCCATATAATCTGTATAGGACAGGGGCCACAGCGGTCTTCATTCAAAGGCCTGAGAAGGAACCTCTTTTATCACTCAGTAAGCTGAGTTCGGGCAACCTTTCGGCCAGTTCTAGGCGCGGAAATCAGATTAGCTTGAGTAAATGGAAAGACTTCGAGAAGATTGTAGGAGTGCCAAAAGTTACATATTTTTGTAAGTATTTTTAGGAATTGCAGTCTGTTCAGCATAAGCGCTGACCTGTTAAATAGTACCGGATTCATTTCCAAAGCCAGAACAACTACAGGAGGAGCTGGATTTGATACAGGATGGAAATGTCGGAAAAGGTTGTGCAAGAGGAAGAAGGCTAGTCACACAGGCACTAGGTATCGCTCACATACCAGATTCATGTTCATGGCACACAGGACCTGAGAACTGTGCTAGTCATTGGCCTCATTGGAGGAATCTTACGCCCTCCTTACCAGTACTTGATCGAGAGATTTCGCCCTCGGCTTTTCCGGCTTTGGCGTCCAATGAGGAATTTTTGTAATTGATTATTTTTCATGTGCAGCATCTTATTATTTTGATTAGCCAATTCAGTTGATTGATTTTCACATTCGTAGAAACAAGCAAGGCTCTCGGCTTAGTTGTTGCCTTTTTACGTGCTTTTTTATGTGCTAAATTACGCTTCTGCTTGGAGACCCCTCGGTATAAAAATCTTTTATTTTAGGTATTTCGAACTAGATATTGAGATAAGCAGAAGATAGCTCAGCCAACTAACTAGATACTGATTTCCTTGAACCACCGCAGAAATTCCCTCTCATCTTTAGTATTTTTGTGGTTATTGTCATCTTTTTCATCATCTTCATCCTCAGTATCCGTAAGCTCAGGGTCATACACATCCAGATGCTCTTGCGGCCATCCCAAATCAGACTCCAAAAACTCTTGTTTTATGTTACGGGATTCACAAAATGGCTTCCTACTTTTCCACTTATTTGCTCCATCCGTTCTTCCATGCTTACTAAAATCGCCACTCGTCCCACGATGCCACAACTTGCTAATCTCATGTACGGCCTTCACCAGCGGCTCCCAGTTCTCCACTTTGAATCCTGGGGGCAAAAACTTCAAAATTCTTGGTTCTTTTCTCTCGAGTATTTCTGCCCACCAAGGCATATAGCCGGCCATTTACCAATCAATCAGTGCGCTGATCTTCCATTTTCTCTCTGCGTTGTCATTTGAAGCAAACATATTCGACTCATTCAAATATCCATGACTTAAAACATATGGTCCACCCCTTGGGAACTTTGCCTTGAGCTGAGCTATCTTTTCGCCCGCTTCTTTGACCCAGGCGCCTCGAACCGCCGGATCCTTGAATCCTTTTCTATTTCTGTGCCATTTGGACAACAAAAAAGATTTGCGCAACCCAGGAGTTAAGTTTTCCAGCCACTCTTCTTCATTGCGTCCTGTCTTGATACAGCCAGTTCCGTCACAATTCCAATAAAAGCGTCGATATGTTCTTCACCACCTACCCTTTCCATGTAAGGGCTAGTAAACTGGCGCGCTTTTTGAAGAACTTCATCAAGATCGGATAAAATGTCAGCCAATTGTTCATCACAGAGAGCACCATCGCGCTGTAGGTCAACCACTGTTTTTCCTTTTGCCCGGGACATCATTGTAAAATTGAACTTTCTATCTTTTCCCTCAAACCTGTGCATTTCCACTAGAGGCACACCTGAATTTGCATCCCGAAGAAGCTTCTGCGTGTTATAGTCCGTTGTCATACCGACATCAGGGATGTTTAATTCGTCCCTCAGCAGCCACTGCCCCTCTGGACCGCCAAGTTCCCAAATAGCATTATTGCTGGTCAAATAGAAAAGCTTGATGCGTGAAGTATATCCGTAGTGAGCGTCCTCATCAGTTATGCCGCAATTACGGCATATTATTACTTCCCCCTCCCTCGACACCTGGTACGGCTCGCTTGTATCAGCCTCATGTCCGCTAACCTCGGTGCCATGAACCCGGTGAAAAAGGTCTTTGGCATCTACTCCGGGATGATCTACAGTAGAAGTGGTTAACATCGAACCATTTATATGCTGCACATTTACTTACAGGTAGAATCAAACTCTAACCTGTCACGAGCAACGTCGCGACGTTTTGGTTCGGGATCTGCTTCCTCCATTGTAGAGAGGCGCGTGAAGCGTGGCTGCACTCGATTTCATACAGATTAAGTGGATTGAATTGCAATATTGGGGGTTGGCAGTTAAGGAGCAGGAAAATAGATGGTGCCTTTTAGGCGATGAGCACAAAGGAGAAAGGGGAGGACTTAGGAAACAGTGTTGATATATAAGCCGCACATTGACGCATTCGTATTATCCTTTATTACCATCTTTACATTCCTAATTGGTTGTCCGAGAACAATAGAATATCGACCTCAACATTGCGCTACAAAATTTGACATAAAAGTTTGAAAGTGGGTATGAATACAGTATACGGAGTACAAAGGATTGCAACTGCACCTTTGAGATCTCAATTGGATTCAGAGGAATTCGAAGTGGCAGCAGTTACTCTACATACTGGCAACAAAAGAGCGTTCCTCTTTGTAGTAGCATATTTTAATCTGAGTATTTTCATTGATGACCCTGATTCGGACTGTAATGCTGTAGCAATATTCAGCAGTACTTGTCGTGTAGAAGAAGATTGAGGAGAAGGTGAGCGCCAACTTTATATGTTTGAAAGCAGCGGGCCGCTACATACGTACATACAAGCTTCGGCTGTAAATTGACGTCAAGCATGTGGAAGTTAATCACTCTGTATAATACGGTACGTATACACGTGCATAAGCCTTCATGCTCATCCATATATAACTAGGAATGCTCATTCCTGTGTAACTTTTCCATTTTGTTCATGTTCTTCTATTAACTCACCGCCTGCAATCTGCAAAGACGTTAAAGGTACCTAGGACTAGGTACTTATATAAGGCCCAACATGCTTACACCTACCAATCAGAAGTGATATTTTAGCATGATGTTGTAAGTAAAACTAGCGGGGTAATAAAATCAGTCCTTCGGACCTTAATGTCGCGACTATGTCAAAGCAATGCAGATACGAGTGACATCTGGTTGTTGAACATGGCTTTGTTAGCAATTCATCGGCCAAAAGCCAAGGTTACCTTTCGGCTGCTTTTAGGTACAAGTGAAGCACAGCATCACACCTTACCTGGTAACTAACTCAATAACGCACATAGATAAGGTAGGAAAACGGGAATTTTGAGGAAGCATCAGCACTATTATCGAATATCAATTCAGCGAAGCAGCCCCAGGAAATTCTGAGAGTATTGTTGAACTTAGGTAGTAGTTCTAGGTCCTCGATGCCCACAGTTTGACAACTACTTCATACCTAGGTAGTTAGAATGCCCCTCGATAGCACACCTTCCCATCTATATTCCGTCATATCGAAAACGATTAAAACTGCTGGAGGATGTAAAAGCTGATGGACCCATCTGACGGGATCCGCAGTGCGGAGATAAGCTTTTTGATTCCATGTCTGTGTGGTTCTCATTGCTCCGCACGGAAGTTTAGCCTCGAGAAAGATTAGACGATCTGTCCACAAGACGGAAGTCGACTAATTAATGTCTTACGGTTACTACTGTCATATCAATTAAGTACTCCGTATTTCGCCGATCGGCAGCCCTTGACATTCCCTCCCGCCGGTATAACATCTGCTTTTTTGACAGTGGGGTTCTCGGTCCGCTCCAGCGGGAAACATTGAACAGAGCAATGAATCCGTTCCGTACTGTGTGACGAGCGTTTTCCGTTGGTTGGTGGTTTAGCTTCCTGTCTTGAGGCGGGTGGCCAATAAGTATTAAATTGATGGGTTGGTAGGCGCCTAATAAATTAACAAATGATTCTGTGAGTTGACTCGAGGAAAAAGAATGAAAATAGAATGACTAGTCTGGGAAGATATACGGGAAGGGTATTGATGCATATAAATAGAATGGGTAGATATTGAACAGGTTGCAGTTGTTGAATTCATTGGTGATCAGTAAGGTTATCTTGCTGCTGGCGGCTCATAACCTTAAAAGTCTCCAAACTTTTTTATATCTTGAATTAGGTATTTATATGACCAGTATGTGGTATGTTACTCGATGGGTCTCAAACATCGATGGAGCGAAACAAAATATAACCTACCTGCCTCGACAGAACTTTGGTATGTAAAACTTGAAGCTAATAAACGTTGGGCAACATCCATCCAATAGACAGATATCTCCCACCACCCATACAGTCCTTGAAGGCGAATCTATCAAATCAAGTTGTTCAATAGAATTTATCCAAAGCAGTTCAGTTGCATTTGAAAGGAAGGAATCGCTCACAGGCGAAAAAAAGTCGAATGAAAGAAATTAGCACTCAATCACATCATCAGTACAGAGCATATATCCTCAATATTTTGAGACAAGAGTATTATCAGCGAGCCACTTTTTAAATATTTAAATATAGGAATAGGTAAGTTATAAGATAAGTATATATGTACCTACCTAGGTAGTACACTGTACGTACATAATTATGGTAGATCTTATATGGTTTGAACAATGATAAAATGACTCGAATATTCAGACCGCGAAGAGTGAATTATCATATAATTACCTACCTAGGTATATATAGATATTTAGCTATTCAAAAATATTACATAGGTACGTACCTATCTACCTACCTACCTGCTTAGATAGCCTTGTCCATTAGCGTGGAACCTGACAGAAAGCAGGCAGAGCTACTCTTTTTATCAGACCCTCCCTCATTCAAACTTGCAGCAAAGTAATTTTGCGCCGAACATCTTCTACTTTATCCCCCAGTTTGTCTTACGTTCACCATTCTTTTTTTTCTACTGTGTGCAAGAAAATCTTTTGCAGCGTCGTTGTCTCTTTTCCTCTCTCCTTTTCAATCTACTGTCGATACAGGCGTTTGGATTTTCGAGTGGTGTTTGTCTCCTCTCTATCCTTCTCGTCTTTTATTCGTTCGTGATTGAATAATTTCTTCCATATTCATACCTCTACGTTGTCATCGTCTCCGTCTCATCCTCTTTATTTCTCACTTCGGTCTTCTGAGATTTTGTCGCAGAAAACCCCTCCTTCATCGATCTCATCTCTTACTACTCTGCTACTTCTGCATCATATCAAGCTTCATTTTGAACGTTCTCTGTTCAACTTGAATTACAACAATCGATAATTTATTCACACAACAAGTGTATAAATTTAACTTGTTGCTATTTGACTTTCATCGATCTATTTCGCAAGTCGTTTATCGAATTTTCGAGTCTCACGCGCTTCTTATCGTTCGAGTTACACAAGAACGCAAATCAGCGCACCTTCACAACTCAGCTTTTTTCGTTCCTTGTCATCGATCGCTTTACGATCCTATCCGCACAATTTTCTACTTTCAATTTTGCCTCTATCTACTCCCTCCGCGCAAGTATTTAAAGCAACCACAGATAACATACCATCCTTGATCAAATTTTACAATGGCAGACAACGGTCCACCAAGCAGCGCCCAGCTCCCACCACCACCGCAGACGTCTGCTGGTGCGCCAGGCTATGAAAATGGTCACAATAGCCAGGGCAACCCCTCGCATATGCCACCTCCGCCACTCCCCCCAGTGATTATCCCGCAGAACACGAATCCGATCCCAACTGCTATTACCTCTCCTATGGGTGAAAATGGTGGGGTAATGTCGCCAGATAGCGCTGGCGGATTCGTTCGTCGAGCTGCACCAGAACCAAACAAGCGCGCATTATATGTTGGAGGTCTTGACCCAAGAGTCACTGAAGAAGTGCTCCGTCAAATTTTTGAGACCACTGGTCATGTTCAAAATGTTAAAATCATTCCTGACAAGAATGTAGGTGCTGTCAGTATCTATCTACTACTTCCATAATTCTCAAATTTCGAGCTTTCAAAGCCTGCAAAATCTTCAATGTTGTTTAACGGTTGAACTCTTTCTTTTAAATACAGCCTATGTATGTATGGCTTAATGCTAACCAAGTCTCAGTCAAAGGGATTCAACTATGGTTTTGTCGAATATGATGATCCTGGAGCAGCTGAGAGAGCTATGCAGACCTTGAATGGAAGACGTGTTCACCAGGCCGTGAGTGCTAATTTTCTCCATCGTTCGAAGCAGCAAAATTGACTCTATACAGGAAATTCGGGTGAACTGGGCCTATCAGTCGAACACTTCAAACAAGGAAGATACATCAAACCACTTTCACATCTTTGTTGGAGACCTCTCAAACGAGGTGAACGACGAAGTTCTACTACAGGCGTTCTCTGCCTTTGGCTCTGTTTCCGAGGCACGTGTTATGTGGGATATGAAGACAGGAAGGTCCAGGGGCTATGGCTTTGCTGCTTTCCGTGAACGTCAGGATGCCGAGAAGGCATTAAGCTCTATGGACGGTGAGTGGCTAGGCTCTCGAGCTATTCGTTGTAACTGGGCAAACCAAAAGGGCCAGCCTTCTATCTCGCAGCAACAAGCCATGTCTGCCATGGGCATGACTCCTACCACTCCTTTTGGTCATCACCACTTTCCAACCCATGGTGTTCAGAGTTACGATATGATTGTTCAGCAAACCCCTCAATGGCAAACTACTTGCTACGTCGGAAACTTGACACCATACACAACACAGCAAGACCTTGTTCCCTTGTTCCAGAATTTTGGATATGTTGTGGAAACTCGTTTCCAGGCTGATCGTGGCTTTGCGTTTGTGAAGATGGATTCTCATGAAAATGCCGCACTTGCCATTTGCCAGTTGAGTGGATACAATGTCAACGGCCGTCCTCTCAAGTGTAGTGTAAGTTTCGCTTATTTCTTCATATCTAATTCTATGCTAATAATTTTCTAGTGGGGTAAAGACAAAGCACCTACTTCAGCAGGCTTCGACGGTTCTCAGCAGAGCTACAGCCCTCAGGCCGGACCGACTCCCGGTGGATTCCCAGGTACACCCAACACTTATTTTCCACAGTATGGTGGAATGCCTCCGCAAGCCGGACCGCAATCAGCTGGACCCATGGCTAGCCAACAGTCTCCAGGCCAGTTCGCTGGTCAACAAGGGGGTTACGGTGGTCCTCCGGCTCAATCCCCTGCGCAATATAGCAATCAACCCATGGGCTATGGTGGCCCTGCCAGTGCTGGAGGATATGGTCGAGGTGCGCAACCAACCCCGACCGCGCAATGGAGTGCACCCACTGCACAAAGTTACGGTAACGGCTTTGGTGGATATCAGGGCTAAGATCTATACGGCCGCACGCATTTATGACCTCTTTTGGAGCAAGTATTTTCAGGTGTATTTTGCTTTGTCAAGTTCTTACGGTCTTATGAGGATAAGGGATATTAAGTTTTGGTGGCATAATCTCATTTCCGCATCTGTGCTTTGGTCTTTTGCTTGACGGCTAGGCCGAGCAGCATTGAAGTTGCATAGGGTGCTCTATTTCAAGATAATTTTCTTTCGATCCGTAGTTTCCTATGTTCCTCAGTGTTGGAAAGGTGATTGTCACGTCTATCAAAAAGTTATTTCCTTCTCTACTAGGTTATCATTGCCTTGGTTTTATTTTTCTGCATTTGATTTGTGGTCTCTCGTTCTTCGCCTTTTGTCCTCATGAGTCCACGAATCTACTATAGCGACTACCCCGTTTATATTGTGCCATGTCACTTCTTCTTTTGGTCAACGTTGTCATTATCGAAGTGGCCGGCAGTTACATAAATTATGTTATGCAGAAGAATGCAATGAAAATGATAGGATTATCTTAAGATTTTTCTGCAAAATCGGAGGATTTTGGTTAGCCATGTAGGAGGCCAAAATGGGAGGAGGGAACTGTAGGGTTAGAAACATTCACAGCTACCCATAAAAGTTAAACGGCCGGTGCTGTCAGCAGGAGTCAGCAATGAATACTAGATATCCTCTCTACTCGAACTTATGATGGTGAAGTACGAAAAGGTGCTAGGTGAATTGATAAACTAATCAATAAAATTAATGGGAGCTTTTCATTGTTGGAATGGCTATAGGTAACTCTAATAAAGTTGAGGTAAAGCAAGCTTAATTCGAATATGTTGGATAGGAAACTTCCATGTCTGATGGATATTCTAATAGGAGACTGGTCTCGGGCTCATAATATGGCGGCTGAGATATAAAATAAACTAAAAATGGGCACTTATCTACTTGACGAGCCCCGGAGTCGTGAAGATGCGTTTACACTCCTCCGTACGGCACTTTCTCCACATAAATTTCTCTCATCAATGTGGGGCAAGGGTTGGCATAGTTAATCGATTCGACGCGAAACGCGAATCCCCGTGACGCGAGGCAAAATCGCAAAACAATTTTAGCATCGTACCCAATTGGACCCATCCACTCAGTCGTATTTAATTTCTTGGAAATTTGACAGCAAGAGGTGCAGGTGAGTTCAAGCAAGCCGCCTCCTAATACTTCGCACTTTCCCCAAACGATTTTATGCCATTTGGCTGCACCACCTCTCCAGCACTTTCTCTACTCATCAGAGGTCGTCTTGCGCAACGCTGGAGAGCGCATCCTCGTTTTACATCTCGCATCACCGATGTACCAACTCAAAGAGTTATATACTCTTCTATCGCAAACGCGATGTTAGGACGTGCTGTTAAAGCTAAAGCTACGGAGCCCAAATCTCTGCATCCGAAAAACGACGCAAAAAAGGCAGCAATTACTCAACAAAATATGACACGAAATGGGAATATTCAAGAGTCATTAAAGCCAAAACCTTCGCAGGCAATCGGTGGATATATACAACCCTTGAGGCCAGCCTCAGCAAATGAGGAAATGTTACGAAAGACAAATCAATCAACAACTACATCAAGTGCCGTGAGCTCTCATTTGAGTTCGTTATTCAGCAGGGATGGCGCATTCCAAGATACACCAGATAGTAGCTTTGCTGTGGAATTCAATGAGGACGATTGGAGCGATGATGATAATATAGATTTCGATATCAGTTACACTCTGCCTACACAAACTTTATCTACCAACGCCTCCATGCCAGCGCCCCCAAAACCTACCCTTACAACAATACCGTCATCCCCATTTGCGGAAAGAGTAAAATCACAGCGAGTCCCGAGCAGTAGCGCGCAAACCTGGTCGTCTTCACCACCTTCGCATAAAGAGACGCCACCTGGAGCTAGAAAGCGGAGAGAGCGTGAGCGTGAGCAATCGGCGGCACAGTCTCTCATAATCATAGAAGATGATGAAGCACCAAAACCAAAACGACGAACATTACCATGGATACAGAAACAGTCGGAGCAAGATGAGGTATTGCATAGACAAGGACAAGCAGATGAATTAAGCTCTCAAACGTCTGGTACATCTGCTCCAGCTGTTTGTTTCAAATGCAGACAGACAGGCCATTACAGCAAGCAATGTCCGAACAGCCGCAAGGGAAAACCGAGTGAATGGGATCTCGATCGGCAAAATTGTACTTCGGTGAATCAGGACAAGAAGCAACCTTGGGACAACACTGAAAGGGTGAACCAAGAGAAGAAGCAACTTTGGGACAACACTGAAAGACAGGTTGCGGAGAACAAGAAGTTAGTCAAGGAAAGGCGAAAGAAAACAGTTGACCTGGCTGAGAAGGCAGCCGCCGAGGCACATGGTCGCACTAAGACTGCTAAATTGGCTCCGATACACCTGACTGACGAGCAAACTCGGGTCAAGAGTTTGGTCGTGGATCACGGTAAAAGTGTCTTCTTTACTGGTTCTGCCGGCACTGGAAAATCTGTTCTAATGAGATCCATTATTGCTGCTTTGAAAAAGAAGTACGTTCGCGAGGGTGACCGAGTTGCTGTTACGGCTTCAACAGGTTTAGCTGCGTGCAACATCGGTGGCGTGACTCTGCACAGCTTTGGGGGCATTGGGCTTGGTAAAGAAGATGTACCTTCGCTCATAAGAAAGATAAAGAAAAACAACAAAGCTAAGCTTCGGTGGACGAGAACCAAGGTTTTGGTCATTGATGAGATTTCCATGGTTGATGGCGATTTGTTCGATAAGTTAGAAGAGATTGCGAGGGGAATGCGTAACAATGGACGACCATTTGGGGGTATACAACTTGTGATCACTGGAGACTTTTTCCAATTGCCCCCTGTTCCAGATTACAATCAAAAGAGTCGAGGTGTCAAATTTGCATTCGACGCTGCTACCTGGGGAACGGCAATCCATCATACAATTGGTCTAACTGAAGTTTTTCGTCAGAAGGATCCTGGTAAGGTGGAGAAATAATTTCGTGCCGAAGCAAGCTAACACTGCATAGTATTCGCAAACATGTTAAACGAGATGCGGCTAGGAAAGGTCTCCCAAGACACTATAAAAGCTTTTGCTGGAATGAGACGCGTCATAAATTATGAAGACGAGTTGACTGCTACAGAATTGTGCGTATGTTGCAATACTAGCGCTCTTCGTCACTGACTAGTCTTTAGGTTTCCAACTCGCAACGAGGTCGAGAACTCAAATACCTTCAGATTGAGAAGTCTACATGGCAAGTCATATAGATACGATGCTGCTGACTCGGGTTCAATCACTGACGAAGGGATGAGAGAGAAACTTCTTTCAAATATGATGGCTCCTAAATCCATCGAACTTAAGAAGGGAGCTCAAGTCATGTTGATCAAAAACATGGATGATGGACTAGTAAACGGATCACTTGGGAAAGTTGTCGCTTTCATGAGTGAAAAGTCGTTCGAGATCTATGATTCGAACCCAGATATACTCAATGAAAAAGAACTTTCCGATGCTGAGGAGGAACACGGCCGTCAATCAGACCTCGCGAGGTTTAAACAGACCAATAAAGAGTTACCTATCACCGGAATCTCCAATAATGGCAGATTATTCCCGCTGGTGCGGTTTTCTATCCCAGATGGAACTGTCAGAGACCTTCTTGTTCAGCCAGAGGAATGGAAGATTGAGCTACCAAACGGAGAGATACAGGCGCAACGCACCCAGTTACCTCTTATTCTTGCCTGGGCACTCTCTATTCACAAAGCACAAGGGCAAACTCTTGAGCGTGTCAAGATTGACTTGAAGAGAGTGTTTGAGAACGGACAAGCTTATGTTGCCCTGAGTCGAGCAACAAGCCAAGCTGGCTTGGAAGTCCAGAACTTCGATCCGAAGAAAGTCATGGCTCACCCGAGGGTTGCTGAATTTTACAACAGCTTGTATAGCGTTAACAGAGCTTTGGCGCACCCCAAAGTTGCGAGGGCTGATCCACCAAAGATAGCAACGAAACCTCTCAAGCCACTGAGAGACGGTCCTTCTGTCGATGAGGACGAGGAAGAGAGGGCACACAATTTCGGTTGAAATAGAGAGCGTCTCAAAGATTCATGACAACAATTATTTGGGTGTTCACGGGAGTCGCTAGGAGTTGCTTAGATTTTGCTCAATTGGTTTGTGACGGTTATATGGTCGATCTACAATCATGCACTGGGCTCGCAAACGCGGGAAATGTTGAGCGGCGCCGTTGTTTAGCATGGGATTAAAAGAAGAGTATGAGTAATGTCCTCCCTCTTCATATGTATAAAATTTACTTACGAATAAATTACAAGGACTTCTTGTTAAAACCGCTTTATTGACCAAATGGACACTGTCTACTGTTTGTGCAATACTCCTGCCCCTACCTCTGATGATCTTAACAGACGTTTGATGCAGTGATGCTCAATCTTGTTGTACACGTAACGTAGTAAGACTTACGTACTATTTTTGTGCTCAACCTACTCCCTACTTCTACTTCGGACAGACACTAAAAGTTGTTTGATATTAGTAGATGCCCTCTTATTGGTTTGCTACCTGCTACCTGCTATTTGCATGAGACTTCTAACTCTGAAGAACCGATATTCTGTTTATCATCAATCATGCTTCACCCTTTAAAACAATTTGGGATATCAGGAAAACTTTGTCTTGAGATTTGCACCGAATCCTTCCTTGCCTCAGCAGTTTCACCCCGCCATATCCACCTGGTGACCCTATCGATAAGGCGGCGGGGATAATGTTTTGAAGCGGCGATCATCGATTAAGCTAGAACTAGCTCAAAAATCCCGATATACTTTTTTTGTCTCACCTCGCTATCACATACCCTTGTAAACTCCCAACCCATCAGGAAAGAAAAATCAACATACCTGGTTGTCAAGTTTGCCAATTTTGGTTTCCCGAGAAACGCTCCTCCTATTACCTATTTCCAATCACTGTTCGGCCAACAGCTCTTTTCTCTCTATTGATTGAAAGTTCTTGACACGGTCCTACGCGCTTACACCACCTTCCACCTCTAACTGCATATCGCGAAGCTTTCTCCTCGGCCAGTGGTGAACAACCCAAAAACGGAACCTAACATGTCGAACCAATTCATTGGGCTCACCATGTTGGTGACTCTGAGTTCTCCACCTGGTGCACAATTGCGAGGCATTGTCAGTAGCATTGAACCTGGTAAAAGCCTGACTTTACGAGAAGGTTGGTGCTCACGCAACGTTGACAAACACATACGTTGCTTTCGCTAATACGAAGCGTTCTCGCAGTTACCTGTCCATCTAATGGCAAATACGTCCCGGAGTTTACAATTAACGCCGCAGAAATTACAGAATTGATTGAGGCTCGAAATGAAAATGTTAAGCCGCCTCCTACGGTTATACAACAGAAGCCAGCGGTTGTACCTGCATCAGCAGCGAAGAAATTCGAAGATCCGGCAATTCTGAGCATGGGAAGGAGACCTGTACCGGACACTTCTCCTGTAGCATCGGTTCAGTCGCAGTCTCAATGTAAGAGTACAACGATGGAACGCAGTGATTCAGCGCGAACTGCTGTGAGTCGTGAGGACAGGCGCAAAGAACAGAATACCTCATCTACCTTTCCCGAAAGTATGACGAGCTTGGGAGTTCATGATCAGGAGGCGCATGAAGAGGCGGAGATCCTGGAAGAACTCGACACAGAACTAGCCGATTTGTCAGTAGAACCAGCTTTAGCCAAATCAGGACGACGAACTCGTAAGCGAAACAATCGAGGCAAAAAGCCTGTAGAACGTGCTTTCCAAGAGCCAAATGTTGTCCTGGCTAAAGAGACCACCCGATCAAAAGGTTGGAGACAAACCCCGTTGCTAGAACCGGTTACTTCATTTCAGCCATTTACGACCTTGAAAAAGTCTCAGAGAAGGGGCAACAGGAATATGGAAGAGAGTGGATGGGCTACCGAAGAAGCAACCGATGTGCAAGAGATGGGAGATTTTGATTTTGCTAGTAGTTTAGCAAAATTTGATAAAAAGACTGTTTTCAACCAAATCCAGGCAGAGGATGGTATCGCAGAGTCAGATCGTCTGGTTGGACACAACCGCTTACCGAAAGCAAAGCCTGGAACGTATGGGGGAAAGAACCTTCATCCTACTGAGAACGTCCTTGATACACCAAACGGTGCCACGAAGGCTTCAGGAACATGGAAGAGTGACGCGGATGACACAGATATCCAAGAAAAAAGTAGTCAAAGAGGTTCTGGAAGTGGTAGAAACTCCCGTACACGAAGGCCTGAGAGTAAAATAGGTAACCACCACAGACCGATCTCACGGAAAGGAAGTACTGTCCCAAGCTCCCAACCATCACGAAATATCTCTGTTGGACCATCAAAACCTATGTTCTATCTTCTTCCGTCTGACCGTCGATGTGAACCTATATCAGCACTTCAAATGCTTAATTTGGAAAACATCGCAGATACTGAACTTGGACTTACCGAGGATATGATGACCGAGAATGCAGGTCGTGGTATTGCTGAAGTCGGATTATCGGCTGTGAACATTGAAGGTCGTGGTTTAACTCAAGGCAAGAAATCCACCGTTCCCACGGTCATAGTCTTCGCAGGCAATAACAAAAGTGGCCTTCGAGCGGTTGCAGCCGGTCGACATCTCCGAAACCACGGTCTCAGCGTTGTAGTCTGTGTCCTTGGCCTTGAGCGTGACTCGGAACTCTTGGTTGGACTACGTCGTCAAATAAAAGTTTTCCGCGGTTTCGGCGGCAAGGTTTGCACCAAAGCCGAACTTCTCGATTTCGTCAAAACTTCGAATGCGCCTATTGATCTGATAATAGATGGTCTTCTTGGTCTCACAATGTCTTTTGAAGAGCTCCGAACCGGTGATCAAGCTACAGCCTACGAACTTATTGAATGGGCCAATAGAAATAAAGCGCCAGTCCTCGCCATCGATGTCCCTACTGGCATTGATCCCACGAGCGGCAAGGTTAGCGTCATTGATGGACGAAAATTGTACATCTACGCGAGATATGTTGTTGCAGTGGGAGCACCTAAGAAAGGTCTATTAGAAGCGATGATTATGGGCGAGGGAGTTGGTAGTGAGGAGAAAATGGGATTAGGGATTACGAGCTTGAATGCGAAGGCGGGTGAGGAGTGGCAACTTTCCGTTGCGGACGTTGGGCTAGGTATGGCGGTTTGGAAAAAAGCCGGAACGAGAGTTAGGAGGGGTGTGGAGTTTGAGGGGAGCTGGGTATTAGGAATGAGGTTTCAGAGCGGAGCGGGGCTTGCATAGATTCCGGTTTGATTGCGGATTTCTTTCATTTCTTGATGGGTTTTATATGTTATTGGTTCAAAAGCGTGGATTTTGGAACGGGAAGCTGAAATTAATAAATAGCATAGCATAGCATAGCATAGCATGGCGTTTTAATTGTTACATATTCTTTGGTATGGCTAGCTTCTTGGCTGGGTATGCTGGGTACTATGGCTAGCTGGCTTGATAGGGATGGGAATGAATTGAAAGGAAACGAAATGGAATGAAATGGAATGAAATGATATGATATGGTAGCGATTCCTTGCTTGTCTAGAGACGGAACAGTAGCGTTATGAAGGGGAAGAAACATGACAGAGATATTTGATATTATTATCGATGATAATGAAAGATAGCTTTTTACCTTACCTCACATTCCTTTTCTTTAGTTGCTACACTTTGCGTATTGATTGAGTCCTCTGTGTCTCGTGAATTGCCGAACCAGTGCCGTTTGCCCTGCCCGTTGGGGCTGCCAAATAGCCGACTAGGTTACTCGGTTGAAAAGTAAAAAAGGAGGATTGAGAAAAAAAGGTATGCAAGCAGATTTTACTTGTGTATATATGTTGCGTTGAACTTTCATTGTGGGTTTGGGATGGTTATCTTTACTTGTCTAGTTTGGTTGGTTGATGATGGTGAATTTGTTGAAATGGTGAGTGATGGAGTGAAATAGATATTAGAGAAAATATATATATTCGTCAATGCTTAATATCAATCAATGGCATATATTGATAAATATTATTATTATATATGAGTTTATATGATGAATCTTGATTCGTGACATAGCTGAGGGAAACCATCAATTTTGAGATTAATTCATTAACTCTAGAGAAACTCCAGGACTTGGTGACTCCGGATGTAAAGCGAGCCGGCAAACTCCAAGACCAAGTTCATTCAAGTGCCTAATCCTACATCATTGTGATTCTACCAAATAACCATTTTCATCCAGCCTCGTCTCCGCATCCCAAGAATCTCGGATCCATTTCCAGCTCACGAGATGCGGTTTCTTCCCGCCCAATTCCCTTTGGGTTTCTCGAATCTTCTCCGATGATACATCTGCAAAGATTATATGTGTAGCATCTTCCTTCTGAACGTGTGTCTTTACATCTTCTCCACGCAACACTACACCGCACGCGAATTCGAAATGGTTCATCGCGATCCTAATATCGATATTAAGATCCGCTTCTCCGCATTCTGTTACCAAAATCCCTCGACATCCCCTAAAGGTCCATCCTTTCAGATTCCCAAACCCCTTATCCTTTTCCGCTAATAGCGTCATAAACTTGGCGGCATCGAATTGCGTGTTCCCCTCAACCCTACCCATCCCATCCATAATACCCTTTAGCTCCTCGGCCCCCACATCCCGGCAATAAGGATCTCCATATTGATCAGAATTTGCCGCAATACTCTCCTTATCCTCTTCCCTCGTAAACAGCATATGACCCGTCTCATACGGGATGATGAATCTAGATCTTCCCAATTTCGCATCTGTTTCCATCTGCGCAACTGCATGTAATACCCATTGCGGTTTCACGATATTTGTTTTCCCGCTCTTGATTAGAGAGGCGACTTTGACGACGCGTTTATCGGCAATGACAATGATGTCTTCTTTCGCGCTAGGTGACTGATAGATTCTACCGCCGTTATTCTTGATAATCGTTTCTATTTCCGCCTTGCTTTTCTTGACTGGTAGAATCATGTCGCTCAAGATGCAGAAGTCCATGCCCTCGAAGACGTCCGTGTTAGGTCCCTCATACAATACTTTGCCATCGTCTTCGGCACCCGCGATAACTTTCTCTCTCTTCAACCTCTTAGACGTTCTCTTCTTCTTATCCACTTGAAATTCATCATCTCTCCCCTCCTCAACCTTCGCTTTCAATTCCATGAATCCCTCGATTGAGAGAGCGCTCTTCCAATCTTTATCCGGACGCAAACGTTTAAAGCGCGGAAAGCGAAGTGTGAAATTGGTGCGGAAGGAATCTGATATGCTAAGTGATGCAGCTTTGACTTCTATGACGATGGAATCCTCTGGTTTTATCCAGACATCTGGTCGTTCTTTTTCTTGATGTGAGCCTGCTAATTCTATAAATTCCGTTGGTGGGGATTTGGCGTCCCATTTTATCCATTTTCCATCTGTTTGATGGCGGATGGCGGCATAGTCATCTGCGTTGAATCCACCACCTACTCTGAAGAATGAGAAGCATTTCATTGGGTTTGCTCCTATCTTGTGGTCAGTATGTGTTTGTTGTTTGAGAGGAGAGGCAAACATCCTACCTGTTCTGATCTGTTTGTCATCAACACGCAAACCGCATAAGAAGGATGCCAGATTTCCTCCTCGGTAACCTGATCCGTAATAACCACCAATTATTATACAGTCCAAGGACTCTCCAAATCCAGTCATGTATTCAGGTTTGACCTTCATCCAGTCATCGTTTCGACTGTTGAGTCTATACATCGATAGTGGATTCTTTAACACCAATCCCTCGGATCCTTCACCAACGATTTTTCGCAGGGCAGGATCGATTTCAGAAGATGATTTGGCGGATGTAAAATTATGCTTTTCGATACGTCCCTCGACATTTTGAACTGATGACTCCAGAACATTGCGCCTATCTTTCAAGGTGTATTTTGTTATATTTTTCCCGTTAACATACAAGCAGTCGAAGACTTTGAAGATGGGCCTGACCGCTGTAGCAGAGAATGGATCCTTTCCTCCTGATATCGCAGCAGTTTTCAGAGTGCCAAATGCCACCATTTTATTCGTAACAGGATCCCATGTGATCATCTCACCGTCCAATATGATACTACTTACTCTCGGATCGAAGGCGTTCTTCATATGTCTTGTCAGAGCTGAATTGTCGTCCTCAAAACCATTCCCGTAGAGATATGTATAATCTTTACCCTTTCGAGACCACCAGACAAAACGGCGACCTCCTGGAATATCATCATTCTCTTCCATGTGCATTTGGATTCTTTCGCCGTCCAATTTCTCCTCGATCCAAAATTCTGAACTATTGCCTTTATCGTGGGGATTTTGAGCACACATTTTTTCAACCATTTTCTCGAATGAATTTGACATAAATTGTGCGAGTTGAGGTTGAAAACATGACATTAATTCCACGCCCGTCTCATCAGCTTCCAAGGTGACATTGGGATCCGTGAGTTCCCAACAGACTCGACGGAGACTAGAAGAAACATTAAAAAGTGCCTCTCCATCTGGATGCCATAGCTATAGCAATGAATTAGTAAAATTTGTTGGAAAGATTCGATGGCAACTTACATTGAGAAAAGTCTTTTCTGAAGCACCTATTTTCATCTGTCGAAGAATCATTCGAATCAACCATACTAATTCCTCCGCATTCATCCTCTGATAAAATTCTCGAAAGATAGGCAATTGATGTTCTTCTTTCTGCGCCAAAGCAAGTTTGTCAAGCATCTCATTAACCTCCCCAATAGTCATATCTCCAACCTTCTGTCGCATGGGCCGTTTCGACAAAACCTCATAACACCTACCAGGGAAATCCCCCGAATTAGCACTCGGAGGACCACGCGCAGAAAGTTTCCAATTAATAAGATTATATCCATCATCCGAATCTTTAGACAGATTCAGAAGCTTGATAATGAGTCTCCCGACCGAAGCTTCTTTCAGCCCGTACATAGCTCGATCGCGATCTTTTTCGGGAATGATAAGTCGTAACGCGGGATAGAAATCATCGCCCACTTCGCTGCGCCATCTCGACATAAATCGGACGATGATGTTCTTCCGTATCTCATTAGGAGAAAGATTATTAGGTCCATGTGGTCCTAATTTCTTTCGTGCAGCGGCCGGACCTGGCTTTTTATTCTTGTTGGCTTCAAGAGGATCGAAGAGAGATTGAAATAATTCGTGGAATGGTAATGTTTTTCCATGATTACGAGGACGGTCTGGATATCTGTCATTTTGATTAGATTTGACGATAATTGGAATGATTTCCAATTGATTTGACTTGTCGTTGAGCTCTTCTTTACTAATGGTGCTATATGCATATTGACGTTCATCGTCAGCTATAGCCTCAGGACTTGGCTTTTTGTTTTTATTCTGCTGACTTGATGCCATGGTTCATGATGTTGTGTCTTATTAAATTTCAAAATTATTGATAATTGATTTGTTAAGTAGATCTCTTCAGCGCTGAAGGGATCATGTTGCCTAGCCAAGCGCGATATTATCACGTCATCACGTGCACTTGCCTTGGTCTTTTTGGCCGCTAAAATAATTTCAGTACCAACTTATAATTTCTAAAGCTTGAGGAGCTTGAGCTTGAATTGACAACAATCTAATCACAAAATAACTACACCACTTATTAATTACCATCTCCAAAGAGAATTACATCCATGTCCACATCATTCAAGTTTGGAAGGACTCCTAAAAAGTTGCACGTCTACCTGCAAACACTTCGACAACTCCAACTCCGACTCTAATCCGAAATCCCATTTATAATTAAATCCCATAACATTTACTCACTCATTTAAGGTTACTTATCAAAAATCCACCCATTCATCCTCATTCATCTATTTAGTTCAATATTATAACGTAACTTGACTAGAAGTGGGTCATGTCATGATATGGGTCAGGTACCTTTACACCAAATTTTGTATATAAAGGTACTTAGAGCGACTTTTTATAATTCTACAAATATTAAAGATAAAATTTAAACCTTTGATAATGTGGTTTAATATCTAATAGAAATATAGTATTCAAGTTATAAAACAATTGTTGAGAATCTTGTTCTTGAATTAATACGATTTTAAAAATTCCCATAGTAATTTTTGTGTTACGACCGGTAACAATTAGGTCACGGGATCACCATACACGTGATGCTAAGGAGCGAAGAGCTCGAAGGCTTGGCTTCTCGAGCCCTTCGCGCGAGGAGAGTGAAGAGATCGAAGCTCGATCCTCTCGCTCCCTTCGCGCCTCTAAGCATGAAGGTCTATATAAGGAGGATGGATTCCCTTTGTAGAGCTTCGTGCTCAAGATCAATCATTTAGTATACCATACTATTAGTTACGAATTGCATCATATTATTGTCATTACTTTAAGTCCCTGCTTGACGCCTAGTTATAAACCTACCTCGAGAGCCTAGAGCACTTCCACGTGATCTAGACGGCAAACCTCGTAACATTTTGTTAGGCAAAATTGAAAATTTGAAAGAAACTTTAATATCTTTATTAAACAATTTCATCTCTATATAATACTTTGTCATATTGAATATTTATATTGAATATATCATACTGCAAAATATTGAAACTATATCTCTAGTGTTTCTAGAGATATAAAAAGTCGTTCTAAGTACCTTTATATACAAAATTTGGTGTAAAGGTACCTGACCCATATCATGACATGACTGTCACAAACCACGACCATAGTATACAATAAAAACAAGTACGGGGGTCCTTATCGATAAGGAATCCTAGGACAAGTGTCCTAGGATAAAATGTGCCCCAGGATAATAATTATCCTAGGAGCTATATTGTCCCAGGAGACGAATCGTCCCAGGATTAGTGTCCTGAGGCAAATAGTTGGATCACGTGATGGAGCCCTGGGAGCCTTCAGAGCTCCTAAAGGCTCCCTCTACGGATTAGTATATAGTTAGAATAGTTTCATAGTTTAAGAGCTTCGTGCTCAACTTAGTTATCAATTAGTTTACCTACATTCTACTTGATCTAGTAACGACTTCACTTCCAAGTGAATACCAGTGATAGAGCCTTAACCCATAACTACCAACCGACGAAACCTCAGGCAGCCGCTGCCTCCAGTACAGCATCGTTACAGACCCACTTCTAGTCAAGTTACGTTAATAGAAGAATCTCACAATTATAAATCTATAATTCTAATAATTATTCAATATCCACTATCCACTATTCAAAATTCAAAAATACAATATAAATATACTAAATAATTATAATATATAAACAATAAAATTTATAATTACAAATTATATTATTAAATCCATTGATTTTTATTTACAATAAAATCTTATTATAAAAATTCTCTTTATAAGAATGATTTTTTTGGTCTATTTTTTTATAGAGCAAAAAAAAACCTGACTACAAGGATACCTCCAAATATTCTTAATTTTGGAGCTAAAAAAAGTATCCTTATAAAGAGGTTTTACTGTACTTTTATAATCTATCTATATAAATCAATCAATCTATTTATCTATTCACCTATCCACGACCCGCTTATTCACCTATTCACCTACTAGATAATCTTATATAAAAACTCATCTCATTTCATTTTATCTAATACATCCTAGACAAAACAAAACAAGACAAGACAAAACATGAGAAGACTAGAAAAGACTAGCGCGAGCCATGTGTATCTAATTAAATCTATAATAATCCTTCTTCTTCTTTTCTCCTTGTTCCTCTTCTATTAAACTCCCATCCACTATCCTGCATTGCATAGCACAGCATAGCATAGCATCTTCATTATTATTCCCTACTCCCCACTCCCCATTACCCAAATACACCATTCCAATTCCGATTCCGATTCCGATTCCAACTTCCGACCACCCCTTCCTCATATATATACTCATCTCTCTCTCTCTGTGTCTCTCTCTCTTTTCTTTTCGCCCAAAACACCCCCTCCCCTCCTCAAAAGAAAGCGAAAACAAAAAACAAACTACGACCTAATCCTAATTCCCCCAACTGCCCCCGCACTCCCCCAAACACTCGAACCGACCCTACCCGGCAACTTTCTCCCCTTCAACCTCTGATCAATAAGCCACAACCCCACCACAAACTCATCCTTTTCCAATCGACCGCCGGCCTTCATATTAGCCACCAGACGACTTCTGTAACCCCTCCCCTCAACCAAATCCCAGACTTCTTCTAAAACATCCTCACCGAGGCGACTCCTTTCCCAAATATCCCTAACGACTACTCCAGGAACAGTATCCACCGCGCCATCCACTTCTACCATTTTCCCATCCGGATTAATCGTATATGGATACAGTCCCTTATTACTAGCCCACACAGCCTCATATCTTTTTCTTTCCCTTTCTGTGATTCCATCTCTCCAACGCTTTCGATTTCCCTCGTTATGTTTATTCGGATGCTTTTTAACCAAATGTTTTTTAGCCCTTCTCTTTTCTCCCTCCCCTTCTTCTTCCTTGAGTTCTTTTCCCGTTTTAGGTTTCCTCATCGTAGTTTTCATCATCGGAACTCCGGCTGCAGATCCATTGTTCTGAGGAGGTGTAGGTGTTCTGGAATTATCGGAATGGAAGATGTGTAGATTTTTATGTCGTCGGGTAGGAGGAGGAGCTGGAGCTCGAGTAGTTCTAGAAGATAAGGAAGGGGTGGAAGCACGGGATGAGGCGAGAGATCCGGCTACGATGGCGTTGGCTAGGGAATTGACATTCATTGAGGATATGGAGGTTGACTGACTCCGCTTTTGCTGCGCTATTTTTGCTCGGAAGGAAGGGGATTTGGGTTTAGGTTGGGAAGAGGCGGAGACGAAAGAATCATCTGAAGATCCATCATCGTCATCATCATTATTGTTGTAGGACTGCTTCGATTCTGGAGGTTCCGATTGCGGTTTAAGTTTGGGAGATTTAGGCGGTGTTTTGTTTGAGGAAAAACGTCTTGGAGGTTGGACGGGAGGTTTTGAGGATGGTTCATATCGATCGGCGGGTTTCAAAATAGGTGAATGCATTGAAAGTGGCCGAGGAGCTTGCACTTGAGGCTTTGCAGATTGGGTTTCCAACGTAGGAGCATTGCCAGGCGTACATCGTGGGGGAGGTATGGAAGGTCTTTGCACTGGTGATTTTGAGAGTGGTTCGGTAGATTCCGTAGCACGAGGGGACGTAGGCCGAATAGATTGCAATGAGGGCTTCGCTGATGGCTTGGTAGGCGGAGGGCCATGAGAAGAAATAGGCCGAGAGAGCTTTTGTATTGAAGGTTTAGTAGAAAGACTAGGCGATGGGCCATGAGAAGAAATAGGTCGAGCATTATGTATGACAGGTTTCTGCGCCGGAGGTTTCGGGGCCGGTTTTGGAGTCACAGAAACAGGAGTATGTGAAGAAACGGGTCGTGCTTGCACTACAGGCTTCGAGATAGGCTCCGTTCCTTCAGATATGTTTTGGGAAGAAGAAGGCCGAAGTGGTACTAAAGCCTTCCCAACAGACTTCTTTGGCTCCAGCTCCAACGTATGAGAAGAAACAGTCTGAGGTTGGACTGCAGACTTTGCAGGTGACTTCATTTCGTCAGAAGTAGATGCTTGTAATGGAGCTTTCCGAGGCTGCACAGTAGGTTTCATCACAGATGACTTCACCCGCTCCACGTCAGGCACGTGAGAAGAAACTGGTCTCGCCAGTCCTGCCGGCTTTAAAACAGGTACAGGCGCATGACTCGAAGCCGGCCTCCTCAAACTCCCTTGTCTACTCACTACCTCATTTCCTGTGTCACTACTACTCTCTCCACCTCCTCCTACACCTCCTTTCCTCGCCCCCCCATTCGCCTGCTCCCACATCCCCACCAGGTTAGATGTTGGAGGAATACTCGATACATCTAACCTCCTATCCAGACTATCAATGGAACTCGCGTAACTTTGTCTTCTGCTCATTAACGGACTTCTCTGTTTCCCTATCCCTCCCCCTATACCAATCCCAATCCCCTGACTCTGACTTGGACTACTCTCTCTACTCCTCTTCGCCGCCAAATTAGCCGCCATAAAGGCTGCCGAACTACTCTTCATATTCACACCATGTTCCAGCGTGCTACTGCCACTACCAGAAAAAGGAGATAATAAATGCCCATTGGATCTCTGCTTTCGTTTTTGGAGCCCTGTGTGTCCGATTTGATATTCCGGCCTTCCATTGACACTCCCTCCATCTGTTGTTTGACTTTCTCCTGTTTTCTCACTCCCCAGTATCTGTTGTCCATGACTCGTCCCCTCATCCATCGCCGAAACTTTCGACGGACTTCTCGTCCTCCCTCCTCCTCCTTCGATGTGTCCCACAGCTCCAGCCTTCGCAGCGGCCGCCAATGCTCCATCCTTCCCATTCAAACCCTTCTCCTGCGATTGCACATTCCCCTTATTCGGAACCGGTGGTACCGCTCTCGCTTTCGCTCTCCCCTCCTTCGCATTCGAAAAGGCCAAAGAAGCACCCGTCAACGCAGCATTTTGCGCAGCTGATATCCCTCTTCCTGTCTCTGTTCCTACTCCTCCTCCATATGTATTACGTAAAGAACTGATACTCGGATTATGATTAATTCGCGGAGACGAAAATATATTCGATTGTAAAGTCGAATTCGAAGCAGAAACCGAAGCCGAATTCTCAAACCCAGCAGATTGTTGTTTACTCCTTGCAGCAGTACCCGTACCAGTTACCGGTCGAGTAATCTTCGCCGTCTTCGTATCACCCGCATCGCTATCGAAAATTGTATCTGCCATGATAGCTTGCTATGCGATATCACAGGCTACAAGCTACAATCCTTCATAGGTAATTTCCGCGACGCAAAGAATTTCGTAATCAAAAGCATCGGGACGGATTGCGATAGTATTGCCGTGGCGGAAGTTTCGTGAAGCTTACAATTCTGTGAGTAAGTAGCTAAGGTAAGGTACTCGTATTTGATGAATGGCATATGCAGAGTATTGTGGAGTAAATTAATGATCCTGTCCGTCATAAGATCATTGCTTATACGCTACTCTTACGAGACATGTAATTGAAGAATCCATCCCATTGAATCTGTCAATCGAATCAATATCAATTCAAGAATCAAGAGAAAAGACAACGTCGAATTCTTGTAGTGAATGTTCTAAAGCTCCTCATATTCAAAACAAATAAAACAATGGCATAAACTCGTATCTAGATACCTAGGATATTTAATTTAACCTAAATACTAGGTATTTATTCTTATCCACGTTACGTTTGCGGCTAAGTCTAACTAATCTATCTACCTAATTAGTATTTAGAATGGTTTTAGTTTTAGCTTTCCCCCTAAGCACAAGCCGCAACGTCGAAAGCGTTTTCTTTATCAGTCCAGTGCAGTCCAAGTGCAGTCTAAGCTCGAGGCCTAAAAATAAATAGAAGAACGATGGAATAACTAGAATACTTCCATTCTTCAGCCCAGCCCTATGAGAAATAATTCGAATTCATTCACTAATTAGGTATCAATCAAAATCTATTTATTTGTTTATTTATTTTTTTATTACACTCCATGAAGCTAATGAAGGCACTCGTCGACCTAGTAACTAACCCTTGTAAACAAGTATAATCTTAATAATCTTAATAATAATAAAAATCTAAAAAATCATTCTTTTACCTCTTGTCATCTCTCCCATCGCTGTTACCTACTTTCACTACCTATCTCTTTATTAATATTCACAAAGTATAACTACATAGTACCTAACAACTCTTCATCTTATATTCATCTTCATCTCCTCAATATCAATAATAAATACTAAATATCTACACCTACATAATTATACAAGGTTAGCTAACCATTCCATCAAATATCACAACAACCTATAAATTCTCATCCCATATAATTAGTTATGGCTATTCTCCAGTACACTTCTCCATCCATTCATCCCATATATTCATTCTCACAAGTCCTCCATCACACACAACAATCATCATAATCACACGCCAGAAATATTGTAAGAATATCTTCAATCTTCATTCATATTCGTATAATCTATTTCCTCTCAATCCACGAGGATAGGTATTGGAAAAGTTCCAGCCAGTATCATATCGATCGACTCCATCCGTTCCCAGTGCCCCGTTCCATCCATCATCTGAAAAATCCATTTCGTATAAAACTCCAGTATAGGATGATTAATAGAACAATCCATATCGTATTGGACGAACCGCCTCTAAAAACAAAAAACTCCCTTAAACCGCTACGCTCGTTATCGCTATGAAGAGCTCAAATTCCAAACTCCCCTAAATGTACTCATAAAAAATTTCAATCGTGAAATGAAAGTTGTTCTTCCGCCACCGCTAATAAACAGAGGCATTCAAGTTTCGTAATTGATATGCAGAACCACGCCTTCCGGACCCTTGGTGCATGACAAGTTTCATTCTCATATGTGAGATGAGGTAATGGTGGTGGATCCTGTCGTTGGACCTGCATTTCAGTCCGCGCACTGGATTCCCAAGAAGTCAATCTCCTCATCGCTAGGGCTTTGACCTCCCTGAAGAACACATTGGACCAGTCCGACTTTACCCGCCATTCCAGTTCCATTTTCTTCTTGCTTAGAGATCTGCTTGAAACCTCGGCTGTCACCGTGCCATGCCATATCATAGCACTCGTGAATCCTTACGCCAAAACCACACACATGACCATAGACAGTAATGTGCAAACCACCAATCTCTTCAATGGAAATTTCAAAATAAAAAGCGAGTGTTCGAATGCTAGACGTTGTAACAGAAATGCCGACCTATTACAGTTCCAAGTAAAAAATTTCGTGATCGGAATTCCTCTACCGACTGATAAAATTTTCAATAGAATGCGTAACACCCAAGTTTCCATTTGTCATCGTGTAAAAAGCCTTTTCTCGTGCTCCAGGGTAAAAGTGGATAAATTGAATAAGTCGATGGGAATACACCCACCTGCTAGAGGGGGATGCGTTTTGTGGGACTAGCGTGGTTCTAGAAGGTCGGTATTTGAAAAGAGCGTCTCCGGTATGGAAGCCCAACTACCGCTTGAGATCCGCCCGTCGGAAAAATCATGAACTATGAATTTGAACCAATAACAAGTGTGAAGACTTAAGAAGCTCAAAGCTTGTTGGTGAGAGTGTCGTGTGAATTATGTCGGATAGTCTGCGACGAATGTGTGATTCTGTTTAGTAGGTAAGGGCAGTCCATCGAAGAGGCACTCCATCGTTTCCAATTTCGTAAGGTTTGCTGGATGCCTGTCTGGGCGGCAGAGCCCATCTCGCTCTTCCCGGTTTGCGGTCATCCAACTTTCCATTTTTTCGCATTGCCATTTCCATGACTGCAATTCGGATAAAATCACTATTCTCCCTCATATCGCGTTGACGTGCGACGGGACCAGTGGCAACCTCGGCGAAAGCTTGCTCAGAATTTGCTTGTCCGCGCCTGTTGGGTCCGGTTGGCGGGGTATCTCTTGGAGACTTGGAAACCTTGTAGGTTTGCATCTGAATGGATGCTGTGCATTGTGTAGCACTCATTGTTTGAGTGAGAGATGTTGGCACATGAGCATCCGTGGGTGCATTTGTGGTGGGGTTGAGATAACGACGTAGTGCTGGAGTAGGTGTATCAACCAGTAGAGGTGGCATCCTTTCATCCGTAAACGGAACCTTCGGGTCAATTGACATGATAGATCTTGTAAGAAAATCATCAGGCGTGATCATAGGTGTTGTGAGACTCGAGAATGATTTTGCCGCGGACCTCAGGGCACGCAACGATGCTGTCAAGTTTGATTTGAATGCGGACTTGCGACGTGGGGGTTCGGCACCAGCAATAGGCTGTTGATCCTTGGGTGAATCTAATGCTCGTTGGAAGACTCTAAAGTCAAGTTCTTCGACATCCACATCTGATAAGGGATGGTCGTGCAAAGTACTTTCGCCTGAAAAGGTTGGTTGATACCTTCGTGTTGGCAAAGACCTTCTGCCTCTGGAGCTCGGTGTTATTATTGAGCCTGGTGTAGTTGAAGCATCACTGAGAGAAGCATCATCCAACCACGGTACAGATTCGCTCGATGTAGTCCTACTCGACAATACCGATCCGGGTCCGTTCTCCGAGCCACAACAATCGGTCGAATCGATTCCTTCTGGAGGACTCAACAACAACTCCATAGGGCTCATACCGAACGTTATACTCATTTCTTTCTCCGAAACAGCAGTATGTTGTAATATAGCATCTACTGTCAACCTTTGTCTAGATGTAGCTTGTCTGCGAACGCTGTTGTGTGATTTAGGAGGCGGGATGGCGGTAATCGCCAACAGGGCGGCGACAGAGGGAGGAATCGCATCGGGCGAATGGACGTCGTGGGGACGACGACACGAACGTGTCGAGTACTTTTTGGTAGTTTGTCGACGATCCTTTCTTGGTTCAAATCCCAACCCATTTTTGAAACTATCGTGGTGGCCTCGGGTGGGAATCACAACTGGCGACGAAGTAAAATTGGTCGTAAACTCGGGACTTGAAGTTGACTTTGGCATGTTTTCTGAAGTTTGTTCATATTTGGATTCGGCGGTCGATTTTGAAGAAGATGTGGAAGGTTTCGATTTTGATTTTTGTGTAGTGAACAGTGAGAAAGAAGTAGGCATCATGTTGCTCGCGTGCCCTGAGAGCTACTGCATGAACCAGTTGTAATTTATTTACTTGATAGAAATCAAACTTGTCGGGGATTTAAATAATACACTCAACAGGATTCGTCCTTGAAAGAGAAGAGGAAAATCTGTACAAAACCAACGACAATTTAAAAGTCTTATCGGAAGAAGTTATCGAGCTGTTTTGTATAATTTTTAAGTTGTTCATACACAAGTCATCGCAGTACTCGGACTGTACTGTGTGTGATTCAAGAGCTTATCATGACTTGATTAATGGGGTCGGATAATGTGGAAGGATATTGGTGTAGGTAGGTCGGTAGTATATGATAGATTTGGGAAGAAGTTTCAAATATTCAACCTTTTTACATTAAAAAGATGATTGATATTCTTGGGAGAGGGTGTAAAATGTAATATAAACAAACGGAGAAATAAAGGCAGGAATGTTTTAATTTGTGTCAAGGAGGAGTCCAGCTGATTTGAATCACCAGTTTAAGATGAAGGCTATGTATGGATGGATGTATGGATGGCAGGAGAAGGCACGGCTACCGTTAGAGATAAGCTGGAATGAAGGGAGATAAGCGATAATTTGAAGTCCGACCTGAAGGCTGGAGAAACGATTTGGCTTATGAAGATCGGATAAGCTTTTTGGGCAATGGGAGTACGTCAACAAAAGTGATATGTTGTCAATGATGCACCCAATTCCAAGGCTTGGAAAGAATCAGATTGAAGAAGATTGAAGGAGATTGGACAGACCAGTTTGAAACTGGACAGCTTTTAAAAGGCAAATGATGAATGATGAGAGATCTCTCGAAAGTCCTCTCCAATGACGATAAAGGAAGGGGAGAACCCATTTAAATGTTTTGCAGCTGTGAATGGATCACCATCAACACATGCTTTTCTTTTTCTTTTTTTCCCTTCCTTCCCTTTCCTGTCCACAACACATATCGTTCGGATATACACAGTACGCAAAAGGGTATAGAGAGTGGCCCTGATCCATTCTTTTTCACACATCTCACACATCTACAGTGTACATATGTACATCGATATCCTTGAGGAACTTCCTTCGAGTAAGGCTGGTGGACATGCCGGGGCAAAGGATAAATAAATGATGATGATGATGCTGATGCTGATGTTTATTTGTCTGTGGAGCAGATACCTAACCTAAATAGTAGGTGCCAGTGCACTCAAGTGCGTTCATTGAATTTCCATTCATTCATTGGATTTTGGCTTCAACGGTTATGGAGAATTTTAATATATTTGACTTTCCTACTTTCGCCTAAAGAAATCAATCAATCATTCACAATCAATGACACTCACTGACTTTCCGAATCATCCTACAGCACTCCGTACAGAAGTACATATCTTTCAGTTCAGTGTCATCATCATCGTCGTCGTCTTACTATGGTGAGACGACTACTTCTTCTTCAATCACCTTATTCAGCAACGGGAACATATCCGTTTCGAGGAATCGATGCCGTGTTTTGTGTTACTACTTGTGTGTCTATTTTATTATTTATTTATTCATTCATTCTTCATAGATTTGGCCGGAAGTCCGGATACACAACTTCAAGGCGGATGGATCTGTGCAATCTCAATCTCAGGTAACCACTTTGAGGTGTTCATCCTGTAGTGTCTGTGTTTATAGCAGACCGGATGACAGAGCGATTCACTTGGAGGTCCCATCAATTAATGAATTTAGACGCAGAAGGAGAAGGAGACAATCTCGCCTTATCCACCTTCCTGTTGTATCAGCTGAAATTGCATGTCGCACCGGTACGGTACTTTTAAACCCCCTCCCCAACAAACTATTAACGGATGGATACATATTACATACTTACTACCTACGACCTAGGTACAAGTTCAACCTATCCATGATACATGATACATCTTGGTTCTCGTCTTGGGCGTTTGATGATTTTGTTCAATGTGGGTCTCAAGATCCTTCTGCTTTATTTTAAATCATTTATCTGCATTCTAATTGTCTCCTTCCCTATCACGAGAAAAATCTTTAGCCACGTCAGTCAAACGATCCGCTATGTGATTTTTTTTCGCTTCATTTATATGTTTCATCATTTTCATGGTTAGGTTGTCGCGGGTGTTGGGCCTGATTTCTTGAACTGGTGACTGAGGTACCGGTACCCCAATCCGAATTTAGTAAAAGGATACGGGTTTGAGCTCGCTCCACGAAAGAAGACATTGTTTTTTTTAATAAAAAAAAATTAAATTTTTCTATTGATTTGATGACAGCCCGTCCCTGCTCGTTTGTGCATGGCTTTTTAGAGCAGTTCTCCGAAGTTTTGCAGTCACAACCCTTGTAGTAGTACCAAGGATAGGGATACTTACGGAGTACTGGTTTCCCGGTGTTCTGTACGGGGAAACTTTAGACTCTCCACATTTCATAGAATTTCCACTAGGGATAGCCTCACAAATGTACGGAGTAGTAGAAGTTTCGCATGTCTTGTCATATCAAATCCACAAATACGCACAAATATTAAGGGTCTTTTCGAAAAAGCATAATGCTACGATCAGCAAAACTCCCTGACTTCCTCCTGCGTGGATGACCCTTGAAAGAAGATGAACCAAGTTCCAGCAGCCAATCTGTTTTGCTTACACCAATTTGTATGTCAGACTTTTAACCTTCTCCCCACGATATCCCATTCAACCTTCTTGTCCAAAGAGCCAAAGAGGCTGCTGCAAGTGTATGCTTATGGAATTCCGTTATCATCAGAATATGATAGGTTAGGAGATATATAATATGATCCACTTCCAGGTACCAACGAACTTCCTCATTTGTTCTCGAAGATGTATGACTTCTCAAAATTATCTTCGCATCTCGCCTTCTCGGAAATTTTAATAGTATCAATCGGCGATCGTTTCATTTCTGCCCAGGTGTGATGTCCAACATGTCTAGCGGAACGCGATAGCTCACGTTCACTGGTAGGACACTTAAAAGCCATTGGTTACACCATGAAGTTTGGATCTTGAATATATATGGAGGTCGACAACCATTAGGAAGAGCAATGTCTAGTTGGCAGATAACACATTGGCACATTTTGTACCGGTACCGACATGCCAAGACTTTATATTTGCTTATCTCGTGGATCGGCTAAGAGCGACTTGAAGTTTAAAATCTGGGGTCAACGACCTCGTGAACTGGTCGGCTTATCATTTTGAGGACCCTCCTTGTTGATCTAGTGACAAGCTGTGTACAACATTACATGGCGCCAATGAAAAAATTTATGTGGAATTTAAGGTCATACCGGTAGATGAACGAGTGGGTCGATCGATGTCCTCGTGATGAACCTTCGCGTGGTATGTAGCACTTTCGCTGGGTGAAACTAAAGCTAGGTGTACGGATTTATGAAACGAGATCAAGATGGGATTCTTTTGAGATTGTTGTTTGGATAATTTTAAGTATGGATGATTTATAGCTTGATTGGATGATTCAATAAACTAGCATAGTGATATTATACATTTCAGAAAGGATCTATTAAAGATTGAGTTAACGATGATTTTAAAACAATAGTTGAAGATTGGATGTACTTTTTATATAAGTCTAGTACTTTATTTATAGACCACCTTTTAATATAAACTATCTTTTTATATTAAAAATCGTCATTTTCAGCTATTAATATCTCAACAACAAATGAATTAATGTAACGATACTATACTGGAGGCAGCGGCTGCCTGAGGTTTCGTCTGGTTGGTAGTTGTGGGTTAAGGCTTTATCACTGGTATTCACTTGGAAGTGAATTCGTTACTAGATCAAGTAGAATGTAGGTAAACTAATTGATAACTAATTGATAACTAATTGATAACTAAGTTGAGCACGAAGCTCCTAAACTATGAAACTTATTCTAACTATATACTAAACGTTTCTCTGAATGCTAGCTCTGCTAGCTGGCTAGCAGAGCTATCACATCACGTGATCTCCTATTGGCCTCAGGACACTAATCCTGGGACGATTCTTATCCTAGGATAATATTAGACGTGGTTCGTGACAATTAATTCGGTTCAAATTTGAATCGTAGATTTATAATATAATTATAATTCAATTTAAAATTTTAGATTTTCTACAATTTTATTTATTGAAATATAAATAATTGAAATTTCAATTTTTTATTTATATAGAATTTATATACAAATTTTAAAATCTTGAAAATCTTTAATAACTTTTTTGTTACGAGGTTTGCCGTCTAGATCACGTGGAAGTGCTCTAGGCTCTCGAGGTGGTTTATAACTAGGCGTCAAGCAGGGACTTAAATGTCACGAACCACGTCTAATATTATCCTAAGATAAGAATCTGTTACGAGGTTTGCCGTCTAGATCACGTGGAAGTGCTCTAGGCTCTCGAGGTAGGTTTATAACTAGGCGTCAAGCAGGGACTTAAAGTAATGACAATAATATGATGCAATTCGTAACTAATAGTATGGTATACTAAATGATTGATCTTGAGCACGAAGCTCTATACAAAGGAAATCCATCTTGATTATATAGACCTTCATGCTTATGGCTAGCTAGGAATCGTCGTTCCTGGGAGCGAACGTTCCTGGTTGTTCCTAGGAACGGTCGTTCCTCACCGTTCCATCACGTGTTATAGGGTCATGTGACGTACTTGTCGTAGCGGACGTAACAAAAACTTATTGATATATTTTACAATTTTAAATTTATATATAATTCTATGTATAAAATTACAATTTTTAATTTTTATTATTTTAATTAATAAAATTATAAAAATTTGAATTTTTAAATTGAATTATTATTCTATTTAAGAAAAGAAAAATACCTAGATAATTGTTATGAGGTAACAGCTGATCTGTTCATACGAGCTCGGGCCATCGGAAAAACCAAGTAGATTCACATACAAAACTATATGGCAATCCAAAAACTCCTACGAATTTCTCTTTATTAGAAGAGAAATCAACCATAACTACATTGTTTATTTCATATTTCACATCACCTAACAGCGCTGCCCTTCGGGCATCGCACTAATAAAAAATAAAATAAAATAAAAAACCATGCCGCTAAACCCTTCCGAAGGACCTCTTCAGAAGGCCCTGATGGAATCTGTTGCAGCAGCTTCCACCAGAGCATCTGAAGGGCATTCCCTCTTCGATCCCATAGCCCAAGTTCTTGGATCAGCACCGCATCAACAACCAAAGCCTCCCCAGTCATCTGAAAGAGGCCCTCGCCAAACTCAGCGACGAACTCGCAATAGTGGCTACAGCCCACTTCAAAGCGTTCATCACCGGCTCTGCCCCAAACAGAACCCTCTTGTACAAAAACACAACCTCTACGAACAACAATCTCACGGCCAAAACGACATATGGCAAAGCCTCTTCCACTACACCTACAACTATAGCAACACAAGCCCCAACCCCAACTACGAAGGCTAAAACGACCCAAAAGCCCAACGAGGACAACAGACTCTTCGTACGACTCCCTCCGGGTCACCCGGCGAGAGAAATGCACGTCTACGCTATCTACACCAGCCTCAAAGACAAACTAGGCACACATGGCAAGGCACTCAAAGAGATCCAGCAGACAAAATCTGGCCTTGCCCTCTGCCCAAGCAAACCCGAATCCCTCCCTATACTCGAATCCCAGATACAGACCATTTCCAACTTCTTCACCTCCCCCGCGGGAACAGTACGGGTGGAGAGAAACACACAATCGACATCATACCGACTTTCCAACGTCCCCAGACGAATTGGCTTCTTCGAAAATGACCAATACACCGTCGGGGATGTGGAGCCAAAAACGCTGAAGGTGGCCATTAAGGAGCTGATAGGTGTCACCCCACTCTCAGTGGCAATGACACCAAACAGCACGAACAGTCCAGTATGCTCAACCTGCGATTGGTTCGTTAACTTTCCAAGCGACACGAAAGCGGAACAAATCCCGAGACTAATGCGCCTCTTTGGAATTACAACAACGACCCGACTACTTATCAAGAAGGACAAAGCCATACAATGCGACAAGTGCTGGAACTGGCACAACGCCAGGAGCTGCGCCAAACCCAATAAATGCAGACTATGCGGATCCACAGAACACAAAACATATGCACACACGAACAGATGTGACACCCAAGGAGAGCATACATGCCCTCCTAGATGCTTACATTGTCATGGCCCTCACGCTGCCGACGACCGTAAATGTCCCCTATACGCAGGCAAAGGCCGATCACTCACCAAGGAACAAAAAAGCGAAATCAGGAAAGCAGGAAACCTCGCGCTATCCAAGGCAAGAAAAGACCAAGGATGCATTGCAGGCCCCCGCAAGACACAAGAACCAAAAACAACGGATGTAATGGATACGACGGAGGCACAGACGGCCCCAAGACCATGCAACCCCCCCCCCGTGCAACCCACACCAAGGGCACCCCCCTCCACCACCCGCTCCACCCGATTTGCTTCCCCAGAAGCAATTGAGATCTTCAACTCCCTAAACAACAATGAATAGACGACAACTATCCGTTTTCCAACTAAACACAGGCAGAAGTGCAGCTGCACACGAAATAGCACTTGCAACAGCACACAGTGAAAACATAGACATCATACTGATACAGGAACCCTACACCTCACGAGATCTTCTTCGCCGAATAACCAAATGGCATCCGGCATACCAATGCTACACCCCCACTGACAACTGGGAACTCAGCGGAAGACCCAGAGTGATCTCCTACATCCGGAGAGAACTCGGGATCCCCACCACCCAACTCAAGCCCTCAACAAACGACCCACACACTCATTCAGACCTACTTATACTCCAATTAGAAGACAGATCCAACCAGTCCATCAGGATCTTTAATGTATACAATAGCCCACGTGGCTCCCCAACTCGTCCTCAAGCAACCATTCAAGCCATCCAGGACATACCAGATCAGCACTTTGAAGGGAACGTCTTTATAGGCGGAGACTTTAACCTCCTACACCACAACTGGCAACCCTCCTACGAGCGCAACCACTATCCATGGGCAGCCCCATTCGTCAGATGGCTAGACAGACTACAGCTGATCTATACATCCGAAATCGACAAACCTACGCACAGGGCAGGCAACGTCCTAGACCTAGCGTTCTGCTCAATCAACCTCTTCCAACAAGGTCTGAACACAAGGGTAGCAGACCACCTAGACTCAACCTCCGACCACTTCCATCTCCTCACCAACATCCCGTGGAGCACAAAGATAACACACACACACAAAAAGCTTAAATTCAACAGCCTCGAACCTGACCTCTTTAAAAGGCTCCTGAACATCAATCTCACAAGGGTGAACCCCGCACCACAAAATGAAGAAGAGCTCGACAGGCACACGGAGGCCCTCGTCTCGGCAATTCACAACTCCTATAGCGGAGCAGCCAAGCGGGCCCTAGGACAGAACACCGGACAACCATGGTGGAATAACGCATGCAACGATGCACGGTCCCAGTACCGCCACCAACGAATTGACAAGAAGACCTTCAGACGAATAGTCAGAAGAGCACAAAAGGCCTACTACCAGGAAAAACTGGACCATGCCCAACAAGCAAAGGATGTATTCGCAATGACGAAATGGCACAGATCCTCCGGATCCTTCCACTCCCCCCCTATGAAGGATCCAATGGAACCAGACGCCACACCTGCAACAGGAACGCTGGACAAGCAAAGAATCCTGATAAACAACCTCCTCAAGAGAACAACAGAGGTCGGCGACATACCAACTGACTGCCCCACTGTTCCATCGAACGCACTTTCCCCCCCGGTCATCAACGAACTCTCGATACGCGAAGCCGTGCTAGGAGGGGGCAACACTGCCCCAGGCGCAGATGAGCTCCCGACGAGCATCTTGAAGATAGCCTGGCCCCTCATCGAGCCCTTCGTCACCCAACTCTATCATAGCTGTCTAAGAATTGGTTACCACCCAAAACCCTTCCGAAACCCAACAAAGCCGATCTCTCAACCCCGAGATCCTACAGACCCATAGCCCTCCTATCCGTACTGGGGAAAGGTCTTGAACGCCTCATCGCCAGACAGATGTCCTGGACATCGGTCACCCACACAGTATTAGCCTCTCATCAGTTTGGGGCCCTCCCCCTTCGGTCAGCCGTAGACCTTACAACCTGCCTCACCCACGATGTCGAGCAGGCACTCAACTCCAGAGAGTCAGCCTCACTCCTAACTTTGGACATCAAGGGTGCTTTCGATGCCGTCCTCCCTGGCCGGCTAATCCGGAGACTCCGAGAACAAGGATGGCCCCACAACTTGGTCAAATGGATCACTTCCTTTTCGACCGGAAGGTCGGTCCAGGTGCGTCTAGCGGGGTCACGGGCCCCCCAACGAGCATTGAGTGCGGGCTCCCCCAAGGTTCCCCCATCTCGCCAATCCTCTTCATGCTTTACATAGCTCCAATCTTTAGGATGGGGCAAGACACGGTCAAGTTCGGATACGCGGACGACGTAGCTATACTGGCCGCCTCGAAATCCCTGGCCGAAAACGCCGAGCAAATCACATCCACAGTTGACGAGATTGTAAATTGGGGCACATCGGAAGGCATCACCTTTGACCCCGGCAAGTCTGAATTGATCCACTTCTCCAAGCACAAGTCAGACAAGGATCCCAATTCAACCCCAACGGTCACCATAGGAGACTGTGTAATCAAGGAACTCAACAACGGGAAGCCCTACCTCCGGTGGCTTGGCATCCTCTTTGACAAAAAGCTGTCCTTCAAATGGCATGTGAGAGAGCTCACTGCTAAAGCACTAATAGTGGCCAAGGCCCTCAAGTCTCTTGGAAACACGACAAGAGGAGTCCCAGCCAACCTACTTCGACAAGCAGCCGAAGCCTGCGTACTCAAGAAAGCCTATTACGGCGCCGAGACATGGTGGCCAGGCCGATCACGCCCAGGCAACGACCACAGCACCAACAATGGAGTCGACAACCATATCAACCTCCTCAACAGACTCACCTTAGAGTGTGCCAGAGCAATACTACCGGTCTGGAGTACAACGAACACAGCAACCCTCTACCGAGAAACGGGACTCAGACCTCCTGAGATTGAACTTGACAACACGGCCCGCACAGCGGCAGTCAGAACCAGAAGGCTAGATCCTTACCACCCCCTTGCGTGGAGGGCAGAGTGGATCCGAGAGAGCCCAAACCGCTTCAAAACACGATACGCTAGGCGTATCCTCTCACTCCCGCCGTCGGAACGGATCAACCCCCTGGCGGCCCCTAAGTGGCTTGACCCCGAAACAAGGGAAGAAATCCTGCAACGCATACACGGCCCTATAGGCCGTTCCAAAGACGAAGCAGCTACTGACTTCAATGAGTTCTACAACCTACTCCCCTGCAAAGACATCGTAATCTTCTCAGACGGATCGAAACACGCAAATGGCAGCACTGGAAGCGGTTTTGTCGGCTATCAGAACAACTGTAAGATCTGCGAAGGGAGCTCGGCATTGGGGAAAAACAAGGAGGTTTATGACGCAGAAGCGGTAGCAGCACTTGAGGGCCTCAGAGCGGCAACAACCTTGATAGAAGCAAGTACAGCGGCGGACATATGGATCTGCCTTGACAATACCGAGGTAGCAATCAGGCTACTCTCAAACTCCACAGGGTCCTCGCAGGAGACCTTCTCAACCTTCCGACAAGTGGCAGCAGGTTGGCCCAATGGCACGGTGCACATCCGATGGGTCCCAGGACATAAAGACGTGGCAGGAAACGAGGCAGCAGACAAAGCAGCCAAAGCAGGAACAGCACTCCCACAACCCAAGGGAGACTACTCCTACGCAGGACTCAGAAGAGAAACCAAAGGCCTCAGGCAAAAAGCAATAGACAAGCTATGGTCGACGGTGATCCCTCAGACATACAAAGAATTGGAGATACATTCATCACCAAAAACCCCCAAGGAGCTCTCTCTGCCTAGAAGCTTCCTAGGACGTCTGGTAGCCATCCGTTCAGGACACGGCGACTTTGCAGCTTACCACGAACGCTTCAACCATCAGGACGCACACCCTCACTGCAGATGCGGTGCCCGCAAAGCCCCCCTACACTTCTTCTTCTGTCCTATTGCCAAAAGAAAACACCCCCGGCCGAAGGGCAAACCAGCTGACCTGATACCATACCTCTGCGGGACATTCGAAGGAGCGGAGGTGCTCGCAAGATGGACGAAAGCCAATGGCTTCTACACGGATATTTGCCCGAGACACTACCCCCTCCCCGGCCCTGAGGGCCCCACACAAGACCACGAAACCCAGAGGGATAACGATAATCCTACAGGCTAACAAATTGACAGATAAATTTATTGTTTCCTATGTAAATTTCCTTTGTAAATTTCCTTTTTTGACTTTCCTTAAAAAAAAAAAAAAAAACAGCGTTTTGTGGGAGCACTAAGAAGGTCACGGGGTTTAGGCGGACCGGCTGCGGCTTGGCAGACTTTCGTATTATGTAATCTCCCCATTAAGGGGAAGTTTTGGTATCTCACTAAGATCACGGCAGCTACGAAAATGCGCCTAGGAATCACTACAATCTTTAGATATAGCTATATGTACATAGCTATCCATAGCCCAGGAGTAACTCCCTGGCGGCCTTTGCCCCAATAGGGGATGTCATGAGAATGGGGGGGCTTCGCCCCCCCGGCCTCTGGCCGTTAAATAATAACACACACACACTATATGGCAATCGACTTATGTGGTCTCCTCATTATAAGCAAGCATAGACATCGAATCTGATCGAAAGAACGTGATCAAGGATTCCCACCGAGCTGAGGAATCCCACTATGGTGGGATTTAGTCTCACCTCGATGGGACGATAGGGAGCAATGGGATAGGAAGTACGAAGATCTATATAGCTAGGAAGGATTCCCTTATTGTAGAGCTTCGTGCTCAAGATCAATCATTTAGTATACCATACTATTAGTTACGAATTGCATACCATTATTGTCATTACTTAAAGTCCCTGCTTGACGCCTAGTTATAAACCACCTCGAGAGCCTAGAGCACTTCCACGTGATCTAGACGGCAACCCTCGTAACACTGATGCGAATTGAGGGACCTGAAGCACTGAGGATATAGAATGTATATATTATTTCTCAGCTTGCTCCTAGCTTACAGAAACTAAATCCGTCGAAGTAAGGCTGTGAATGATAAGGTTAACAAATAATAGGGTTTTCTAGATATTGAATATTATTCGTTGTGGTTAATTACTGAGTAATTAGGTGATATTGTGAATTTGAGATGTAATTATAGTAACTATCATGTTGTTGTTGATTGCAAGTAATTATAGGGAATGACTTGTTATAGATCTGTTTAATACTTTGAATTTATTCCTGATTATTTAATAATGCTATTCGAAGAGTATAATATTTCTGTAATTAATAGTATAGTTATTTTGACTCTGTGATTAGAATATAAGACTTATTAAGACTTAATTTTTTTAGCGAGTTAAATAGTCTAGAAAAAGACAGTCGACTCTTCGCCAAGTGTGTGAACGAAGTGAATGACTTCAATTCAATTACCACTGTAATATAGCTACTGTAATAAAGCCCTAAGCGAATGCGAAAGAGACTAGCTCTTTCAGTAAGTCTATATAAGACTTACTACTTTCAATATGTAGCTAGCTCTTTAGACAGAATACAATTAGACATACAGGACCTACGCAATCCGTGGGTGCTACGTCTTCCGTATCCTTCTCGTACCAACACTAATTAGTGATATCACAAATTAATCGATTTACTATTTTTCTTTACACAATCAATAGCTTTGCCAATTTTCAGCAAAGTTAATGCCACCATTCTAAGAATATCTTATTCTCCCCATCACATTTCACCAATCATGTCGAAGAGACCCAGTATCTTCGAAAAGGAGAGAGTTCCAAGCCGCCAGAGAGACCAAAGACCCCCGGCGCATACGAATCATCGACCTTAGCCAGTCACGACGATGCATTCGTAGAAGACGATTCCAAAGACGAACTTGGAGAAAGAACTCCAACTCCAATCAGAAATCTTCCTACTCATGAACCCCCACTGTTCACGTTTCCAAAGGACTTATTGAGAGCCAGGGAGATATACGATAGATTCAAGCCTCGTGACGGCTATGAGAAGCACATTGATACCTTTTTTCAATACAAGATCGCTGAGTACGAAAACGATGGACTTACGGATGCTGACTTACAAGAGCTTGTTTACGATGATTTCGTTCACCTCAATAGGGAGCATCTAAACTACGTACAAAAGAGAATATTACTTCGTTTTCGCAAACTACTCCGCCGATATGGTGTATACGTCAATATCAAGACGGAGGTCGAGAGTGCGATCATAGAGGTTCTTTCTCGCACTGAGCATCACGAATGGACATACCATCAACTTAGAGAATATCAGAGAGATGAATCACAACCTTTTATATCTGCAAAATGGGCTAATGTTCCGGTCGGCATAGGCAGCAAGACATTCGATCAAACTCGATCTGGTGAACGCAGCAGCGACCATCCTAATGATCGACAAGCATCTACAGCACCTGTAGCACCTGAAACCAGTACAGCGCCTGAAGTACCTGAAGCACTTACAGCAACTGCAACGAGGGAACTACCCGAACCCAGATACCGACGAGACGGCCTACATAGACAAGCCGGACCACCTCCATCCGACGGCGGCGACTCCAGTGATCCCGATGATTCGGATCACCCCAACAACGGCAACGGTCACGGCAGAGGCAACAGAGCACCAAGACGCGAGAGACCTGGCAATCGAAACAACGATCGAAGTGATGCTAGGTATCAAGTACAACAAGACAGTCGTTTACTCATCGACCTTTCAAAGATATACAGGGACAACGATATGTATAAGGGGTATGACGATTCATGGGACCTCAAAGTTTCAATCTTCGATGAGCACTGCCAACGGGTTTCTCTACCAGATCGTCTACGCTATAAAGCATTTCCCACTATGCTTTCGGGTGCAGCTCTTGAACATTATCAAGCCAATATCACCAGCCTTCCTGACTCTTACGAAGGTTTGTGCAGAATGATGACACTGAATTTCGAAGGGCTTGAGCATCAACGCAACATGCTTGTAAAATGGACTAATATTTCGTTCAAATCTTATATTCAGAAAGATCCTACTGAAGACCTCCAAGTAGTATTCAACAACATGGTCATGGATATCCGACTACTTCAGCACACCATCCCAGTTACCATGCGTAATCCCGACGTATATCATATGAGAATTATGACGGCGTGCGATGGTGTTCCCGAGTGCTATTCTGCAATCTGTAACCCCCGCAGTACAGCAACAGAGCTGATTAACCAGATCAAGCAGACCATCGACTCCTACCAGAAGACATTCCCGAGGAGAACTGTACCTACCGAAGCCTTCCTTACAGATCGACGCTTCTACAACAACCCCAGCAACCCTACTCGAAAGCCATATGATAAGTACAGTAGGTACGACAGAAAGCCAAGGCAGACATTTACTGCACCACCCAGTCGAAGCAAAGACGACTGCTACTTCCCCTGGCTGCAAGATAAAGGGATGTAGATATTACAAGCACACTCAGGAAGAGAAAGATCGTGTTAAGGGAGAATACCGCAACAAGTACAACAACCTCGACGACAAGAGCTTTAAGACACGCTACGATCATTTCATCACCGACACAGGACAAGGAAGCGACAA
The DNA here is from genome assembly GCA_025389075.1 of Sclerotinia minor. Taxonomy (NCBI): domain Eukaryota; kingdom Fungi; phylum Ascomycota; class Leotiomycetes; order Helotiales; family Sclerotiniaceae; genus Sclerotinia; species Sclerotinia minor. Next base: position 1,698,688 of record QRFH01000007.1, read on the forward strand.
TGACGATAGCGATGATGATGATGTCGGAGATCAGCTCATCGATCAATATTTTATTGATCAGGACGATGATGTCGAAGAGATTTCAAGGACATTCTTTACGTCTATGGGATCATATGACGCACAGAAAGTAGCAATCGCATTAAACAATGCTGCCAGTGTACACATGATGACGACAGAGATATGCGTCGCGGAGCAAGAAAGATATAATTCAGAAGAGTTCATGGGCATTATGATAGACACTGGTAATGGGTAGAGAGAGAGTAGGGAGGGGGGCACGGAATCTGTCGGCAAGAGGTCAGGAACTTCACCGGCAGAAGGAGTTTTACTGATTTTCGAATTTCATTTCGTATGAATTGAAGATCATAAGAGAGAGTTCCCAGTGTGTGAACGAAGTGAATGACTTCAATTCAATTACCACTGTAATATAGCTACTGTAATAAAGCCCTAAGCGAATGCGAAAGAGACTAGCTCTTTCAGTAAGTCTATATAAGACTTACTACTTTCAATATGTAGCTAGCTCTTTAGACAGAATACAATTAGACATACAGGACCTACGCAATCCGTGGGTGCTACGTCTTCCGTATCCTTCTCGTACCAACACCAAGATTGATAGTTGTTGAATATTATTAAATTACTAATTAATGTAATTACTCAAAGACTTATTACAATCTTGCTTAACCGGATCTTTCAGCTGGGTTGTCAAGGTCCTAGCAGTGTTATATCTTCTGTAGTTGTGTTTATAAGTAAAGTAGCAGAGTTGATAGTAGATGATTTATAAGATGATGAATCCAAGTTTCAAGTTCCTAATACTCGTCTTCTATATGATCTCACCGATGATAGAATTCCCATTCTCATTAACTTTAATCTAACCTTCTCCAAAATACTATTATATCTCTCCAGTTACTTAATTATCCGTCGTTGCGGATTTCTCTGCTTGCTGGCTAGTTCACTGGTAAGGTTATCGGTATAGAAGTTGAGGATTACTATGCGGTATTGAGATGAATAGCAGAGAGGGGTGAATAGGCAGGTACTAGCGTACTAGTAAGGAGGTGCAACGGGATATGAGTTGCTCTGAGATCATTATTAGCTTGGGAGGTGGGCTTTTGCTAGGGGGGAGGAGTGCAAAAGCTAAGCGTAATTATTAGACTTTAAGTCAAAGCATATCAAATTTCTGAATAATTATAAAGCATCTCTCTAAAAACTCTAGAAATCTTTTTTACATTTCTCTAGCTCTAGTTTGTATATATTAGATGTCTTTTTTATCTTTTCTGCGGTTACTACATTTAAAATCTTAACGTTTTAAGATAGATTGTATGTTGTAACAACGAAATGTATTTTGTATCTAAAGAAATCTATGTCTCGGAGAAGATTGTTTCGAACAAAGTGCGGAGAGTGAGAGATAGATAGGCGATGCTCTTTATTAAATATAGTACTACTCATACCTGTCAGTCGGAAAATCTTACCACGTCCTAGGAATTTGTCCCTCTATCACCATATTTCCCGAATGGCGGAAGAGTAGGCTCGCCTGGGAATATCATGCAGAATGATTGGTGGTCTATACAATCGATTTCTAGGTCACTGATTATGTGACAAGAGAAATGAAGGTTGAAGGAATGTTTATCCATCTCATCTATAGACCTAGTCTAATCTATCCATTGTCCTTTACAGATGGTGAGTCTGAGTAATGCCTCTTTCCGTTATTCTCTACACCAGAATCGAAGAATTCAAAATTAAGCTTCTATCCACACGGCTCATTTCCTCCATGAACTAATCCAACATCCCTCTCCCATCCGCTAAACCCTATAATCTATACCCTCCTACCCAACAAAAACAAATGTGGCTCATCTTCACTATCCGCCTCCTTTGGAGGTCGATAAACATCGTTCCACTCCTCCACAATCTCAAACCCATTTTCCTTCAACAACCATCTCCACCCCTCTCTTGTAAACAGCGAAAACGTAACTACATTTCCCATAAATCTGCCCTCTATACCCCGACAACAAAATCCATCCTCATCATATCCTTTTCCCTCCCCATCTCCCTTTGCCTCTCCATTCCTCGGCTGTAAGTCCTCAGCCGCAATCGCACAAATGCAAATAAAACCGCCCACTTTAACCCAATCTCGCCATTTAGAACCCAAAGCTTCAAGTTCGGAACGAGAAAGCGCAAATAGAGAAAGGATGGTAAAGATAGCATCGAAACTTCCATCATTTTTCTTCAGATCAGAACTCCAATCCTCAAGCGGATCAAAGGTTCGCATGTCTCCCACGGCGAACTTTCCGTCGGGCACCGAGGTTTGACTGAGGGATATCATGGTTTGAGAGAAATCTAGACCGTAGATTTGGTGCCCGGCTGAAGAGAGTGTGGAAGCTACGGGACGGCCGGTGCCGCAGCCTAGATCGAGGATATGGGACTTTGTGGGGAGGACTGTTGGAGTGTTAGGGGAAGTATTTGGGGAGTTGGGATTCGGGGGTATATTTGATATTCAATTTAGCAATGATTGAAGGACAGAAAATGCATTCTCGGCGAGTGGGATGAAAGTTTAGGAAAGAAAGCTCCAAGAAAATAAAAAGACGATATACAAAGTACAATGCGAATAGAACTAGCTATTGCATAACGAGATACAAACCAAAATCGCAAGCAAAGAACTTCCAGGAGAACGATCAAAGAATAAATCCAACACACAAATCTGAACATAAAACTCACTCTTAACAACCCTCTCAAGAAACCTCAATAATCCCTCATCCTGCGCAAAAGCCTTCTCATACGTGCCACCTATAGCTGAGTACATTTCCTCGAAGTTTTGTATCGAAGAGGAGGAGGGAACCGTATCGGTTTCGGGTTTGAAGTTCGAAGACATGGTCACTAGAGCTCGTTGTCTTTTGGTGATGTTGAGGTGTACTGTCGTGATTGACGAGTGCGTTTGATTCGATTCTATCTACAAGAATATGATCAATGATTACAATTATATATGTCTAAAACCCCACTTTTGGAACCCACCGCCTTTAGATCACTTTTTTATATTAAAAATTATGGTTTTTATTTACTGAAGATTTTATTATAAATTAATTAAATTATCAAACTTTAAAAAGTATTTTCTTATAAAGACATTAACCAATTTTGAAATTTTATTTTTAATTTTAATTTATAAATAATTTTTATATAAACTAAAAAATTTAACAAATATTTATATAAATTAAAATTTTTACAAATATTTAATAAAACAATTATATATTTTATTATATTTAAATACAAATTGTTTAATAATAATATTTAATAATTTGAAAATAATAATAATATTCAGATTAAATAAATAATATTATATAATTATATTTTAATATAATTTTTTATAATATTTATATATAATAATTCCCTTCAAAATTCAAATTTTTAATAAAAAAAGCCCCCTCTACAAACAAAATAATCCCAAAAAATATCATCCATCTATTTATATTTATATTTTATTCCAATATCAAACAACTCAGAAACCAAATATAATCCCAAAATATTCATAACCCCGTAATCCTTAATCCGCAATCCGTAACCCATAATCCACAAAATGCACTCCGTGATCTGCAGTCTGCAGTCTGTAGCCTTACGTACTCCGTAATACGCAATATGCAACGCAATGTGTCACACCGAGAGACACCTGCAGCATTGCATTGGCATGTATGTAACCTTCCTTATATGTCAATCAGCTGTCGTGACCCGGTCAATCAATCCATCAATCAATCAATCAATCAAGTTACCTCTCCCCACATTTATTACTTCTCCGTAGTTTTCTTCCCAGAACTCTACCATTCTTTCGCATCATAGAGTTAGTACCGCCGTATTACTGGTAATATATACATGTAATCTTACATACTTAAACTCATCAAGTAACATCAGAAAAGAAGAAGCTTAACATCATATTAACATCCCCATACACATTATCTCTAATCGAAAATTTGAAATAACATCTCAATTCGTATTTGATATTTACGTACACAAACAAGAACCTCAAAATTCACCCATTTCCTATGTGTGTGATTCAAAAAAAAAAAACGCCTTTGATACATCCCTTAATCCATCCCATCCCAGTGATCATTCCGCCCGTTCTCTCATCGCATCCATTCTTTTTACTCCTACATTTCCCCGTTACCGAACCTGTTACAAAAACTTGTAAATGCAAAAAAAGGAAATACCAGAAACTTGAGAACAGAAATGTAGATGAAAACAGGCCGTTCCAATCATACCCAAAGCATGTCAGTCGTACCATAAAAAGATCTTATGCTGGAAAGTAGAAAAAATACAAGAAACGAAATATGCCTAGGCTTTTGAACCCTTCATCGAGAAGTGGAAAAGTAGAGACTTATAATTTGGTTAAAAACCCCAGGAAGCCTAACCTGGTGATTTCGCTTTGGAACCATTGCCTAGTTAAAAGGCATCTTCATCTGTCCAATTAGCTTCACTTCCAGATACAATCCGAGTGCACAATCGATCATTACTAAGGACCTGCTGGGCAGGTCCTTTATAAAGTGGATAGCCCTTTTTCTTCATCATGCTGCTATTGACAGTAGCACTACCGCGGAATTGAGGACGTTCATCATCTGGAGTGTATCGATTCGCTCTGGCAGCTCGAAGTTTTGCGAAGTAATCCTCATTTGAGTCATCTTCTGGCTCAGTCTCAGAGACATCTCCATAAGTTTCCCAATTCTCAGAGCCAGAAGCAGTGTTTGCAGAACTAGATGTGGTAGAAAGTTGACGACTGCTAGCAGGTGGTGCACTTCCATACGTTAATGATTGAGCGAAGTTTGATCGCATTGATGATCTTAAATCCTGATATGATTGAGGTCTTTCTTTAGCTTTTGGTGCTGAGTGCTTAAATACGTCTTCTGGAGAAATAGGTCTAACGCTACTGCTTGAAGAAGCAAAACTCTCATTGCGGTGATAATATGTTTGGGTAGCAGGAGCTGATGGAGGTGGTTCAAATAGTTCACGCATCTTTGGAGGTGGAGCTCTTGATGGTGGTGGGCCCATTTTACCACGAATTGTGCTAGTTGCTTGTCTTGATTCAGGCCGCATAGATTCGGTCCGTCGATGGTTGCGTTCTGGAGAGTTGGGAAGGTTAAGACTTGACAAAGGTATCCGATATGGGAGCCTAGAAGGTGATCTTGTACCACTTGCGGCAGATACTGAAGCGGAAGATTGGTGTCTCTTCAATGTTCCTCCTGCGGTTGGCGTTCTAGCACCAGCTCTACTTGGGGGCCCAGGCCTTGGCGCGCTGTTAGACCGACCTAGCGTTCCAGCCTTGGTAATGGTTTTTGGAGGGGGCTTCATGGAATTTGGAGGTGGCCCAGCTGGTGTTTTCGCACGTGGTCCTGGAGTAGGCTTGACCTCGGAAGTTTCTAGTTCATTAAGGTATCTTTCACCATGAACCATAAAAGGGCGTCCATATTCTTCCTCCCAATCTTCCAGAACTTTTCTCAATTTTACTGCAATCTTTGGTAAGTCTTTAGCAATTCTCTTTCTCATCTTTTCCTCTCTCAATAAGCGAGTTGGATCACGCTTTTCACCTTTTTGACCACGCATCATTAGACGACTAGCATCTTGTGATGATGCTTGAAGGTCATCTCTATCTTTGACGAGCGATCGATGTTCCTCGATAAGAGCTAACGTAGGTGCACGCTGCTCTTTGAGAACTTCCAGACGCCCAATTTCCTGTTCATGGGCCTCCAAGAGAGCATCACTGTATACATCCGAGAACGCAGGTGTGAACTCGAGCATCTCTTCCTCGGAAAAGTATAGTCCATCCCATAGCTCTTGTAATTTGTATCGGGCATCCTCCACAAATAAATGTAGATTTTGTCTCTTGAGATCATTTAACCTCGACAATTCGTCTTCGAACTCGTTAATTTGTCGCATGCCAAATCCTCGGTTGCTATTCAAGAATCGTTTCCTCTCGGGCTCTTCGACACCAAGCTTTACCCACAAAGCTTCCACAGTAGTACGAAGATCACGCAAACGCTTCTCTCGACTCTTTTTCTCATCCACCAACTCGCTTTGCTTCATGCGCAATCTGGAAATATCATCTTCGTGCAGACCAAGCTGCTCTGGCGCATCTCGATAGTATTTAACAATCGCGCTGTCGGTTTGAGCTTGCGGAGTGCCGAGTTCAGCCCATAATTGAATAATGTTTTCGGCGGTAGCCTTTACCAACGCGACACGGCGGGTATATTCATCGTAGACGCGGGTAAATTCGTCATCGAGATCGGTGACGTAGTTATTGGATAGGTCGAACGTGGGAGAAACAGTCGCGTTTGGAGATGTAGGTGGAAGTTCGATTTTAATGAAAGATGGCTCTAAATGTGATGAATATGACTCGAGAGCTTGGACAAGTTCTACATTATGTTAGCAGAATCCATTGTTATTCCTAAGAATGTGGAGCAGCTTACTCTTTACTTGTTCAAATCTCTCCTTATGTATCTTTGATATACGTAGATGTTTTTCCTTTAAAACTTGTAAACATTGCGTCAATGGATATGTAATTTTGAGATCATCATCTTCGGATTCGTATTCATGATGGTCTTTGTTATCATCAAGGGATGTTTCCATCTGCCTAATTGTCGTAATAATTCGGCGTGCTTCTTCTGACAAATCATTCTTTTCGTTCGCGACTAATTGTACTTGGTTGTGTAAGGTCTCGGAGAGGGCAGCGAATAACTAGAAATGTTAGGTTTCACTACTTCTTCTATCATAGCCAAGTCAACACTACATACCTCTGCCTCTCTCGACTCTCGCTCTCTCGATGGAACACCAATCTCATCGAACAAGCCATGAAGTTCTTCTATGATCGTCGAGACCTGCGACGTTAGGTAGCTAGTATCCATTGTGAATGCAAGGCCACTTCTGCTAAGGTTAACGGGCGGGGAGCAGCTCGAATTAAAAGAGATGGCGGGTAGCCCCTAATTTGAAGAAAGGAGAAGGTTCGATGTGATGTAAAATGGATGACTGAGAATTGTGGACTGTGGAGAAGTTCTGTTTCGCAGAAGTGGAGGAAGAAATCGAACGAAGGTGGAGAATCGGAAGTTTGAAACAATTGAACAATGCTCCAACTGCTCGACTGCGCTGCTCAATTGCTCAATGATCTCGATGCACAACCGCGACAATGAAACCAACCACGCAATCGATAATTTTTTCAAATTCCTAATCAACAAATTAAATGTGTGCTTGCTTGCTTGTGCTTGTGCGTGTACACTTTTTATGCTGTATGCATTGAATAAAAGTTTGAGTGGATTCTTTTTTACTCCGTAGATCGATCTGAAGTGTGGTAGAACTTAGAAGAGAGAAAGTTTGGATATGAAGGTCCACTTAGAATGAAAGATCGAGAAATGATTCGCATGGGAGAATTGAGATCGTTTTGAGGAACACTAACTGGGTATTTACACATAAAGTTTGAGGCTGGATAATCGTTGCTAGAGGGACGTCCCGAGATAATGTTTCATTAAATTCATTAAAAAATCCAATGAATTGCCTAAATGGGCATTCCATTGGTCAGGATTAATTGGGATAAATTAGATAAGCAAGGATTTACTCCTAGCGTGAGAATTAGTAGACCCCGCAAAAGAAGCCGTGTTCAACTGTGGTACAATCAAGGAAGCTTGACCACGCTTTTGTGATTATTCTTAGAACTTAGAAGCTTCACAAGGCTGTTTGTTATCCACTAGAACACAAGTGACGAGTTCCTCAGTTCCTCAGCTCCTCAGTTCCTCAGCCACCAATACACATCATACCAAGATAGTAGATCATAACAGATCCAACAAAAAGAATCGCTTCTTCTGATTATTCATTGAAACTTATCCATTAACCATGGATACTGCTTTCAAGACTTGGGGTGAGTAAAACTCCCGGATCCCGCACCCACCTTCCCTGCTACTGCTCTCTTCCCCCCCTCCCCCCCAAAAACCCCACCCTCTCCCCTCCTCTGTCATCCCTCATTGTCCTCGCTAATCAGCTTATCAAAAACAGAGCTTGACAACAATGTCCAGCTCGTGGACCCCAACCGCGACGCCCTCTACACCTACGACCCCAAAGAACAGAGAGACATCCAGGATGCCAAACCATGGAAAACCGACCCTCACCACTTCAAAAATGTCCGGATATCCGCTGTCGCTCTCCTGAAAATGGTTATGCATGCCCGCTCCGGAGGTTCTATCGAAGTTATGGGTTTAATGCAAGGAAAGATTGCCGGTGATACTATCATCGTCACAGATGCATTCCGCCTGCCTGTTGAAGGGACGGAAACTAGGGTAAATGCTCAAGACGAAGCGAATACATACATGGTGGAGTACCTACAACACTGTAGAGATCAGGGCAAGTTGGAGAATGCTGTAGGCTGGTATCATAGTCACCCAGGCTATGGATGTTGGTTGAGTGGCATTGATGTCGGGACGCAGGCGACGCAGCAGATGTTTTCGGACCCTTTCCTTGCCGTGGTTATTGATCCTGATCGCACTATCTCTGCCGGGAAAGTCGAGATCGGAGCATTCAGAACTTATCCTGATAATTACGAGCCTGCTGATGCGGGGTCTGGAGACGGATATCAAACGATTCCGCTTGCAAAAATTGAAGATTTTGGCGCACACAGCAGCCGATATTACTCTCTAGAGGTCTCACATTTCAAGAGTTCATTAGACACGCATCTTTTGGAGTTATTATGGAACAAATATTGGGTTCAGACATTGAGTCAAAGTCCTTTATTCACCAACCGCGAATACAGCAGCAAACAGATGCTCGACTTGAGCTCCAAGATTCGACAGGCTAGTTCTGGTATCATTCGTGGTGGCAGAACACCTGCTGGATCATCGTTAAGTAAAGGGATGGATCAACAACTAATGAAGGTAGTAAAGGATAGTAGCAAGATTGCCGGTGAAGAGATGACGGGCTTGAAGGCTGGCGAAGTTAAGGCACAGCTATTCAATGGTTTAGGTGAGGCACCGAAGGCCACAGCTGCTCCACTTGCTCCACTTGCTCCAGCAGTGGCGGCCGCAGAATGATGCTTTTGCCAGACATGCAATATTTGGTAGCGAAAACTGCTAGGCGTACGGTTTAGTGATGGCGTTTGAGGTCTAAAATATAAGGCCACAGTAGTTTAGAGTGGAGATGAATGAAGTTATGATACAATTCATCATGATACATCTTATTTTTTTCATCCCAGTGTGCGGCTGGAAATTTATCATCTCGTGGCTATAACTACTCGAGTACGCTGCAATTGCTGATCGTTTCAACAGTCTATCAGGGATTCAGAGATGACCATGCACCAACCACACCACTACTCCGCAGTCGAGGCTCCCGATGCTTTGGCAAGAGACCTGATATATTCATCAAGAATCTCCTTCGCGACCTCCAGCCTACTAAGCGACTCCTCCCTGCCCAAAATCGCCATAGTATCCGATCCATCCGGTCCACTTTGTCCACCCGCGATCGCCCACCTAATATATGAATGGACGAGTTTAGTCCAACTCTTCCTGATTAGCTTCTGTGAAGCCTCACTGTACACTTCAATAGCGGTATATTCTGCCATGGTCATCATGGTTCCTTGATCGATGATGAGATTTGTGAAACCTTTTAGTTCGGCTGCATTCCAGTTTTCGGCGGCGATGGAGGAGAAGCCGTCGAAGGAGATGGAGAAGTCGTCGGGGATGAGGTGGATTACTCCTTGCGGGACGTCGTGGAGTTTGTGAGGCGGGGCTCTGGATTCGAGTTCCAGGGCTGTTGGGGCTGTGAAGAAGTATTTGTGGGTTGCGTAGAAGGCATCAGGGAGGGTGTAGTTTTGGATCCCGGCGCAAATTATAGAAAGGATATAGTTTTCTTTTGCGGCATCGGTATTTTCACAGTTGTAGAAGATTAGTTCTTCGTACTCTGGAAGACTTTTCATACGGTTGAGGATGGGCTTTACAGCTAACTCTAAGAGATCTCGAGAAGGCGGAATAGGTTCATTTGATTGTCGTAATTCCTTATATCTTGCGGCATGTTTTCTCTGCATGAAGTTGAGTTTTGCCATGGTTACTACAGAATCACCTCGAGTGAATTTCATGCTCGCCTATATTCAAATCAGTGCATTGTTCGTTACATATGAAGAAGATGAAAGACATACATTGTCTACAAGTTCCTGCATACTCATTACGTCGTATGATCGATCATGAGACCATCCAAGAAGAGCAACAAAGTTGGTTACTGTCTCAGGGAAATACCCTGCGTCTCGAAAGGTTGCTATATCTATGGCACCATCTCGTTTGCTGAGCTTCTTTCTGGCTTCGTCCAAGAGAAGACCAACATGTGCAAAGGTAGGCGGCTCCCATCCAAATGCTTGATACATAGCAACATGCATATGCGTTGAAGGGATCCATTCCTTGAGCTAGAATTAGCCAGCATCCGCTTGTAAGATGGAAAGTACATACCGATCCTCGAACAACATGTGTAATCTTCATGAAATGATCATCCACAACGTTTGCTAGGTGGTAGGTTGGAAGTCTATCTGATTTTACCATGATAGGGTCCTGGAATTCCTTATATTCTGATTTGGGGTCCCGGGTCAACCTCGATCTAATCTGACCATACACCTCATCCTGAAAGCCTGGCCACTGCTGGGGAACCTTCATTCTGATCACGTGAGACTTTCCTCTCGATGCCATCTCGTCAGATTGATCCTTCGGAATATGCCTGCAGGTACCATCGTAGGCTTGCGGAAGACCTTTTCTGCTCTGATAAACGCGTAACTCATGTAATCTTTGAGAGGAGCAAAAGCATCTGTAGCCTAAATCTGCTTCAACTAGTGTTTGAGCATGTTCCCAATAAATTGCTTTTCGCTCTGACTGTCGAAGACCAATCAATATAACAGTAGATGCTTTGAGAAGAGAAGAAATTGACATACTTGCCTGTATGGAGCAAATGGTCCACCAACCTTTGGTCCTGAAAGCTTTTAGCACACCCGGTTTGGCTAATTTACAGTCGAGCTAATATACCTTCATCCCATTGAATACCAGCCCATTCCAGATCTCTATACAAGCGTTCTTCCGCCCCAGGAATAGTTCTATCCTTCTTTATTTAGTATGATCCCGTTGGTAAAAGACTCGATATATTACCGTATCTGTATCCTCAATCCGTAAAAGAAACTGACCACCAGTAGCCTTGGCAAGCAAGAAATTGAATAGTGCCGTTCTTAGGGATCCTAGATGCAAATTACCGGTTGGAGAAGGCGCAAAACGGGTTCTGACCGGGCCAGCAGCACGAAGCTTGGTCGAGGCCACGGACAGAGGATACTCGTTTGCTTCGGTAGAGGCATGTCTCCTACAAATGGAACAAGCATTGTTTCTCCATATTCTTTGACTAGTATTTCTTGTCACCGATTGAGGAAAAAACCTCATCTTCGGCTCAATATTCCTAGAAAATAGAGAGAAATTCTAGAGGTAGACGCTAACAGCCCAATTCAATGTTTGATGCTGCTCTAAAGAGATTGATCAAACGTCAAAAAAGATCATGAACCACTTCGTTGAACGGAGTATGTAGAAACCGAGCACCAAATTTTCCAATGATTCTAAAGAGTAATGTTCGAAATTGAATCAGATTTCGAATTAGCGTTTTTTACTTTTCGGAAATCGAGAGATATGATATATCGGAAGGTGATGTCAATTCTTTGAAATTCTTATATTGAAATACTTACGAAATTAATTTGATATTGAATTCTTTTATTTATTATTGTAGGATGAGCAATCTTCGTCTCTTCTCAGCCACTACACTCTCAGCCACTGTCCCGCGCCGAGGCTCCGGTAGGTTAGCTCGAGCTTCTTGCAGTTGGGAAAGCGCCAAGGTAAAAATAATAGAAAAGCTTCATAATCTTTTCAGCCTTACCATTCATTTTTGATACAAATTCTGTTTTGTGAATTTGCACATAGTATCTGTGTCAAATTTAGTATTACACATTTCCTGGTCGTTTTTTCGATATAATAGAACTTCAAATCACATATTTGAAACTTCCACAACTCACTGGACAATCAAGGCTCCCCGCTATCAATTCTCTAGAACCTTAAACATGGCCACCAACGGCGCATCAGACGACATGGATCTCTATGGTGAGTTCTTTCAGTAAAGCTTAACCGGCACTTATTAAACTACGTAAAATAGGTATATTGGGCATAAGCAAGGATGCCACAAAATCCGAGATCAAAAAAGCCTACCACAAGGTATGCCGCAGTTAGCTTCACTGGGATTTTCTATTGACTTTCTCAGGCAGCATTACAACACCATCCCGACAAGGTAGCAGAAGATCAGAGAGAGGAAGCAGACGAGAAGTTCAAGACTGTGAGCCAGGCATATGAGATTCTTTATGATGAGGAGAAGAGGGAAATGTACGATACACATGGTATGGCTGCATTTGATGGAAGTCGACCTGGAATGGGAGCAGGTGGAGTTGACTTGGATGATATTTTGTCGCAGATGTTCGGTATGGGTGGGGGCATGGGCGGTATGGGGGGTATGCCACCTGGATTTGGAGGCCCAGGAGGACCTGGAGGGCCGAGAAAACCACGCAGAGGAGCAGACGAAGAGCAGCCATACAAAATTTCACTCGAAGACTTGTATAAGGGAAAAACAGTCAAGTTCACGAGCAAGAAGAACGTAATCTGTAGCCATTGCAAAGGTACGGGAGGAAAGGAGAAGGCTAAGCCAGAAACTTGCGGCAGATGTAAGGGTAATGGTGTCACCATGGGCCTCAGGAGCGTTGGACCAGGACTTGTCACCCAAGAAAGAGTTATGTGCGATACCTGTTCAGGAGCCGGTAAAATCTTTAAGGAGAAGGATAAGTGCAAGAAATGCAAAGGGAAACGCACAACCAAAGAACAAAAATCATTGGAGTTGTATATACCTAGGGGTGCAAGAGACGGCGACAGAATTATTTTGGAGGGTGAAGCTGACCAGGTACCTGATCAAACGCCCGGCAACATCGTATTTACTATTGATGAAGAAGATCACGAAGTTTTCCAGCGGGCTGGCGATGATCTTTCTGCGGAACTCAACATCACACTAGCTGAAGCTCTCACAGGATTCTCACGAGTAGTTTTGAAACATTTAGACGGGCGTGGTATTTCAATAAATCATCCCCAAGGAAAAGTGTTACAGCCGGGACAAATTTTGAAGGTTGAGGGCGAAGGTATGCCACTGAAGAAGAGCGATGCAAAGGGTGATTTGTACTTGATTGTAAAAATCGAGTTCCCTGAGGACGGATGGACAGAAGACGCAGCTGCATTCTCTACTCTGCAGCAGGTCCTACCCAAACCTGGGCCACCGATCACAACCGAGGAGGTTGATGAGGTGGAGTACGACTCTGATGCTGATCTTGACGATGTGAGTAATGCTAATCTACTCCCACATACTTTAAAACTAACTTATAAATCAGTTTGGTGCAAATTCTGGGGATCCTCGTGCCGGTGGTGAGTGGGAGGACGAAGAAGAAGATGGCGAAGGAGGTGCTCAATGTGCCACCCAATAAACTTGGACATAGACTAGTATTTTGCGCGTCATGGGATTCAAATTGCCACTGGGTGGCATATTGGTTGGATCACCTGCAATATAGAGCGGTAAAAACGGGACTACGATATAGAACCACAGCAGAAGCAAATTCCTGGAAGGCATGGCGTTCCGGGGTTTGTTCCAGCAAACATTGTAATAAACTCCCCACAATCAGGCTCTATTTGTCCAATTCATACTGAAACTTGCATTGCAATGTAAATACTCAAACTGGCACACTTCTTCCAGAATTGATATTGTTTCATTTTGGAGTATGCGTTGATTTTTATTGTCTATTGATGGAAGGATGGAAGGTAGCAGTTTCGATGTCCAAACCCAACATCAATTTCATTCGGCGCTTCCAACTTTTCGGGAGACTCTGGGAATTGAATAACCTAATTTCAATTACAAGAGCCTCTTTCTTCAGCGGTCTAGAATCTTGTAAGCTCTACGCACGTTGTAGTCTTTTCACACACGTGACATGTACGCAAGCCCTAACAGTTTAGTGCCTCAGGTGTAAATATTCGCTTAACATTCTGTAGGCTTAAACTACGAGACTACCAAAAAAGATTTCGCAGGAAATCGTATCAACCAACGACAAACAATCGACAACCCGACGACAAGGTGTGTATTGCTATCACCATGTCTCTTGGAGAGACGCAATAACTTCAATATCTGTTATGCTGACGGTTCTCTTAGATGGTTTCCGCTAAGAAGCACGTTCCTATCGTCAAGAAGCGTATGTTTACTCCCCTCCTCGATCTTCGACATACGATTTGCATAGCCTGGGACCGATGAAGAATCGCGACCGCCACTGAAGAGTCTGCGAATGGAAAGGGACGGATCCGACTTCGAAGAATGGTTGATTAATAATTTTATCACAGGCACCAAGCGTTTCAACAGACATCAGAGCGACTCCTACAAATGTGTCGACGCAAGCTGGAGAAAGCCCAAGGGTATTGATAACCGTGTCCGAAGACGGTTCAAGGGACAAATGGTTATGCCATCGGTACGTGCAACCGGAAGTGGCTGTAGTTAAAATGCTCAGAAAAAAAGATGGACTGGGATCCGAGCAGCAGGAATCAATTGAGCGGCGGCTGACGAGGATATAGATTGGTTTTGGATCCAACAAGAAGACCCGCCACATGATGCCATCCGGCCACAAGGCTTTCCTCGTCAACAACACCTCCGACGTTGACCTCCTCCTCATGCACAACAAGACCTTCGCCGCAGAGTAGGTTTAACAGATTCAGGATCAAAATAGACGTGGTCACTAACAATCATTAGGATCTCCCACGCCGTTTCATCGAGAAAGAGAGTTGAGATTGTTGCACGCGCTAAGGCACTCGGTGTTAAGGTTACTAACGCAAAGGCAAGAGTTACGACTGAGGTTTAAGCGGATGGGTTTTGTTTGGGCATTTTGCACGGGATGGGAATGCTTGTTAGCACAAACAAAGGCTTTGCAGAATATAGCAAAAGCTCTTTGAAAAATGAAGATCCTTAAGCAAATCTTTGACAGTCACACGAAGCTCCACTTGTGATGATTGTTCTCCCGCTCGGATGTCCTGCACGCTTCCCTGATATCCACGACATATCGCTCTCTGTTCAAAAGGATCTGAATACGTGCAGGTCTGGAAAAATTCTCATGGCGTTATGGGTGGTTTTATCTCCCAAAAGGTTGCGATGGAGAGTTTCAATTTCGATATGTTCAATATACCTGCTATTGGGCCAAATCAGTTGCTCATACGCTGATGAGGACAGTTTAAGCGCGAATTTATAAGGGGATACCAGCTCTTTTCCGTTCAAATCCTACACGCATCCTAATCCGTCTTAATATCTGATATTGTGCTGTTCTTATGCTCCCCAACCTTGTTGCCTGTCTTCTAGTTCTAGTCACTGTATGATCCGTATTCGATTCTCAAGGCTTAAAGCTCGATTTGCTGGCCAATCTATTAAAATATCTGGTAGGTTGAGCAATACTAGCACTGCACTCCACTCTGCATATTGTGTGTTTTGTATGATTCATGTGACTCCTTGCAGTCTACCTGGACCAACCATGGACTCGTCATTAGGTCTCTTCAATCTAATACTAATGAATAATCAATGCGATACGTATACCGCAAAGATGGCTGTGCCAAATATGCCTTTTGGAAATCTGAAAATTCATAGCTGATATGTCCAAATATTCATAGCGCCGCCTTTCGAAAAAAAAACTCGCCCCATGCCATCCTTACTCTTGCTGTATTCCACGGCGCAGCTATAGCTATCACTGCAAGTGAGTTCCCTTCAACTCTGAAAAGAAATTGGTTTCCTGCAGGAGCGAAGCGACAGGTACCGCGAGCGGGCTCCAGTTAATGGTCAAAATGTGAAGGTAGGTAAGTAGGGTGGCTCTTTCTGAGGTTTGGGTGTAGCACCCATTATTGGTGCAAATCTCGACATTTACTGTTCTGATACTTCTTCAGGTTAGTGGAATTGAGACGATTTATTCAGGTAGATCTTTGTTGGGATTCATTCCGGGGAGAAATCGATCTCGATTCTGTCCCCGCTGACGCTGAATGGTTCTAATTTGTAGTCTAGGATTTTAATAGTGCATAATATAGATAATAAGTTAAAAGATCATGGATATCGTCTAATCCAAGGTGATTTATTGAAGAAAGTTTTGAGATGTAAGCGTTGCTAGGCTCAATATAGCAAATACGATGATGGGCTATATAATCAAGAATTGGAGCCCAAAGAATGAGACAATCTTCTCTGTGCCGGCTATCTATAGCTCCTTCCTAAGCTGTGCTATGAAGAGTCGTGTCGACATGTTGATCTTTTATTCCAATTTATCCTTTGACCTTTTGCAGCGGTAGTCACTGTATGTAATACGATTGGAATATCGTATTGTGGAAAAATGATGTCCTAATACACTCCAAAAGAAATAGAGATAAGTATCGACTTTACAACTAGCTCCCGACACCGCTCGAGCCTTCCGAAGTATGCATTTTTTCCTGCCAAAAAAAAAAAAGAGCTCCTCCTAACCAAGATGTGATGGCCATAAAAACAGGGACAATACCGTCCTATCGTCACCAAGTTTCTTCATTATATCAACTCCCTGCAATGGAATTATAGTACCACACTAATACCAGATTTCCCAAATATGCATGCAGATCAATTCGACCCCACACTACTCAAGGAAGAAAGCTCATGAAACTAACCAAAAATGACGCAATAACCATGAATCCTAGAAGCGGAAAGGTGCGTGTGTACTAAAGAACCAAAGAACCAAGCCAAAGTCTGTCAATGATAGAGACTTGATCGGGTAGTGAGAGGCCATTGATTTTGAACCATGAATAATACAACAGGCTGGGAGAATATACGGGATCGGATGCATAACAGTGCATGTTCCCATGGAGAAACCATACGAAATCTCCAAATGTCATTGAAGACCAAAAATCGGTTTAGGACAAGATGGGTCGAACATTTTAAAGAGAGGACTAAATCGAGATCTAACCTATTTTAGACTTTGACAGATAGTTGCGCAGATCCATAAATCGATTTCTCCCGATGATGTTCGGTTTTGTAGGCCTAGGCTCCATGTAATCGCTTGTTGGAGGGGGCTCGATTGTGATGAAAGAGATACACCATGAACTTCAAGTGCGTACGTCTTCTCAAGTATGAAAACAGTATATGGTCTCAGCAATCACCTTCTTCGAGGCATCCTAGACACCCATTAGAGTTCAGCTGCGTAGAAATAAAAATACAGTCTGCTGTGAGTTAAGTCGCGCCAAATTTTTGGGACCACCTATGTGTCCTTCAACCGTTTTTCCTTGGCCACGATGGGCTAAGAACACTAGTGACTCCCCAGATCAACCATAAGTCAACTAATAACACAAAAAATGAGGGATCAACACCACTGACTAGCTGAAATGTGAAATGATAGCATATTCTAAAAAATAAAAAAAGGTTTCTTTTCCTCTACTCTGCAATTACACTCACAGGTTCAGTATCATAACAGATCCGTTTTCAACGTCTCAATCGTATATTGATACCTTTTCTGCCATGAATACCTACTTCTTCAAACCACGAAGAATCAAGCACACACATATACCGCGAGTGAACTTGATAGTTCATCCAGATGTCTCAACATTTCCTGCAAGCTGCCCGACCATTGATCCATCCCAACGAATGGAAGAGGATACTTATCGAATGTGAAGTCTGGAAAAAATGCAAGACTTTTCGTGAAAGGAAGAAGTCTGCCAAAGGGAAAACGTTTGTCGAAGAATTCAGATACCAAACAACGCCCGTACCTGGCATGTATAGAATCGATGAGAAGGGAGCGACATTTCTCGTTGCCATTCAACCAATCCAAGGCCGGAGAGACAGCGAGGCCATTTTTCAAGTTGCTCCTGTCAGCGATTGTCTCGATCCATCTTTAGCCCAGGTTCCTTCAACATCTAAGGAGGAAAATCAAAGCTCTGACACCGAACGATTTCCTGGCTATAGATACCTTCGCGATCCAGCCGAAGTTGAATACTGTCAGATATTGGATCGGTATATGTTCAGCGACGAGCTGAAAAAGCGACATATCACCTACGAGCACAAACAGGGGGTTTCTCACCTGTTCCGCTTGGACAATCCAGCCATTTATATTATGATTGGTGGTGGGAGGAGGAGAAAGAAGGGAGAAGCATTCAAGATGGGCAAACTACCCAAACATCATAAGGGTATCAACGATAGCTTGTGGCGCCGCGACTTGAGCAATGGCCCCCTCAGAATGATGGGAGTTGCAGAGGCTCAGAAAGCTAGGCAAGAAATGGCGGAAAAGGGATATGATGCGTGGTGTGAGACGGGGAATGAACCTTATCAGAAGGTTCAGAGATATGTGCAAAGTACTATTTCTTTTACTTCACCCTTTACGGGCTGATATGAGCTACATGTACAAGTAAAGAGATGGTTTGTTCAGGGGTGTTTGGGCATTTCAGGGGGTGGAAGCAAAGGTATGGTTCATGTCCAATTGGCATGAAAGTAACAGCATTGTGTGCAGCGAGTGCACTTGCAGATAGATCAAATGAAGATCGATTTCACAGCACCATTGATATCTCCGGAGACAATTGCAGGATCTTAATCTTGCTCAATATCGAACTTGAGATGAGAGGTCCATAGGCTACTGGCCATTTTTCCCCACGCGATCATAGCTGCCAATTGCAAGTCTCACCTGAAGTATGAGAACGGCTTCATTCTCAAACGAACATCATATGAAGCGATACCTTTGAATGGACTTAGAAAAACGAGCCAAACGTGAACAAAATTGAAGAATATACGATTCACAATAAAATATATACGATTCAGAACGTCCCAATAAAGTTCCAATGTCAAATATATGCGTCCCCACAAAAGCATCTATTTGACCAACAGGAAAATTACGCATTGATAATGTTTGGTATCACTGTATCAGACTGGAGTAGTAAAGTAATCTTGATTCTAATAAGAATCTTTCCTTCAAGGGTTTCTTTTCATTCATTGTTTTTACTTCATCTCTTACCAAAGACAGAGCTAGGCAGGGTTTGTCATCCATTCTATCTTTATCCTGTCAGCACATCAAAACAATGCATGGCTGAATCCGAAGCACGAAGATGTACCTATTATTAGGGGCTTCTACACCGTTCTGCTGACATGAAACAGGGATGAAGGAATGCCGTTAACATGGTTACCATGAGGATCTTCATCGCGCCTACTTGTGCAGCATGCGCCTTGCTCAAATTAAACTCCTGCGGTACTGGGTTTAAATCTTCATGATGCAAACTTTTGTCAATACCTATTAACCCCTCCTCAAATTGAAAGGAAGTCCAGTACTCTCGTCGCATCGAGTGAAAAGCATTTACCAAAACAAAGTGTAGAGTAGTACGTACATATCACGCCAAACTATAAAGTCACACAGCTCCAGCCTTGTCTTGGAATATAAGCAGTACCTACTGGATCACTGCAGTCACTACTATATTATCTCATGATCAAACACAACACACGACGAGCTCATGTCGGCAACAATAACACTCACGATGTCGCAGACGTCAGGAATTCAAGCTGCGTGTCCGAATTGTGGAATGGCTTTACCGCATAACAATTCAGAGATCGCAATAGATGCGCAGAAACAAATTGAGGAATTACAAGCTCAAGTAAAGTTACTGACAGAGAAAGCAACCGCCGCAGGTAGGCTTTTCCATATGAATCTTTAACTTCCTAGACTTACGATAATACAAGTGGATAAATGGGCAGACTACGAAGACGAAATTCAGTCGCTCAAGAAGGCACAATCTCAGCAAATTCCAGAACCTCCGCGCGCAACAACACCAACACAAGGGCTTACTGAAGATCGAGCCGGAAGTCCAAGTCGTTTCTCATATCTACCTGTTCAAAATCGACTTTCTTCTCTGCTGTCTCGCAAGTCCACACCGAATCTGCAAGCTCAGCCTCCGCCAACCCCGAAGACACCTTCTACAACGGAGTTAGTAGCGGCTTTAACAAGAGAGCAAGGCCTACGACAGGCAGCGGAGGGCAAATTAAATGCATCCAGTGTCGAGCTAGAGGAGTTGACCGCACAACTGTTCACGCAAGCCAATGAGATGGTTGCCACGGAGCGTAAAGCGAGAGCCAAACTCGAAGAGCGAGTTGAAGTATTGGAAAGAAGGGATGTGGAAAAGAGAAAACGGCTCGAAAGGCTTGAAGGCGCGGTGCAGAGAATTGAAAGAGTCAGGGGGCTTCTGGCGCCGGAACGATGAGAAGAGCGAACATGACGATACGACTAAATGCATGAGAACGAGACGACGGGGAGCGCGGGTCATTGAAAAGGGGCTACGGGGCTATGTGCATATGCGACAGAAGGTCGCAGTTTTGTGTCATACGAAATCATTGAAAGAGAAAGAGCGATCTACGACCCGCGAGATATCTTCAACAACATTAATAACACGGAATCCAACCTCTCGTCGGTGTCATTCCAAAAAAACGAAATTCCATACCGTCTCTCGACCACATTATCAATATCATTCACGCCCCAGATTTCGCGATGTGTATAGACCAACCTGCATACCGGCGGCCTCGGAAATGGAAATCTGGATGATAGAGCTGTGGAAAGACTTCCTCCTCGAACCTACGCCTTACCTAGTCATATCCGCTACTTTCTACTTAGGCCTGTTTTTGATATCATTACAGTATTATCCGACCATTTGGAATATTGCTTACTTTCTCATCCAACTAATACCTTGGGATGACGATTTTGGAGCCCCTGGTCATTTATTTTGAGTATACCTTTTAATGCGTTTGTTTGGAGCTTGTTAGATATGATACCCCAACTTGTACATATATTCTCGAGACTTATTCATACCTGCCAGGTGGAGGTAGATTAGTATCCACCATTAATGTCTACAACCTTAATAATCACATAACGTTTAGCAAGTATCAATAATAGAAAATCAAGCTGGTGGTATCTATTACTAGAAAAATCATCGCTATACAATGCAGCGATCGTCGAACAAATAACCAACTCCTTTCTAGGCTCTTACTTTCCAATAGTTAAGAACAACCTATCACCCACATCCCCCAATCCTGGCTTAATCATTCCTTTGTCATTAACCTCCTCATCCACTCCCGCACACCAAATCTCTGTTCCCTCAGGCCATTCGTTGGCTGCATGTTGCAAGCCCGGTAAAGCAGCTAACACACTCATCACAATGATTCTCTTGACACCCCATTCCCTCAACGTACGGATAGCAGCAGCGCAAGTACCTCCCGTAGCAATAACCGGATCAAGCAAGATGGCAAGCTCGGAAGCGGAGGAATTGGGAGCGTTGGAGGGGGAAGACGCAGAAGGTGCGTGGTAGGGAAGATTGTTGTAGTATTCTACGGGCTCGAGGGTGGTAGGTTCACGGAAGAGTCCGAGATGGTGAATGGGGGTTGGGGTTGGGAGGAGTGTTTGGAGGGCTTCGATCATGGAGAGACCGGAGCGGAGAATCGGGACTAGGGAGATGGAGGAGGGGGTTATGGTTGTGGTTGTGTATTCGTATCCGAGGGGGGTTTTGGCCTGTTTGGGTATTTGGTTAGTTGAGCTATGGGTGGGGGTTGAGATGGTGAGGGGTAAAGGAGTGAGGGATGCTTGGACTTACAGTTGGACCTTTGGAAACGGTAATTCCGGCAGCTGTAGCTTCACATCCTATTATCAATGAAATTTCATTAACGAGAGCTTTGGTTTCGCGGGTATTGGCTTCGCTGGATCGTAACTGTGAGAGTTTGGCTTGGAGACATGGATGAGTGGAGATGTGAACGTTGGGTGGGAGTGATTGGTTCATCTTGAAGCTCTGCGTATTTATTGTTTAAGATGTAGTGAGGATGGAAGATATTATTGAAATTGAGCAAATAAATAAAGTCGACAAGTTGAAGTGAGATGTATGTTTCTTTGTTTATGTAAGAGTGGACGTTTGATGTTGGTGATACCTAGATTACCTGAGGTTTCGCATGCGTGTTATTCACAGATGGAAGTCAAGCCCACTTCACCCACATCTTATCAGTGGACCCCGGACCTTATCAATCGCAAACGGGCGCTCCCCGAATGGATTTTCCGAAAATCTTAACTTTAAAAAGACGGCAATTATTTATGCATTGAGCTAGAGAACATGAAGCCCGTGATTACGGCATGATTTAAGAGAGTGTTGTCCGTTAAGTGAAAAGCCGAAAAGCGAAAAGCGAAAAGCGAAAATCAAAAATCAAAAATCAAAAATCAAAAATCAAAAATCAAAAATCAAAAATCAAAAATCAAAAATCAAAAAAGTGAATAAACGAAAAAATGAAAAGAAGTGAAAAGGAGCGATTTTTCAATCTTGAAAAGAATCCTTTAATAATTAATTATTGTTACGAGGTTTGCCGTCTAGATCACGTGGAAGTGCTCTAGGCTCTCGAGGTAGGTTTATAACTAGGCGTCAAGCAGGGACTTAAAGTAATGACAATAATATGATGCAATTCGTAACTAATAGTATGGTATACTAAATGATTGATCTTGAGCACGAAGCTCTACACAAAGGAAACCATCCTGCTTATATAGACCTTCGTCCTTTACTGGATCTCTTGGATCCTGAGAGTTTGTGGACCTACGATTCGTATGGACCTACGATTCGTATGGACCTACGATTCGTATGGACCTACGATTCGTATGGACCTACGATTCGTATCCCTGAATATGCAGGGTCCATCGCGTGATTTGGATCATGTGATGGTAGTTGTGTAGCCCGTCGTAACAATTATTCGATAATTAATCGATTGCAAATTTCAAATTTTATAATTTGAAATTGTATCAATTGTATTACAATTCTAAAAGAAAATTTTTCATTTCAAAATTTCATTTATTGATTTATATCTTTTGAGATTTTGATTTTTTAATATTTTTTGTTTTTTGTTCTTTGATTAATATAATGTTACGAGGTTTGCCGTCTAGATCACGTGGAAGTACTCTAGGCTCTCGAGGTGGTTTATAACTAGGCGTCAAGCTGTCACAAACCACGACCATAGTATACAATAAAAACAAGTACGGGGGTCCTTATCGATAAGGAATCCTAGGACAAGTGTCCTAGGATAAAATGTGCCCCAGGATAATAATTATCCTAGGAGCTATATTGTCCCAGGAGACGAATCGTCCCAGGATTAGTGTCCTGAGGCAAATAGTTGGATCACGTGATGGAGCCCTGGGAGCCTTCAGAGCTCCTAAAGCTCCAGGAGCCTTGAGGAGCCAGGAAGCTCCTAGAGGCTCCCTCTACGGATTAGTATATAGTTAGAATAGTTTCATAGTTTAAGAGCTTCGTGCTCAACTTAATTATCAATTAGTTTACCTACATTCTACTTGATCTAGTAACGACTTCACTTCCAAGTGAATACCAGTGATAGAGCCTTAACCCATAACTACCAACCGACGAAACCTCAGGCAGCCGCTGCCTCCAGTACAGCATCGTTACAATTAATTTGTATTATAATCTTTGAAAGAAAAATTTCATTTCAAAATTTAATTTAGAATTCTATACCCTTTTGAGATCCTGTAATTATTTCGTTTGTTTTTTTTTTTTTTTTTTTTCTTCGTTTTTTCGTTTATTCACTTTTTCATTTTTTCGATTTTCGATTTTCGATTTTCGATTTTCGCCTTTTCATTTAACGGACAACACTCTCTTAAATCATGCCGTACCGTGATCCATATTACTTTTACTATATGATGTGATGTCAAAGATTGTTGTTTCCACGGGACGCAGATAATATCGGCGGACGGATCATAACCTTCAACGGACAATGGCGACGACGAACCTAGTTGCCAATGGCGCCAGACATGAGTCCTACGACATTAAAATGTCCCCGGACCACCCAAAGTCTTCAGAAGGCCCATCCCAAGATCGACGCGCACTAGGAGTACAAGATGCGGGATATGGTATGCCGGAGGGTGGTTCGCGACTCGACGAAGTTGATATGAGTCAGTCTCTAGGACATACGAGCAGCAGAGAACAGAGGGCACACCGCCGTGGAAGTCGAGCTTCTCACCCACAAAGCGAGTACAATATACCAGACGATTATGCCCATCTAAATGAGCTTGCAACATCATTGCCAGTGGAAAACGCCCGCGAAGTTCCAGTATATCTACATAAATCTTTAGAGGAGACGAACGACGAAGAACAGGAATATGAACAGGATCGAAGGGATCAAGAGCGCAAGAAACGAGGTAGCATCGCTAGAGGTGACAAGCCAACAGAAGAAGAGAAGAAAGATGTCAGCAGCAAGAAGGTCTCGAAATTTGCAACACAATTATACACTATATCATATCTAATTTTATTTTCAATATTTGGAACACTTGCTAGATTAGGTCTCCAAGCCATCACATTCTACCCCGGAACACCTGTCATCTTCAGCGAGCTATGGGCAAATGTCGGAGGAAGTTTATTTATGGGTTTCCTCGGTGAGGATAGGATGCTGTTTAAAGAAGAATGGGGCACAGCTACCTATCACCACAAAATCCAGGAGTGGAAAGCTAAAGTCAAAGATGAAGAAAACAGTTCTGGTTTATTACCTGTGGAACAAGTACCCGACTTACAAGCCGCAAAAAAAGCACATGCTGCCACTAAAAAGACCATTCCTTTGTATATAGGTCTTGCAACAGGGTTTTGTGGTAGTTTTACATCCTTTTCGTCGTTTATTCGAGATACGTTTTTAGCGCTTTCGAATAGTTTGCCCAGTCCCCTGAATCATCCGCAGGATTATAGTCCAGTTGTGGCAAGCACAACTAGTACTGTGAGTAGGAATGGGGGATATTCGTTTATGGCTACTTTGGCTGTTATTATTACAACTGTTTCATTGTGTTTGGCCGCGCTATTGTTTGGTGCTCATCTTGCTATATTTCTGGAGCCATATATACCCAGCTTATCGTTTCGTAAGTCCCGCAAGTATCTGGACCCCTTTGCGGTGTTTTTGGCATGGGGCTGTTGGCTTGGTGCTGTTTTCCTGGCTATCTTCCCACCAGATAAAAATGATGCACCGCCAGAGATATGGAGAGGTCGCGCCGTCTTTGCTCTCGTATTCGCACCAATTGGCTGTCTAGGCCGGTTTTATGCTTCCCTCCTCTTAAATGGTAAACTATCATCATTTCCACTTGGCACTTTTGCAGTCAACATGCTTGGGACGGCAATCATGGGTATGGCGTATGATTTGCAACATGTACCGTTAGGAGGTGTAATAGGATGTCAGGTGCTACAAGGGATTGAAGATGGGCTCTGTGGATGTTTGACGACGGTTAGTACATGGGTGGTGGAGTTGAGCTCGTTGAGGAGGAGTCATGCCTATAGATATAGTATGGTGAGTGTGCTTGGGGGATTGGCTTTAATGGTGGTTATCATGGGGAGTTTTAGATGGACGCATGGGTTTGAGGGGCTGCTGTGTACGCATTAGGGTGCATAGGTGGACGATGTAGAGGAGCTAATGATATAAAGTTCGGAGTTGGGGTTTGGCAGCATTCGTTTCATTACTTTGGTGTTTGTTGCGCTGATATATTATATATACACTAGCACGTGTATGGAACTTAATCCGAATGAGAATCACTTAATTTAGAATTGTATTAGATATAGCTAGTCCGCTTCACTGTTCTTTAAATATGGCTATTAAGACGCATGCAGCTGATGCGGCACATTCGTCAGGTTAAAAGGCGTTTAAATTTACTGGCTATGTATGATGGCTAGAAATACCAAGGATGGTAATCCAGATGGATGGTTGATTTCTTTTGGGGGCTAGAAACATGCATATGCAAGCTACCATTTTAGAACTAGGTCATCGGTTAGGTATCGAACTAACTTAACCACAACCTGTCCTGTTAACCTACCCGATATCTTGGAAGCAAGGTTCGAAGATAAAGAGCATATGAATCTTGGTTCAAGATTGAAGAGGTCTTTATGAGTAGAATTATTTAAGACGGACCTCTTGCTGACTTCAGTAAACTCCTGATTCCTCACTCAATCTAAGCAAGGATAGTTTATCTCCATTGCTAATATCTGGGAGCTACTCATCCCAGTCGCATACTCCCCAGATTACAATCCCAAGATAAACTCCAACAGGATATAAACATGAAGAATCTACCCACCAAATCCCTCATGATTATCCCAGCTCTCTGTATACTAACCTACATTCTCCTCATCATCTTATCCATCACAAACTCCGATCCCCGCGAACCTCCCACAGCCCCAACAAGCATCCCATACATAGGACACATCCTCGGACTCAGACGTCGAAAATTCAATTACTATGTTGATCTCAGCCAGAAAACACTCCTTCCAATCCTCACAATGCGCATTCCTGGCGCTAAAATGTATATTGTGAATACACCCGATCTAATACAGGTAATCCAAAAATCACCAAAGAAACTTGCATTTCCGCCCATTACGGCAAAATTCGCAAATCAGCTCTGTGGAGTTAGTCAGAGGGCGAGAGATATTTTGGCGGTGAATGTTAATGGGGGATGAAGGGGATTTGGGGTTGAATATGGAGGCGACGCCGCTTATGAAGAGGGCGTTGCAGCCGGGACCGGGACTGGATGGTATGAATAGGGTTATGGTTGGGAAGGTTGCTGAGAGCTTGGATGGGCTGATTGGAGAGGGGGTGGAGAGTGTGCAGATTGGACTTCATGGATGGTTGAGGGATTTGATTACTATGGCGACGACGGAGGCGGTTTATGGGCCGAGAAATCCTTATAGGGATTTGAAGGTTCGGGATAGCTTCTGGTATTGGGTTTTTTTTATGTTATTTATGTAATTTAATGACTAATTTTTGTCTTAGGGAGTTTGAGAGCCAGATGATGAGACTGCTTATTGGTATTCTTCCTTCTGTTTTTGCTCGCAAAGTTATCGCAGCACGGGAGAGAGTGAATAAAGCCTTTGAAACATATTTCGCAGCTAGCGATTTCAAGGATGCTTCTGCTCTAGCTCGAGTCCGTCTAGAGCTCAATATCAAATATGGCGTTCCATTGGAGGATATCGCTAAATACGAGACTGTTCACGGTGTTGCCATTATCGTCAACACGGCACCTGCTGTATTCTGGTTAATCTTTTTCATCTTTTCGAATCCCAAGCTTCTGGAAGAAATCCGCGCCGAGATTGAGGCGATTCTAGAATCGAGTTACAACCCAGATGGGTCTTTGATACGTACTCTCGATATCACGAATGTGAAAACGCAGTGTCCTCTTCTATTATCAGCTTTTCAAGAAACCCTCCGTCATCGATCCGCCGGTACTTCTGCACGACAAGTCATGGAGGATACCATGCTAGACGATCAATTGTTACTGAAAGAAAACTCCCTCATACAAATGCCTAGTCGCGTTATACACATGGACGCGAAGATATGGGGTGCAGACGTGAAAGAATTCAACGCGCGACGATTTCTCAAAGAAAAAGATATTCGACGTCCTAATCCCGCTGCCTTTTGTGCCTTTGGTGGTGGAACTACTTTATGTCCCGGTCGCCACTTTGCCACTAATGAAATATTAGCCGTCGTTTCTATGTTTGTTATGCGTTTTTATGCGGAGCCTGTGGGAGGTGTGTGGGAATTACCTATGTCTGAGAATACGAATGTGACGACTGTGATTTTGGAACCGGATACGGATGTTGATGTAGTGGTTTCTGTGAGAAAGGGATTTGGGGATGGCAAGTGGATGTTTAAACTGTCGGATTCGTTGACGGTTGCTGCGGTGGTTGCTGAGGATCGTGTTGATTAATACCATGCTATAAGGTACTCTATATCGTATGATAGAAACTCGAGCTTTCTGATATGAAGCAGGAGATAAGAGTTCAATTAGTATTTATCATCGAATCGTTAAACATAGTCGTTCTTTTCTTCAATGATGTCTTGTAGAGAAGTACGTATAACCTCGACAATGATCTTCGGAATATTTATGATTAATGCTATATATGCTGAAGGGAAAGAAGATACATAAAATTTTGAGTGATAAAGTGAATAGCGGAGCAAATGTAATAAAGAAAGCTTCCTGATCAGTATTTGACAGAGGTACTTCTGCGAAGGGCAAGTATTCATTAAGCCTTTAATAATACGTACTTGAAACACACACTGAAGGTAACCAGGTATATCACACTATGAATCTACACTATCATCCACCAATATTCGAGAAACCCATGGCTCCCATGCTGGACACAACGAACTAGGAAATCATTTCAACCGTCAACTTCCAACTCTGGATACTCAGAGCACTGCTGCCTCAAGAACTCCATATCTATGTTGTAATAAACATGGTACTTTGCATAGCTGTATCTCTATTAGCGAATCGAGTTCTCGGGTATTTCTAGGGGCAGGCCAATAGATTGGCTGGGGAGGCATATTTCTATCATCAAGAGGAAGAGAGTATAGAATTATATAAACTTATAGCGGAGCATGCGAAAAGTGGAATTTCGATCTTCAAGGAGCTAATATTATTTATTAATTCAAGCAGAACCTCTTTGCTTGCCGTCAAGATCGTTCGTTTCAAGGTAAATATACGTGCTCGTCAAGAGTCTAAATATGATCTAGTGACATTCAAATGCGTGAAGCTCACCGACGTAGATTCGGGATTAATAATCCCCTTTCCGGCAAAATCCGTACCCGTTAATGAATAACCTAATGCAGCCAGAACACTTAAAGGACTTGGATTTATCCTTACCATAGACTCCTATGAAGAGGACAGAGCGCGATATTACGGACGCGATATGTTTACCTGCTGGGTAAGTAGGCGCCCCTCGTACTCGTATGGTAATAAAATTCGTTGCACCTTCACCATCTCTTACTACCAGCTTTGCTGGATCGGCCATGAACTCGATGACCATTCTTTGGAAAGAGATGAAATCTTCAGACTGTGATTCTGCTGAGGAATCGAAGTCAATTGGGAAATTGGCATTGCTAGGTGCGCCGACACCATTTGCGAGCATAGCGACCATGTTATTCGTGCTCGTGTCGCCCTCGATAGAAATGCAATTATAACTGTTGTCAGCGGCAGTACTCAAGAGCTGTTGAAGAGCACGAGGGGTAATAGGAGCATCGGTACAAACTTGCCAAGTGTGGTAGCCATGTTTGGATGGATCATCCCGGCACCTTTGGTGATGCCTGCGATGAAGAAAGTTGTTTCCGGTGAAGATGGAAGGGTGAAGGTCCGAGACGAAAGTTTGGGGAATGTGTCGGTTGTGCATATACCCCGTGCGGCTTGTATCCAGTGATCATGGGTGGTCCCCATGTTTTGCTGGAGTTTCGGCAAGCCTTGGATGATATTATCAATAGGGAGTCTATCATATGTCAGTAAATAATGAATGGTGATGTGAGGGATTTGACTGCTGTTCACCCATATCTATGGCGGAGGAGTTCATTGTTAGTTCACTGTTTTCGTGTACTAGAAGGTGCCAAAAATATCAAATATATTGTGACATATACCATGAGGAAAACCACGGCAACGAAAATTACTCTGAGATAATCACTCACCTGTATGCATAACTATTACTGATTCTTCTTCATGTCGACTTTCCTTACCACAACAATCCGTCCCGCCTCCCTACTCATATTTCTCGAATCCTCCAGCCCTCTCTCCCCCGTTAGTAAATCCGCACACCAGGAATTTGCACCGACACCTCTCAACCCTTTGCCTTTGCTTTTCTTCAACAAATCCCTACTAACAACCACACTAGCGGCTGGAACTCATTCTTCGTAAGTACAGCAGCACCACAAGTCTCCCATTTCTTCTCGCTCGTGACTAAAATCAAGTCTGGTTGAGATAGACTATCTGGCTTTTATCCCAACATGCGTACTACCCACTAAGAAGCCCTTTTGGATAGATGCCAGATGTTGGAACGAAGCGCTGTTTGGAAGCAGGAATGGGGGAGTTGCCAAATGAGTCAAATTTAGTGAATGAACGGCAGTGGTTCTTCAACGTGGAGTGGCTTCTCGGGGATATACCTGGCACCAATGCGAGAAATTAGGAGCATGATTTTAGTTGTATTTGGAAAAATAGAAGGATACTTGTGAGCAAGGTTGAGCAATCTGTATCATTAGAATTTCGTGTCTTCATCGACTCGATATAAATATACAATAAATACCCCCAATGACTGTTTTTTAATTTTCGATACCTCGTTCAACCTTAACAATAGTTGGTAAATAATCGGAGCTATCAACTCATAATTCCGATATAGTTTTATTCGAATTCTTACCTGGTAGTACTGGTAAATAAATCAGATTCAAATCTCAAAATATCTAAAATTTTCCATCTTTTTTGGCTTTGATGTCTGATAGTTCTCCGACTGCATACGACGAGGGGTAGGAGAGGTGAACTTTGTGTGATGTCCAAAATGGACGTCACGTTTGCATAAGGTTTCTGCGGTGTCGTATAAACTACTTCTTTATACGACACTTTTTCATTTTTTTTGGAGTAGGGTTGCAGTGCAGATGTCTAGGTAAATAGATGCCAGATGGATTGTGAAAGTGGATTGAGGCTATACAGAGTAAACATTCCACCAGCCATGAAGTGATATAACATCATATATTTCTGCATGAGTTTTACATGTGGCTGTAACCTTACAACGCCAACAATGATATCGTGCAACCTACGATAAACCGTAGCGGCGTAGCATGTCTACTAAGTTCCAAGTAGCCAATTACAACTTTTAATTGAGTTTTGGAGACCATTATTTCACCACATATTGTGGAACATGTCCTGCATGCACTGCCATGCAGCACTGCAGTCAGGTACGTACAGTACCATACCATGCATATGACAACGACTTTGAAGATGGATGTTGCAATTTGCAAACTCACCTACGGTGTACAACTAGATCACGCCTATGAAGCCTAGTTATTCAATCTCTATATTTCCGGAGCCGAGGTAAAGGTGGATCAGAAGGTACACTACAGTCTACAGGACTATTCCAATTGATTCTTCCAATCATATTGATAGGAAATACGGAGTTAAAAAAATAACCTTATTTCACATTGGTTTAGTGCGTTCTGGTAAAGTCAATTTATACGGAGTACGGTAGTATAAGTTACAAGTTACAACATCCAACTTATCATCACAACAGAGCTGTTTATTATCGTTGGTCATTGATATCGTCGCACCTCCCTTATCGGGTAAAGTGGAAGTGGCATTATACCGCAAGAGGCAGCTCGAAGACAAACTTGCAGTTTCGTCCGAGCCCTCGCCCGTTGTGATCTCATCATCAAAACTCCGTGAGCTAAGGTGAACTATCCCAAATGAAAGTTCTTATTTTGAGGTTAAAGCTCTATGCACCGAACCTCTTGCATCGCCTAATAAGGTATATGAGGTAATGTAGAGTATGGCTTTAATAAAACTGGAGGAGGATTGAAGCAAAAAATCGTAAGGAGAGCGGTTCATCAGAGAACTATTCCGCGTTATGTTAAGATAATTCCCCAATTAGTGGTAGCGTAGTAGCTCACCTCAGTCCATCGAGTTTTGAATGGTATGCCAGCTTAACAAGTATTAAGTCGCGGCTAGACGATCAGGGCTTTGAGCTCTGCTTAGTTCATCCATCAAGTACACCGCCAATTTTTATGGGTATCTTCGGCTCCATAGGCTAAGGCCACTTCTCTGCATGATTCATTTGCCTTTGTTGATTCTTATCGATTGTGATCCCCAAGGAATTGAGGATCTACATAGAATCTAGTCTCATGGGGCTCGGCGTATGCATGCTTTCCAGATAAGGTAGGTGATACCGGTAGCTTTAGCCGCCCCCGGGAAGAAAAATGTATGAATACTTTGAGTGAATCCCTAATTCACCATCGAGTCTATCACCCTCTCTTTCAGTTGTCCTTCTTCTACATCTGCGGGCTCGAGTCTTCAAGTCCTCGACATTCATCATGAAGTGGTCAATTGTATCCGCGGTCTCTTTGCTGGTTGCAACTGCAGCTGCTGAACATCCTTTTCTTAAGTTGAGAAAGTTGGTTCCACCAGTTGAAGCAGATGACGAATTCCCTGTATCTACCAAAGCAGCTGCAAACACTACAGGTTCTGCTTTTTTCACCCAATTTTTGGATCATGACAATCCTTCCAAAGGAACTTTCCAACAGAAGTTTTGGTGGAATGCCGAGCACTGGGCCGGTCCAGGATCACCAGTAACAGCACCCACGACTTCCTGTCTCCGAACTCTTGCTGATGTTTTTAGGTCGTTTTCTTCACTCCAGGTGAAATTGCTGCTGCGAATTACGGTGGATACTTGACCAATGTCACAGTTACAGGACTCTTTGCACAGGAAGTCAAGGGCGCCGTTGTTATGGTTGAGCGTATGTAACTTCGCAGCTCCGAAGCGGAAAGATGTGCTAAATATTCTGTAGATCGATACTGGGGTGAATCGTCTCCATATGACAATTTGACGACGACAAACTTACAATACCTCACTCTCAAGCAAGCTATTGCTGATTTCGTTCACATTGCAAAGACAGTGGATCTTCCATTTGACACCAACCACAGCAGTAATGCAGCTAATGCACCTTGGATCCTCTCAGGTGGTAGCTACAGTGGTGCACTCGCTGCATGGACTGAATCTACAAGCCCTGGTACATTCTGGGCATACCATGCATCTAGTGCTCCAGTGCAAGCTATCAATGATTATTGGCAGTACTTTTATCCAGTCCAAGATGGTATGGCAAAGAACTGCAGCAAAGACGTTTCTTTAGTCATCGACTATATGGACAATGTTTTGACCCATGGAAACAAAAGTGCAGTGACTGCGCTCAAGACCAAGTTTGGTTTGGAATCTGTCAAGCATAACGATGACTTTATGGCAGTACTTGAGAACGGTCCGTGGTTATGGCAATCAAATAGTTTCACCACAGGCTATTCGGGATTCTTCCAGTTCTGTGATGCAATCGAGGTGGGTGTATCCATTTCTAATGTGGCTGATCGTGTCCTAATCCAATAACAGAATGTTACCGCCGGAGCTGCTGTCACCCCGGATGAGAATGGCGTCGGTCTGACTACCGCATTGGAAGGTTTTGCAAAATGGACCAAGAGTTACATACCCGGCTGTAAGCACCTAATTGACACTGAGAATATCAGGTTACTGATTAAAGACGAACAGACTGTGAAGGTTACGGCTACGACGCCGATGATTTGTCCTGCACCAATACACATGATTTCAACAACTTTATGTTTAGAGATTATAGTGTCGGAAATGCGATTGATAGACAGTGGAACTGGATGCTTTGCAATGAGCCATTTGGCTATTGGCAAGAGTATGTATTGCATAAATCAACATTGTACTGCCTGTGCTAATCATTTTGACAGTGGAGCACCAAGCAACAAACCCACACTCGTCTCCCGTCTCATCGATGCGCACTACTGGCAACGACAATGCGCCTTATTCTTCCCAACTGAGGGCAACTACACATACGCCAGCGCCAAAGGTGCAACTGTGAAACAAGTAAACAAGTACACTCAAGGATGGAATCTAGAGAACACTACTCGACTTATCTGGACAAACGGGTATGTAGTCCGATCCAATTTGCTGGTAATCTGCTAACACGTTTGTAGTCAATATGACCCATGGAGAACATCCGGTGTCAGCTCTCAATTTAGACCTGGTGGCGAGTTGAAATCCACTGCGCAACATCCGCTACAAATCATTCCTGGCGGATTTCATTGCTCGGATCTCAGATTGAGCAATGGAAAAGCCAACGCCGGTGTCCAAAAAGTAATTGATAACGAAGTTGCACAAATAGTAGCATGGACAGCAGAGTATTACAATAAAACTTCGAGTTACAACTAATACGGAGGATATAGATGAGGATATTAGTATGGTTGTAATATCTGCACATAGGTAGACACGAGAAATCTACTCGAATGAATAATGAGAAATGAATAAGTTTCCTTTCGGACATTGAAAGTTCTCCAACTTTGTAACTTGTGTGAAGGAAAGTACGGATTATCAATCCTTAGATGTGATTGTGAGACCAAGGAGCCTCTTACAAATAGTTCCTGGGATATCAGATATATATCAAATTTAAATGTGAATAGTAATCACTTTGTCCTAGCCCGTTAGCAAGGGGGCTCATCAAGAAAAGAATGCATGGCTGTGTCTTGGCTTACTACCTCTTATCGCTTATCGTTAGCCACCAAGTTACATACGCACCACTGCAGAAGCAAGCTGTCCTTCCTTTGTATTAGAAATCAAACATACATCTGAAAATCAGGTATTTAGATCCCCAAGGACTTCTTCCCGAACCAGGAATTTAGTTCTCCCATACAAACAAATACTTACATCTTTTACCAGAAACGAATCATCAAAATGGTTCTCTTGAAAAATCTCGTGTTCGCCGGCCTCGCCACAGTAGCAACGGCTTCCTCTGCCGTCATCGATCTCATTCCTTCGAATTTTGATCAATTTGCCTTTGAGGGCAAGCCGGCATTAATCGAATTCTTTGCACCATGGTGCGGACATTGCAAATCTCTTGCTCCGGTTTATGAGCAGCTTGCTCAGGACTTTGCATTTGCAAAGGATAAGGTCACAATTGCCAAAGTCGACGCAGATGCCGAAAAGAGCTTGGGAAAGAAATTCGGTGTTCAAGGTTTCCCAACCATCAAGTTTTTTGATGGAAAGAGCAAGACCCCAGAGGATTACAGTGGAGGCAGAGATATTGATAGCTTGACGGAGTTCATCACAAAGAAGACTGGTATTAAGCCCAAGAAGGCGAAGGCTGCCCCAAGTGCTGTTGAGATGTTGAACGATAAGTCATTCAAGGAACAAATCGGTGGTGATAAGGATGTCATTGTTGCTTTTACTGCACCATGGTGTGGTCGTAAGTTTACCCTATTTCAATATTCACTGTGGCTTGCTAACCTGTATTGTTACAGACTGCAAGACTTTGGCACCAGTCTGGGAGAAGGTCGCTCAAGACTTCGCGAATGAACCTAATGTCCTCATCGCTAAGGTCGATGCCGAAGCAGAAAACTCCAAAGCAACAGCTAAGGACCAAGGCGTCACCTCTTACCCCACCATTAAGTTCTTCCCCAAGGGAAGCACCGAACCCGAAGCATACTCTGGTGGACGTTCCGAGAAGGACCTCGTCGAGTTCATGAACAGCAAGGCAGGTACACACCGTGCTGTTGGTGGTGGACTTGATGCTACTGCCGGTACCATTGAAGCTTTGGATGCCCTTGTCGCCAAATTCACCGGTGGTTCAAGCATTGCCGAAGTTGCGGCAGAAGCTACCAAGGCTGCCCAAGAATACAAGGAAGGTGCTCAATTCAAGTATGCTGAGTACTATGTTAAGGTCTTCGACAAGTTGAGCAAGAGCGATAACTACGCTGCCAAGGAGCTCGCTAGATTGGATGGTATTATCAAGAAGGGAGGTTTGGCACCAGAGAAGTTGGATGAATTCACAAGCAAGACCAACATCTTGAGAAGATTCATTGAGAAGGCAACTGGAAAGTCCGAGTTGTAAATGTGTAATTTTTCAATGTAAAGAGGGTTATAGAAATGACCTTAACAAGAAAAGTTTGTTTTGGACTATCCTCGTGGAGTCCTGGATTACTGTTTGCTAAATGAACAATTATGAATCATGTATTTTTGGATAACAATCTTTGGTATCTCGTCCCGTTTCCCAATTTAACGCCCCGGTCTTACAACTGTAGTCCCACTGTGATATGCATATCAATCTACGTTCGGACTAAAGTGCAGTCTATATGCCTGCCCTCTAACCGCTCCAAGCTTTGCTCGAGGACATTGTAATGTACTCGGACATCCTCTGCAGTCTACATCTTTGTAGGACTACCTCTTCCATCTTTCAATTCCATATTACTTTGTAGGGTCGCCTCTAGATTATCTAAACGTCGCGACATCTCATCCACTATGTAGCATATAATTAGTAAAAATACTTGAAACGAGGGGAACATCGTGTGAAGGGTAAAAAAAGAAAGGAGAAACGTACTCTTCGCGAAGATCTCGCTCGAAACACCGGCAAATTTATTCGAGAGAGAATTTAGAAGTTCATCAACGACGAGAGAAAGTTCGGCGGTGGCTGAGGCATCGGTTGTTATCTTTTTTTGTAAATTCAATAGTTAGTTTATGTTACGGAGCGGCAGCTCGAGGTTAGGGTGCCACGGGTAGTAGTGAGTGAGTGAGCGGGTGGTGTTTACTGACTGATGTGGTGGAGATGGTGGACATGCGATTTGCGTTTGGGGATTTAATGTCGTTTGTGGCCATTTTTGGGAAATATGTAGGTAGCTGATTTGATTTTTGGAGATGCGATTCTTTGAGATTATTGTTATTGCACAGGATTTGAAGTTGGAACGAGTATTTGTTTTTGCTTTGAATGAGGAATTGATGGGTTTTTGTTATGGTGCGGAAATAAATAATCTTACAAAGGTTTCAGAATCTCATAAGAGTGGTCAGTGATGTGATGGGACGGAATTTAGGAGGGGATTGTGGCCGATGATAACATACCTCATTACTGTGATTGATTGTGGTCTTACCTCGACGAACAATTTATCAAATTTATAACAACTTCATATTCACTTAACTCTTGCAGATTGGATATGTCTTTTCATCTTTCTCCTGGTTGAGTAGAATATGGCAGATTTTCACATAACGATACGGAAAAAGTGATAACAGAGCAGCGAATATGCCACCTCAACGCGGCGACCTCTCAGTGCTCTTGCTCGTCATCATAGTCCTCTGGTGGTTTAATTCCAATGACACCAGTCTCCCTTCGAATTTCGGAAATCCGCAGAATTATGTAGAGGAACAATTGGCGCATAACAGGCATGTGTTTGG
The DNA here is from genome assembly GCA_025389075.1 of Sclerotinia minor. Classification (NCBI taxonomy): domain Eukaryota; kingdom Fungi; phylum Ascomycota; class Leotiomycetes; order Helotiales; family Sclerotiniaceae; genus Sclerotinia; species Sclerotinia minor. Next base: position 1,735,530 of record QRFH01000007.1, read on the forward strand.
AGTGTTAAATACGACGAGTTATGGCGATTTTGCGCCGGGGGACTCGGAGGATGCGAGATATTTAAATTTGACTGGGTTCAAGGCGAAGGATGGCTATAGATGGGAGAGGTTGGACGCGTTTCGGAAGAGGACTGATGAATTGAGGAAATGGGCGAGAGGCGCGCAGGATGAATCGAAGTTTAATGGAGAAGGTGAGTGGGGCCTGGAGGGCAGGATCTATACAAATGTGACGGGAGTGGTGAGGGGGGGTTGGGCCAGATATATGAACGTTTTTGGGGAGGGGGAGGAGAGGACGAGCAGGCTTAATTTGAGTGTTATTGCGCCGGGCGTACAATGGGCCTTCAAGGATCAGGAGCTATGGGGTAAAAATGTGACGGGTAGGGAAGGGAAAGTTATGTTAAGGTTGGATGAGGTTGCTGTGGAAGAGATGATTGTACATGGAGGTAAGGAAGATTCCTCTGAAGGCGAAAGTTCGGCGAATGCTGTGGAAAAGACACCAAAGGAAGAAGCAAAAGTTGAGAAAAGAGGTGTATCTGATGGGATTGAAATGGTTGATCTTGGAATTGGCGCAAATCCGAATACGGGTATACTTGTAAGGGAAATCACAGCCTCTTTAACAGTTCAAGATGAGAGCAGTAGTGGAGATGGATATGAAATGAGGATGCATGGTGTACATTGGCCAAATGAAGGAGGAGTTCTTTTGACGACTACGAGCGACAAATTTTCAGGGGCTTTTGCTCTTCCTCATTTTACAACAGACGAGGATCATTTCAAGAGCAGTTCGGAGGTTATGAAAAAGATTTTAGGTGCCAGATTACAGAAGCTTGAGGAATCTGCTAAAGAAAATCCAAGGAGTCTCCTGGAGCAAAATTCAGGTCAAATCGATGGATTGCCAACACCTCATTGCGAATATATCTTGTTTGCTCAAGTACAACCTTTGAAATTTAATGGCCTCGAATATGAAGACAGATCACCCAAATCTCACAATTTCGTCCAGGAACTCGAGGAAGAGCTCCGATTCCCAAATGGTGCTCCTACTCCTAAGCCACCCAAGTTGCAACTGTCGACAATAATTTTCTCACCTGACTGCGGATTTATGCTCGAATCAAAAGGGCCGCCCAAGTTCGCACCTGTTGATGGGGAACATCTGGTTGGCATGAAGCAGGAGGTTTGGTTAGAAAGTATTCGTTCCTGGTTAATGATACTTGCGGTAGTAGCTCTTTGCCAGGCTCTAATCCTCAAGGATCAATGTAAGGAGGCTTCTACACCATCAACCGTCGGGCGTGTCAGTATTCATACCGTTGGTATGATGCTTCTAGCAGATGGCTTGTTGTTTTTCACAATGTCGTTGGCGAGCGCCACATTATCCAGTATCTTCCCATCTGCATTATTATCATCATTTGCAGGCTTGATGTCAGTCGCGCTTGGAGTACGCTTCATTGTAAATGTTTATGGCGTCCAGGAACCGGAAAGATTGGAGCGGGAACGGGCTCAAACAGCTGCATCACAAGCCCCACAAAGCAGAAATTCACCCCCAGCTGGACGATCAGCACCAGTTATTACTGCGGCTGGTGTAGATACATTACCTACAAATGCCGTATCCTCAGCTCAAAATACGTCCCAAAATACAACCCAAAATGTATCCCAAAATGTTCCCATTATTGTCCCTTCGGATCAAGACGTCGACGCTGAAATAGCCGAAAACATCAACGCGACATTCGTACCGCCTCGTGCAACAGAAGCACAAGCCACCGTACAAGAATCCAGAGTAACTTCAGATATCACTCCCTATTACGGCCAATTCATTCTTCTTCTCACTTTTATCCTCCTGCTTTCCATTGCATCTACCACCTGGCCTGTCTCCCTTCGCACAGCCTATGTCTACCTACTCTCCTTCATTTATATGTCTTTGTGGATCCCACAAATCAAACGAAACATCACGCGTAATTGCCGAAAAGCTCTGCTCTGGCGTTTCGTCATCGCGCAGAGTTTGCTAAGGTTATCTCCATTTGCTTACTTCTTTCTGTATGAAGACAATTTCCTCTTTAGTGAAACAGACTGGACAGCAATGATGGTTTTAGCAGGATGGGTTTGGTGTCAGCTTGTGGTGCTATATAGTCAGGAGGTGCTTGGACCCAGATGGGCCGTCCCAAAACGCTTCGGATGGTACAAGGAGGGATGGGATTATCACCCTGTGTTACGGGAAGACAATGTCGAGTCAGGAGGCTTACCCATCGGTCTCGTAAAAGTACCCTTGAATTCTCCTACAACTCCAGGCTTTGAAGAAACGGATATGAGCACGGAGAGTGAGAGCCATAATACCAAATCTGGTATTCGTACAGTAGATTGTGCGATTTGTATGCAGATTCTTGAGGTCCCTGTCGTGGGCCATGGCGAAGATGAGGGTGTCTCGAAGGGTGTCATGGGTGCCTGGGATAGGAGGAGTTATATGGTTACGCCTTGTAGACATGTTTTTCATACTCAGTGTTTGGTCGGCTGGATGAAATATCGCTTGCAGTGTCCGATTTGTAGGGAGGGTCTGCCGCCTTTGTGAGGTATATAATTAGATACCTTGGTATGAATAGCTGGAGGGTAAATGTGTGAATAAACATATATATTGAATAAGTAAGATTATATAACTAGCTTATATTGTATAATAGAATATAAAAAGTAAACTATTAAATTTATTATAACGTAACCTATGGTGAACCGGGTCATACGGGGAACCGGGTCAGGTACCTTTACACCAAAATTTTGGTGTAAAGGTACTGTTACGTCCGCTACGACAAGTACGTCACATGACTCTAGAACACGTGATGGACCGGTGAGGAACGACCGTTCCTAGGAACAACCAGGAACGTTCGCTCCCAGGAACGACGATTCCTAGCTAGCCATAGGCATGAAGGTCTATATAATCAAGATGGATTTCCTTTGTATAGAGCTTCGTGCTCAAGATCAATCATTTAGTATAACCTACTAATAGTTACGAATTGCATCATTATCATTACCATTATCTTATTAAGTCCCTGCTTGACGCCTAGTTATAAACCACCTCGAGAGCCTAGAGCACTTCCACGTGATCTAGACGGCAAACCTCGTAACACAAATATATAAAACTTGAATCTTTTTTTTTTCTTTTTAAATAAATTAATCTAATACCGTCTAAACTCAAAATAATTCATTCAAATCTCAATCTTTCTATATTAAGAATTATATATTAATTATATTCTATTTCCCCGGTGGAAGAATATATAAAATCGATGATGGAAAATTTCTAATAATTATTCCACTTCTTAATCCACTTGATTCATCTACCCAATAATATATGCAGAACCTTATTCTTGAAAGTGTTTAGACTTGGACGAATTACTTGAGTTTAGACGGGTATACTAATGAGCTCTGAATATATCAAGATGGTGATTAATTTAATTAAGTTTAATTCGTTCAGCCGCCCGGTTTCTTGTCAGCTGAATCCTTCTATGATGCGGGCTGTTCCAAGTCTACTTTCAAAAAGCTATGACAGTCATGATATCATCATTATAGCAGGGGGAAATGCGGCATATTACTCTACTTTATCTCAATATATATGATGAGTATGACTGCTCAGAAAAAAGGAAATGATTAAAAGAACAAATTAACAGCGTTATTACTGGGTGCTAATATTACTTCTCGACGATGGCGTCTATCAAAGTAACCATGGCTTATACACCAACGCAGGAATTCGACACTATCATATTCGACCTGGGAGGTATACTGATCAAAAGTCCCCCTCAGACGACTAAAGACGTTGAACCTCTTCCCTGCCGATTCTCAAGCGTCTAATGTCAACATCTACTTGGATGCGCTATGAACGTGGTGAGATCGGAGGGATGCAATGCTGAGATGCTTGCCAGCAATTTCGGACTTCCCCAAAGTGAAATCACAAAGGCTATCTCTGCAGCTCGAGATACACTTAAATACGATACCTCCGTGATACCCTGGATCCAGCAGCTGATAAAAACGACAGGTAGATCTCTGAAGGTTATTGCTCTATGAGGATTCCAAAGCCCGAATATACCATCCTGCGTGCACGATGGGGTAATGAGCTCTTCTCGATACTTGACAAAATTTTCACCTCTTCTGAGACGGGAAGCCGCCAGCCGGACCTAGGATTCTATCGGCACGTTCTTGAGACCATAGAAGGAGACCCCCGAAAAACAATTGTGGTGGATAGTGATCTTCGAAATCTCATCACAGCATGCTCGCTAGGTATGCATACTGTTCGGTACACAAGTCTGGCGGAGCTCTCCAAAACAGTCAAAAATATTCTTTGAGACCCCGTCAGCCGGGGCAATGACTTCCTTCGACGTAATGCGAAACAATTGCATACAATAACGAATTGCGGTACCACCCCCGTGGAAAATTACGTACAGTTGCTAATTCTGGACGTTACGCGCAACGAGTATGTTTTTCTCTCAGTAAAACTTCTCAGGAATGAAGAGAGTACTGATCATTTCGAGGTAGGAATCTCATTGTGCTCCAGAAACCAGATTACATAAACCAAAAATTCTGGAATTATTATATTGGTGGGTTTCCGCTATTCGAGGTTACATATTCGGAAATCCGCATGCTGAATTAGTTCTAGAGAAACTGACTTTTACCAATATGAATCCGCCAGATGACTTCGATACTACTTCTTTAGCGTTATGCGTCGTGCCTCCACAAGCCGATATCGTTCATTTCATCCTAGATGAAATGCTAAAATGGATGAATCCGGATGGCATTCCATATGTACCTAACCCCAATTCGAAGAACAACTAGGAAAAAAGCTGATAATGAAATACTTTCAGGCGTACTATGATGATAATCGACCTCGAATTGATCCCGCCTGCTGCGTCAGCGTACTCATCGCTTTCCACAAGTACCAAAGAGGACATCAGATGCAGAAAGAGCGCGAATGGATCTGGGATATTCTTTTCCATCGGGCATATCTAGACGGTACATACTATTACCGAAGCGCGGATTGGTTTTTGTTCTGGGTTCATCGCTTTGTGAGACATGCGGGGCACTACCCTTCCATACAAGAGAAATTCAAATCTCTCCTCAAGCAGCGAATCCAGGAGAGGATCGGGGTTCCTGGCGATGCGCTTGTGCTTGCTATGCGTCTTACTATCTGTCATGGTATGGGTGTGCCGAATTATCAAGATTTCGAAATGTTGAAGGAGTTGCAGTGTGAGGATGGTGGCCGGGAGCAGGGGTATATGTATAGTATTCCGATTGTCGGGAGGGATATATATGTCCGAGGATTTACGACCGCTCTTGCTGTGCAGGCCATTCAAGAAAGACGCAGCCTTGATAATGGTCAGATTGTTGATGGGGAAGCAGAGCGTATATAGAAAGAAAGCACTTTTTATCATCGATATCCGCACTCGCGGGTATGAGACATGTAATTTTTGTTATAGTATATCTGAGTTGGATAGATATTATAAGTTGAAGACTAGTAAGATTGAATTCCAATAAATTGGCTGTACTGCTAAAGAAAGAAATGTCAAGTGAATAACTTTACACTTACAGTTCTGAAAATCTTCTACCTTTTACGGAGTATTATTCTGCCGACCACCCAAATGAGTGGTGATCGGAAGTATCAATCCTGATCTTCAACAACTCTTTTATAATAAAATCAACTTTAAAAGTTATATCAAATCGATTGCAAATTCACACGATCTACTAAAAAATCTCGAAAATTTCTTTTCTTTATACCCTTCATTCTCTACAAGTAAATCTACATGAACATCTACCTCTTCAACGTCTTCTGTTTCTCCGCATCCCTAACCAATTTCTCCCCCTCGACTCTCAAACCCTTCCTCTTCCTCACACCATCCATATATTTCTTAGCCACATTCTCCTTATCAGCTAACTCACCCAGATCCTCCAAATCATCCTCGGTAAAGGGTGTCCAGAAGGGATCTTCATCTAATATTTCGTAGCCCTGGAAGATTAATTGGGGACTAGCTGCGCCGGATGTTCTCTTGCGGATTTCATCTGAGAAACCAAAGGAGAGGGCCACGGGGAGAAGTGATACGATGGTAAAGAAGGGTGTTCCTTCTTTAAGGGATTCGGAGAGGATGTGTCCGCGACGACGGGTGAGGACGTCGTAGACGCGGCCGAGTACTTCGGCTGTTGGATTTGTGTTAGCTTTTATTTGTTTTCTATCTGAATCTCAGGGCATTCATGAGTTAAATAAAGAGAACTTACTACTAGCTTGAATCTCACACGAGTACATAGCAAGCATAAGTCTTGGAGACCAATCCAGGAAACCTTGTTTAATAGCCTGTTGAACAGTTTTAATCACTTCGCCAGTTAATCGACCAAAGTTATCACGAGTTGATGATTCATCGTCAGTGGAAGGGGTTATGGTGACATCTTCGAGGAAAACAGCGATTCCTTGGATAGGTTCATTGCAGAGAGGACCTTGGGCGGTGGCGAGTTGGAAAGCATAGCCGATTTTATCAGAAAAGGAACGGGCTTGAAGTGCTTGATGTTGAGCTGCTGAGTCTTGGGAGTCGGTAGAGGTGTCTTCGCGAAGGCTATGTAACGTTAGTGTCCTGTAGCGAAATAAGAATGTTCTAGAGCTTACAATTTCCCAAGGATTCCATCGGCTGTGGAGTCAAGTAAAAGATTAGGTCCAGTTCTTCGTGGACCAAAAGCAGTAATTTGATCCACAGCTGAAGCCCAAATGTCTTTTTGACCTTTTACTCCTTCGAAGGTTTTTTGTAGTTCTTTTTTGAATTCGGCCAATGACAAGACTTTCTCGCCATCCAATACTTCGTCAACCTCTTCCTGTTCAATTGTCTCTTGAGTAGAATCATCGCTAGTCTTCTTGCTCTTCTCCTCCGCTTGACGATCAGAATAAAGTCTCTTGATGGCGCCAGCATTCTTGACCAAGAACTCAGTTACCTCCACTGGAAGTGGTCTTACACGTAAACGAATCGTGATCTGTTTCGATGTAGTTGACAGTACAACAGTACCTCTTCCAAGTTCCTTATTCGCTGGAGGTTTCATATCTTCAGCTCTAACAACTGTTTCTCGATATGGTACAATGGGCTCTCCTGCTTGAATGTCGCATCCTGCAAATCTCTCACGAAGATCTGTCAAACAACGCTCTAAATGTAATTCTCCTGCTGTAAGTAGAACATGTTCACCACTGGCAAATTGCTCATACTCAGCACAAGGATCACTCTGAACGAGTAACTTCAGACCTCGAATCATCTTGTCGAGATCTCCAGGCCAAGCTGGTTCTAAAGCAACACGGACGATGGGCTGAGAACCCATGTTAACTCCTGCAAGATTGACACTACCTTCCAATTGACTGCAGAGGGTTCCAGATTTGAGTATATGGTCTTCAAGGCCTCCAATACCAAATACAACACCAGCTGGAACAGAAGTAAGCGGTTCTAATCCACGGCCCATCAACAAGTATAACGCGGTGACTGTAACCTTTTGAGGTTCAGGACTATTGTGTGGATGTGCAGGGGAGAACTTTGGCGGTAATACATAAATAGTATCTCCCACAGATAAAGTCCCGGAATATATACGTGCAAAACCTATCAGATGTTCTGGATCGAGTTTCTTCTCTTCCTCGGCAGGCTCCTCAAGGCTTACTGATCCAAGTGCATCAGCTACTCCATCCACTGATTCAGAGGCTCCTTCCAAAGCCTGCTGTCTTGCAATTTCGGCTCGCTTACGTCGACCCATCTCCAAGGCTTCTTCAGGACTCAGAGCACCTCCTCGTCGCCTATTCTCGGGTAATTCACTTTCCGGTATCGAAACCATCTTACTGACATAAGCCACAACCGGCTCTTCTTTTGAAGTCTTGAATTTAATCATTGCTTCTCTGACCTTGGGATCTACATGTGATGCACCAGGGGATGCGTCGATAAGTGCTGGTAGTCTCCCTTCTTGAGCAGAAGGTGGAGCAGGTAAAGATTCAATGACAGAAACCAATAGAGCAGTAGATAACGGAAGCCATGCTGAGAATAATGTAGTAAGGATAGCTCGTGGATCGCGGGAACGTGTAACATGTGGAGGTAAAGTAATGTTTAATGACTTGGTAATCTTTTCTGTCATAACAGGATCACTAGATAGACTTGAGTTAGAATTGATAGTTAAATTGCATAAGATTAGATATATAAACAAGATTAAGGAGAGATAGAAATCCACGCACCCCTTCCCTTTGTCACCACCCGTTGTTGCTGCATAAACAGCCCACACCTGTTCCAAAACTAATTGGACAAACAATGGTTTTAAATTTCGCCCCTTGAGATGTTTTGGCCCAAGGACTTTTTTGGTCTTTGGATCCAGGTAGAAATCTCCCCATAGAACCTTCTCCATTGCGGTTCTCTTGATTCCCAATTTCTTCTCATATAAGCTGGCGAATTGTCTAACTGTGAATGCCCATCCATCAATGGCACTGCTAAATATGACATTGTTTTTCTCTGGTGCAAAGTAGATATCCTCATCATCTTTTTCTTGAAATTCGTTCATAGCTTCGGTATCAATTGAGGTGCTCCCATCATTCCCTGATCGTTCTTGTTCTTTTGCAGCGGCAGCGGCAATTCTCTCATCCACCCTTTCTCTCCAATTTAAGTCTTCCTCCATCCGCTCACCTTGGAAAAAACTACCGAGTACAGCATTGACTTGCTCCAACAGCTTGCTTAAATGTGTATATGCTTCGGCTGGGGTCATCTTCAATTCCGTAATAAGTCTGTCCATCTTGTTGATTACCAAGAGAGGTTTCATATGTTCTACCCATGTCTGCCTCAAAACCGTAACAGTCTGACTACAAACGCCCTCAACAGCATCCACTAAAACAACAGCACCATCGCATAACCGTGAGGCAGTTGATACCTCACTGCTGAAATCGATATGCCCAGGCGAATCTATCAAATTGATCAAGTATTCTTTTTGTTCGGGCGTGGCATCTGGTGCATTTCGTCTTAACATGGAGAAATATAATGATATGGCAGATGATTCCATAGTAATCCCGCGTGTCTGTTCATCCGGTCGAGAGTCAAGGTATCGTATTTTACCTGCGAGTTTTGGGGAAATGATGCCATTTGTGGCAATCAAGGCATCTGACAGTGAGGTTTTTCCATGATCCTAGAAATTTTAGCAATGGGAAAAACTGTACAAGAACGGGACATATACTTACAACGTGTGCTAATATGCATATCTTGAGAGGTCATTGTTAGCATTGAGAGTCGAACATAAAACCTGCCCCGCCAAAGACTTACATTTCTAATGTCTTGCGCATTTTGCTGTAGAGCAACTAGCTTTTCTGGGTTGACGATCGGCATCCTATAGAATAATTTGAGATGTATGTATATGTCTTTGATTTAAATGAAATATTTGGCCAAAATTTATATGCGCAAAAGGTATTTTATCTCTTGTCGAGTCTGCCTTATCAGAGGCGATTCTGTTTAATGGACTTGACACTAGGTGTGGATAATGATTGGGGATTTATTTGAGCTTTGAATAGCGAAGAATGAATATCTATTGATGGAAAAAATGAGTCATAATGATTCGATACCTATGTTTAGATGATAGAATGAGCGACAACTGCAATGTTTGGAATTCGACGCGGAGTAATATGGAAATGGGAAAATGTTACTATTTTTCTGGAGCGGCCGCTTACTCCGAGCCTTCACAACGTCACTGAACCCCGCCAAACGTGAAAGTTGCTATGTACACGTGCTTGGCGGCAAGAATGGTTGAAGTATCTAAGATTCTACTCGTAATAAGTACAAGTTATCTACGTACCTATCTACTAATTCGATAAGTCAATATCAGATGGTCAATCACAACAGACAGATTGACGGTCAACTAGACATCATATTAGACGGTCTATTGGCATTAAAAAAGTAAAACCAACATCTACATAAAATGTAAGATTACAATTGTCAAACCTCGCCTAAATAGTACGTTTTCGCTACGGATATCGTCGATGATGGATATGTTAGACTTCTATAAACCCTCGTCATAGCTTTGATGAATTGTCTTAATGGATTCCAGAAGTACATCGTCATTTGGGAGTGTGAGGTTATAGATACGATCACATGTGCCGGAGACCATCACCAGCAAGTCGCTCTAACTGCAATGCTCTAACTTACTATAATGTACCTCGAAGGTGATAGTTATTACTGTATCTGAAGACATCAAGCGTTGGTAAAAAGTTGAGGGTAGGTCATTCGTGAATTTTCCAGTAGTCAGCTTGATGATGGAAGATAGTGATCAAAAAATATTTCGATGATTTCATCGGTCTCATATTGTTCGGAGGTTTGTGTAGTAGAGAAAATATATATAACGGGTAGAGATGAAGATACTCTCTCGTAGCATGATCAACTTTCATGAATCGTGCGAAAATAGTAAGGACTTACACGTGATACACCTCGGGAAGCTAACGTTCTAGTTCACCAGTTCACTTCTTATGGATAAAAAACCCACAAAAACTTATGTACCTCCTAAAAGTATCCTTACCATGATAATATTACCCTAGTTACCACATAAATGACTATCTATGATGATATACATTTTTTAGGTAGAAACACCAAATTCTGCTGGATGATGATTTTCTACTAGTTATGAGGACTTGAATCTATTCGGAAATACCGCTGTTGAAGGAAGAACATTGACATTATTGAATGCGATATGTACTCATACTCATACCGGTACTCGCATATTTTTCTGTTTGTAATATTTTCTATACCTTATTCTTTGAAGGGATGTCGCCTATGCCGAAGTCGATACAGATTCGAATCTACAACTCCCTTCGATATCAAATTCCTGAGACAAGTACCGACCTATTCAAGGGTGGAACAAATTACGGTCAAGCATTGATGGTAGACACTCACACTTGAGTCCTGCAAGCTGAACATGGCGAGTATATATAAGGGGTTAGAAACGAGGGTAGAAACGAGGGTGGAAACCAAGGTGGAAACGAGGGTAGAACAGAAAAGTTATTAAGATGGAACTTCATAAGGTTACGTTGAAGAAGCCCTGATGATTCTTTTGCGGAGAACAGTGCTATTAATCAGGAACGCGGGATTGAGGGAGGCTATTGAATGAAATGTGCTAATTCTGTACATATTTCTCATTGCAATGAAACAAATTTAATTAATAGTAGGAGAAGGATAACAGCAGATGCAAAGATGCAAATGATTACTACTACATACAGTATTCAATAGATTCTATCCCATCTATCACATCTATCATCTTATCATCATATCACATTCTACCCTTCTCCCCAACATGTACCTAGTGCGTACATCATGCGAAACCAGTTCGAGGACCGTCTGCATCTGATGAAATGAATGACCAGATCTCCAGGCCAAAACCCCCTTGTAACGGTGAAATGTGTTACTCGCAATTGTTATCGAGGATCCTGACCCAATCAAATCCTGAAATTAAAGAAAGTTCCATCTTTATTCCATTTTTATTTCCACAAAAATGGCCAGTACATGTCCATCATGATCCTTGATGGATTTTGTGGTTTCACCATCATAATTGATCTAAAAAGGTCCAGACGTTATATATAAGGTTAATATAAAACGCTCCAACCAACAGGAAGAAAGGAGTTGTGAAATTTAGTTTATATTGCTTCCCGTGAACGTTCTTTTATTTGGTATTTTGTGTGTGATTACCTATTACTACACTATTTATTCTTCTAGCATTGCGTATTATCGGCTACATCCTCCATACATTATCGTATTGTTGCTGCTTCGAATAATGTTGTTTGCTCTAACCTCATCATATCTATTATACTTTTACCTTCGAGAGCGGTGACCATCCCATCTTCTTTATATTTTGATCAACAACCAAGGACAAAACCTCATCAAAACATCCACCTTCGAAAGAAAATCGAGGTGGCTGAACTGCCGAAATTTCAATCTCTAAAATCAGAGGCAGTTTACATTTTTCTCAAGATTACACACGACTTGGAAGGAATTTGGGCTTTTCTCTTTTTTTTTGGCGGGAACTCACTCTCCTTTCTACAACATCCACAAGTAACTACAGAATCAACAACTTTAAGCGCTCTTCAATAATTGCACCCCATTCAAACAATTCACAATAATCAAATCGCATACACAAATATCTACAGTATACATGCCTGGAACAATTATGGCCGAAGTCCAGCAACCGTCAATGGTACAGAGTCAACCACGAGCAGTCCCTGGACAGGATACAGCCTTGCAGATACAACCTCCGGCCTCTAAAACACTTTCTCCCTCTGCGCCCATAAATCGTGTTCGCAATTCGCATCTCGCTTTAGATACTTTCTCGCCTGTTAATCAGAATGGAAGTTTCGAATTTGATCGTGTTTTAAAGAGTGGTTACGTGCAGAAACGGACGAGGAAAACAAAGGTATGATTTTGTTGACTATAATTACATCTACATAAACTCATATCATTTCGCAGGCGTGGAAACCTATTTTCCTTGTCCTCCGACCAAATTACCTCTCAATCTACAAAGACCAAAATGAAGATAAACTGCGCCATAAAATCCATCTTTCAGACTTAACAGCCGTCGCCTTCCTCAAAGATCCCAAACAAAAACGGCGCAATGTATTTGGCCTCTTCACCCCCTCTCGAAACTATCATCTGGAAGCTACCACCAAAGGCGATGCAGAGCAGTGGGTTAACCTCATTCGCAAAGAAGCGCGAATCGACGAAGAAGAAGAGGAAGAAATGTTACTAGCCAGTCCTTCTGGTAACATAACTAGTACATATCCTGGATTCGATCAAGCCGTAGCCCTCCAAAAATTACAACGGAAAACTGAAGCCCAAATTCTACATGATGAAAGACTAGGAAGTAGTTCTCCGGAGCCAACAGATCCTTTGCCACGGACCAATAATAAACAAAATATTTCGGCATTTGGAGGAGGCAGACGTCCATCAAATACAATCGAATATTCCGGCAATGAACTAGTTTCCGATGCCGAATTCTCAGATACAGATCTTGCGCGCCTACCTGGTACCTCGACTATTTCTCTAAACCTACACAACCCTCCCAACAACCTAAACTCCAACCAAGATCTCGAAGTAAAACCTCCTTCCTCCACACTTCCCCTCGCACGCAATACATCCCAATTATCCCTCTCGCAACATCCACTCCCGGATCAAGACCCTGAACGCGTAGTTTATCAAGGTTATCTCCTCTATTTACGCTCGAAAAACGGTATACGCTCCTGGAAAAATCTTTGGGTAGTACTACGCCCTCGTTCTTTATCCTTCTATAAAAACGACTCGGAATACTCACCGGTCATGATTGTGCCCATGGAAAATGTAATAAATGTTGTGGAAATTGATCCATTGAGCAGAACGAAACCATATTGTTTTCAGGTGATTAGTGAGGAAAGAAGTTTTAAGTTTTGTGCGGGTAGTGAGGGGGCATTGGTGAATGTTTTAGGGGCGTGTAAGAGTTTATTGGCGAGAAGAAAGGGGGGTGTGGGTGTGTAAAGTATGGGTCGGAATGGGAAGATTTCCCATCTCTCCAAGCAGAATAGAAGGTAAGGACAAGATGAAACGAGACGAGACGAGAAGGAGAAGAATTCTAGTAGCCAGCGCTAGGAATTGTATATAAGCTGGTCGATATGAGTGTATGTGGTAGTGACAGGAGTTAGCGAGTGCGAGTGCGAGTGAGAGTTTCATTGCGAATGAAGGAATCATTTGTAAAGAAAGGAAGGGGGAAAGGGGGAGAAGGGGGAGACAATATAATAATGAATAGAAACGAACTTTATGATCAATCAATGTAATTTAATCAATTCAATACTTGTATTTGTATCTGTATCTGTATTTGTAAGTATATATGTATTAAATTTATTTATTTGAGAATTTGATAGATATTGTTATTATTATTAAAAAGATTGAATTGAATTAAATATAAAGAAAAAAAATTAATAAATAAATAAATAAATAAATAAATAAATAAATAAATAAATAAATAAATAAATAAATAAATAAATAAATAAATAAATAAATAAATAAATAAATAAATAAATAAATAAATAAATAAATAAATAAATAAATAAATAAATAAATAAATAAATAAATAAATAAATAAATAAATAAATAAATAAATAAATAAATAAAATATTAATTTGGATTTCTTATTATAAATCTATTACAAACAAACTAAAGTCTTACCATATAACAATCATTTCAAAAATTAAAATTCCTCTACTATATACACTTTATACTCTTCCTCTTATTCTTATACTCTGTACAATAATTATCATTCCAATGCTCTTTTCTTTTCTTTTATTTTCATCCGCATACTTTCTCCCAATTCAAGGATCCAGTCCTTAATACTTCACTCCATACAAGGTTTCTTCGCATCTCCCTCCGTTGTATTATACCGTATACAGCAAAACCCAATTCCCTAATAGACATCCAAACCATTTTTGATGGCGTCGTTGTGAATAAATCCAGTCAAGCCCGAATCATAGCCAATAGCTGTTCTTTTTTCCATATCATTCGCATCATCCGTATCGTGAGCCCAAATCAAATAACAATCCCTTTCGTATCAACATGTCAATGGTATTTCTAATCCCAATAACATCTTCATTAGGAAAGCACTTCTCCACATCTTACCTTAATATTGCGTAATCAAAACATCTGGAACATGTAAACCTACACCTTCCTCCATGAGAGCAACCCCGTCCTCTACTTCCAACGGTTCCGCACCAAAAAAGTGACCATCAGACTCAGATTCTTCCATTAAAGTTGGTGTAGTAGGAGCAGCTAATAGTGAGACTTCAGATGGAGTTTGTGGAGGAAGAGGAATTAGTACTGCATGGTTTTGGGGGATATTTGAGTTCGTGGATTTGAATGGATTGCCAATATTGTTTGACTGGTATGTAGGAGCTGACATGGCGATATAAGGAAAAGGATAGGCGCTAGATCCACTAGATGTTGAAGTGGTTTCGGAAGAAGAAGTTGGAAAAGATCCGGGGGTGGAGAAAGGAGAGTTGGAAAGGATATCAGATCTGGGGAAAGAGTTACGAACTGAATGCGACGGATTGCAGGTATGTGTTGGAGAAGGCGAAGAATTGTAGTTTGGGGTTTTAGGATTTGGAGTGATATTTGATCGATGAGTAAGGACACCAAGACCAAGGTTAGCTGCTCGTTTTTGATATCGTAGGTTTCGAGATCGTGATCGGCTCGGATTGAGCTCCTGAATCGAGTTAGTCTATGTGTATGTAATTGTAGTAAATTTGATAGGGGTATATTTTTATTAATACATACTAAAGGAAGAGGATTTGGTCTTAATCCCAAATTTTTAACAATCTCAACTTTAGCTACAGGTCTAAATTTCTGTAAATTAAACCCAAATCCAGTGATAGCAGTGCAAGGTAGGTCATCATTCAAAATGGCATTGAGACTGAGAAAGCTGCGATCGAGGAGGGTGGGCCGGCATGTGTGACAACATTTGAACTGGCACTCTGTACCTCTAGACGGTAGCCATGGACGTGGATTTGTAACTCTCATATTTGGGACTGTTTGAGAGGTACTGAGCGAGGGGCGGGAGAAGGGATTGAACAAAAAGCGGGGAATGTTGGTGGAAGAGTTTGACGGTGTGAGTTCAGGCTCCTCAGAATCGGCAAGTACGTCAAGAAGCTGATTGTGATGTCAGAAAGAGTCTTTGAGAGATTGGAGGGTTACTACTAACATGGCTTCGTTGTCTGAGAATAGTCTGGATTTGCGCAGGTGTGTAGGTTTTGAGATCTTTGTTACTGATTTCATCAAGGAAACTCAGTCTCGACTTACGTGCCTCTGGCCCACGAGGTCTGGGCGCTGTATGTCTTGGGAAAATATCACAAAGGTCGTCCAGTTTCTCTCGACTCTTTATCGATGTTAATGAATAAGATTATGCGGAGATTGAAATGTCTTGATGAAAACTTACAGCGTGTCCATGATCCATGTCATCCTCTAACATGAGTTCACGATCTTGAGTACATCTCCACACCCATCCAAATGAACCTTCTCGAAAACAAATCCCACATCGAAACTCCTTCGTAAAGAGTCGCGTAGTAGTCAAATGTGTGCATTGTACATTTCTTGTAACATGCGTGGCGCGTCTAGTAGTTTCTGGCAAAGCAGGTAAAGAATTTCGATTTGTAGTGATAGGCATTACGGTAGTCATTGAAGAGACAATGCTGGCCGTTGATGCCGATGTACGTCTGACTGGAAGTTTTGAGGATCGTGTTGTATTATTAGTTGTCGGTTTGGTTGTCGCCATGATTGTATTGGGAGGATCAAGAACCCAAACAAACACTTGAAATGTTTGAAGTTTTGAATGAGCCACAATTCACTATCAAACTTTGGAGATGTTGGAATGAATTATCCGACGAGATGAAGTTATTAAGGCGCGTTGACAAGATTTAACATCTAGGTAGGTTGAGTGAATATTATAGGTTGCAAAATTTACTTCTTGTTTATGACGGTTTCGTATCAAATTGAGATGATTTTTGACTCGCTTGACGGGATGATGGAAATTACATCTACCAGAGATTCTGATAACCAATTGAAAAGAGGTAGAGGTAGGCAGATAGAAAAATAAGAGTGAAAAGTGAAAAATAAACCTAGTACCTACGCATTCAAAGAGTTCTTGGGTATCTTATTGTGTGGGTTGACTTGACATGAAACCAGACGTATCGTGCCATTATTAATAAGAAATGCTCTTTTCCTTCCCTTCACCACTTGAGTTTGAAAAGGGAAACTGCAGCATTCAAAATTGCCATTTTTGGTCGTCTCGTACCAAGATGTCTAACTCACCATCGTTCCTACCTTTCTAGTGAGAGGTTCTAAGAAGATATCGAATTGGCGTGATCAGAACATCCAAAATCAATTAAATTGACAGGCTGTTTCATCCAATCTGAGAAAAAGGTAGCGTAGGGACTGATTCTTCAGTATTTCTATCTGGCTTCGTCCCTTTTCTCCTCGACTTCAATTGAACCTTACCTTCACCCTGACGAGGCTCAAAATTCACATTCCAGCCGCAATACATCATCGATACCCTTGATATAAAAGCATGACGCGCTTATCGAATGGAGCTGCCTGATGGAGTTCCTCAGAGCTGCTTTTTTGAATGGCATTGAAGCGTGGAGTGATGGGCGTATTTGAGAAACTCTCCTGGAGATAGTATATAAACAAGTTTGAAGCAAATGTCGCGAGAAGCAAGTTGACGAATGTTTCTTGTGCTGTTTTGATTCTCACAAAGCTTCGTATTGGTATTGTATTCAGAGACGTATGTGAGCAATTTCGAGATATCTTTCAACGTACAAGTTTGAAGCGATTATTGAAACGACCAGGTCGAAGAATGTTTGTCGCGGCTACTGTGAGTTTATAATTTGACATTAAAAGGGCGTATGGAAAAGTTCTCTTAAGTCAAAGATTTTGAAGCAAATGGCTGAATTCGATCCATGGATATTTTATGAAAGTGGCACCACATTTATGCTTTATATTGTGGTTCTGAAAACTTGTCGAACGTTTAAAAGATTCTGGACAACTGTCAGCATAAGTGAAATGTCATTCATTCTACACCTAAGGCTAGAAAATCAAGCATACGGTACTGTACCTTCACAACACGTAATCGTACATGTTGACAGGATGAAGTTAAATCAATGTATGATTCCAGTTAGAAATTAAAGGGTATTGGTTTAAGGGTTTTGATGTACTTTATCGGTTTCAACTTGCAGAGATTTCAACCGTGATGTCTCAAAACTTGGACATTTTCCCTTTGAGTCCCACATATGTCTCTCATTTGGTCATTTTCATCATTCATGAAATTCTAGACTTTATGAGTGAGTTAAGGATTTATATGGAGATTACCAATAAAAATATGAACTTCAGCTGGTCAATGCACGAACCTGGGGTAGATCTATGTGCAGAGGAAGCGACTAGGTACCAATTCGTAGCGGAGTCTTCGTTATTTTGTCCATTTTTAGAGAGTGGGAGCAAGTGGAGAAGAAAGAGGACTAAGGATGATGGGATCAAGGAGAAGGAGTGAGGATGTTGACATGAGGTGACCAGAGTTGATGTGGGTGATGTGGATGTTTATGATGTATGATGGGATATGTATGATGGGATGTATGGTGACCATGGATGATGTATAATGTATGATGTATGATGTATGATGTATGATGTATCTGTACATGTAGGTAAGAAGATATGGGTAAATAGGGACGGGTCTACTTAGGGACGGGGTCTACTTTTAACATAAACGTTATAACTTATATGGAGCCAAAAACGATAAGTAATTAAAGGAAGGCTCAGTGCTTATCTACTTAGGGACTTACTTACATACTTTAGATCCTTAAATCCTTTTATCCTCGTAACGTTTGGGCTTAGTATTTTTATTAATAAATATTTAACTGTGTACCTACGCACATGCACAGCTCAGACTTGTCTATTTAAAAAGGTTATTGTTCGTATATTTTATTAATGTTAATTTCCAAAGCGGACAACGCGGGAAGCAAAACATTTTCATTTTCATTGTCATCAGATCTTATAATTTTTATTCCTAATAATCCGATATTCAGATTTACATTCACATTCATATTCATATCTGTTATTTCCCGCCAATCTTTCTTGTCGCTTTTCATTATACTGGGTTGATGTGGTACAGTATACATTTTATTTATATGGTTGATGCGTTGTATGAATTCTGTTGTTGTTATTGTTGTTGTTTGGAGTGAGTGACTCGTAAGTCCAGCAGAACAGGAGCAAATAAGAGGGGAGAGGAGAGGAGAGAGAGGAAAGAAGAGAGGAAAGAGGAAAGAGAAAAGAAACAGGCTTCGTTCACTTTGAACAAAAGCTTGCTTTTTCTTATCGACAGCTTCATTTACTTTGGTATTTTTTAACCCATCATTGCACCTTGCATACTCCCATATACACTCCATACATACATACATAACCATAACCATACAAGGTCTATTCGGTGAGAGAGAAATTTGATAGAACTGTATGTACCACCAGACCAAAATCCTTGTCAAGCTTGTCAAGCCGCTAAATACTACTTAGATCAATCTCCGCATCCCATCCCAACCCATTCAACCCATCCATCTCATCCATCCCATCCTTCCCATTATTCTATTCCATTCCGTTTCATCCCAGAGTGATCCCATAGTGATCCCAATCTTCCATCAGTCAGTGCTCGAAAGAATCAAGTCAAATCAAGTCAAATCAAACCCATCATATCCCATCATATCTAGTAACCTTATTATTACCAGACCTAGACACCTGGTGCACCCAGATATCTATCTACATATCTATCTATCTAGTACCTCTCCACCAGTGCTCCTACCTTACCTACTACTTAATCCGCCCTGTTGATCTCCGACCCGAGCCTTTTTTTAATCTTGAAATTCCTTTTTCCTGCCACCAAAGAAAAAAGTCCCTCCTCTTTCTCACCACCCACCATCCACCATCCACCACCCACACCCCCCTCTCCAACCCCAGCCTCCAACTACTAAAACCTTTTGGGTCTGTTTGTTGTGCAGGAAGGAATATACTCCGGTACATTCGTGTCAACAATTTTAGTATTTTACACTGATTGATTGATTGATTGATTGATTGATTGATCGATTGATTGACCGTACATCAATCCATATCCACGATCAAGGTCAGTTCACTTACTCCACCCCGCATTATTTTAAAACAATAGCAAGAATTAGAAACTTTTTAAATTTCTCCTTGACTATTTATTATTCATCTTGATCTCGATCTTGCGCAATCGCTTCTTCTTAAGAAGGGCGGGGGGGCCTGTGTGCGCCTCGATCAAGACTTGTTACCTGAGCTCACCTCGGCTCTGCATCCTGTAAACAACAAGAACAAGAACAAGTTTTGGAGAGAGAAAGAGATAGAGAGCTTGTTGTTTCTTCTCCTCATTTCTTCAACTTACAATATTACCATTATTTCGAACAAGTCGCATTCACGAGCTTTTATACTGATAAGTTGTTCATTCCTACAGTCTCCGAGGGTTTGAATGACCTCTCACCCATCACAATGTCGGTCAAATTCGAGAAGGATACCATAAAAACCACCGGTCCTCTTGCAGGTATACAAGGCGTTCCAGCGATCGAAGTTAAAGATGTTCATCACCATCATCACCATCATCTACCAGGTCACAACTTAAGACACAATGTCGGTGTCGCGTTAACTGGAGGGAAAGCCAATGAAGGAACACCAGGATACTTATCTGTAAGCCCATTGATCTCGGAAATCACCCATGGCAGCGCAACCGGATCGCTCACTCACTAATCATGTTATATTTGAATAGCTGTACCTCAAAGAACTACAAACCAATCCTCTTCGTACGAAAATGCTCACGTCTGGCACATTATCGGCTTTACAAGAACTTTTGGCCTCATGGATCGCTAAGGATCGTAATAAGCAGGGTCATTATTTCACGTCTCGAGTTCCCAAAATGGCTGCATATGGTGCTTTTATTAGTGCTCCTCTAGGCCATGTATTGATCAGTATTTTGCAAAGGATTTTTGCGGGACGTACGAGTTTGAAAGCCAAGGTTCTTCAAATTCTGTTGAGCAATTTAGTGGTAGGTTCAGCTCGTCTGTTTTTTTTATTCTGTAAACAAAGCTAACAATAGATCAATTAAAGGTTGCTCCTATTCAAAATACTGTCTATTTGTACTCAATGGCACTTATTGCAGGCGCAAAAACCACTCATCAGGTACACGCAACTTGGAGAGCAGGTTTTATGCCAGTTATGAGAGTCAGCTGGATCACTTCCCCTCTGGCTCTTGCTTTCGCACAAAAGTTTCTTCCTGAGCACACTTGGGTTCCATTCTTCAATATCATTGCCTTCACGATCGGTACATATGTGAATGCGAACACAAAAAAGAAGCGTCTCGCAGCTCTTCGCAAGAGACACCTCGATGAAGCTAGAGGAGGAAGATCTGACGACTACCCTGGCCCACGTAATGGACCAGGAAACCAGACGGGAGGCCCAGGATCAAAACGCGAATACTAATTTAACGAAGGGACGGATGGGAAGGGGGTCATTAAGATGAAATAGCACAGCATGAACCAAATCGGCTGTGCTTATTGTCACAAATTTTTCCTTATCATAATGTATTTTCGGTTCACGGATCTTAATTTGGCACGAGGTCAAATTTACTAGTTATGGGTGGCGACCGCTTGCAGATATCCTATGGTCCATGCGAGGCCTTGCTTGCTCTTTTTTTCGGGGGGGACAATACCACGTAAAAAGCCTCACCTCACCTGTTGTATAGTTTTAACGATTTCATTGGTTATAAGTAGAAATGAATGAGCGTTTGCTTGTCAATCTCTTCCATCTGAATGTGAATGCTAGGTGATACTTGGGAGGATTTGGGAAAGCAGCCTGCCGAAGGCAACCTGTTTTTAACACGTCGCCTTTGTGGGATATGATTGCTACATGACATGAAGACGGAAAGGTAAGTCATATTCTTGTCATTTGTCATTGACACCTAGGCACAGCATATGATTAGAATAACGGGTGTTTCTAGGACATTACTGAGGGGTAAAGCTATGGAGGGAAAGGATAAGGATAAAGTCGAAGCGAATTCTCTGTACCTCAGGGTTTTGGTGTATACGTTACTTTTTACAGCAGTTTGGTTTGCACGTTTGAACGACTAAAGCGGAGTTTGCTTGAGCTTTAACGAAGGCACGCTTCGTGTTTTTTTTTTGCCACCTACCTTTAGCTCATTCTGTTCGCTGCTCAGAACCCAGAACTTCAACTCACTATTCACTTCTTTCGCTCGCATCATCCACAAGCTCAAAAGCCAGCCTGTTTAGTTTCAACACAAGTTCGGGCAATGTCAGCATTGATACCTTTATCCCCATACGTCCCCCCACGAGCACGTGTTCTCTCACCCTCCGATCGATATTCAGGTGGTGCCCGGGGAAACGCCCATCATGGAACTCTCCTACGTGGTTCTTTCGACAATGGCTATAATGCCCTTGCAGGCAATGCGGCTATGATACCTCTACCTGTATTCGGTGCCCGGCCCGGACATGGAACACTCTCCCGTGGTGGAGGAGCTGGAAGAAATTATAACGATATGAACATGAACATGGTGATGCCGATCAGGAGAGGTGGCGTGGATATTTCCTACCACAGCATCCCTCACTCGCACGCTCATCCACTAATGGATCCTCGACTGCGCCATACGCCACAAGTTCAGGTTGTGGATCCGTCGGCTCTGTTTCGTGATCCGTGGAGAGCGGGGAATATTGTGAGTTGTACGCAGGAACCTTATACATGTCCCTGTCATGAATGCGAAATCTTGCGTTTACCGCTCGCTCAGCATGGGCTCCAGGTTGCGCCGTTGACAGTGGGCTGTCATCATGATACTCGTGGACATGCTCATGCGATGGATTTGCATAATCATTGTTGTGTAGGCGGAGGAGGCCATAAGGAATCTTCATCTTCTTCTTCCGGCAGCGGGAGTAAGGGAAAATCGAGCTCAAGCAGTGGAAGTAGTGGAGGTGGAGGAAGTAATAAGAAAGAATATGCTTTCCCTACCAAAGATATCGTTATCCGTGGTAAAACATACGCCTGTCGCAAATCCTTTCTCGCCGATCAAGGGAAATTCGAAGACTCCCTCGTCAAAATGATGGAAAAGAAAAAAGAAGATGAAATCCCCACCGCGGTGCTCGATTCCCTCTTCTCGTGCATTAATGAGGAAATCGTCTTGTCGACAGCTTCGGCCCATGATCTCGTCACTCTTAATGTGCTGGCGTCGTCACTGGGCGTTAAGAGCGTTATGGAGAAATCGCTCGCGCAGCTCAAGAAACAGTGCTCGGATAATATCGTGAGTGGGAGTACGTTGACGGGGATCGTGGTTACGGTTATGATGAGCGCGAAGGTTGATGAGGGCTTGAGGGATTGGTTGAAGAAGTATATTAAGGGTTGGGGGTTGTGGGAGGAGTTGCAGGGCTTTGCGATGTATATTCGTTGTGTGGAGGATCATCCGGAGATTCATACGGGTTTGTTGGAGTTGCTGGGGTTGAGGAGGAAGGCGGATGGGGAGGGGTATAGGATTATTTAGTGTGAGGAGGGGGGGAAGGGGGGGAGGGTGTGGGTGTGGATGGAAGAGGAGAGCGCTGGGAGAGTGGGAGGGTGGGAGGGGTGGGAGGGGTGAAAGTGGTAAGAGAAGGATAAGGATACAAAAATGGAAAATAAGAAGGAAAAATACGGAACAGAGCAAAGTCTTCAAAAAGACAACCGAACACACACATGGAAAAATTGCTGATCTCCCCCCTTGGCAGTAGATACATACATCAAAAATTGGAGAAGGAAAAGAAAAAGGGTAAAAATACGATATTCTGTAACAGTCAGTACGTAGTCAATAGTTAGTTAGTGGTTAGTAGTTTGTACTTAGGATAATTAGTTGATAGTTGATAGTGGGTTTTAATTGTATGCTAATTAATCAGTGTGTTGTTACTCCATATGATTATTTTGTCTTCTTTTTGAGTCTGAGCTGTGTTATTAGGTAGGATAGGATAGGATAATATAGTATAGTATATAATATTTATAATTTTGTAATAAAGTCCTCTTTTGGATTCTCCGCCGGGAAGAGGGGGGAAGGGGAAGGGGAGGGAGTGCTTGTGATGGATGGTAGTTGGGTAGGTGGATAGATGGATATTTCATATCGATATTATATTATATCATGTCAGGAATAGGAATCTCGGTATAATTATAAATTCCTCTATAGTATGATATTGTATTGACTATCCACTTGGTATCTACTTGATACCTACCTACCTACCTACCCAATACTCCCAGCAAATACCAATATCAATATCAATATCCCCAAAACCTAGCAGAAAATCAAAATAAATAAGAAAATATGTATAACATACACACATCTATATGCACGCACAACACATACATACATACACCTAAATAGATACACAAGACATTCAACACATGCAGTGAAAGCAAAACCAAGCATCCACAACCCAATGCGATGACAAAGCGGACAGAAATGCAGAAATCGGAGATGGAAACAAGATGGAACTAGAAATGCATGACGAAGGGGTTTAGAAAATGTTTGCCTTGTTGTGTTTCCAATGCTGTGCGAAGAGAAATACGATGTGATATGATATGATATTAAGTGATAGTATATGATAGGATATGATATGACAAGTAGAATTTAGGAGGGATTCTCCGTCTCCGATTGGGATATAGAGATGCATCATGATGAGGGGATATCGTTGGGTGTACTGGATATGTGTGTACATACTTCGTATGTAAATGATGTATATAATGTAGATGCGGGATCCCGTACATATGGTACGCAGATATGGTACTCAGATGAGGGATCGGAGAGAGCTCCGTTTAGGGCTCCATTTAGAGTTTTGGTGGATGTGTTGGTGGTTCTTATTAGTGAGGTTTGTTGTACTCATTGAATGGTTTTGTACATACTACATAAATCGGAATTGAACACTTGTTTTCCCTATCTTCGTCTTTATCTTCTTCCTCAACTTGGATGCTGAGCTATAATTACCATATTCTTTAAACCGTTCTTTCAATTTGATCATTATCCTGTTCTCACATTCTCCATATTCTTTGAATCTTTCTTCGATTTAGTCAATTAGCCCGAGCTCACATCCTCCATTCACTTCATTACTTTGCTTCTACTGAGTATTTTTCCACAAATATCTCAAACTCGTTCCTCCAGCCACAGTTCCCAATAATCCCACCCAAAATTCCGTCACCAGACCCCCTTCCGTACTCCAATGCATGGTCAAAGGCGCATATGCCAAATTAACAATCAAACTCTTCTTCCACCTCTCCATCCACTCCCTATGTTCCTTCTCCTTCTCCCCCTTCATCTCCGCCAAATCCTTATCCCTATTCCCATACTCGATTCCCAACTTCACAAGATCAAGCAACACATGTACCATCCAACATCTCACACTCCACAAACCCGCTTTCGCTTGTTTCGTTTTATCCCATGGCAGTATATTTTTCGAGCTGAGATATGCTCCGTTTTCTAAAGTCTGAAAGACTATATTCGCAAGTACTTGGGTTTGTACAATCTTTCTAATAAGTGTATGTTTAGGCGGACTATTCCATGTAACTTTTGCCCACTTATAAATTGCTAAAAGACCCCAAAGACGTCCAAATGTTCTAAAATCAGTTATCAATGCACTCAGTGCCTTGAATCGAGTAGCTAATACCAGTAATCGATTACTGGGTATAGGAAGTGTAGAAGGTGATAACACGATTGTGGTATTAGGAGGAAGGGTAATCGCTTTTTCGATGAGGAGACGCGCGGTTTGCTGGATCTGATGGACGGAGAGTCGGGAAAGGAGGTTGGAGGCTAGGAGGGAACTATAGCCGATTGTGCAGAGGAGAACATCGGTGCCGGAGGGAGTACTAACGAGTTTAGAGAGATGATTGAGTACGCTGTCGGTTTTGGATAGGTAGAGGGGAAGCCATCTCTGTAAGGCTTGTGGTGTGGGAATCTGTGGGGGAGTAGGTGCGGATATGGGGAGAGGAATGGCGGAAGCGGGGGAGGTTTCTGCGGCTGGAAGTCCGGTGATTTCGGACATGATTGGGTGATATAGATGTGTAAATATGATATATAGAAAGATATTTAGTTTTAAAAGTATGTGAGAAGTATATAAAAGAGAAGAAGTAAATTTACTCAAGCTTTTTGGGTACTTGGAAATCTGGGATGGATAGGAGCATGGATAAGATGTTACGCGATGATGCTGGGTGTACCGAGGCTCGGAGCTTGAGCTTGGTAGCTTTTAACTCTGTTGAAGGGTAAAGTTCGGCTGTTTTACATTGATTTATATTGATTTCGTACCTTCAAATCATAGATGAACATGAATGAATTGACACCATTTCGATTTATCACATCCACATGGCAAAATGTAAGAAAGTGGATGAAGTGAGTGGTGAAGAGAATGATTACGTGTATACTACTGAGCAAGCTATGATCCAATCATTAACCTTACTCCACGAGTAGTTCGAAATCCTGTTTGTTCGGCTCACATTTGGACAACTATTCTTTCTCAAACTCTACTCTCGTCCAATCCATATAGGTTGGTTATACTGAGATATCTGGGAAGCACGAGGTAAGACGAATCATTCTATGAAGCTACTGGCCTTCTGAAGGATTCACTATTGGGGTATCATTCCATGAGGAAGAATATCTCGCACATTTCAAACTCACGTTTTGAGACAGCATCTTACAAAATCACATCAAAACCAAGTCAAACTCTAATAGATTCAACGCTCTCCATTGCTTTTCTAAATGTTTAATCTCAATAAAAACTTAAATTCAAAGATGTAGACTTTAGTCCGCAAGGTCTCTGCAATTACCATCCCAAATATGGTAGAATGCAAAAATTACCTAAGTGGAAAGTCTATCTATTCGGAAAACAGAGATAATTACTAGTACGAAGCAGACTCATCTGAGCCTCAAAAACATCGCCAGCAACACCTTCTTCAGTTTCTGACGCAATATCTTCCAAGTTCTTCTATCCCGCAAAAAGAAAAGTCCAACGAGTCTGGCCGCTAGCCAATCTATTTCAAAAATTATGTACACGAACGACCTCCATTGATCAGTCTATACACGCTCCGTCGCCGCAACCGCGTTCAACTTTGCCAATTCCGCTTGCAATTCTTCCAACGGTTTGCCCAGACCCCATTCCCGCATCGCCAGGTTTGGCCTTAAAACCATTCGGAAAAACCTCTGATGCTGCAAACATTTATGATCCCATTTTTCCGCTTTAAAATCATAGCCAACGCCAGCAGCGAACCATTGGAGTAAACTGACTTCGGGCCAGTCAGATGTCAGATCTGTGGGACAGACAAAATAACGATGAGATTCTGTCTTGCCGTAATCTTGACGTGAGGTGATGTGAATCACGTATGTTGGAGGAGGACTGGTAATTAGTGGATTGTTGATGAGGTTAGATGGGGAAAGAACACGCTGAGGAACGAAAGGTTCCGGCTTTGTTTGTGTCCAGTATGGTATCTGAACGGTCCTGAAATCATCGAAGGAAACTTCGGCGAATGTTTCGGAAGAGCTTGAATTTCGGGATGGTTCCAAACCCCCCGTGAGAGTTAGGGATTGATATGGCTCAGATGCTTCGATAGTTGTCGAAGATTGAAACGGTCCATATGCTCCACTGGGAGCTGGAGAATGTGTTGGTTCAAATGCCCAAGGAGACTTTGGGTATCCAGATGTTCCAAGAGGAGTGAAAGATTGCGCAAGTGGTTGCAGTGCTTGATTGGTCACACGCGATCTCCATTCGGGAATTTTTGAATCAGTGATGCTTGATCCGAGATTAGGCACTCCTGACGGAGGGAGGGCAGTCACTCCATTCTTGAGAAAATCTATGAATGATTGCCCGAGTCCGGAAGACACGGAAGTCATCTTGGAGCTGGGTTTAGAGGATGGTGCTGAAGATGGTGGTGTCATCGGGTCTGATCCGAACACATTGCTTTTCGAGATAGAGTGAAGACCAGGAGATCCCTGGGCCATGATTGGTCTAGGTGGTGTAGTAGAGGGAGAAAACGGAGGCGAAGAGGGCAAGGTGAATGCACCAATGAATGCTAATGAAGGAGTAGGAGTTTTAATGCAAGCCAATGAAGGAGTTGGAGCTTGATTTGTCATGCTTTGATGATCAGGGTTATAAGTTCGGATCATATCCATGAGCGCCATGGAAGCATTATCACATTCTTCTTGGACCGAGATAGCTGCTGCATAAATTTCAGCAGCCTGACGTTGAAGTTCAGCAGCCTCGTGAGCTTGGAAAAGCTCAAGTTCTCTAGCTGCTGATATCCGGGTTGCGAAATTGAGAAATGATTGATAGATCGCTTGGTGATAGTGTTTATTGGGATCATGGTAAGGTTTGTCCGAGTGTCGAGTATCGACTTCAGTGCATGAGTCGCAGCAGAATATGTTATCGGGAAGTGACATCGTATCGGGATAGTGAGTCATGACTGACTGTCACGAATAATATAGTGATGGATATAAAATATCGAATATATGATATGTGCGAGTAACAGAATATAAAAATAAAGGTAGGAAAGATAAGTTAGTTTATTTTCGGTCTTGATTTGAGAAATGTATGATTGAAACCAAGTGGATTTGGAGCTCGAGTTGATCGTTCTTGGGGATTTCCGTGGTATGTAAGAGGGAGGAAGTTCACAAGGACCAAACCATCTGAAGACTTCTCTTATAAAACCCGAGGTGTAAGAACCGTGGCTCGTGAATCATTGTTTCCGCGTCGGTGGAAAGCGGATGGAGGAACTGCGCCACGGCATTCACTCTTGTTGGTGGAGATGTTGTAAACATTTTCGAGGGAATGACCTAGTTCTGTGTGGTGGAGAGGAAATTCATTTTTCTGTTTGGTGATTCATATATGATGATGATGATTTGGGGAGGGGAGTAGAGTTGTAGAGAAGTAGGTATTTGGTGCAGGTGATATAGGGAGGTTATGAGATGAGTTACGTATATATGTGTGTATGAATGGATGGATATTACCTTAGGATGGTATGTATCATATGGATATATCAGTTACGCTTTATCACAACATACCCTAATTATCACACTCTTCCTGTGCACTGAACTTGTATCTATCTATCCTGTAATCATCCTCACATTCTCAGCAATATCTTTGGAGATAATAACTGTAACGTCCAAGGTTCTTCCAGAAAATTTCTCAATCATGATCACGAGCATGTACTTACTCGGAAATTCTATTATAATCCGATGTCGGATTTTCGTATTTGTCTAGGTAGGTACGAGTAGAAGGAGTTGGGTAATTATCTATTTATATCTATATTCACATTCACCCATTCTTAAATTCGGGGCCAATTTTACTCTCTACCTAGGTACTAGTAGGTATCATCTTTAATCATTTGTGTATGTTTTTCTATTTTATATAATTACTTATATACTTATTTATAATCTAAAAAATAAAATGATTAATAAGTAAATATAAATAATAATCTTATATAATTACTATGATTTTCATTTATAAAAAAGGAAAAAGATAGATTGTGTATATGGTATAGATACCTAGGTAGTGTGTATATAAAGGGTAATCAACTAAATTTTTTATATTTTAAAGTTTAATAAATTTGATTTATTATAATTTATTATAGAGTGTATCGGGAGAAGCTGGAAGATCTGGAGGATAAGGTCAACTTTTGGGTAATTATGAGAGAGTCTAGGCGGGAATGAATTTGTTTGAGTTTAAGGGGACTTTTGAGAAGGGGATGGTTTGGAGGGGGGTGGCTTTGAAGGAGAGTTATGGGGGTGATAGATGGATGAGGTATAAGGAAGGTGTTTAAGGGACTTTATTGTTGTTGTTGTTGTTGTTGTTGTTGGTTTTGCCGTTACTGGTATTAGGAAGATAGATTTTTCTTTTGGAGTTTGATACGGTTTGGTTTGGTTTAGTTGCTTCTCGAATTCTTTCATGTATAAGAATATTACACATAGACAAGAAGAGAAAATAGCAACGATGATAATAACATATGCTCAATCATCGCTACTGAGTTAAACGTCAAATCTTCTCTGTAATGTCAATATTTCACTGCTCTGTTGCATCGCTATTTTCTCTAATCCAGGACCAAAAAAAATACAACTCGATAAGTTACCCCCTAATTTCAAGCGAGAATCTTGATCATCATTCCGTCACTCAAGATATAGGATCATACAGAATTAAGAGTTACGATTATCTGAGTTCCCGAGTCTATTATTCTCATCTGTAATGGATTTTCGTTACAAGCAGTAAATAGGCCGAAGATATAGGTTTCATTTTCCTATGATGCATGTACAGTAAGGGGGGATAGATTGCTTCATATGTATATAATATGTAGTACTCATTCTATTGGACTTATATTTGCATTTATGAAGGAAAATGTAAATATAAACAATTTATGATTTATACACACTCGTGTGACTGAAAACTAATTTTTAACTTTTACGAGTATATTCATATATAATAATTACCTGGTCAGGCGGCCTGCCCATAGGTACTTCGTACTTTCGAGGATTTAAAGGAGAGCAGGGAGATTTACTATTAAAGGGATGAAGTTGATAAATTGATAATTGAGAGGCTCAAAAATTTCTGACTCATTTATTTATACCCATCAGTCAATTGATTAATTTAAAGCTCATCTATTCCCTGAAACAAAAACTGTTATAATATAGATAGATCAACTTGAGATATAAAATTTAAAATTTGAACAATGCAAATGAAGAACCCCACAGAAACCCGCATTTCCACATTCCTACTTCTCAACTCCTATTTACTCCACACCGGAAAAATTATCACCCAAAAATGAAAAGGGGTAAAAATTGCAAAAATTTGATTCAGATATCGGAATGCCCGTTCTAGGAATCGAACCTAGGATCTCATCATTACTAGTGATGCGCTTTACCGCTAAGCCAAACGGGCTGATGAAGTTGGATAATCATATGATGTGGAGGAAGCAAAATTTCTCATATTTTTGAGGTTGGATAGGCCCCACCTGGGTTTCTTTGCGAGATGGTAGTGGGGAACGAGGTTTCCGCGAATATGTGGGTGAATAGTTATGAGGTGGGTAGTTAAAGGGATGATGAAAAGGGATGAAAATTATTCTGTAAAGATACCAGCTTGATTGAAGCTCAGTGGCTGATAGTTGGGGTTCGAGGGTGAAGGTGGAAAACGTGGTGTGAATTGGTGGAAATAGAATAGAGGCAGAGAATGGAGAAGCAAACTTAGACATTCTATATAAATCTCGCTGCAAATCAATCATACCTGTTTGCCATTTTCAGTATAACTTCTTCAATACTACTGTTCTTAATAAACATGGAGTTTTTGTAAACTTAGGACCCAGCTGAGGAAACTACCAAGCAACATTAGAAATCTGGAGTGTCAGCATCTCATTCCATAGAATGCACTGCTAAATAATTAGACTCATGACGAAAACCGACTATTAGGCTTTGCCATCACAATCGAGTGGTGCATACGAAATGTGACATACCCTTTGAACAAATAGTTTCACTGTACGAAACTGACTCTGTACAGCGGAAGGTATAGGATATGTTAAGACTTAGAATAGATCTGAACTTTGCAGTCGTTTCTTTTAATCGAACATACAAAACAATGGCATAAGTACAAGTACTGTAGATTGCATCAAAGATGTTTTGGATGGCATAAGTCTCGTCGATATGTTGATGAAGAACAGATACATTTTCCTATCGCGCCAACGGCTCAGAAGTTGCACTAACATCCTCATAGCAGAATTGAGACTCTGAGAAAATATGTTTATTTGATTTCTGTGCAAATGTACTTCCGCGACCAGTCTACTATTAAATGTTGAGCTTCCAAGATTGAGTCTTGAGTATGAGTATGGGTATGAGTAGATCTCTCCCGCGTTTCAAAACACCCGATTTCCGTGGTCGCTCCTGCCGTTTCTTTTTACATCTGATCATTGAGCTCAGCTCCTCTGACGATGGGGAGAATGGGGATGGCTGGGCTCACTGACATGCTGGAGTGAACATCTGATTCTATTCTATTTGAGAAAGCACGCTAAGCCATTTTGGAGCAGTCGGGTAGACATCTTCATCCAATTCTCATAATCGTCATCCCATCCTTCGATTTCATTCTACAATCATCAAGCCATTAGTTAACATCTCGATCGAAGTATCTAACAATTGAGTATCAAATTGAAGATTCTTTGAAATGCACATCATTGCCATGAGGAAAAATCACATTTTGGATTACACAATCAAGTTACTGCATACGATCAGTATGCAGGATGATTATTCTGAAGCGCAGTTTGCTAGAAGATATTGGAAATAAGGTAAATCCCACGAATTGTACAATAGAAAATCTTCAATCCTTTGTTTGAGTCAGCTTTACAGGTATTTCTTTTATACGTCGAGCAAGTCGCTTTGTATCGTTTCCACCGCTTGCGGGTTTTCAACAGCTTTGAAACTAATTTCAAAGTACCCTTTGTCTCATGCAATACATTTAGCTTCTTCAAACATCACTGTCATTTTTTGAGGCACCAAATACCCTGAATACCTGTATAAATTTTGGAAATTAAGTACGCTTTCCATCATGGCCGCCCCAGAAGATCCGATCAAAAATGATGCTGGGTTTGCAGAGTGGATGAAACTTGAACGACAGTGGAATCCTCGCTTGGGAGACAATTGGAGATTTAAAGAGCGGATTGCCACCACTGATACTGCGATTATTGCCCATTTTGTTTACGATGAGGAGGAAGGTAAAAAAGATAGGAAGAATTTTTATGAACAGAAAGAAATGAAAATCAAGAAAGCAGAGGAAGAGAGGGAAGAGAAGGAAAGGAAGAAAGCCGAAAAAGCGGCAAAGGAGAAGGCAGAGGAAAATAAGAAGGGTAAGAAGAAGGAACAAGGGGAGGAAAAGAAGGAGAAAAAGCAGGAGGAAAAGAAGAAGAAGAAGAAGAAGAAGAAGAAGGAAGAGTATTATGGAGCTCCTCACACCGACAATGTGGTCCTTAAAATCAAATATCGACGACCAAATGACAAAGGAAATCGACCCAATGGCTATCCAGAGAATTACGACGGAGACAGGCATGAATGGCAGTTCCTATACACGCTCACTGGATTCTTTCCTAGCGACAATTATCCCGCAAAGAACAGAATACCTCGCCGCCCCCAAAATATTGTGAGGCACTTTCGTTCTCAATGGGTCAGACCACCTGATGCACAAGGAGTGTATTCAATGGCATTTTTGGAATACTGTCCAGGAGTTGAGTGGAAGGGGAAAACTCATCATAATTTAGACGTTTTCGATAGGGACGATAGCGGCTTTATTCATGAGCTTGATATATGGCTCATTTTCAGACAGTTTACAAGGATGATATTAATGTTAGACTGTGGTCATGAGATCCAAACAGGAGAGGGGTCGTTCGGGGTCAATCGATTAGTTGAATGGGAAACCACGGAGATCTGTCATTATGATATTGAGCCGAGGAATAGTAAGTCTTTCCTTTGGAGTTTAGGGAGTGACCTCTGACATGATGTAGTTTTGATTGGATATAAAAATAATGAAACAGATCGTGTACCTATGCTCAAGGTATGTATACCGTGTTAGCATCCAAAGAGCAAGGAGTAACAAAACTTCACAGCTTTGCGATTTTGGAGACGCGCTTAATGTTCCTTATTTCCGTGGCCAACAAGAATTTGGGCGTTACAGGTTCCCAAATATAACAAATGGTCGGATGGGCTACCGGGCCCCCGTGAGTTAACAGTCTCCTGTTTGTATTTGTGCAGCACACTTACAATATCACTATAGGAAGCGACCCTTGCTCCATCTGAGTTTGTACATCCATTCCGCCATGGGTCATGTAGTAATATATTCCAATTCGCGAATATCATCCGTCTTCTCATGCACGGAAACCAATCATCTGAATTGGATATGCATCCGGCAAGGGAGGGATGGGTTGTCAAAAATTTAGGAGACTATTCGACAAAAAGCCCGGCGACTTATGCTCGCTCCCTTATATATGGCGATCACAAAATGCCACCAGGTAGATATAGCAGTTATTTAATCGATCTCGTCATAAAATGCATGTACGAAAAACCCGCCCTACGACCTGATCCGGAAGCTCTCTGGTACTTGGTCCGGGATGGTTACAAGAAGTGCTTCAAAGAAGTCGAGTCTGACAGACGCAAGGCACCGGAAGAATCAGACGAATCCATCGAAGACGACGCCGAAGCAGAAAAAGACAAGGAAGAAGCCCGCAAAAAGAAAGCAGAAGAACCATCCCCCCCCCTCAACCCCATCTTCCAACAAGCCCAAGTAGCCCCCGAAGGCTTCCGCCAACCAATGCCCGAATGGATGGAAGACTTCAGCGACCGAGTCGAAAACTTCTCTCTCCCCCGCACCCCGCGATGTCCCACCCCAGAATACAAAACCGGCGAAGAACTCATACAACGGGAAGTCTACGTAGGCGACGATCTCCCCTTCAACGACCGCGACAAGTACCCCGCCTCACGCCCGCAAGTTCCTCCTCGCCTCCCCCACGGTTTCCCCATCGTAGACGAACGTCCTAGCGTCAATATCCCGGAACAATACCCTCATGCTCCGGGTTCCATCGCGAGAAATTGCGAGCTGCTGCGCTATTATGATCGTTTGGGTCAGATGTGGATGGGAGAGGAGAAGTATTGGAAGATGTTGGAGGCGGGGCTGGATCCTCAGACGTATAATTGGGGAATGAGGATTCCGGATCCGGAGATGGATCTTGATGTTGGGCCGATGAGTGGGTCGGAGGGGGATAGGGAAGGGGATAGCGATGAGAGTGAGGTTGAGCATCAGGTTGGAAGTCCTAAGGCTACGATTAATTTTTCTGAGGAGGCGGGGTGTCCTGAAGGGGTTTGAAGTTCAAGTGAGATGAGGTGAGGTGTATGATGATGTTTGAGGTTGGGATGATATTCTATTTATTTATTTATTTATTTATATTGATTAACGTCTACTTCGAACCTCCCTTGGGGTATTGAGACGTGCTAAGATAAGGAGCTTTTAAGCGGCGTGATCGTCGCAGCCAAATTTAACAGTTTAACTTCAATGCCAGGGGCTGTTCGCTCCTTTGCGTGTATGATCCTCCTCCTATAGTAAAAGGGCATGTCTGATCTGGGTTGTTGTTAGGGTGGGGCTTGGTTCCCGGGTGAGTAGGCTCGATGAAGGCTTTGATCCCTTGACTGGAATGGGGGAGAGCGGGGGTGGATTGCTGTTTGGTTAACTGAGCGTCAGCGCTCTTGCACTGTATGTTGGGTTTGTGTTTTGCGGTTTTGAGAGGTAATATGTATTAGAGTGATCAGTTGAGTGAAGAGTTAATGAGGGGAACAGGCGCTTTGTTGAAAAGGAGGGATGATATTCTAGTTGCGTGTGTTTTAACATTTATACATTTGTTGATTTTTAATAGTACATACCTAGTAATCTTACATCTTGTGTCCTGATGCCCATAACTCATGAGGGTGGGTCGAAACCAAATACATATGTATATTTCAAAGAGTTAAAGTTTCAAGATAAAAATAACACCTCCTCTCTTCTCTAATCCATCTATCCGTAATGACTAATCTACTCTCAAACACCACCACGTACTCACACACTTAAACAAATAATTAAACCATCAACTCCAACCATCAACCAAGATAAGTATACCTCCTCGCCTTCTCGGCCTTTCCCCCAAAAATAGCATTGAGAGCCTGTTCCAAACCAACACCATCATATCTCATACCCGCATTCTCATCTTTACCCATTGCGCTTACAATATCTTCACGGCTTACATTCCCATTCCCATTCCCATTCCCATTCCCATTCCCATTCCCATTCCCATTCCCATTCCCATTCCCATTCCCATTCCCATTCCCATTCCCATTCGCAATATTCCCCTGACCCATATCATCCACACTCTTAACCGCATCAATCAACGGATTCTTCAAAATAACACCTACACCTGCACCTGCACCTGCACCTACACCCGCCCCCCGACCATTAGGATCCGCTCTCCTTCCATAAACCCTCACAGCCTCAATACCCAATTTTTTCAACTCCAATTTATCTACTACCGGCGTACCCGATCCTTCTAGATATACTACATGAGTGATATATTTTTTCCATTCACCTTCTGGTATTTTATGTTCGTCATCTTCATCTTTTCCATTTCCGCAACATCCGCGAACAATTGCCTCTATGAAATCTCGTGCTGTGTATCCTGGAGTCTCACGATCTAAACATCCGTTTAATATGAGAACTTTGAATTTAATTCGCGGGTCTGCAATCGCATTGCCTACATCTCTCAGAATGAGACAGGGGAGGATAGATGTGTAGAGTGAACCAATACTGTATATAACACAACTGGCATCGTGCAGGGCGTCTAAGACTTTAGTATTAGGCGCGGGGCGGATTTCTTGGCCGTATGGATTGATGTACCAAATTCGTTCGATTGGGGAAGAAAGTTCCTCGGTATGAGACTTTTGGAAATCTATATTTTGTTTACGGAGAGTGGGAAGAGAGCCGGGGAGGTTGGCGTCTTCGATTCTGTCGTGTTCGAGGAGGTCGATGGATTGTCGTTTGTTCCATGTGGCTGGACTAACGGGTTGGGTGGGTACGAAGGTTGGGGCTATGGGATGGGAAATGTTGTTTTGTCCTACAATTATTGTACCTGAATGTGAATTTGTGTTAGAGACGCATTAACTATGATGGAGGTTTCGTGAATGTCCTACCATCTCGTAATCCTGCTGATATATGATATGAAAAGTTACTGTTAATAGCAGGAATCACCTCAACATTATCTTTCACACCAGTAATGCTACCTAAAAGGTAAATCGCCGCCTCAAAACTTCCCGTGAAGATACGAGCACCTGTCAAGAACAAATTGCCAACAGAGGCTGATTGGAAATTAAAGACAGAGGTAGGACGAGCTCGCTTGACTATTTCGAGGTTGATAGTGTTGAGAAAGGATCGAATTAATTCGCGCTTGGCAGAGGTAATTTCACTCCATAATGGGGAGTGGCCTTCAACTATGGCCAGCCATTCATGTTTGGCTTCTTGAGGTGAAGGATCAAGACGATGGTTGAAGAAGGTTTTTAGAGCGGATTTCTCGGTATTCGCTCCGATGGGATCTTCTGGGATGAGACGGACTAGTCTACCTACGAAGGCGGTTAGTTTTTGTTTGGTAGGTAGCTAGCATTATGTGGTTGTCATGAGCTCGATAAGTTGACAAGGCGACTGCTCGAGATATGTAGCACGTGACGAAATCCATCCCTCTACATAGGGGCCATCTTGAAGTCTTGGAGAATTTGATAAGGGCCAACTTGTCCTAGATAGCTCCAAGACACAGTTGCATCGAAGGATATGAGGATAAGAACATACTTCTCACATCACCAATACCAGGACCACCAAAGACTCGAATAAGTTCTGAAGAAGAGCCTCCATTATCACTGATAGGGATGATACTGAAGAAGATTAACCTCGAGTTCATCATATAGCTTCTGATTAAGGTGAAATTGTTGCACTTACTAACTCAAAGAACAAGCTCTATCTTCAGCGACTTTTCCAAATACATCCACGAGACTATTGGCGGCACTTCCGCCAGAAAATACGACGATACGACGATTCATGGTTGAGACTCGGGTTGAAATTTTGATCTTGGAAGGTATGATATTTGAGTTTTGAACTCAAAATTTTGGAATAGGAAAAGAAGAAGAGCTTTATCTTGGCATGTTGAGAAAATTGAGAAATGGGATAGTGAAGGCGGATGAAATGAACAGATTTCAGGACACGTTGTGGTTTTGTTCTTGGTGATGTGATGTGATGTGATGTGAGATGATATGTTGGGGGTGGTAGGCGATGTTTGAAAAAATGAAAGGACGATCGATATCAATGAGAGAAGAGAATCGCACCTACCTACTCCTACCTATTACCTGCTACCTACCTTTCTAGTATATCGTATCGTATCGTCGAATAAGTAATTGTCGATGAAAAATAATCAAAGACTTGATATGCTGTATAAAAGTTTCCTTATATCATATCTAGGTAATCTTACCAGGTTAGGCAGTGGAGTATAATTATAATTAGTAAATGGTGAGACTTAGCTAGCAGCCTTGCCAACTCCAACTCCAACTCCTTTCTTCTTTCTTCTTCGCACTCTGGAAGGTTATATGTAAGTTAGTCGGTACAGTTAATTAATTAATTGCACATGGGTATTTCATATATGGAATATTCTAAATCCACCTGGTCTTACTCCTCTCATTATTAGTACCCTCACTACCCTCACTACTCTCACTACTTCTCACTACTCTCACACTACTTCTCACCACTCTCACTGGTTCCTCATTTTGACCAATACCATGGATCAATACGAGACCCTTAGGTTAAATAACCCTGGACTAATTTTGAAAGGTATCGTCATTTTAAAGTCGCTTCAATCTGTTTACGGGGAATCGAAGATTTGAAACATAATTGGAACATCTGAACATATGGACCACCAGTGGAGATCTATTCTAGAACATGTATGGAAACAATTTCATGGCTTGTTGCTTTGTAAGATCTTATTATTATGTACTTCCTTACACGGAGTAGGAGTACAACTAGTGAACCTATCGCCGAGTGGGATCTTATCTCCTTTCCCCTTTGCGTCCCCACCCACCCATCGAGTTGAGTTATCATGATCAAATCCATCCAAGTTCATCATCTCCGCCGAATGCATATCCATAAAAAAAAAGTAGCATTATTTGATGAAACGTAAACGTAGACCAAAAGGTTAACGTGTCGTATCCGTACGACTTTATACGTAGATATGATATTTGGAAAGAAAAGGGTATTAATTGTTCATTCCTCATTCCTCATTATTCATAATTCACCGTAAAAGAGAGAAGTAGAGTGAGCATCAACAAGCTCTTGTTATAATTGCCTACCTACCTAGGTAGACTCAACCAGCGGAAGTATCTCCTTATTATTTTATTAGTTTGGAATCTACCACAAAAAAGCTCAAGGAACAGAAGTTAGAACACATCAATCAACCAACCAACCAACTAATAACTTACTTACCTGCTTTGATCATCCCTACCACTAGCACTTTACTATTTTAATCAGTTTTTAGTAGCTTCCTTTAAGTTACGCAATAATGTTAACGGCACAATCGGGAAATTCCAATTAGACACATCGAGCTCAATTTGCCCTGATTCCCCACCCAAAACTTCATTTGTTTCTCAGTAATGAAAGCGCGCGAATGGAATTTATCCTCTTGCTAATGCCAGAAGTTCCTTTATTAGAGGAAGCTTCCGGATTATCTATTCATTGCCTTGACGGAAGTACAAGCTCGAATGGCGCTTTGCGACTGACACTTTGCGACTGACACTTTGACTTGCCATGGCATTGTTAAATCCCACATTCATCTTTGGGGTGATAGTCCTACTCTACCTCTCATCCTTCATCCTTTTCGCCATAATACGAGTCGTTACGGGCATATCCATTCAGCGCATCGGTTACTTCTCTCTGAGGAGACTTGCATTTACTCCGAAAGATGGTGTCAAGATTGAGATTCGAGGCTTGGGACTAAATATCCATCGTCCTACCTTCGCAGAACCAACATGGCTCAGTGTTGTCTTGACAGAGCTGGCAGTTACACTGGATTTGAAGGTTTTGGATGGAGATAAAAAGGCACGTGGCCCTGAGGGAAATGGGCTTGTCGAAGAAGAGCAGGATGGCTCGAGTCGCAAAGGCGAACCAGACAGCAAACCACTTTCTAGAGATGCTACCTCCTTCGAGCCGCAGCGCAGCAAAATGTGGGAGCAACTTACAAGCATCAAGGAGCGATTCAAACGCCTACATCGCAACATAAATTGGATTCAAATGGTGGACGTCGTGGCTTCGAACTCATCGGTGACCGTGGTTGATATTGGAAATATACAGTTGGGAAGTTTTACAATGGCAGTTGATACAAGGAGGAAAGCGGGTGATCGTGGAAGCATGTTCACACATGTGAAGAACGCCAACAGCAATCAGCAACCTGCAGAATGGATGCTGGCTATCCGCAGTGTTCTGTTTACACCGGAAGGAGGCCAGTCTTTAGAAATACTGGATCACCTTACGTTAAACATAAGTGGGATACTATACAAGGAGCTTGATGGTTTGCGGGAAGCAGCAGTTGCCCTTAAACTGGGCCGAGTTCATATACCATATGACGACATCAATGCATGTGTAGAAAAATATAAGGGTTGTCGCAAGCTGCGCAAAATCAAGGACGGAAAGCCTGCGCCGGAGGAGATATCTGTCGCAAGCATTATTGGGGAGCTGGAGAGACCTGGAAGTGAAGAGAAAAAACTTGTACAAACAGTATCGGATTCCAAGGAGTTTGCGAGCTCTATTCTTCGGGGTATAGTCGAAGTACAATTTGCAGTCAGCTACATTGGATTCAGTAAGAAAATTACCTCAATACAGCCCGCGGGGTCACCAATGTATTTCAATGCTTCCATGAAGGAGGTTGGAGTGGATCTACATCGTTTAGACCAAAAGTCCCCCGCCCACCGAATGTACTTTTCCTCGAAGGATATAGCTCACCAGGCTCTTATCGCTGCGCTCTCCATCTCTGTCGGAGTCGATGATGGTCGAGGAAGATCCGACAGGCTACTCTATGTTCCAATGGCAACTACTACAATTCGAACTACTTCTTTATCGAAAACGGTCCAATTTGCTATAGACAACAGTGTAGATGAGCGCAATGCGAATCTTTTGTTTGCTAATGCCGTTGTTACATCGCCCTCCATTGATCTTGATCCAAGACATCTCCCTCTTGTTCTAGCCATGGCGAAGTCGAGTCCGAAATCGAAATCGAAATCGAACAAAGATACGCCAGAAAGGCATACACTAATGTCTCGGTTATTACCAAAAGCTAATGTTAAATTCTCGATGCACGAGCCTGTTCTTCGAATTTCTCTGCCTCCCGTTGAAGATACGGCAGCTGAGGATGATTTCGATCTCATCATATCTTCTGTATCCTCTATATCTCTGGATATAGAATCTTCACATTCAGCGGTAGGAGAATTGCATTATAGTCTTGGCTCTACGTTGCGACTACAGTCCCATGATCTCTATTACCAAACATGCTCCGGATCTCGATTTGACTTGCTTCAAATCGAAGCGCTGGATCTGAAAGTCTCAGTCAGTGCCAATCCAGAAGTTTACGTTGTCGCTACGGGTAATGTCCAGACGTTTTCGGTACATTTGATTCGATCAGAGATCAGCGATGGTGTCCGCCAAATTGTTCGTCAGCTTAGGCTCAATGTTGAACCAGATAAGAAACCTCATTCTAAGACTTCTCGAGACCCAAATTTCATCCGGGCGTTACCTCCTTGGTTGCTGCACTTCCAGCTCCAGGGCTCTGATTTCAGCGCCGAAGTAGCTGGAATTGACGAATCAATAGCAGACGAGACACGTGGTGTCGCAATTCAGCTGGAATCCTGGACCGCCGAGTATAGAGCCCAAAAAGTTGAGCCCAACGAACGACGGACTCGTCGTCGTGCAGGAAGCCGTTCCCTTACTCCCGATCCTGAGATATTCCTTACGATGCCTCCATCGCCTAGAAAAAAGCGTGATCAGAATCCAACCGATGGCAGACGATTAGCTGTACACGGCCGTGGCCTTGAGTCGTTTGTCGTCGAATCAACAGAAAAGTGGGAAGTAGAGCCTTTTGTTTCGATTCCTAGATTTGAAGTCGCTCTTTCGACTTCGAGCGACAATCAAGGACCTATATTCCATCTCAATTCGCACGTGAAAAGTGTCTTGGTACAATATTCGTTATATCGACACTACGCGTGCGGTGTAGCTTCAACTGTGCTCAGGAAGGCTTTTGTTCGCACATATGCTGATGTTGCGGAAGCCGAAGAGGCGGCACGGGCAACAGCGTCTTCGAGGAAATCTGATCCTTCTACACTTCTATCGCCGGTGACTTCCCCCGGAGGATTTGCTTGGCCTGGACAAGATGATCAGGAGTTCAATTTCGGAACCAAAGAATTAGTCACCATAGATTTTAGATCTACTTTAATTCAAGTCAAGGCACATTTGCCATCGGACCCCAAATTAATGCTCCAAATATATGGAGTCGATGCTGGCCGTCACAGATGGTCAGCACCCTTCCTCCATGCTAAGCTTGTTCGTTTATATGCAGAGGCTCCACAAATGAAGAGTGTATGGGCCAGAATCGTCAGTATCAGATCGGCGAGAGTTGACTTTCGCGAGAAACGTCAGATGCGTAGCTCTGGTGAGATGCATGAAGAAAAGACGATAGATATTACAACCAATGCCATAAGGCTGGCGGTGCCACATCAGCTCATTTTTCACCAAGTTATCGATAACGTTGTCAACACGCTCAAAGCTGTGGAACAACTCCACCATCGCATCAAGACAGGTACTAACGAGTACATTCTCGACAAACATCCGGAGGGCCCCAAACTCATCCCGAGGTTGTCAGTACGTAGCAAAGCATTGCTTTTTGAGTTAGAAGACGGAGCCTTTGAGTGGAAGTTGGGTGCAATATATAGAGCTGGTTTGATTGAGCAGCAGCAACGCTTGGCACGAGAAGCGGCGTTTGACGTAAAAGCAAAGAAGATTGAAGAGGAAGAAATGCGTAGAGATACCCAGCGTTATCGAAATAGGTCGGCGCACCCTCGTGGTCGTAGCAATAACAAGGAAGATTCCTCAAGGCGACACAAGAGTGCGGGTGATGATTTGCCGGAAGAGCATTCGCCTAGAACTCAACGAGGTCGGAAGTATCGCTACGATCCTGAAGGAACGAGCGGCATAAGTGGAGCCGCAAATATATCAATCTCTGAAGCTCACGACAGGCTCCGACGTCACAACGCTCAGAGCTGGAAAAGACGTATCGACAAGGTTTACGCCATTGCAAAGGATGGCATGAAAAACCTTCGTGGCGTCTTTTGGGGACCTGATGAATTGCCGGACGATATGGAGGAGACCGAAAATATACTGGAAGTTCCACACCGGCCAGCATTGATGAGCACTTTGATAAGTGACCTTCACATCACGGTCGACAAACCATCATTTCCTATGAATCAGCTTCCCGATTTTCTCCATAAAATGGGCAAAGGTATGCCTCGCGACATGCAGTACTCACTCCTAGTGCCGATGAATGTTCAAATCGATATGGGGGAAGCACGAGTCACGTTACGAGATTATCCATTACCTCTGCTGCATGTACCTGCGATCAGACCGGGGCAGTCACCAAGAATGCCAGCTTGGTCTCTCAAAACAGATTTCGTCATTGCTGAGGAGTTCCGGGGTCCCGAGTCTATTCGTCATATAAAGGTTGATATCATTCCTCCACTCAGACGTGGGCCGGGAATGCCCAATATAGGAGGATTCGCCATAGATGTGCGCAAGACAGTCACACCTGTCAAATGTTATTCCAATATAAGTGTCAACATTAATACAGAGTTACCTACTCGAATAACTTGGGGTGCTTCTTATCAACCTGCAATTCAAGACATGATGATGGTCATTGAGACATTTACGAAGCCACAACTCGATCCTTCAGAACGAATTGGATTCTGGGATAAACTCCGTCTCAGCTTCCACTCCAAAATTGATATTGCATGGAAGGGAGATGGTGATGTTCATCTCACATTGAAGGGAACACGAGATCCTTACATTGTCACAGGTGATGGTGCCGGGTTCCTCATGTGTTGGCGAAGCGATGTACGATTGAGCGTTTGCCGAGATGATGATCCACGCAAATTCATCACAGTAGACAGTGGTGAATATATTCTCGCCATACCAGACTTCAGCCATCAAGCTCGCGTGACTGCCTCGGAGCATAATGATAGCGATAGCGTTGTGAGCTCCGACAGCTTCAGGCACGGCGCAATCTTCAAGAAAGTTGTCATGAAACTATCTGGGAACGTCCAGTGGTTGGTAGGGCTTATGTTTGAGAGAGATCTCGATGATGGGACACGTTCTTTTGATTTCGAACCACATTATAATGTGGTGACGAAGGAATTACAGTATTGCAAAGCTTCAGCAGGCCAGGAATACGATGCATTCCGAGGTTTCCGTAGTCACCATATCCATATGTCGATAGCTGTCAAAGCACCGGTCGACCGTGAGTGGTCTGTATCAAACACGGAGCCTTCAAGAAGCTACAACACTGTACACCTTACTCCCCGAGTCTTCACGCATTTCTTTTCTTGGTGGTCGATGTTTGGTGGTACCATGTCGTTGCCAATTCGGCAAGGTGACCTATGGCCAGGAATTGAGAAGTCGAGCAAAAAGTTTGGCAGGCATCTTGCCACAATCAAGTACAATATATTACTTGCACCTCTATTCCTTAGTCACGTTTACAAACACAAAGATGCAGAGGACTATTCTGAAGATGTTGTATCTGCCACTGGTCTCAAGATGAGACTGGATAGCTTCATGCTCGACATGCATCAACGACGAGAAGAATTTATGACACAAGACAAAGGTAAAAACACGCAAACCACGACGACAGCCATTAAACTACATCGAGCACAGCTAGATTTGCTGTCGGCAGACATCCGTGCCATCTCTGCTAGTATTGCAGGAACGACACCGGAAGACCTTCAAAAGGCTTCTGCTCCGTCTCTGGTATCTCAACTGGAGCGAGGTCAGACAGATCTATCCCATTTCGATATTCCTGACAATGACTTTACCTGGATTGATATGGATGATTTCGTTGAATTGGATTGGATACTTCCAGCCGAAGCAAACCCAGAAACGAAGATTCTGCCACTGGCTTATGCCCCACGTTTCACGTATTTCCGACAAACTGATCATGGTGATAATATTGCCGGTGATCCAGAACGAACTAGTCCATTCGGTAACGAACCTACACATTTCTGTATCATGAGCAAGGATGATGATCCACGACGAGTTCAATGTCAGCTCATTACCGACCGTTTAGTTCAACTCGATAAACAGATTGACGAACACCAGGAAGCTCTCGAGTCAGCCGAATGGGCATATTCGCAGGACCCGCAAAATTCGTCTCTC
The DNA here is from genome assembly GCA_025389075.1 of Sclerotinia minor. NCBI lineage: Eukaryota > Fungi > Ascomycota > Leotiomycetes > Helotiales > Sclerotiniaceae > Sclerotinia > Sclerotinia minor. Next base: position 1,780,108 of record QRFH01000007.1, read on the forward strand.
AAAGCTCAATACGATCAATTGACTATCCATGGCCCATTCTTGCACAACAAAAAGATCTTTCTGGAATCCATGAAAGAACGTATGGTGGAGCGTGTAAACACCAATGATCCACGGACTATTCCTGATGGCGACGAAGATGCGGATCGTTTCGGGGAAAGTCCGATCGAAACGGAAGCGATCCATGACGGCCCGCCTTCGGGCGATTTTGTCAGCGATTTTAACAACCGCTTTGTCATCCATAACATGCAATTGAAGTGGAATAATGTTTTACGAAATATAATCCTTCGCTACATTCATCAAGTCAGTCAGAGACGTGGGTTTGTGTACTATCTATCTCGACGAGCTGTGAAGTTCATACTCGACATCGTCGAAGAACAAAATAAAGCTAAGAATGCCAGGCCGACGGCTGCACAAACTGAGGAGCCTTCAAATTTTGCTTCTACAGCACAAACGCCAGAGAACCCTACAGAGGGTCCAGAATCACAGGAAGTTGAGGATCGTATCAAAGAGATTTTGGCTGACGGGAAAAAATTCGTTAATGCTGACGATCCCCAAATTAATGAAACTGCCCACCAGGTGGCTCCCGATCAACTAAACTCGAACATCACTCCTGAATTCACGCCAGAAAATAGCTATCATGTTCGACTCATTGCACCGCAGATACAACTTCAGAGCGAGAAGAACCTAAAGTCTGTTGTGATGGTGACAGCTAAAGGAATGGAGTTGAAAGTTGTCGAGGTCATGGATAAGCATCGTTTGTTTGACGATGTTAGTGGTCTCGTACAACGTCGATTCTCGGTTGAAATGGACAGTACCCAATTTTTCGTCACACATCAAAAATGGTTTTCAGCTCAAGTTTTGTCGTTGTATTCCGGCAGCCACTATGGTGCTTCCGCTGGGTCGTCTTGGCCTCCTTGGGTACCGATGGAAGTCATGTTCGATTTCCAAGTTGATCCATTTGGATTCAAGCGTGTTGTGCAAAAGACCTCCGCTAGCTTACGATACGAGAAATACAACACGCTGCGCCTCAAATATAACGATGAGATCAGCAATGAGAATGACCATCCTTCCGGTCCAAATAGCATGGAGAATCGCATAGACAATTTATGGGTTGAATTTCCAAAGATCCAAGCCATTTGTAACTCGTCACAGTACTATGCTATGTACATCATTGTGTTGGATCTGCTTATGTATAGCGAGCCTCTGGAAAAGACTAGGAATGAGCGGCTCGAAAAGATTATGCTCGCCTCTGACTTCAGCGACTTGCGCGGGGCTCCAGAGATGGTCACCCGACTCCAAGAACGAATTAGACAGCTTGATGAGATCAAGACGCAATTCCAAATCCATTCAAAGTCGCTTGATAAGAAGGGTTGGGAGGATAGAATCACGCTGGATCGAGATCTTGCCGCCTGTGAAGATGAATTGTTTTTCATGATGAAAGCTATTACAACTTCTCAGCGAAAGTATGATGGCACACAGGCTAGCGGTCTCTTACGATGGAACATCTCTTCAGACCAAATCGTCTGGCATCTAATTCGCGATAATAATGAACCCTTGATGGAATTTCAAATTCAGCATGCCGAATATGATCGAACCGATAATTCCGACGGTTCCCATATCAATCTGATGCAGATCGGAAACATTGTAGGACTCAATCTGATGCCTGATGCCATCTATCCAGAAATGTTTTCCCCATACTTCGATGCCGAACGTGGAGCATTCAATGAAGGAGGAAACCAACAAATGCTGAGAGTTTACTGGTACATGTTGGAAGCAATTGCTGGTATACCGGTGATGGACCATTTCGAAGTTAACCTTTTCCCAATGAAGATCCAACTTGAACGCGAGGTTGGTAAAAGGCTTTTCGAGTACATGTTCCCTGGGCACGATGATGACAAGCCGAATGCCAATAAGACCAAATCTCCGTTCATGGTGAAGAATATGATTCCGGTGGATGATGAAGAGGATGGCAACGACACCACGGGTAACACTTCAATCAACTTACAGGTCACTGATGTGGATAATGGTGACTCTACCTCGAGCACGCGACCCGGATCATTGGAGCTTCGATTGCATCCAACAATGACGTCCGACTATAGGCCAACAACAGCTTCATCCACCAAAAGTAAAGCGAGCAGTATGCTTTCAGGTTACAGTGGTGATAGCCATCATTTCCGACTCTTCCAATCTAACAAGAATTCTACGGCGTCGAAAGGCTCGTCCACGAAAACGGCAGTTTCAAAGAAGCCTTCACTTGAAAGCTTACAGTCTGGCCAATCATTAAAACCAACCGTGACACGAACAAGCACTAATGTATCAACAAATGAGCAAGGTTCAACGAACGGCGATCCTAAAGGCAAGCGATTCGGTATTCGTGGTGCAGGCAAATCAAGAAAAGACAAACCATCGGATGACCTGACCAAAATGATGAGTCGTGCATCCGAGTACATGACCCTTGCCTATGTCAAAATTCCTAGTGTGGTTCTTTGCCTCAGTTACAAGGGTAAAGGCGAGCGCAATATTGAGGATGTACATGACTTTGTCTTCCGCTTACCCATGATTGAATACCGAAATAAGACCTGGTCAAACCTTGACCTTGCCCTTGCTCTCAAAAAAGATGTCATTCGCGCGTTGATATCACACACTGGAGCCATCATTGGTAATAAATTCAGCAAGCATCGTCCCAATATAGCACAACAAAGTCGCTTGAGAGAACTAGCCACAAGTAGTGTAGTCCTCAGTCAGCCACCATCCACTGCCGATGAAGCATACGAGACCAGCGATACGAGTAGTATTTTCGCCACCAGTCCAACCGAGACCCGTAACTCCGATCGATCAGTAAGTCGCCAAACTGACCGGTCAAAAAGCGGCGAAAGAAGAAAATCATTCGCATCTAGTCGAAATGGCATAGAGGGTCCAGCAAGTGGCTCCAGTAGCGTCTACTCTGGTGTCTCTCAAGCTTCCAGACCCCCCTATCAAGCATCCTTCACGATGACGCCGGCGAGTAGGGAATATGACGAGGATGCAAGGTCGTTGAGACCATTTAGCAGGAGTGGTGGGGTGGATGGAAATGCGATTGAAAGGCCTCATTCTTCCGCCGGCGCGTTTATGGCGAGTACTTTCCAGCGATTAAAGAAGAACCCGCTGCAACATAGGGATGCAGTGAGCAGTAGCCCAAGTTTGATTGAGGGACATGAAAATGGCAACGCAGATGGGAGGGAGACAAATGAGGATGCGAATGTAGATACAGTGAATGAGGCGCCTAGGGGAGGAAGGAAAAAGTCCAAGTCATTGCTTGGGCGATCACAGTGATTGATTTTGAGATTAGATGGGAAAGAAAAGGAAAGGAAAGGAACGGAAAGGAAAGGAAAATAGGGCAGGAGGAATAGTCAATTCTTTGATTGTTACCGCATTTTTTGTACACTTTACGTGTTCTATTTATTTGTCTAAATCTAGCGTGCATTGCGAGGTGTTTAGATGTTGGCGACTTATTAGGGAGGAAGGGTATCGATTGGATTTCTTTCTGGGGAAACTTTGTGGGGGTGGAGGCGTGGTTTGGTGGTGTTGGGCGAGGATTCATATTTTTGATATTATATTACTTTACTTTACTTTATATTGCTTGTATTGTATTGCATTACATTATATTACATTATGTATATGTATGGGAAATCTTGAATAAGTTTTTGAAAAGGGGGGAGGAGATGGGGATATGAATATATTTAATGGGTTGGGAGGGGGAATTTGAGGTAGGGGAATGGATGGATGGGTGGGTGGGTAGATAGAGGGATAGAGGGATAGATGGGGAGTAGATGGAAGAAAAGAAAGGATTTTGTATCATAGTATGGTGTACCTATATATAGATTGGAAGTATCTTTCTTAGATGTTAGCTAGGCTGGATTAGATTAGATTAGATTAGATGAGTGAGAGAGATATGTTTATATTTATTTATTTATATGATGGATGGGCTTTGAGTTTTAGTGGTGTTGTTTGTTTGTTTGATATTAGTGAAGCTCCATCCTGGGCGGCGGCAGACGGCAGAATGGATATAGCTCCGAGCTACCTATAGCTCAGCCTAGTACTGTACCTAGTAGATTCTTTCATGAACAAGTCCTGGAACCTCGGGATGTTAGGATACAAATCTATTCGAGGGAATACAGGTAATTCAGAGCATTCATCTCAGAATTACTCAAATTTCATCATTGATTGTATAGCAGGTATATCTTCATGTTCAATTTCCTAGTACAGAAGCCCCTCATGTCCTTGGGCTGTGGCTAGCTAAGGTAGCATTAATATCCACCTACTTACATTTTTAATACACACTCCACACACAATTCGCACTTTGAACCAGCTGGTGAAATATCAAATATGGCACAATCAGTTATTTTAATGAAATAACATCAACTGTTATCTTTATTTGCTATTGTTTACTTGCTCACAGTCTTTCCGTTCCTTTCTGTCGTTGCTTGTTTGTTGTCCGTCCATTTCCTGTTCCAATTCACTCGTTTGCAATTGTTCCTATGGAATGAAATCCGTTTGCTCTCTCGTCAGTTCTCAGCCTTCCCGACGTCGCAATTGTGTCGCATTTATCCCGTTTGTTCTGTTTGATTTTGCGCCCGAAGGATTCAGCTACTACTCTACATACATACAGGCATCCATGAACCCTTGGCACATTCGAGGCGCCATTCGTCCAGACGTACAGAAAACCCCGCCTTCAAAAACGCATCTATCCGCTCCACGAATCTGCGCGAAACCTGATCGAGGCACACATAATTTGGATCTCGAGATTGCAAACGCGCATGCAGGAAGGGCTTTATATATGAAGAAGGGTTTGAAAGAAGTTGCGCATTGTACATTTTTTCAAGGAGAATTCCCACATAATGTCTGCGGCACCGAAGACGCCAGGTTTGGCTGGCAAGATGAGAGCAGATGAGGAGATCAAAGGCATTTACGATAGCCTCAATGGGCGATGGGGCTTGGGTCTTCTACAGCAGGGTCTCGATTCTCCCCGGAATCGGAAAAGTAAATGCAAATCCTTACAACAGCAATTGGTTGACGAGATCATGTTCAAGATCAGATATCTATACTACAAGAATCTTGTGTATAGTCTTCTTGAATCCTTCAATGCGCAAGCTCAAAGTCTGTACAGTGGATGGGTCTATAAACCCAAGGCGGATCGAGGCGTGGTACCAGAAAAAACGCGTCAGAGGCCTCACCCAACTACACCCCACGAACGAATGGAATTGCTAAAGTGCTTGGTGTCAATTCTAAATACCGGATATGAAAGTTGTCAGTCGGGATCCGTAACACCTAGCTTCCGCGGTTTCCAACAAGGTATCTCGGAGAAAGCTAATGCATCTGTCCGCTCTATCCGAAATACACAGCCAGACGACAGTCCTGTTGCTTTTCCGTTTAAGTATGCCCAGAAGCCTGATGGCAAGCATGTCCTTGAGCCCTTTCCCGATATTAGTACCAACACCAAAAAGACAAAAGTGCCGGAGAACAAGTCCTCTGGCCGCGAAAGCCTTTCTAAACTCCCACCACTGCATTGGAATGTTTCCCGGCCTCAAAACACAAAGACGGCTCTATCCAAGATGGTGCCGTTGAAAGGGGATGCAACCACAAAGGTGGATACAAGTTTTACTACAGATGTCTCTGGTGTGTTCTCACAGGGGTATAGTAGCACTCTCGTCAATACTCAATCTACAGTTCCGAATCCAGATCCAGATCCAGAGCCAGAGCCGGTGATGAAAAAATTGCGTACAGATCCCCTCTCATTAGATGAGCAAGAACCAAAAACAGAAAGCTCTGATTTTGGTAGCAGTTTTGATACTACTGAGGCCGATAGGGTGTATGCCGAAAGCTTTGGTGCTATGGCTCCATCACAAGACCCACCCAAGTATGATGTGATGGATGATTTGGATGAAGAGATGTCCGACGAAATGTTAGATCGAATTGTCGATGATTCTAAACACAAAGATATGGAGAGTTGTTTGAACGAAATGTTGCGTGAGTTATCTTCTATATTCACCTGCAGCGCTCAATACATGTTATGATCACATTGAAACCAGGGCTTCAAAATTGCTAATACATCGTCATAGCTACATTACCATCTTGTCTGAGGAAGGCTCCATTTTTCGTTAGTTACGAAATTACTCGTGCTTTTCTCTTCGTCCAGGTGCCAATATCCGAATTCACTTTGCCATACGTTAAGGCATGGGAAGAATATGACAAACTCTGGAACATGTTGAGAGGTCTTCCCATACTTCAAGGTAAAAAGTTTCCAGAACGTTGCCCACCGAAAGTTTGGGACATTGCTACAAAGGGATATATGCGTGGTTTCAACGGCATAGTCTTTACGGCGACTTTACGTGAAAACAAAACGGAGACGGGACCTCTGATCTCATTTCATCTCCAGCCCATGAAATTGGATTTGACCAATCGTCTTGAACGCAGGTTTGGGAGTGATAGGTTGATTGAGTTTGCGGTTTCCGATTTGGAAAGTAGGAAACGTGGTTCCACGGCGTTCAAAGTAGATCCCAATGCAAGCGATGTCTTGGAGTCTTGGCTAGTGAATGAAGATCATCAACTGCTGGGTAGGACTTATAAAGCATTTTACCTTACGAGTGGTAAAAGGAAGAGGAAGAGTAGCTTGAAGCCAGACGCCGAGGAGGAAAGTTCCGCAACACCCTATCGCGCCTTTCTTTTTGCAACTGATGGGATTGGTTTTGTTAAAGGAAGTAGAGCGAGAGATCCGGCTCCTCAGGTCCGTGTTCGTATGACAGTTGGAGAAATGCTGAATTGTATAAGGCCGACTGCAGAGAATGATTATCAACCTTATATGAAACTATTTGCGAGAACTGCGTTGGGTAAGCTTGACATCTTTTAGCTCGTCCTAGTTTTGTCTCATGGATTTTTTTATTTGCTAATTACCGGACAGTTGTCTCTAGGAATCGTGCTACTGTTACTGTCGACCGGGCTCATATTAGACGGAAGAAGGATATCAGGAATCCAGATGTAAATGATCCCAAGAAGACTTACGTCATGACTGATGGCGCTGGTAGACTTTCATTGGCCTTGGCTAGGAAGATAGTGTTCGAGCTCGAGTTGTCATATATACCGGCAGCCTTTCAGGGCCGATTCGGTGAAGCAAAAGGTCTTTGGGTTGTTGATCGTAGCGAGGATATTGAAAGCGATTGGATTGAGTTATATGACGAACAATGCAAATGGAAACGTGGAGAAGAGGGTAGTCCGGAGTTTGATCATTGGTCCCATCGCACTTTTGAAGTTGTAGGACATTCTGCTCCATTGAAGACGGCGGATCTCAATACTCAGCTTCTTCCACTTCTCGTGCATCAAGCTACAGATGCACGAGAAATGAGAAATGCAATTCTCAAGGCATTGAAAGAAGGCCTGAAGCAGTCGCTGGAAGAACTCAAAACTGCTTTATCTAGTCCTCAGGAACTTCGCAGTTGGATTCCGCTCACAAATTCATCTGTTCAAGAAAGGATCAAGAATGGTGCTATTCAGTGGCGTGGAGGTCTGCCAGCAAAGCATGAAGATAGGCTCAGTACACTTCTTGATGCCGGTTTTGACCCCCGAAAGCTACACTACGTCATGGAATTGGCCAAGAAAGCGTTTGATATGAAATGCGAGGAATTAAAGGAACGTCTTAATATCACCGTTGCTAAATCTACCAAAGTATACATGGTTCCCGACTTTTGGGGTGTCTTGGCGCCTCACGAGGTACATTTGAATTTCTCAAGTTTTGTGGACAACGGGTCTGGATTGTCTGATACTCAACTGGAAAATGTGGATGTGCTCGTGGCTCGAAACCCTGCGCATTATCCTAGCGACATTCAAAGAGTCACCGCTGTTAGTAAACACGAATTAAGACATCTTAAAGATGTTATTGTCTTTTCTACCAAAGGTTATCCATCCCTAGCGGACAAGTTATCAGGCGGTGATTATGATGGAGATATTGCATGGGTTTGTTGGGATCCTGCCATCGTGGAGAATTTTGCCAATGCAGATGTTCCCAAAGTTCCGGATCTTGTCAAAGAAGGTTTTATCGGCCAGGATAAAAGGACTTACGCACAGCTGACGAAAGGATGTTCCGATCCAACGAATACTTTCCTGCGTGCCAGTTTCGAGTTTAATATGTGTCAAAGTATGCTTGGCCCGTGTACAGCATGGAAAGAAAAGATTGAATATGACATTGGTGATCTCGATAGACCCGAAATTACATTTTTGTCAACTTTACTTAGTAACCTGGTTGATCAGGCAAAGCAAGGTTACATTTTTACGGAGGAGCATTTCAAAAAGGTCAAGACTCACATACTTAAAACTACTAGAGCACCTCGCTTGCCAGCATACAAAGACAAAAATGGAGAATCAAGAGAAAAAGACCATATTCTTGATCATATGATGAAAATTGTTGACGAAGAAACGAAAGCCTTGAAAGCGGAGTTTCATGACAGTGTTGACACTCCACCTCAATATGATCCTGAATTAGCCCAGTTCTACAAGGATCAAAGAGAAAAAGCAAAGGTGCCGGTGAAAGAGACTGCGACTCTGGAGGAAATCGAGAGAGCGGCGCAATGGAAATTACTCCTCGATCAACTGGATGAAGATATCAATAAAGTGAAAAACAACTGGAGTAATCGTATGCACAGTGGACGCACCCCACCCAAAAGATTTACTCGCGACGAAGACGAAACCCGAGCAGATTTCGCACCAATTCGAGATGAATGTTTTCAGCAATTCTGCAACATCGCACCTCACCCGGAGAGTAAATTAATCGCGACGTGGTTGGATCAAGATACGCAGGCGGAACATGGTGATTGGGCTCTGCTAAAGGCAAGTGCGCTTTATGCTACTTATGCCCCCAAAGCATATTTTAGGGATGCGGTCAATGTTCCGAGATTGGTTTGGTGGATGGCGGGGAGACAGTTGGCATTGCTTAAGGCGAGGGGGAAGGGGTTGGTTCCTGTGGCCGGGTTTATGTATGGGATGCTTAAGGCGAATGGGGGGTTTGTGAGGCAGTTGAGGGCGCATGAGGGGGTGGGGATGGGGATGGGGGATGATGGGGATGGGGATGGTGAGTTTGATGATGATGATGATGATGATGATGATGATGGTTTTGATGAGGTTTGAGGGTTTGGTAGTAAGAAGTATAGGAATGAGATGAAGATTGAGGTATTTTTGGGTGGTTGGTTATGAGTCGGTTGTTAGATGTTGAGTACATTGTACTAGTGAATTCTGATGAAAAGGTGTGGGGATGAATGGAAGGAAGTGTTGGTTTAGGGCGTTTGGATCTGGATTTGGATTCTGATTCTGGTTCTGATTCTGATTGATTTGGAACGATTTGATATTGGTTATGTATTTGATGAAATTGAGAGATACCCATTTGTGTGTTTTTTTTTTTGGTTTGGGGGTTGAGGGTCGGGGAGAGGTGGGAGGGGAGGTTGTAGGACTTAAGATTAAGATTAAGATATGTAAGATGTATGGTTTTTCATATTGTGTATGTAGGTATGTAGGTGTTTGAAGTATTTGAAGTCAGTTGGTTTAATGTAATACTGTGATATTGTAATACTAACTATATTATAATACTGTTATTTAAGCCCTTATTTCTTTCACCTGGGTGAAATTTAAGTTAGTTAGCTATTTAGTTAGTGAGCTGGTCAGTTAGTTAAAAGGGAAGAACTGAAATGAGGTGAGGTGGAGTGAGATGAGATGAAGTGAAGTAAAGTGAGATAAAATAATATATAAGTCTAGTACTCTACTTATAAACCACCTCTAATATAAATCATTTTTTATATCAAAAATTGTTAAAGTGAATGGTTCCTGCGTAGCACGTGCACAGGGCACTAGTCCTATTAGGACTAGATTGAGAAGCTCTCTGTAGGAGAGCTTCACACTTCCGTAGAACTTAGAAGAGTGATTAACATACTAGACCAATATTACCTCAGTTCTGCCCTATCAGCTTCCCACTATTCCCTGTGTAAGGTCATTCCTTTTAACAAAAATCATCATTTTCAGCTACTAATAACTTTATACTTAATCAATCAAATTCGATAAAATCTAAATTAGAGATTTATAATATAATTATAATTCAATTTTGAAAATTTCGGAATTTTCGCGATTTTATTAATGGATATTTAAATAGTCGAAAATATTAATAGCTGAAAATAACGATTTTTGGGGTAAAAAAGTGGCCGGAAAGTATACTTATCCCGACTCCTGATTTCTGATTCCTGACTCCTACAGTACAGGCTGTACGAGTACAGCACAGCGGATTAGCGGCGTCTCCGTGATCGCTTGGTTTGGTTTGTACGGAGTAGATTTATGTGTATAAAATATACAAATGTACAGTATTAATTTATTAATTGATTTATAGGTATGATTAGTGGATAAATTTTGGAGTATATAGTAGGGGTATATAGAGTCAAAAGTTAATTCTGGAAAAAAGATAAGATGCTACAAGTACGGTATACCTATGTAAATGATTGATTGATTAATTGATTGGGTTGATAAAATTGTTGGTGTGACGATTGATGGTTTGGGTTGATTTCTTGTACCTGGCTGGTTGGCCAAGGGCCAAGAAAATTAAACGGGTTGGTTGGTGTACGGGGAAGTGAGAGGTTGAGGGTTGAGGTTTGAAGGTTATAGTTTAAGTTACCTAGGTATCTAGTTATACTTGTTGAGGTTGGTAGGTACAGTATTGGGAATACGAGGGTGGAGATCTTGGGGTTTTTGATGAATGGGGAGAGATGTGATTTAAATAAATGGTTTGGATGGGTGAGGAAGTATGTAATATAAGTAGGGGGTAGGAATATGGTGTTGATGTCGTGATATTTTTATTATCGATGAATGAATGAATGAATGAATGAATATTTGTTTGATATCATCCATATCTAACCTACCTGCAGCTGACATCTGATGCCCTCTTGACACTTGATACCATTATTATTACTGTACTGTACTTCCTTTGCTCCTTTGCTCCTTTGCTCCTTTGCTCCTTTGGATGGTGGATGAAGTGAACTGAGAGTCTGAGACGGAAAGAAAAGAAAGAAAGAAAAGAAAATTTCTAAAATTAGAAACTTGGTCTTGTCAATCCCGAGGTCATATGAGATGATGGGATGGATGGATGGATGGCTAAGGAAAGGAACGGCCGGGTTTGAGGGAAATGTTGAAGCCTGTAATTTGAGGTTGTGCTGGTAGGTGTATATATATTATCACTTTATCACTTTATAATTTCAAATCATATTTACTGAGTGTAGCGTAATAAGTATAAAATCAACATCTAAATATTGATTATCTATTTTAGGATCAGTCAATACTTTAATACAATACTGTACTCAGTAACACAAGACTATTTTATAACTCTGTACACCTGCATGATACATATACATAATGCAAGTGTATACAGCGTTGCTCGGTAATTGATCGAACTCCGTATTTGTACTGTATGTCTTAATAGTAACGTAACACAATCAAATGATTTTCCTTATGATCTTCCTCTATCAAATCAAATTTATTCACAGAGCCACATTCAAAACCGTCTTTCCGCCCTTTGCCTTGATGAAAATTTAATTCTCCACTTTAAAATTTGGTTCGTTCTCGAATCCATTCATTGATCTGTAATGTCTTGAGCCATGAACATGAACATGAGCATGACCCCGAACCCTTTCCTTTCCTTTTCTCTCTTTCCCCTGCTCCTCGCACTTCGTAAAGGAAACAAAACACTTTTCTATCTCTATCAATCAATCAAAATTATCCTTCTCTCTTTCACATCTCTCGTTTCATGAATCCATAATCCATTTCTACTTTCTACTTTCGTTAAAGAGTCATCATCAATAAATCAATAATCTAAATAATAAGATTATTTTCCTATTTTACGAAATAACCAACATTAAACCAGATTCACATACATACACTCACATACATTCACACACACTCACACACACTCACACACACTCACACACACTCACACACACTCACACACACTCACACACACTCACACTTCCATCAACTCCCTCTCAAACTCATACCGAAATCAAAGTTTGAGACCATTTCATCTATTTGTGACAAATTCACTCACTTCCTTTACCAAGTCATCATCCAATCAATCAATCACTACCTAACAAAACCTTGGGATACGAACAAAACAAATACATCATCACACTGAAACCGGAACACACGACTTTCCCTTCTCGATCTCCTTTAAACAAAAGTCTTTCGTTTTCTATTACCTGGGAATAACGATCGATTATCTTTAACTATGTATTCCCGGTCATTAAAGTTATTGTCAATATTGACAATAATATTCGCCATCACTCAAGCAACTTGGATTGATCGTGGTATCTTTATTAGACAAACAGATGTAACCTCTGCTGCCTTGGGTACAGCGGCGGCAGCCGGAGGAGCAGGAGGAAGTAGTGCTGCCACAACTAGTGCTGCGAGCGCCGCAGATTCAGATACTACAAGTTCAGCAGCAGCAGCAACAACATCAAAGTCTTCGGCTTCAACGACGTCAGCACCAACTACTAAAGAGACTCAAGCTACTTCTACTTCTACATCAACTACACCAACTCCAACTTCAACCATATCCTCAGCACCTACAACCTCACCAACGAAGACTTCAGCATCAACCCCGGTAATCGTTCCCGAGTCGTCATCATCAGCTGCAACTACAGCAGATCAAACAACCGCCGCTGAAACTAGCAAAGATGATCAAACAACCAAAACGACAGCGGCTCAAACATCGAGCAGCAGTACGAAGACGACCAAGACTACCAAGACTACTTCTTCTGAAAGCACAACCTCTACATCAACCTCCTATTCCCGCATCACCGTCACTCCACCCGCCACCCCCGTCGTCGTAACCGTCGTCACAACCGCAAGCGGAAGTACATTCACCTCACAATACACGACCTCCTCCACGCCCTCCGCCTACGCCACCACAACCGCCATCCTCACACCCGTCACCTCATCATCCTCCTCCCAATCCATGTCCACCAAAACCCGCAACACAATCATAGGAGTCGTAGTCGGAATCGGAGGAGCAATCCTCCTCGGAGGATTATTCATCGTCGCCTGGAGAGTCTGGGGACGAACCAAGAAAGAAGATGAGAATGATGGGTTGATGGGGGGTTATGATCCGGTTTCTGCAGGGCATGAAATTAAGAATGAGGGGGGTGCTGTGCCGAATCCGTTTCAGACGACGTTGGAGAATTATCATCAACCGGGTAGGGGGAATGTTTCTGCGAATTTTTAGGGATGGGAGATGAGGGGTGAGGGGATGGGGAAGGGGGAAAGGGGAGGGTTTATTTTCATGTGGATGTGCTGGGTTTGGGAGGGGTTTTGTATACTTTTTACATATACATATACATCACATATATATTAGATGTCAGATGAATGGGATTAGTATATTGTGTTATGTGTTGTGTTGTATTGTATTGTATGTATTACAGTATATTTATATTATATAATGACAGGAAATAGTAAAGATGATAGATATAAAATAGATGATGGAATTAATAATAAATAATTGTATATAGATGATGAAGGAATTAATTATATTTAAAAATTATTAAATTGATATTTAAAAAAAAATTATATAATAATTAGATATTAATAATTAACAAGTGAATATAATATAATTATATCAGGATATTATTTAATATTATAAATTTTTATTTAATAGAATTATAATAATATAAAATTTATATTTTATAAATTTATAAATATATTATATAATAGTATTAATTTATATTTAATAAAAAAACATTTTTAAACATTTTTAAACATTTTTAATAAATATATTATAAAAAATTTAATATATAGTTACTTTTAATTATTCAATTTTAAAATCTTTTATAATTGAATATAAATAAGATTTTTTTTTATATATATTTTATATTTTATATTTTTGTTACGAGGTTTGCCGTCTAGATCACTGTTACGTCCGCTACGACAAGTACGTCACATGACCCTAGAACACGTGATGGAACGGTGAGGAACGACCGTTCCTAGGAACAACCAGGAACGACGATTCCTAGCTAGCCATAGGCATGAAGGTCTATATAATCAAGATGGATTTCCTTTGTATAGAGCTTCGTGCTCAAGATCAATCATTTAGTATACCATACTATTAGTTACGAATTGCATCACACTATTGTCATTACTTTAAGTCCCTGCTTGACGCCTAGTTATAAACCTACCTCGAGAGCCTAGAGCACTTCCACGTGATCTAGACGGCAAACCTCGTAACACAGGATAGGTTATACAAAAAGTTCAAGGGGTTAAAGTTTAAGTTTGAGATTGAGCACAAGGTCTGTGGTTGAGGTTTGAGGTTGAACTTGGTGGGTTTGAGATTTTGATGATTCGCTGTTGAAGTGTTTGGGTGGGCGGGCGCTTGTTCGTTGTTTGGTATTGGATGTATGGGATGAGATGGGATGGATGGGAGGGAAGGTTATTCTTTTTGAGTAGGTAGGTATCTAGCTTGGTATCTTTTAATCTGTTTCTTCCTTGTTGTTTTATTTTGGAGGGGTGAAGTGGAATTTTTTTGTTTTTTGTTTGTTGATTTGTTAATTTGTTTATTTATTCGTTGATTGATCTATCAATTTATTGATTGATTTTTCGAGGTGAAATCTTGAAAGATTTGAATTTTGTTCCTTTTTTTTATATCTAAGATCTTATTCTATCTATACGAAGAGAAAAGAAGAGAAAGATATTGTGAAGAATTAAGCTGGCGATATTATTATCCAGGATTGGATGAGATAATATTGGATTGGGATTCGGATTGGAGGAGTGCTTCATGGAATATTTATTCTAATCTTACCTACATACGAATACACGAATAAAACGGACGTGGATCTTTCAATTCATAAATACAGAGTTACTTCACCCACATCTACCATCACATCGACAAACTTCCCTCGCAGACGATAACCTTACTTTACTTCTACTCCTCCTACACCCTCGAAATCAAATCACATCCATCACTCTACCGATCGAGCAAATCTCAAACTCCCAAAAACAAAAACAAAAATGCAATTCAATAAACTCGTGCTCTCCCTCATATGGGTAACAATAGGATTTACATGGGGAAATATCCAATCATTTGCTGCGGATTCGAATGTACAGAATGCGGATGCACAACTTAGTGGGGAATTGGAGAGGGAATTTGAGGGGGATTTTGCGGGGGATTTGGGTGGACGGTTGAGAAATAGGTTGTTGGGGAGGGCGTTGAGTAATTTGCAGGTTGGTTTTTTTTTTCTTTTGGTGGTTTTTGGGATTTGCGGTTTCTGGTTTTGTGATGGGTGGCTGTTGGGAAGCAGGGGCTGGACAAGAGGAGGGGAAATGGGAAGAGCGGAGAAGGGTAAAATATGAAGAGGAGAGGTGGAGATGTGGATAGGGTGGAGGAGGGGTCAGGCACGGAGAAGATGGAGAAAAATGAGATGGTGCACGCAGAGATATGTGGATAGAATTGGAGTTTTGGTGTATGGTGTATGGTGTATGATATCAGGAAAGACACCCGAATCAGCAGGTTCGAGAGTTTATACCTGCAAGTGCAGAACCAAGCTCTTGGGACAAAAACCTCAGGCGGGAATGATTCAAAATAAATGCTGGTATTTATCATTAACTAACGTCTATTTAGATCTTCACAGGTTCATTAGGTGGTGTTACGGCTGATCCGGTATGTAGATTTATTTCTTCTTGTTCGTGCTCATCACATCCTCCGTCTTATTATTGAGTTTACCATTCATACCTATTGCTCAGGTTCTTGGTGGTGGGAAAGCAGAAATGCGAGGGGTCGAATATCTGATCAAGATGGATTTGAGAGGATGATATGCTAATGTGAATGCGGTACAGATAACTAATTCGGGAGATCATTCAAGACCTTTTATGGTTGCTGGTGATACTTTTGTGAGTTTTCCTTATCTTTTCCTTTTATTGAATCTTCTATTGTTATATTCTTCTATCTCATCTCATCTCATATATTCATATTTTCCTTCATAATCATCTAATCTATCATCATCTTGCTTTCAAAAAAAATTACTCTCCTTTCTCCTCTCTCCTCTCTCCTCTCTCTCCTCTCTCTCCTCTCTCCTCTCTCTCCTCTCTCTCCTCTCTCTCCTCTCTCTCCTCTCTCTCCTTTCGTCCATTCATTCATTCATAATCACTTCACCATCTCTCAAACAACCATCCATCACCCTCAAACCAAAATCTAACTTACCTTCCCCCTCAACAGCCAGCCTTCACAGACGCCATGTCCCGCTCCTGCGCAAACCAAGTCAACAAATGCCAAGACGCAGCCAATAACCCCGCAAAAGCAGCTCCAGATTTAACTGTAGCCGCTTGTCAATCTCAACAGTGTATGTTTATCCCATCTTTCAATTTTTCTTCACCTGTTGTTTTGATTTCTCAAACTCGGAGGAATGTTTTTGAGTGGATTTCTTCCCGGTGTGGGAATTTGAGACGTTGGGTTTTTTGTTTGTTTTCTGTCTTGAGAAATTTTGTATTGTTTTTCTTTGCTTGTTTTGGGTTTGTGTTTTGTTTTTTTGTGGCTGTTTCGATGGGGGCTTTTTGAGTTGAGTTGATGTTATGTGAGTTGAGTTGAGGTGAGGTGAGATGAGATGAGGTACTGGATTTGTTGTGGAAGATTATCCAGTATGATTTTGAGCCATAAGAAAAAAAAGCAGAGATGGGTCGAAAACCCAAGGGCAGGTCCCAACTCCAACACAAAACTCATGCAAGCGAAGAGAAGGCAGGACAGCGAATATGAAGAAGAGAGGGAAAGTATCGCAGACGGGAAATTTTTTCAACCATGATAGATCTTATTGTTTAAAACGCGGAATATGAAGAAGGGAAAAGCTAATTCTTTTTCTTCTAACAAATCAGCTTCGTGTTTAGCGGCGACGAAAACGGCTACGCAGACTAATTTTCAGGTTTTGACGAGTTCGAATGCAGAGTTTGATTTTGTTTGTGATTCTTAAGTAGATAGATAGATGGGTGTATAGTTTGTGGTTGGATTGGGTTGGATTGGGTTGGTGATGGGAGTTGGGAAATGTCAAATGGGAGCAGAAGATGGGAGATGGGGATAATAGATGATTGATCGATTGGGAGGGAGAGGAATGAGAAAGCTATGCTGGTATATGGTGGTGGTATGATGCAGTGCAGTCATACAAAACAAGCGATTAAAAGGAGGAGAGCATACGGACTAGAGGAAAATCTATCTACTTCCTTCTACTTCTACTTCTCTACATCAATTCTAATAACAGAAGGAAAAGAAAAGAAAAGAAATCTATCTATCCATCTAATGATGATTGATTCAAATGGGAATAATTTTAAAATATAAATGAATCTACTGCGCTTGCAGTGCAAATTTCGGAAAAGCTTTAATTGATGAATGCAGATGAGAGAATTGTTATTTTCTTGAGTTAGTTTTCTGGTATTATACTTATAATTGTCTTATTCATATTTCTATAGAGTATACATATTCAATCGCTAAATGGAATTGTTTGGCTAATTTCTTGGTATGTAGTCTTGTAAGAAGGTATTCTTATAATGTGTAATATTGAAGACCCTTTGTAGAGTAAAAATCAAGAATCAATTCTCGTCGTCGCTAGCTTGAGTTTGAGTTTGAGCTCGAACTCTCACGAACTCTCACTTAACTTTTAAAATGGTAAGTTTAGAAGATGAATAGAAAATGGGATGGATTGAATTGGATGGAATTGAATTGGATTGAATTGAATTGAGTTGAAATGGGCTACTGTAAGTTCAAGACGGAGAAAATAAATATGTTTTGATGAATGCTCTGGATATAGATTGAAGTAAGGTTAATCTTTTATCTTGAATGTAGATATAGATATAGATATAGATATAGACGTTGTCACTTGATCCTGTCACCTCCTCACATCACACCCAATCTCATCCATCACACCTTATATCCATTCCCGAATAGATAGATATTCATTAAATACCTAAATAGGTAACCTTTACCAAAATCATATCAAAATCATATCACACCACCAGTACATATCATCCACAACTTCACGAAGACGAAATTAGAAACGAAAAATTTGTTGCACATCTTCATCACTTATTACTCGATTAATCATTACTAACTACCCTCCTCCCTCCCTTATCTAGATAAATAAATAAATACTCTTAATTAGAGTTTTATAATGTTTTTGATGTTGGATGGATGGGTGGATGTGATGTGTATGGTGAGGATTCGTGTAACCTGTGATGTTGACAGATTATATTTTGTGATACAGTAGATTACAGTAGATGGGATAGGGGATGGGAGATGTGGGTTTATTGCGGTAGGGAAGTGTGATGTTTTATGGGAGCACCAGAGTCTTGGGATGATATGAGAGGCTAGGGTGCATGTATGTATATTCTAGTATGGGGTTTTCATAGAGTTGAAAGATATCTAACTAATAGACTAAAGAGTCGGTTTAATAGATTAGTCCGATGTAAATGCCAAGATCGTGAATCTTTAGCTGTGTCCGGAGTATGTGTATATTTATGATAGGTGAAGATGGAATAGAATTTCCTATTATTTTGTTATGGTATGGTGGAGGTTATCTTGGTTGTTGGTTGTGTGTTCTTTTATCTAGATGGATAGTTACAGTAGGTAATAACCATGAACCCGAGTTCAAGATAGAGATACCGGTAGAGTAGCGTTAATACCAAGGGGTCAAAATACTTTCCTAGGAGGTATAATAGGTTAAATCTTACTACCTAAGAATCCTCACCTAATTCCTATAAATCTACAACTTCTAACTAGACTCTAGAGTAACTTCCAAATGAACCCATCCCCACTCCCTTATTCAAAAGTAGATCAATATCCGTCTGCAAGTACAGCACGTACTGTAAATCTATAACTACTTGACCTATCCATTTCTTATCAACTTATGGATAGTTATAACTTACAAGTCATACCAAACCACCCAGATCTCGTATTACAATTACACGAACATCACCCGATGCCCAAGCTCCCTCTTTGAATTCCTGTAGTCACTCGGGCTTCGGCGGAATCTTTCACACATCTTAATTATAACTTCCTTATGCGATACGTAAAATATCTATTACGTACAGTCAGTACGTACATGCTAAACACTAAACTAGACTTTACCTAGTTATTTTCTATTTTCTGCATCCTTCACTCACTATTCAAATAATTAATAGTCGGACTAGTCTGACTACCTAGTCACTCCAAACAAGCCCAGAAAAACAAGGCGGGCTGGTTTCCTGAGTCTTGACTCTTGACCCCTTGTTGTACAAGAAGAAAAATACCAGGTAGCGCCTAGCTCGGAAAAGAATTCCGAGCCAGACTTGACAAATACTGTTCTAACTTCTTGGATGCTTGATTATTGCTGCTTTACACCGTAAAATGTGAATTTTTATTTTTTTATTATTGAAATTTGTGGGACGTGGGTTAGTAACTTGATATGGAGATGGATGTGATTATGGGGATTGATATGTATATTGGATGAAAGAAAGGGGGGAAATTGAAATGCGAAACTAATAATTAAGCTTGAATTGTTACCGAATTATGCAGCTGATGATTATGAATATCTAGGCATCAACATCTACCTACCTACCTATGGAGAGGGAGAGATATAATTTTGAGTGAATTTCAGGGTGCGGTGTTGTATTCCTTCCTATGAAGGGTTGGTTTGATTCGGTACCTAGCTTCACACAAGGATGTAAGATCTTACAAGATTAACAGCCTGATTTGATTGGAGCAAACGAAGATAGTTGTATTCAACCGGTAAAGATAAAATTGTCTCTCATGATTCACCAACAGTTGGTGACAGGGAGCATATGCAGATGTGCGGCGCAGAGAAATGCAATTGATGATGATGATTGGGAGGATTATTGATCGAATATCAATATTGGTGGGTCCTGGAAACTTCAGTAACTAAGTATCCTTAATTTCTACTAGGTATATCATAAGATAACTCTGCCTAGTAGGCAGAAATTGCGCTGCAGTGAATTGTGATGGTGTGATGGCTGTTGTGCTGGGGAATTGAGATTCATATATAAAGCAAGAATATCGTTATTGTTGACCTCACACTTTAGAGTTTTTGAAAATTTAGGATTTTGACTTCATCTCTAACATTCTTTGTGAATTTATTCATCTAATGAAGTAGAAAGATCGGTTATTAAACATCATTCTAGTTCTAAACGCACTTACATACACAAATATATCAAAATGAAGTTCTCATTTGCACCCATTCTCTTCGCCATTGCTGCACCCGCAATGGTCAACGCTGACAAAACCAGTGTCAACGTGTACGTCTTTCCCAGAGCACCCTCCCCCACATAACATCCCATTACAAAAACAGGAAACTAACAGTTCATCCCCCTCCATCCAGTCCATCCGTAATCTCCGCATTCTTTTCCCATACACCCACGCTCCCCGCCGGCGCCTCTTCCACACTAGCCACCGCCCTCGCCTCCGTAGACTACGCCTGGACCACCGCCGCCGCCTTCACATCATTCGACCGAGCCGTTTTCTCCGCAGCACCTAGCTCCCTCCAAGCTTCTCTCTCCAAGAGCGGATACTACTACGCTGAAGTAGCTACCGCGGACTGGTTCACCAAGAAGGCGCCAAAGGATGCGCAGAAGGCTGTTAGTAGCTATCTGAGTGAGGTGGTGAAGGTTGAGAGTAGTGTTTTTAGTAAGGTGGCGACGGAGACGAGTAAGGGAGCTGCGGCTGCGGCGACGGGTGTGCCGGCTGTGGGTGTTATGGGTGTTGCTGTTGCGGTGGGTTTGGGGGCTGTTGGGATGATGTAATTTTTGGTAATTGGATGATGGAGTTGGATATATGATCTGATGCGTTGAATGAGTTTATGATGAATGGATGGATGGATGTAATAAGAAGATATCGTGCATAGAATCCAAATTGTTCATTGAGATACCCTTTG
Source organism: Sclerotinia minor (assembly GCA_025389075.1). Taxonomy (NCBI): domain Eukaryota; kingdom Fungi; phylum Ascomycota; class Leotiomycetes; order Helotiales; family Sclerotiniaceae; genus Sclerotinia; species Sclerotinia minor. Next base: position 1,801,053 of record QRFH01000007.1, read on the forward strand.
GGCTAGTAGTTGTTGAATTAAAGTTTACCTTCCTAGATACATAATGCAGTGCCATGGTCGCATACCCTTTCGCCTGTCCATTTCGTGCTAATGGAAATGCATGTTGGGGATGTTACTAAACAGGAGAACCCTCCCACAGTTCCTCAACTACCCTAGCGAATATAAAGAGTCATAAAGAATCATAAATGAGATTCAATCAGGTGCTTAAAACCATGAAAACATACAACATATATATGTAACAAGTTCATTAGACTTTAAGTTATATCTCAGCTAAGTATATTATGCCAATCCACATCTCAAATAGACAAGAAAAAATTATGCTCTCCTCCCGAAACCTTCCATCAAATCCTGCCTGCCGTAAATTGCGAAAATGTTCAAAATCAAAAGTCTATTTGTGCTCTGTATCATTTCCATCATTTCAAAATCTTTACTTGCCATTCCACCAAAGGGGTATGTCCAAATACAATATTTCCGTCCAAATCTGCACCATTTTATACAAGAAGATGAAAACGCCTCAATCGTGCACCAACATCCACCCACCATGCATTTACACCACCCATCCAACCATGTGCGCGGCACACCAACAACCAACCAAAAGAAATGCAACAAAGCTCTAAGGCTTGCTAAGTTGCTCTTTTCTAAAGAATGTGAAAAATCCTCCACAAATTACTAGTTGTAATAATAATCCAACCCAAAACCATGCATTACCCAAACCAGCAGCTCCATCACTGAAATCAGGGAAAACAGGGCCCGGTCCTATGTTATTCGGTGCGCAAGCTCTCGCTACAATAGTAGCTATTGATCCCAAAACTTGAGCCGCAATGAGAGTGAAAGCGATATGGACACGGGTAAGTGTTTGAAGCAAGAGCATACCGAACCCAACACCTTGAAGTGCATCAAGCATACCGAGCCAGAGCCACAAAGATCTTGAGAAGATGGCGCTGGCGAGACCACCACCAACCCATGGTACGTATTGTCCCATGGGACTGCAAGACCAGAGCATTTGACACCATCTAGGAGCTCCGAGACCAATGGCGAAAATTGGTAGAACCCAACTGTGATCTTTACTCAGAATTGCAAAGAACCAGAGGAACATGGCCCAAAGGAATCCAAAGAAGAAGATGATGAGAAGAATGATAACCCATGTGGGAGCATGGTTGGAGGAGAAGAGGTAAAGCCAGTTACGACCATAGAGCGTCGAGAGGAAGAAATTCTGAATGAGAACCGTGACGAAGAACCACATGACAATCTTACGTCTGAAGAGCGAGGCATAGAAAGAAGGAACCTTTCCAGGAGCTTGTCGATAGTATTCCGGCAATCCAAGGAAAGTGACCGCGCCAACCGCCCACATGAGAATCGCAATCGGGATCACGACAGCAGACATCTTGGGACTGGCAGATGTGAAAGAGGCTCCAAGACCATCGGCTTGTCGTCTGTTGAGATAACTTCCCCAAAACCAGAGAATGACGACGTAAGCTTGCTGTGTTCCTTGAATGATACAGGATCGGAATACCCAGGCTTTGACGGGCGCTCCTCCTTCGTCTCCAAAGTTCAATGCGAAGAAGATACTACCTGAGGATGCGGCCACGGCATAGATACCAGTAGCAACGTTTTGGACCCAACCTCTGCCATCGGTACTGGAAACGAAAGGAGCCATGCCGAGGAGGAAAAATGCCAATCCGTAAAAGATGAATGGGACACTGAGGACGTAGATTGATTTGAAGAAGGAGAAAACTTCCCACCACATGATAGAGGTAATGAGGTAGATGGTTGCCGTGATGTAAAGTTTCTCTGCAGTTTGACCCACAGTACCAGTAAGAAGTGTTATTTGATAAGAATTAGCAGCGATGATTTGACCAAAGGCAAGTAAGAATGAATAAACCGGCCAATCAAAGAAGCGATATTGCATGACGAGACGCAGACCTGTAGGTGGTTTGTAGTCTTTGCCAAGCAAGAACTGGTCATTGGCAGAACCGCCCGTGAGTGCCATATCGTCTTGACTGGAGTTTTGCCTCGAGTGAACAATGGTATCATTTGTGAAGCTATCCTGACTGTTGGATCGTCCGCGGCTATCGTGGGATTTTCGTCCACTGCCCAGGGCAGAAAATGCAGGTGCAACAGAGTTTCTTCCTAATCTTGCATCACGGAATCTATCGAACCATTTCTTCTCGGATTTCATAAGGTATTCCTCGATACACAATGCTGTTTCACTGTTCTTTCCATCCAAAGTATCAAGGTTCTTGGCAAATTGTTGGTAGTATTCTCCTTGGGTATCAGTGAAGAATGGATCGACCTTTTGGAGTTTGAAATCAGTTTTGTCTCCAATAACTGAACTCAAACTAAGCATGGAAGCTCTGTTTGCATTGTTTTCACCAAAGATCGAAGGAGGTGGGAGCAAAGACTCATGCGCTCCTGGTGACTCCAAACCTGGTGAACCAGGTATCGAGTGAGTGGAATAAATATTCGAACCATCCTTAAGTCGTGGTAACGATAATTCAGAATCATTAATATGTAAACTGGCAGTATTGGCATTTGGACTTCGGCGTGGGGAGTCCAAATATCCTGGTTGTGGTGCGAGGAAGGCGCCGCTGGCAGGACTTTCAGATCGTCCTTTCCATTGCTCTTGTTGTCTCCGAGCTTCTAATTCTTCGGGTGTCAGGACGTATTCGTCGTATATGTCGTCACGAGCATGGTCATCGTCATCATCAGAGTCTTCATCCACATCAGTCAGTCCTTCGTCGACTGTACCTGGAACTCCTGGTTGGAACGATTCATCGCCCTCATTGAACCTCTTCTTCGACGGGCGATGTCCTGGACCAGCCCGGTATCCCAGAGAAAGCTTTCGGCTAAGTCCTCCAGCTGCTGGCTTTTCAACTCTAGTTGGGGAGGATGGTCTTGTCGAGCCTCCAATAGTACTAGCAACGTCAAGTTGTGATGTACTAGCGAAACTGGTACTGAAACTAGACACTCTCTTAGACAAGAGGTTTGACCCTTCTCTTCCTCTAGATCTTGGTCTACCGCTGTGTTTAGCTTCTTCCCTGTCGTGGATTTTAATCGCTTTACTTTGCAATGTCTCGAGATCAGTAACCCATTGTGCGACTGGGAAACGTTGTTTGGCGGATCGTGCTCTCATGATTTGACGAGTTTCCAATTTTGAGGCCAAGGCTTCTTTGATGGCTTGTTTGAATTGATGAAGCATATGTGTTGTCGTAGTAGACTCGACAGTGAACCACCAACCAGGCATTTGACCAAGACCACCAACACGGGCACCAATACCCAAAGCTCCCTTTCTACCAAACTCGACAGCGACAAGACCGAAAGGTTCATCTCTGGATGGAATCAAGGCGAATTCTGCTCCGGAGAAGATGAATGGTGGAAGAGCAGTAAACTCGGGTTTACTGAACACACGACCCTTGTACTTGGTCATCATAACATCTAATTTCAGGGCGGCAAATTTTCCGTAAAGATCAATAACAGGACCAACGCAAATAAGTTGGACATTTGGATTGTCCTCCAAAACAGCAGGCATAACATCAGCAATCAAATCGATACCCTTTTGCATGGACCATCTACCAACGAAAACCAAGAGCTCAGCTTTAGGATTTTGCTCAAGACCAGCCCATTCCTGTGCTTGTCTTTTGAGCTCACCTCTCTGACTTTCGAAATCCTGGTTGACAGTTGTCTTGGCCAAAGAATCTTGGGCACCATTCCAGTCCCCAGTATCAGAAGGATCAGGGTTAGGAAGGTTACCAATTTTACTCAAACCCCAGAAAATAGGATATCTTGCCCAAGAACGCTTTCCGTATTTCTTACTGACACCAACGGCACCGAAACCCTTTTGATGAATTCTGAGATAAGAACTACCGGCGTGGAGTAAATTGAACACGTCTCCGAATTGAACATACTTGATAGCGACCTCTTCGGGAATATTGTAAACTTGACAAACTTCGGTTCTTTCTTTTTGGTTACGCATTGGCCATAAACCTTGGAACTCAGCGTTGTGAAGGGATAAACAACATGGAATTGTTTCTGGAAGAAGATGGACTGGTGCAACAGCTCCGTGGTAATCGTTGATGTGGTACAAATCGACGGGGAAACGTTTGATAGTAAGAGCGATACATTGATTCCAGGCACTGTAGTAAACGGCTGAGTCTAAATCATCCATACGAGCTGGGTATGGCTCGGATTTAGATTGTGCTCTGAAGACTGGTGCATCGAGAAGAACGTAAGTAATGTTTCGGAGAACATGGTACTGAACTTGAATAGTGTAGGAATTTCCAAGGATCGTGACATCCATAGGTTCAGCTGGTTGATCAACAGGATAGTCGATTCCACCAACGCAAGGAACAACCCAGATGAGATCTTGATGACCCAAATTCTTTCCCATCAATTGTGCCATGACACCTAGACCTCCAATCTTAATCTTGATTGCCCAATCTTCAATATCGTATTCCATGGTAGCAATAAGCACAGTTCGTCGTCCAGTAGATGCAGCTTCAGATTGGAGTCCAAGCTGAGTAGCGTTCTCGTGAAACATTGAGTGTAGTCCTCCCATGACAGTCATTTCTTTCTCGTTGTGATCATCCTTATCTCTCTTCAACTTTCTGCGAATGGCCAATGGGATGTAGTTCTTTGTCTCCTTGACACCAACACTGTTGAGCTTGACGGCGTAGAAAGACTTCATGAAGAGCCAGATACTGAGACCACCAGTGAGGACAGGGACAATCCAGAAAAGGACCACCATCAACACTTGGTATGAACGGTTTCCATAGGGAATTTGATAGTATCTATAATTTCCGTCGTCGATTGCAACTTTGTAACCAAGATATGGTGATGGAGGCACACGGGTTATGTTAATGAGTGCCGTGGAAAGCGACGAAGGAGGCATGCGGTCAAGAATATTGTCACGGTCGATGTCTCCCATGACAACAGTTTGATCTGGCTGACCATCAGGATTCATACCCCAAACGTTGACTTGCATGACTAGAAATAATTAGTAATGATTTTTTAACGTCAGAAGACACTACGACTTACCAGCTGGCCACTCAGTCATAAATTTGAATTCCCAGAGACTGTTCTCCGTATTCAAGCTGAATGAATTTTCAAGACCAGTATCGTATCCATATTGGTTAAATGGACCATTGGCGAACAGATGCGGAAGACGACGCGAATATGTATTTGTCTCAAGATCAGAATGTTGTACAACATCACTGCTGCCAGTGAGTTTACTCCAGTATTGCATGATGACGTGCTCTCCCTCCCATTTTTGTTTGCTTGTACCACTCCAGGGCTGTGCTTCCAGTGTTGTGTTTCCACCAACGTATGGCAACCATTCGGACCACGAAGTTCCCCAATTTAAGGAGTATTTGAATTGATCTGCTCCAGCAGCTTTATGACTGACGTACAATGTACCATTGTCGTACTTGTGGAGCAATTGTCGTGTATAATTTGCAGAGCCAGGGAAAACAAGAGGGTTGTCAACTTGTCCAACGCGAATCAAAAATGTATCGGTCGATCCAGTTGAAGAATTTCCGGAGGCACTCGTGATGTTGGTGAGGGTGATTGAATGGACACCGTTAGATACGTTGGTAAGGTTACCCTTGAAGGTCCAACGAGTGGGAATCGATCCAACGTAGTCGGTGACATTGACCGGGTTAGGAAGTAATGTGCAAGAGTATTCACCGGTAGCATTGGCTAATTGTGCAACCTTTCCATCCTCTGTCTTAGAGGATATCACCATGCCCGAGAGAATGTCGGAACACTTCATTTCGTCACTGAAATCGATTTCAATCTCGATGGTTTCTTGTTGCCCAGGAGCAACTGCCGAGGTAAGTCGTGCATCATGTCCTGGAGAGAACCCGGTTATCATAGGCGAAGGTCCAACCCACGTATCCTTTGGCACATATGCCTTATATTCGTACATAACCAGGGTGACGCTGTCAAGGCAGCCATTGAAGCCTGTTTGATTTGCAATCCCCAACTGGTAAGGTCCTGCTTTTAACGTGACCTCGTCATAAGGATAGAACAGATTCTTGACTGTGGTGCCACTAATGAAAGGAGCAACCAGGGAGTCGTTGCTACTACAATCGAAATTATAGGTTACTGTATCATAAACGTTGTGGTAAACCAGCCAAACAGACTGGTTTGCCTGGCCACCAGCCTTGGAAAAATCCTGAATACCATCATATTGACCTCGCAAGGTACTCCACATTCCAGTTTCAGTGGCTGTACCGTTGCTACCGGGTAATAAGATTTCGTATGTCTGGTTGGAGAGTTGTTGCAAATACCACCCATCGTTCAAAACCGGGTAATTGGCTCGCATTTGGAACATCGCCTTGATGATATTTCGAACTGGATGGGATGGATCTCTATGATCACGACTATTCCAATCATCATGACAACCGCGCGTGCAAGAATCCATGGGGTATTTATAATAGGTACCACTACCAAGGGTGTAGCATCCGTGGGTCTGCCATGCTTGAGAAGGAGACATAGCTTGTCGACCGAATAGATAATTGTCGGCTGTGTTGTCCAAGACATAAAAGGCTTGCTCTTCACCCCATAGAAGTAAAGGTATACCAGGCATGTGAATAGTGGTGATGAACAGCGCTAAAAGTTGCTTTTGAGTTCCATTCTGGATAGCTGGCCATCTGAAAACATCTTGATTGCTAGTTCCGTACATGTGTCTTGGATCGAACATTCCAGTATTGGGGTTGATAAAATCGTTCGTCTGGAGCATTATGTTCCACATGTCTACCCAGTTAGGTGGTGTATCGTATCCACTCTCCAAGTTTCCATCCATTCCCAAGAATCTAGTCAGCGTGCGATAAACACTGTAGTGGAAAGCAGCAGAGTCGAGAGCGTTTTGGCCAGGATCACGGATGAAGTATGATAAACTGGAATTGGAGGTCATTTTGACCGCATCTGGAATGCTAGGCGGTAACATATCAGGCTGACGTCCACGCCCAAGGTAAATACTACCAAAAGTGTTACCACCAGTAATTTCACCGGTAACCATGAAATTCTCCTTTTGCACAGATAGTGCGCATTCTCTAACCGCGTGACTGAAACTTCCCAATGCATCGACCGTAATCTGGGTTGCTTTGTCCACACGCAGTCCATCGATGTCTAGCTGTAGAATGATCATGCAAGTGAAGATCTCGATTTTGGTTCTTACAGAAGGGAGCCACTCCCTCAAACGATCCTGGACAGAGGCGAACTTTGATAATTGACGTTGCCAATCGGGAAAGACACCAAAAGCTTCGGTATCACCATACTGATCGAATTCGGAATCATAGCAGCCATTCATGAGGTCCGTTACATCATCCTTGACGGTATATCCATCATCAAGCCAAAACCTAGGGTAGTTGCAAGTTTTATTGTACTTCTCGCTGAAAGAAAAATCCAAATATTGACGGTTTGGGTCACGCCAAAGAACTTCGTGCTCGACCAGAGTGAATGGGGTCGAAGAGTTCTCGTAACCTTTAAAAGCGATCAAATCTCCCATGGTTCCCATAGTATTGTCGAGAATAACATACATTCCCCTGTCGTGGATGGCAGTGGTAGTTTTCCTCCACATATCGATATCTCCAAAATGTTGATCGAGGAGACTAAAATCCAAAGGAGAATATTGATCTGCACCCCAGGGCATATTGATCATAGGACTTCCGGCGATATAGATTCCTTTTACACCCATTCCTTGTATATAATCCAAACTATCAATGAGACCCTGGAGATCACCGCCATGTCGTAATTGGGTTTGCATGAAATCGGTTTCGAAATGGGTACCATTAATGTCATCGTTGGTTGGATCTCCATTGACAAATTTATCCAAGAAGAAAGAATAGAAAGGAAAACGCCAATTATCGGGAGATGGGAAGAAATCATGCTACGAGTAAGAGAAGTTAGCCTATGCATTCTCGAATTACAGTGAGTTCATCGTGAGGAAATATGAGATTGACGAGATTTCCAGACTCGTCGAGGGCAATGAATGTTGACATACTCCGTCCCATTTTCCAGAAAAATCAAAAGGTGATGTCGCCGACTCATTCGTATTCAGATTATAGCCAACATATTCTTTCTCGTAACGCAATGCATTGACCTGTGTATTCAACAAGACGCTGCACAGTACAACGAAATTTCTCGCGAACATGGTGACAAACGAAACCGACCAGATACGATACTCAAGTGACCAAAATCATGAATTATTGTTCATCAAATTTTGCCGAAGTGATATGGGAAGTTTTTCAGAATTCAATCTGTTTGGGCCAGCAATATATTAGGGTATTCCTCCAAAAATTTCCAGGGAGTGTGTGGTGGGCTTGCTTGTATGATATTCAGAGATAAGCAACGCTATTTGAGCCTGTTTTAAGACAAAGTACAGCAAGTGACCGCGGACAAAAATAAGAAATAACGAGCGTGGGAGTCGACCGCAATCGCAGATTGACAAAAAGAGGTTAAAGATGTGTATATGATGAGTTGCTTGAAGATGAACAAGCAAGAGGTAGGAGGCTGAAGTGAGTATGTGTAAAAGATCACTTTGAACTAAGGACAACCAACAACTATTCTCGGTGTTGCCCCCTAGAAGTCGATCTTACTTTTCCTGAGCATATCGGATGCCTGAAGCTTACTATCCAAGGTTAAGACGCAATATTTTGATCCTGAGCCATTCTAGAAATGGAACAGAATGCGACTAATAAGGCAGTAAACTTAAATATTTGACACGAGCTGCCATATGCTGGTTCAGAGCACGAAAGTCTTGGTTCCAGGGGTAACCATATGGGCGTCATTGGACGAGCCAGTACTTCGAGTAGTGGGGACCAACTTTGATCCATTTAATAACAGGTGTATCCCCAAACACAGGCTCCATTATTTATTCTCCGTGTGTGTTTGACGACCAATGAAGTATGAGTAAATGGAGAGATAACGCCTGATGTGGTATTTTAAATGCATCCACCATGATAGTTTGAGTTTCTGTCTAACTCGAATAAATGTAGTCTCTCATGCCGCCCTGAACTTACCAAATAAATTAGGAATCTTTCTAACGATCCCAATGGCCTAGTTAATCCTTCTCATGATAAGCCTTAGCTAGCTATCCGCACGTTGCATTGCTTGAGTTAGACAGTCATCCGGCTCAAAAGGATTGTTCACCGGTAGATTTAAAAGGTACAATTGAACACTGCTTTCTCTCGTGTAACCACAAAATAGAAAAACCAGCCTTAACTTGAACAAAAATCTAAAAGTCGCCTGGGTTTAGAACAGCCACATACCGGGGCTCTGGAAGGAATAAGTTTCCCTGAGAACTCCGACGCCGAGCATGGGTATCTTTCCGTGTAAGGAGACAGTGATCAGGGATTGGTAAAAGGAAGATACGAGGTTTCCCACGCTACTTTTGCGAAATTCTGATACGTACAATAATAACAACAGTATGCTCGCTAAAGAACGATTACTAATGAGCAATGACTGACTCTCTACGGTACGTATAGTCGTCGGGGTGTGAAATATCTACGGAGTAAAGTTAGGCCAAGTAAGCGAGTAGAATCGGTACATAGATAGATGGTATGGTATCCACAGTAAGTGAGCACAACGTTGGCTGAATACGATTCGTCCCTGAATGAAAAAGTTTTCGCGTTGCAAGTGAACTCAAAAGATCAAACTTGTGTCCCGTAAAGGCCCATAAACCATCTTACACAGATTCACATGTGGTGTACGAGGGGAGTGTAAAAACACACCTCCAGTGTAATTTGGCGTATCAATCCAGATAACTCTCGGTGCCATCTTTGTAATTTTTTGGTGCTCATTGATGGGGAGATGGGACGAATCTCTATTGAGCAGCAACGGATAGCCTTGCCGGGCCAGGGAACATTTGGCAAGTCACGAACGTTACAATATGAATGGTCGGAGATAAACATTGGGTGTGCAAAATTGCAGCAAAAATGACACGTTCAATTAAGGTGTGGCGGGAAACATCGATAGGGAAGGTAAAAGTCGATAGAGAAGGTAAAGTGCACCAACCACGATTCAATGAAGTTGCTGGTCCATTACCTTGTTTGTGAGGCCTCTTACGAGTATTTGATAAGCAGAAGTCGAAAAAGTTCAAGAAGAAGAATTTAGGGGGATCAGCGAGATGAACTACCTAGATGAGGGAGTAGCTACATACAGTGAATTTACTAGCTTTTAGGATAGCTGAACCAACTCCTTATTTTCTACTTGCCGCGATGCCATTTTGTAAATAGAAAAGTAGAATTTTCTCCAGTAGGAATCAAAATTCGTGAGAAGAAAAATTATTAATAAATCAAGGCGATTGTAGCCAAGAGCGGAAAATCAGTAAGTACTAGAAAGTCGATCCTGATGACTTAAAAGTGCCAGCACAGGGAAATATTCCAGAGTATAAAAGATTATGCAAAGGATTACGCTGCATTGCAGGAAGAAAGGGGGAAGCCTGCAAGGGTACCTCCTTTTTTCTCTTAGCTCACATTGCTTTTTCCTACTGCTTTTCTCCCTTGCCTCGATTTTTCCTAATGTTCTCATTTGCCAATAAAGCTTACATAAATTCATTGCAGTATTATCAATTGGAAGAGGGTAGAACGGTCTCACCGACGGCCTACTCTCGAGATCCAATCCACTCCATCTCGTATAATTGGCTTCACCGTCATCGTCGGAATCAAAACTCATCGTGCAACAATAAAATCGGAAAAGGGCAAACCTTATGCCCTAGATACCTTGAACATAGGAAACCGAAGTGGATGAAATGCCTCTGAGGCTGTAGAGTGTACATAGTTGGTCCACAGAGGGGCATCAAAAAATGATGAACACGAGAGCTGGAATAATGGAGAAGTTGAAAAAATGATCGGATTCTCCCCGCTATCCTAGATTCCTAATGACATAAACCGTAAGCTATGTCGAACGTCCTTGAACTCTTGAAGGTGGTATTTCGGTAATAGTTTTCTTTGGAATTTTTAAATGCTTAATACCCCTTAAGTATTCTAGTTTGCAAAATTGTTCCATCAGTCTCCATTGTACGTATATATATCGTTTCCCTATCTATCCCAAAGGCTTGGTTCAAAGACTTTCAGTAAAATCACAAAGTTTTCAAACCCCTGAGTAAGCAATGCTAAATCATACTTAATTTATTCCAAAAACGCATCGTACGGTTCATATCGAGATCTTTCCCTCCCGTATAATATAAATTTTGCGATAAACAAAGTGGGCCAGTTGTAGCCACTACCCCTGACTAGAATTCCTTCTCTATATCGCTCCCCTATTTGTGTTCTGCCAAGGCATTATGTGCAGGATTTAAGATTAATTAATCCTCGTTAAAATAGCTATATGTGTTAAATTCACCAAAGACTGCCAAGTCCCCCGCGATGTTGAATGAATCTACTATCTAGTGAGATCTTTCCCACCTCAAATTGGGTTCAATCTGCTCAATTGGGATTTCAGAACTTTCGGGAAGTTCTGGAATTTAACAGGATCGATCAAATCGAAGTTCGCAGCTTAGATGACCGTTTGCTGGGTGATTTGTGGATGCTCATTTCCTGTCATGTTTATCTGTATCTTTTCAGTCTTGTCTTTGCTATTATTATGGGTACTCGAGTAATGTTTGGTAACAATGCCCCAGATTTATTTTCACAACCTACCCGTTCACATACCCAATTGGCCTAATTTCAATATCCTTCCTCAATTATCCTTCCACGGAGTTTATCGGTTCCGGAAGAAGTCAGCCCGTTAGTTACTTACGTAGGACTGGGCCTAAAAAAGTATGCAATGCCTTTAACTTGACGGCCGATATGCCTAATTCTTCTAATTCCATTTCACTAATCCGGGATTCGCATTGAGAAAAAGGGAAAACCCTCGCCCATATTATTCTTCTAGAACTTTACAACTTTCTGTATAGCTACAGGATCTAAACCCCTTTCATACCTTAAATAGCCCTATCTAAAAAGTCTAAGCCTCTATAGGGATGTATTTTATACTTTTTGGCAAACACGAGTATGGGGATCTTCCAGATGCTAGACTGCATCAAGTGGAAGCGTCGGGAAACCCGCACTGCCAAGTAAACCTATCTCTGATGGTAGTACTCCGTTAGACAACTGATAATTTTTGTGTCATTTGTCAATTCCTATTGTGTTCTGCGTCAAAGAAAGCAAACTGATTACATTGTCGACGCCAATATAATCAGCCTTTCAATTGAAGGTTCAGTCGTCATTCTTTATATGCGATATTTGCGGCAGTGGTAGTATCGAGTTACGAGTTGCAATCATGTTGTTGACCACGTCGGAGGGAAAAACTTCGACGGCATTCGTTAGTTGGTCAATGTTATCGGTGGCACTCCTATCATCACTCGTGCAAGACGTCCACGCTGCTACTTCCGATGATTGGAGAAGCCAATCGATATATCAAATCATCACGGATCGATTCGCAAGAACTGATGGCTCGACTACTTACGCCTGTAATAATACGGCGGAATTGTATTGCGGAGGGACCTTTCAAGGAATCATTAATCATCTAGATTACATTCAGGATATGGGATTTACAGCTGTGAGTTTGCCCTTCTCAGCTCCGCTTACGCTCTTCCTACGAACAATCCTCCCTCTGTTGTGCCTTGTGCAATCGTCGTGATAAATGGATTTTATCAAGCTAAACAACGCAAACTGACTTGGGGCCAACCATAGATCTGGATATCGCCCGTAGTACAAAACATCAATCAGACAACAGCATACGGCCAAGGTTACCATGGATTCTGGAGTCAAGATATCACCAAGATCAACGAACATTTTGGAACTCCAGACGATCTCAAACTTCTGTCGTCGACCTTACACGATCGTGGCATGGTAAGCTGATTCATATCCACAACTCAACCATAGGAAATACAAAGTCTAATCCACTTGTACGCTGTAGTATCTGATGATCGATGCGGTCATCAACGATATGGCCTACGCAGGGCCCGGGAGTAAAACCGATTACTCTACACTCGTTCCCTTTAACAAAGAAGAATACTTCCATCCTTTTTGTTACATCACCGATTATTCGAACGCAACCAACTTTCAAAATTGTTGGCTCGGAGACGATACAGTTTCACTACCAGATCTTGATACCGAATCTGACTTTGTGAAGCAAACGTGGGAAACATGGGTATCGGAGATGGTCGCCAATTATTCTCGTATGTACTTGTGATGGTGAATCCGATTTATTCCTTGCTGCGACCCTTGATTGTGGAGAAAATCCAGGGACTATGCAGAACATAAATCGTTGTAGGAGTGGGCTGACAAACATCTGAACTGTAGTTGATGGCCTTCGTATCGATGCCGCTAAGCACGTCGACAAGCCCTTTTGGCCTGGCTTTCAAAAAGCTGCCAATACATTCACCATCGGTGAAGTTTTTGACGAATTGCCCATCAATGCATGCGAGTGGGCTGTCGATGCTCTTTCGTCTGTCCTCAATTATCCTGCCTGGTACTATATTACGTCTATCCTTTCGAACTCTACAAATGGCATGGGAAGCTTAAGCTACCAATTCGATCAAATCCAACGAAACTGCTATGATACTACACTTCTCGGTACATTTAGCGAGAATCATGATGTCGCTCGTTTCGGATCCTACACAACTGATATATCTCAAAGAAAAAATGCTCTTACCTTCGCTTTCTTCACTGATGGTATTCCTGTGGTATATTATGGTGCGGAACAAGGCTTTGACGGTGGTGGTGATCCTCAAAATCGTGGAGCACTTTGGCTAAATCCAACTGGGTATGATAACACATCAGTCTTATATCAACATATCAAGACCATGAACATCGCCCGTAATGCCGTCAACAATTATATGATTTCCACGAATTACTCTAACTGGAGTCCTTACTGGGGATACAAATCAGCAGTCATCTATCAAGCAGATGATGCATTGATATTTAGAAAAGGAAACGTCAATTCAATTGTGACAGCTATTACTAATGTTGGAACCGAAGGTGGAACTGTTGGACCTTACTATATTGGAGACACCAATTTCAGTGAAGGAATTCTTCTCATTGAAATATTGAGCTGCAATAGCACTATTACCGGAGTTGGAGGAACTTTCACTATTTCTTTAACAAAGGGAGAGCCACAGGTATTTAACATCTTTTCAATGAATATGCATGATAGGAAGAGGACTAACATTTGAAATAGGTTTGGATACCAGGTTCCCTTTTAGTGAACACAACCCTCTGTCCAAAACCCATGAAAGATGTCAACAAAACCCAGACCGCCACCGTCAAATCTCTGTCATCACACACATCACCATCAGCGCTTTCCTTCTTTACAGCTTGCTTACTATCGGCTCTGTTTTTCATCTCTCAATGATAATTACGCATAGCATTGGATTGCGTTCTGGCGTTTGGGGTTCACTTTTTAAGGAAATGAGTAATTGTATAATCACAGGTAGCTTATGGTCATGGAAGTATTACTTGATTACAGGGCATGGGTAGGAGTGATTCATTCGGCGGGGACGGCGATCAGAAGCGGCAGCGATGATGACCATGGTAGGATACTCGAACGGACAATTATTGGTGGAAACCCAACCGTACAGCCATGGACATGGAAGATGAGCATGTCATTACATCCTTTCAATGTACATATTTAAAGACAGGATATTTAGGGTGATGGAAGAAAGATAAAGATGGTATATGTGTAGATCAATCAGATACGGATATTACCAATCTTGTAATCTTGAATGCATGTGCCTTCCCTTCCAAACTAACATCTTAGCTAGTCGTGGGATTTAAACTAGGTGTTCAACTCAATATAGGTACTTGTCAAAATTTTGGATGCTAAACTTTTCTTTTGATAGAAGCGAGGTTCCATGAAAATCCATATGCATGAAAGCAAGTAAATAAATACCTTTGAAGCCCAAAGCGGAATACTTTGGTGGCTGATAGGGCTGAGGGATTATTTTCGGCTCGTCTCGTAAATTATAATGCAGTGGTCGATCCATCTCTGTCAAACGTTGGGGAAATAACATCTCATCTCATCTCATGTATGTCAGACAAACGCAGGGGCATTTCTTGGACGCAGCGCCGTGTCACTTGCCGCTATACACAGAACTGGGATGATGGCCGTGACGATATTGGGCTGACAAAATCCAGACGCATAATTCAATGGCCTGGACTTTATTTGGTGCGACATGAGTAGGTTGAAGCACGCCGATGAACATGGTGTGTATTAAACAGCTGAAGGCTCTGGAACCTCAGATACCTATAGTTCCCACGTCTTTCAGTGGCCGTTTTACGCATATTATTAATAGATTTAGGGTTGTATCTGAGTGCGATTGCAAGCACTGTGGTGTGGTACGAGGAGGGCTTTCACATCTGTATTTTCATCTAGACAATCATAATTTGATATCACGATAGTCTAGGCCATCAAACTGAGCATTCTAAGTTTTTAAGATAAATATAAGACGCAGAGGTTTTTGAGTTCACTTCGTCCTATTTCTTTTCATTTCAATTTTGTAGTATTCGATCGCGTCTTGCAGGAGATCTGGGCTGGTAAAGCTCAAGCTGACTGCTCCGAAGTTGCCTATACAAGTCATTGGCGGTAGTTATGGCCTCCCACAAGATGATTGGAGCGCATCTGGCCATCGAACTACCGGTTGAAATGCGGGGTAAATCTGTAGATTCTCCGTTTTCCCCATTTAGACCCCATAGTATTTACGATATTGGTAGGTGATTGATGCGGGATATTGGAGTCTGCAGATGGAGAAATATAGCTCTAGCGACATGTTCAGTGACATACTGCAGGATGCATGTTTGGAATTCCATGAGAATACGAGGAAAGTGAATGCTAGAAATACAGCGGGCATGCCTTCCTTTTTGTTTCGGACATTCGAATTCATCGTGGGTTGACTTCGAAAATGCAAGCTCTCAGTCGTTCTAGGCAACTATTGTTGCTTCTTTCTTTAAGCCCTCAATCCATTACCGGACTTCCTCAGAACCTTAAACCACGAGTTGACAATGGTTTAGCTACTACTCCACCCATGGGGTTAGTATTTCATTTCCCTCATACTCTCACCTGCGTCTTGCTCTCTAACAGATTATTAGATGGAACTCGTATAACCATTATTCCTGTAGCCCCAATGAAACTATCATTCATAGCAACGCCCAAGCTCTAGTCTCCCTTGGTCTCTCTGCTCTAGGCTACCACTATGTGACTGTTGATTGTGGATGGACTTTGCCTGATAGAACTTCTGCTGGAACATTGACATGGAATCCCGATCGGTTTCCGAATGGTTACCCAGCTTTGGGGACTTTTATTCATGGACTGGGGCTCGGCTTTGGAGTTTATTCAGATGCTGGGGTACAAATGTGTATGACTGGTACTCCAGCACAAGTGGGTAGTCTATGTAAGTTTGCTAATTAAAAGCGATCAAGTGGTTATGGGAGTGTTTTCAAAGCGAGGATTTTATGTAAAGAAAAATACTGATAAGCACAGATCATGAACAGACAGATGCAAAAACCTTCGCGTCATGGGGAGCAGATCTGTTGAAATGTAAGGAGAACTTCCAAAGGAAGTGCCAAGCTGACAATTTTAGATGATAACTGCTACTCGGATGCAGCAACTGGATATCCCAATACCAATTATGCGCCCTCGACATCTCCGTCTCTGCGCTATCAGAACATGACCAATGCCCTTGCCACCTTAAGCAAGCCCATGCTTTTCCAGATTTGCGATTGGGGTGTTGATTTTCCTTCCGCATGGGCTCCAGCCATGGGAAACACCTGGCGCATCACCAACGATATCATCCCCTCGTATCCCACCATTCCAAGAATTCTAAACCAGGCTGTACCACAAACTTCTTTCGCCGGTCCTGGGCATTGGTTAGATCTTGATATGTTGGAGGTTGGGAATAATGTTCTGACTACTACTGAAGAACAAACGCATTTTAGTTTATGGGCAATTTTAAAGAGTCCATTGGTAATCGGAGCAGCGTTAAAGGATACATACACGAGTATTAGCTCTGCGTCTTTGACTATCCTTAGTAACAAAGATGTTATAAGTTATAATCAAGATACATTAGGCGTTGCAGCCAGTTTTCGACGAAGATGGACAACGGATGGATATGAAGTATGGGCGGGACCATTGAGCGGAGGCCGTACTGTAGTAGCGCTCATTAATCTTCAAAATACTGCAAAGACACTTACATTGGATCTCCCAGATGTGGGATCGCAGAAAGCAAGTACTCTCAAGAATATTTGGGCAGGTACAAGCGCGACGAATGTTCTGACTTCCTATTCCGCAACTGTGGGTGCGCATGGGACGATGCTTTTGGAACTTGAGGGGACGACTGTTTCCGGTACATATGCTGCTAGTGATGCTGCTATTTCTGGGTTCGTCATTTGCTTAGGCTTTCGACTCTTCCTTTACTATTTGAATACTAATTTGACCATAGCTCAACTATCACATTCTCCAAAATCTACGCTCAAACCTCGAGCTCTAATTACACCGTCACACTTCAATTCAGCTCTTTTTCTACCTCCTCAACGACTTTCACCGTCGCCTCCAAAAAATATACTCTCCCAGCAGGGTCAAAATCGCTCGTCATAGGCTCCCTCTCATTTACAGCATCCAGCATAAACACCCTCGCTATAACTTCATCTTCCACACTCCTTCCTTCTTCCATCGCGGTCGCATCACCACCAGCAACATTCTACTCCTCATCTAGCATGAGTATCTCCGGTAGCGCCACCCACGTAACATGCAGCACAAACTACTGCGCCCCAAGCGGCACAAAAATCGGCTACCTAACTCCCAGCGGCTCCGCCTCCATCACTGTCAATGCTCCCTCAACATCGACCTCTACGTCCTCCACAAAATACCTTTCTATCTATTTCTGCAACAATGACGTTGCATTCAGTACATCCTGGACCACCGGTACCAATACGCGCAATATGACGATTAGCGTCAACGGGGTTGTGACACGCGCCGAATTTCCGCTTAGTGGGAAAAGTTCCGAGTTATTTGGGACGAAGGGATGGGAGGATACGGGGATCTTTGGTATTTTGACTAGTGGGTGGAAGACTGGGAGCAATGTTTTGACATTTGGAAATGCTGCCGGGGGATTGGTGGATTACGCGGCGGATTTGGTCGGCGTGGATGTTTATTGGTGATGTACATAAGAACATTGAATTGAGAAGGGGAAGAAATTGGAAAGTACATATTGGCATATTTTTGAGGTGTCTTGTAACATTTGTGTCCCAAAAAATAGTATAAATATTGAATTGAAGAATATGTACAGCTCAATTTATTTACAGAAAACTATTTGCACTCCAAGCTCGACGATTTGATATATTCGCAACGCTTGATAATGTACTTTTAGAGTCATCTTACTTTATTCGTCCAATCCACGTTTATGTGAATGTAATATTCACGCTATTTTGTCCTAGGATTCTTGGGAAGAACTATATTGGCATTAGTATTAGATTTTTTGTGCGGAAACAGGAAGCGAGGGCAAATGAAGGGGTAATCAGGGATGCAAAAGTGAATTTCGGAGAAGTGGAAAAAAAAAACGCACTTCAAGTGTTAAAATATCAGTCTGTCCTGTGCTAGCAATAACTTGCAATCCTGCAACAGGTATTGTCAATCCGGCACTACTGGTTGTCCAGGATGCATAAGTCCATCGAGCTTGTTCTAATGGACCCAGATACTGAGTCCAGGAATCACCAGAGACCATGTATGATCCATCTGCATTCAAAGCCTTGACGGCGGCGACTTCTGGAAGTCCGGCATAGTTGATTGGGATTGTGAGGTCTGAGCTAGTTTGTTTACTGAAGGAGGTTTGTTGGAGGGTTGGTGTGGCCCATTGAACAACTTGTATTTGGGAGGGTGAACCCGCAGAGAAAGTTAATGATAGAGTGGCTTTGATTCCGGCGGCAGATGTGGATGAATAGAGGGTTGAGAGGTAAGCTTGGGTGAAGGTTAGAACTCCAGCGGAGGTTATGCTGTATGAGGATGTTGCTAGTGTTGTGCCTGTAGATGTTGTGATGGATGTCAAAGTGTTTCCGTTGAGAAGGAATGGAAGAGATTGTGCGACGACTGGATCACCGACTTTGTGGAAAAGATACGCCGAGGTATTTTGAGATGTGGCGGAAGTATCGACCGTGCCATCTGGGAGGGAGTTTGAGATTCCTTTGGCGGCGTTGAAGAGGACGGACATTGAGATAGGATCATACCAGGTATTTGTGTTGCGGTCCAAAAAGTCAAGCCCATTATCCCAGAGTACATGTGCGAAACCAAAACTCCTGGCGGTTTTCACAAAGTAGTCCGTGTATCTCCATCTAGCGCCGGGGTCAGCGACAATGACAGGTGTGGCTTGCCACTCCCCAATCATTGTCGGAATGCCTGAAAAATTACCTGCGAAAAGTTGCAAGTCTTCTGTTAGGGCGGCTTTATCGGCATCGGAACCCCAGATGGTATCTCCCCAAGCGTTGTAGATGAAACTGTATGGTGAATAATAATGGAATTCGAGACCCCATGGTTGAGAAGTGTAGGTTGTGGGCTTTGCAAACCATTGCTCAGTATATACTGAGTTCATTTGAAGACCTGAAAGGGCTACTACTCGCTGAGGGTTGTAACCTCCTGCCTGATTAATGGCCGCGAGGAAGATGTTATTGAGTTTGTTAAGTTCATTGGCATTCTCTTGCGTTGTTCCGGGTGGCTCGTTGATTGGCTCAAAGATTAATTTGCTAGATTTGCATCTCATTCTGGTCCCGATTTGAGACCAAAGAGCAGAGAATTTCTCTTCGATCATGGTAAGGTTTGCTCCAGATGCAGAGACATCGGCCCAGATCCAGGAGTCGTGGTGGACATTGAGGATAACGTACATGCCCGTAGCAAGGGCTTGATCGACGACTGTTTCAACGCGATCCATCCAAGTCGTGTTGACGTTCCAGCTTGGGGAAGATGTTACAAAGTGATATGCCCAGGTAACTATGACTTTTGTCAGTATCCTTCAAATGATAAATAATAGATGAATTGGAGTGAGTTATTACCTGGTATTCTAACACTATTGAATCCCTCGGCCTTAACTGCCGTGAATGT
This sequence comes from Sclerotinia minor, assembly GCA_025389075.1. NCBI lineage: Eukaryota > Fungi > Ascomycota > Leotiomycetes > Helotiales > Sclerotiniaceae > Sclerotinia > Sclerotinia minor. The sequence continues at coordinate 1,821,120 of QRFH01000007.1, forward strand.
AGCAGGGACGACAGGAGGGTTGTTCCAAGATCCTTCATCTGGGGTAGCATCCAAAGTGTTTCCGAGATTCCATCCGGGATTTAATGCTGCAAATGCTGCTGAAGCAGTAACTGGAGTAAATGCTGCAGTGCATGCTGATTGCACCGTTGAGGCTGCTGTCGAGCTCGTTTTCGAAGAGGAAGCTGTGGATGTAGTTGGTTTAGAGGTCGCGGATGTGGTGCTGCTCTTGGTTGTCGTGCTCAAAGTTGTGGCTACTGAACTACCTGTCCCGGGGAGACATTGGGAGTAATCTATAAAAATTAAGTATTCCTGGGTATATAGAGCTAGCGGTTGGTTCATCTCTTACACGCATTTTGAGATTGGCAGACAAATCCAGAAGCGCAAGTGGTCGCTCCCGTCCAGTTGCTTCCGCCACCTATCTCAAATCAGTAACCATCAGACGACAATATGAATTGGTGAAAAGTACATTGACTATATCCGGCGGCCTGGGAATACACTGACTCCACTACCAAGGACAACACGCTCAAAATAGCAGCTGTTTTCATGATGTCAATGAGACCTCTGATGGAGGTGTTAAGGTCAGGTAAGTATTACAGTTCATTCGAATAGATTTCAATCACTGGGACCATATCATCTTAAATACTTTCTCACAACTTGCAATTACTACTCAGAATCGTCTGATAAGCTCCCCCTCGGCCCATGGTGAATCACCAGAAACACCAGGTTGAGCGGGAATCCGTCCGTAAATTAAAAATCCATCTTTAAAAAACCTTCAACGAATCCCCGCATACTCGGTAATAAATCTTCCGGCCCTTCATAGCAGGAGAGAAGACATCACAAGATGTTCTTTTGTACGGGGCAGTCGGGAATGAAGTGAAGATATATTTGCAACTAGCTTAGGCAGATTGCCGAATATAAGGGGAACTCAACGTGATAGGCTGGGTATATTGAAATCCACAATGTGGTATTTTGCCGCCATGTATACGTCGGTGGCAGCGGCCCGGAGTGTGGGGAAGCTGGGGCCAAAAAAATGTTCTCGTGATTGCATGAGTAAGATTTAAGGAAGCAAGAGGGAGACAAATCCGGGGAATCGGGGATGCCCACAGCTATATATCTGGAGCAAGATTTGAGAAGGCTTGCGATTGGTCAATTCATTGTGCTGAGCCTGGAGCGGAGCTAATCAGGACAGAGATGGGTGGTGCCATTCTTGACTAAATATAGGTAAACTAAACTTCAGTGTGTACGGAGTAGATTGTCCTACCTCGGTGGTAATACCACCATCACATGTTATAGAGCTACCTAGTATTTTGTCGTCTTTGTTCTGACAACCAAAAAAAAAATGTTCTGCTACCTGCCGTCAGAATATGTCCCGCAAAGAGAGAGATATATCAACGCAGGCAATCATTATTTTGATACTAAATAAACTACCTTGCATGCACACGCTTCTCTTCTATGCTTTGCTCAATGCTAACTCGAAAATAATTTGAAATAGTATTGTCAAAATTGGAGTTAATCGATTTGTTGTAAGATCAGCGATTTGGCTACTTGTCCCATCAGTAGTATATCTTTTAGATGCGAAAAGTGGTGAGATATCCTCTGGTTTATGTGTAAAATGTATATATATTTGCCTGGTAGATAGAATCCCAACAATTAGACGTGTATAACTGTCTAGATGGGGCTTCTGGCGCAATGGCAACGCGTTTGACTTCGACTTCTATATGAAAATATAGCTGATTCCCGGCATCAAAAGATTGCAGGTTCGATCCCTGCGGGGCTCATTCATGTGTACGAGTGTTCAATTCATTCGATTTCCTTTTTTTTGGGTTTTTGTTTCGTTGCTCGCTCGCTAGTCAGGGGGGGGTTTTCGATTTTTTTTGCCCATGCATTTTTCCTCCTATGGTGGGGAGCATTTTTGTGGACCATCATGTTATATAATAAACGTAACCCACTCTTTGAGTTAAGGCTATTTGTAAATAATGGATTGTTGTCTTTCAGTATGTTTGTTTGTGTCGGATATCATACGAGTAGCCGAAGTTCATTTCCCTCCTTCCCGTGAGTAGCTCAAGGGAACAACGACGATCTAATGCAATCTAGACTACATGATTGGAAGAATCCGAAAAGTGGATACTTCATTCGTTCTGTTGCACATCTTTATCGATAAAGGTTATCGATATTCTTGTACCATAGAAACTGCGTATGTCGAGTTCGTGTTTGCCAGACAAAACCATCTCATCATTAGTTTGTCTACACTATTGTAAACTCTGGTGATCGTGCCATTTATCCAAAGGTCTATGTGATTTCATCCAAATCAAGAGACTTCACAATGCATGAAGTCCTCCATTGCGAAGTTATCTATTTGAAGGAGGGAAAGGACACCATTTCTCATTTAAACTCTTAAAGATTCAGGTGTCTGCAAGTAATGGAGTTCGATTCTAGGATATCAAGGGCTCCATATACGCAATCTGTTCTGCTTGCAGTCTAGACGTGATTAACATTCCTTTACATTGAATCTTCTCGCATGTTTAAATCCACACTTTCATGGGGAACGAGCACTTGAGAATAGTTCAATCGTCAGATACGTATGCTACTGCTGTGCTGTCATTAGGTAGGACGCTGCGGTTATGAAGAGCGTCGAATTAAAACAGGGACAACCCATAAATTCGCCGCTATGACATCTCAAGTTTGTGGAGAATCTGTTTCTGCAACGAACCGTGCACCGTCCGTTCCAAATGCATTATCGAGCTCTCAAGCAATCAAATTCGAACATCTGGTGATTCTATACGAGAATACGCCTTTCGTAAACTTATTTCACTTACAGAATGTCAGTGCACTAGTAGGTGAATATCATAGTACGAAGCAATACCCATGTGTAGAGGTTCGCTGTCTCGATTATATAAAGGGTAGGAAAGTATCTTAACACCTCAGTGCAATCTTCAACCAAATCACTACAAAGAAACCTCATCAGACCACTACCACCTCATCAACTTGGTTTATCATACAAATCTGTCAAAATGGCAACCATGGGGCCCAACAGCATCGCCAGAGTCGTGACCTTCACTCCCAAGCCCGAAAAGCTAGAAGAAGTGAGTTCTGTTTGTTCCCGGCCGATCCAAAGTCTTTTTATCATCTCAAAATATTGAAATGACACTATTTCTAACACAAATTTCAACAGGCTCTTGCCGAAGGGGCTAAGTTCGCTAAAATTGTCGAGGATGCCGAACCCGGGTGTTTGATGTACAAAGTTTCAAAGACTAAACCCTTGACGGGTGATGGTCCAGAACAAATTGTTATGGCTATGGTGTAAGTAGTCATACCTTCCCTTTCCTTCTTCGTATTTATGCTGCGTCCTTCCCACCACAGTATTTTTACGGCCCGGCTAGCTCAACTTTAATACTTTATCCTTCCTCTTTTCCGTACTCCAGTGCTGTGAGCTGACCAGATTTTAATAGATTCAAAGACGAGGCAGCATTAAAAGCCCATGAGGAGAGTCCTCATGTTGAAGCATACAAGGCCGATAGTAAAGCAGCAGATTTCTTGACTGCACCACCTGATGCTAGGGTTATCATTCCTGCTGGAGGATTCACCAGGGGGGCTTAATTTAGAGGCTTGACTCAGGTTCTTGACCTCATGACTCTTCTTGTACTTTTTACATATCCAATAAAGCGATTGTCGACCGAAGTGATCCAAATCTTGCAATGAATGATTATCCTAGACATATTCTACGTGGACCACAAGCCCGCTGTTGCTAAACACTATGTCATTTGAGCCTCATCTAATTATCATCACTCGTCTTATAATCAGTGTGTCAAATAATCTCCCTGTATTCGATCCAGACCGTCATGTAGATGGCTAGTCTGTGGTTTTATTGAATTAGATGATTATTCGAGGAGTTTTGATATAAAAACTGTTGGTACGAGAAGGATACGGAAGACGTAGCACCCACGGATTGCGTAGGTCCTGTATGTCTAATTGTATTCTGTCTAAAGAGCTAGCTACATATTGAAAGTAGTAAGTCTTATATAGACTTACTGAAAGAGCTAGTCTCTTTCGCATTCGCTTAGGGCTTTATTACAGTAGCTATATTACAGTGGTAATTGAATTGAAGTCATTCACTTCGTTCACACAAAAACTTTGGATTAGATAGTTTAATACTAGAAGGTTTTGACTACCATTTGGATTTTTGGATTAAGTAGGATAAATATATGATGTAAGATATTCACGAAATTGACTATTATACAATGTTACATGATATTTAAATCATAAAAGAAATTCTTATTCAGTTCAAAACCAGGTATGTCTAGACTATAGTTTGGTTTGTTGGGGATAAAAATTATCTTAGAGAGATTGTTTAACTATTCAATGGATATAAGCTGGACTGTTTGACACAAAAACCTAGTCCAATCTGACGGTCCATCCGCAGTCCGGAATATTGGACACCCTGCCTACCATACTACTTTCACAATCCGGTAATCATCAGGTTCGGTACCAAAGAAATACCTTCTTAGTAAAAGAGATTGATTGCTATATAAAGTGGAAAACCGAGTGGAACCACCAGTATCTTGCGTCTACTAAACTTCTAAAACTCCCGGCAGCGAAGAGTCGTTTATTATTGTGTGAACGAAGTGAATGACTTCAATTCAATTACCACTGTAATATAGCTACTGTAATAAAGCCCTAAGCGAATGCGAAAGAGACTAGCTCTTTCAGTAAGTCTATATAAGACTTACTACTTTCAATATGTAGCTAGCTCTTTAGACAGAATACAATTAGACATACAGGACCTACGCAATCCGTGGGTGCTACGTCTTCCGTATCCTTCTCGTACCAACAATTATTCCATCGCGAGTACCTGAAGAAGGGTTCAATCATAGCAACATCTCCGTTGAGTATGAACAAATCATAGACGAGGAGTAATGACAAAAAGCAATTCAACTACGTGGAAAATGCAGTAAAACCTAGGAAGCGAAAACTAAGAGCCAAATATACTTGCTTTGCCATTCGTGGCACGGAACAGCACTCTAGTTTCTACGAGCTATTTTTGCCGGCTTTTTCTTTCGACTTTTTGCTCTTTGATAAGGGGTAGAGGAACAACAGCGACAGTAGGAATGATCAGCCTGGAATAATTATGATTGGAGGTTTCTAGCAGGCCAGCAATGATGAGTTGCATTGCAACGAAAATTCTGGGGGCTAGGTCATATGATATATCGTCAATAAAAATATTTTGAAGGTTCCTTAACTCAGAGAGGAACTGTATAGTTTTTCCTTGAATGAGAGTGCAGCCATATAACGTCACATAAGAACAGGAGTATGATTTACACAGCCAGCTCCCAATATTAATCCATCTAGTGATTTATATACCTTTCAACACTCTCTTAAGTTCCTTCCTTTCTAGCATGCGGATAGCTCAGCCACCACCATCTCATTCACTTTCCAGCTTTACTAGAAGTCTGACCTTGCCACATCTTCGTGCTGTCGTCAATGCTATACCTTGGACGCTCGGATTCACTGTGAATAATAGACTGGAAAAGAATCAGAATCCCTGATGTGGGATTTCGATTTTCGCGGGTATAAAAGGCCACTTTGAGGGACTCGGTAGCAACTGCCTGGGCAATGCGAGAGCCGAGTGTTAACCCTCCAGCTGTTAGGTGCTGGATACATGAATAATAGTATAAAAATTGGGGGATCGAGGAAAGTTCAAGTATAAGGCATTCTATTCAAGAGAGCTTAGGAAGTTGGTAATGGTGAAGAAAATATTAGAAAACGACATGACATAGAATTGGCAACAAACATCTACGATAAATAGCAGGATTCCCAGCTTGATAATAATAAAATATTGACAGTAACTATGGAGGTACGCGAAAAACGTGGTGGTGGTTCATTTGCTGATCCTGGTGATGATTACGTTCGAAAAACTTTCCGTAAAAACTCCTCGAGACTTTTTGTTTTGATGGAGCTAGACTTGAGAGATGACTACATTCTCACAGTATATATACCTGCTGCTTCAAGTCTCACCAACTACTTCCCCATGGAGTTGATTGATGAAAGGTATGGTATCAAAGTACACGAGGCGAAACTCGAGAGTAAGAAATAATTAGATGGATCTAGGAAGTCAGGCGGTGTCGTCAAGCCACCCCGGACATGAAGGTAAATTATATTGGAGAGTGATCCATGAGCTAGAGTAGCGCCTCATTCACCGTCCAATATTCAAACAATCTCTATGTAATGATCTGTCCATCCGATGAGGATATTTGACTATGCCGACGATGGAAAAATAGTCGCCTGGCTCTGAAATACAACTATCCGATAATTCTTGCAGTAATATACGACGAATCATAATCATTCTATAGTCAAGTTGGTCATGATCATGATATTGCTGGTTTAAGACTAATGTAATGGCTCTAAAGAAGAGCCTAAGTGTAAACACAAAAAGACTTGAGAATTCGGGGACTTGTGAGAGTGGTTGGGGTGAGATTAGCATTTAACTTCATACACACCTACCGTTGCATTAGCCCGCCGTCTACACCCACTTTCATAACGTGTTTCCAAAAAAAAATATAGCTTTTTGTATTCAATCAACAAAAACATCTATTTTTCAAAATTAAAATCTTTTGAAAACAATATCGAATTAATTGAGATTGATTTATATTATAAATTAATATATTTGTGATCATTTAATATAAATTGTATTCAAATTGAATATAATTTGATTGAATTATCGTAAATTGAATTTTTACTTTTCTTGATTTTGAAGATATTTTGTTGCTAAAGTACAAAAAGTCATCGGAAACACATGGACTAAATCGATATCAACTTATCGATCCCAAAAGAATCTTGTGACAAAATGAAAGAACCTCAAATTTTCAGAGCTCTCAGACCCCGGGAGAGCTGGCATCAGTTTTTGAAGCGTCTTACTATTGCCTTCACTGCATTCACTATCCTCCTACTCGTCGTGCAATTTCTAGTAAACTTTGTGGTGAGCACCAGCCCCAAGCATCAAACATAAAGGTTCAACGTTAACAGTAAAAGTCCTCACAATTGCCGTCCATAGTTGTCGTGAATAATATCTCATTAAGATATGAGACATTCCGAAAATGCTCCATCAATACATTTCTTGAGACGGGATTGCCATGGTTGGAAACAGCGTCACCCATTGCACTCCATGAATTTGTCAAGCGAAGGGATAATTTGGCTGTTGCTCTTGAAACTGATGGGATTGATGCTTTTATTGTTGAGCCAGGATATACATTTCAGTATTATGCTAATACTAGCCAAAAGGATTGGGAGGTTTGGGAGCCCGAAGAGCGACCATTTCTCATGGTTATTTCCCCTCATTTCGATACGGCTTTAAGCAAAGTTGTTGCAAAAACCTCATTTCTAGCACCACATTTTGAGGAGGGGAGGGTAAGAATGCTCGGTATGCCGTTTGAGGAAAACCTGAATATTATTGCTTGGGAAGAACACTGGAATCCCTACTCTACGCTATGGAAAAACTGGCATATGGTCATAGGTACAGAAGATTCAGGCTCCATCGGTATACCCAAAGTGATGGTCGATGAAGAAATGAGAGACTTCATCCAAAGAGGCCTTGGCCAGAATAATTTCGAGGTCGTGGGGCTTGCTGGTAGTGTGAAACGAGTAAAGCAAACGAAAACAGTTGGTGAGGTGAATATCCTGAGAGCAGTCAATACAGGAACTGTCGAGGCATTACAGGCCATGCGAAAGTGTATGGTGCCAGGCTTGTCCGAAAATGAGGTCACGGCTAGTCTTGACAGTACGATGCGAGCTGGTGGCATGGAGCCATTCTTCGATATCGTTCTTTTCGGTAAGCTGAGCAGTCAATTCTCCTGATTATTTTTTGAAAAGTGGCCTTCGAACGATTTCATTTTCGTTGCGTATCTTTTCATTATGCAAACTTCTTGGGCATTTCAACAAATTTTCAGTGGCTATTCTCATTTGATCTCGTTTTTGTTTATAAACCACCGTCCCTGTTGCTTGAAAATCAACAGGCTCTAGTAGCGTTCCTATCCGACTGCATGGTATTCATATGGAGAAATGGTGAGGTAAGAATTTGGCACAGATTGATCCAGGAGAGAAGACCGAGAAACGATAGTTGCACGAGTAATTTCCAGGAAGTACCTAGATCATCAGGGAGCCATGCGGCTATTTTCTAACCAAGTGGAAAAGAATACAAGTTACCACAAATGTGGAATATACTGACACGTTGGCAGACGAGAATGCCGCAATGCCGCACGGTGGACCAAACGGAAGTAAAGTGCTAGAAAAAGAGACTCTCGTATTAATAGATGTTGGGTGAGCTCTGAACGCAGCAATCATCGTATACAATTAAGCTAATATTCCAAAGGGCTCACTTATATGGATATTCTTCAGATATTTGTAGAGCATTTTTTCCGCCCTTCTTTACGGAACCGGAAGATCATGCACTTCTTTCACCAATCGCCCAGCACAAAATCGCGGTTTAGGACGTTGTGTATGAGGCACAAACCAAAGCTCTTGATGCGCTGAAACCAAATTCATCATGCGCATCTGTAGACATCGCGGCTCGGAATGTCATTTCTGATGCAGGCTACGAGAAAGCATTCACACATCGTGTTGGACATGGGATCGGTATCAAAGCGCACGAGAGTCCATATCTGAATAAGGGAAACGTAGAAGAGATACTAAATGCAGGTATGGTGTTCACCCTAGAACCTGGAGTGTATCTCGAGGAGAAGTTTGGTGTAAGGCACGAAGATGTTTTCGTGGTAAGAGAGGATGGAGAAGCGGAGATTTTGACGGGTTCCAGGGCGAAAGGCCCTTGGGATCCATGATGCGATTTCAATAGTACAAATATGAGAAGCATTTATTAGGAGCCCGAAATGAGCGGCCGGGACGATTTTATATAGAATTAGTGCCGATCGGATAAGTAAATAGTCAAATATTCATAGACACTAGCCAATAGAAACTTTGCCATGTGATAATATAACTTTTGTTGCATGTCGTAGGGCGAAGGGCGAGATGGCGAAATGGCCGAAAGAAAAGGGCGAGAAAAGGGCGAAGGGCGCGAAAGACCGAGAAGGCAGGGGCATGAAAGGGCGAGGGCGAGGGCGAGGGCCGATCTGGATAAAAAATAGCATATCAGTCTTACAAAAGTCTCTTTGTCTACTTAACTAGATTAATAGATTATTGTCAGAGCTGTATCAATAGCATCCATACGAATTATTATTCATATCGAGAAGCCCGAACGCTTTTTTGATGTCAAAAGGTTTCCTGTGTCTGGAATGAACTCTTGGGGGAAAAAGGGACCAAACCGAAAATTGTGGGGAAGCACAGCCAAACTTCATTTTAACCACATTGGGGAAAAACTTCCATGGTTTCCTTATCTCGGATCAACGACGACCCTTCATTCAACGTTCGCCATTCATGTTGGGCGGAAATATATTAGCTATGGGAGCTAAGAGAGAACAGTTAACCGGTTGAGCCTTCGAGACAATTGGCGCAGAGATACCAATTATGCATGCACGAATAACAACCAGTGATAGAGTGCAACAGTCCCTAAACCGATAGCTAAGATACAGGTCCATCCTGAACTCGAATCCGAAATCCATCCTATGCCACTCATACCGAGTTCGAGCTGCTCTGGGTTTACCCTCCCTAAGGCCACCATGAAAGAATACCAATCCCCCGCGTATTTCCTATTTCAGCAATACAGTCCATGGACCACATTGTAGCTACCTCATATGGAAAGTATTCTTGCTACAGTGGGATGGTTAAGAAGCCGTTGACATGGCATCACCGTAGACTAGATGAAGGCATGAATATATAAGATAGAGGGAGTAAGGACGAAAAAGCAGATTCTTTCAGTTCGACATTCACTCTTCTTATCCTTCGCAGAAACACAAGATATACCCCGCGATAGCTTCACATCCACGAATCATCCTAAGAATTCAAGGTATGAATACAAGCATGCCCCTATTTCCGATATCTACTACCAATATTACAACCTCTCCTTTACCATCTTACACCCTATCACCTAAATTTCATACTCTCCATCACAACTAACAACGAGTTTCATAATCAGTAAAGCCAAATCGTCCAAATCCCACCACAAACCAAAAAGATGTCTTCTCTCCCATTCACATACCACGCCAACGCCCAAACCGAGTTCAAGCCCCCTCTCATCGCCAACGAAAATGCCTTTCTCGGTGACGTCGCCGTATCTACCGATGAAGCCGCACCACTTTCAGCCGGTTTCTACAGATTAGAAAAGGGCACCCCATTGATCTACGAGTACACATACCATGAGATGAAGATCATTGTTGATGGAGAATTTGATATTAGCGATGAGACTGGACAAAAGGTTCATGCTACCAAGGGCGATGTGTTTTACTGTAAGATTTCCTATGGATCTTGTGAATGCTCGTTGTCTAATTTGGAATAGTTCCCAAGGGAAGCAAGATTACCTTCACTACTGAGACGTTTGGTTTGGGTTTCTTCGTGGGTCAGAGAAAGGTATGTTGTTTTCGAATCTATGCTTATTCATGTAAGATGCTAATTCCTTTGACAGACTGGTACCGCGTAGGATGGGAATATCAATTAAATGGAATGGAATGCATAATAGGATTTTGGAGTCTATGTGCTTTTTTGTAAATAACACGAATAAGCAATGTCATGAATTACGATGTATTATATCTTGTTCTCATCCAAAACACCTAGACGGACACCGATATATATTTCCCTGGCAAGTGCCGAACATAGATCCGTGACTTGAAGGAAGTTTGGTTTGTTTTATTCAAAAGGATTCCATTTTTTACCTATGACATTAACCATATCTCATGTACAATTATCTATCAAGCTCAAACACTGGCATCATAATGTCACTTCTCTATCCATTTTTCACAATACCCCGTTCAATTCCTCAATACTTAATTATCCTTCTTCCGCACCACACCTCTGTGGCGCCTCACACCTCCGGGTCACGTGGCATGCCCCGTTTGTATTTAATCAGGAAAACTCTCTACTCTTGTTTTCCTTCTTCTTTTCTCCTCAGCTTAGTATTTTCTAATACAAGATACTTTACCCAGTATTCTTGAGTGTGACAACCTCTTACACTGCCCTCTCTACCATTTCGTCTTCCACCACGACAAAACATCTTCCTATCCAAAACAGAATCAGGACTAGAAGAAGACGAAACATGAAGACGCTGAGGAAGATATCTATTAAGTCCCCTACTTTACATTCCGGCCACTCTTTTATATTAAAAATCATCATTTTCAGCTGTTAGTAACTTTTTAATTAATTTAATTAATATAATTTGATGAGATTTAGATTATAGATTCTTTGTATAATTATCAATAGATTTTGCAAATTTTAGAATTTTCACGATTTTATTAATTGAAATATTAAAAATTAAAAATCTGTTACGACGGTATTTAGTTATGACTAGAAACCGCATCACATGACTAAACAATGGGTCACATGACTAAACAAGGGGTCACATGGTCCCACTCGTCCCACCGATTTAAATCGAGGGGAACGGTGGGACATACGGCACGAAGGTCTATATAATCAAGATGGATTTCCTTTGTATAGAGCTTCGTGCTCAAGATCAATCATTTAGTATACCATACTATTAGTTACGAATTGCATCATATTATTGTCATTACTTTAAGTCCCTGCTTGACGCCTAGTTATAAACCTACCTCGAGAGCCTAGAGCACTTCCACGTGATCTAGACGGCAAACCTCGTAACAAAATCATAATTTCAAACTTTCAATACTTTATTGAAAACTATAAAAGTTTTTAAACTTTCAATATTCTATTTGATTATATAATTCTTTAAATGAATTTTCAATTAATAAAGTTTATATATATTAGAATTCTGAAAACTACTCACTGTACACCGTGATGTTTTGTAATAAAATTCCTATAAAAATGTTACGAGGGTTGCCGTCTAGATCACGTGGAAGTGCTCTAGGCTCTCGAGGTGGTTTATAACTAGGCGTCAAGCAGGGACTTTAAGTAATGACAATAATGGTATGCAATTCGTAACTAATAGTATGGTATACTAAATGATTGATCTTGAGCACGAAGCTCTACACAAAGGAAACCATCCTGATTATATAGACCTTCGCCCTCCATTGGATCTCTGAGATTGATTGATTGATTGTGTTTATCGTCATAGGCCGTAGGCCCACGCGCCTTGGCGCGTGATAACCTTAGCCATCTATTCCAGATTTGGACAAATGACGCTCAGAGGAGTATGCCTCTGAGTAGTGTACTAGCTAGCTAGGGAGGGTATTTATATACAATTTAAAGGGGCTAGGGCAGGGTTTACATGATTGCCTTCGCAGGGGGGGTTTGGGCCGGTAGGCCTTTTGGGGTTGTAATTGTGGTCATCCTCGTCCACTAGATCACTACCTCTTGATCTCTCTCCCTGTCTCCTCGTACTTGTTTTGGTTTAAAGAAGATTTATCGCGTCGAAACGCTGCTAGAAAGAAAAGTAAATGCCAATCAAAACATTGTACTCGAAAACCCTTCATTCCTGCTCCCCTTCCCGATACCACCAATCCAATTGCTCCTTATATACCAGAACGTACTGTAATCGCCCACCGTCAGGATTGCCTCGTCCTCATTCTGATCATCCTGCCAATAGAAAGCTTATGAAGGAGCACCAATCCTCATATAACGTAACTATAGCATGCACAGATAGTGGCTCGTACGGGTGACCCAATTCCGTAAGTAGCATACCTCCGCTGGATGAGAGCAGAGTAAGTTTCGTCATCAGCTCAGGTCCTTCAACAGTACTCCTCAGATGTTCCCGTGTGGAAAGTATATAAATTGTTGTCGTTTCGGTCGTATCGATCGTGGGAGGTATACAATATGTATTATATACGCGTCAAAGATGTCGAGTTGTACTATATGTTCCAGAGGAGTCTCACTCTTAAGAAGTGAGATGATTTCGTGGCGTATTGTCGTAGATGATGGTGTTGTCCTCTGTTTCGTAATAAAGGTAGTGTTGTAGAGAGCGCACTCCGATAATGCGACTGTCAAAAAACCGCAAACGGGTAAAAACGTCGTGATCGGGCGCCTCTTCCTCCAATTACCACGACTCCATCAAATGACTCAAACTTAGCTCTGCAGACTCTCATAAGAGAGCTGGAGGTTCGTAGGATGCACCGCGTACAGGTGTTGAGTCTTCGCATCGATTGGATCTCTGAGAGTTTATGGACCTACGATTCGTATCCCTGAATATGCAGGGTCCATCACGTGACTTTGATCAGACTATATGTCCAGGCTTGCTAAGGGTGGGGAGATCTCGCGAGGAAGTTGCCATACAATTTTGTATGTAAATTTCCTTGCTTTTCCATAGGGTCGAAGCTTATACGGACAGGTTGACTGTTACTACGTAACACCTTCTTCTTTATAGATTATCTACTGATTCGACTTCGAATCGCAAAAAGTCCGAAATCCGTATACTAAAAAACCTTTTACAGAGTTTTCCATAACTAATAACTGAGCATTACGTTACCGATACAAAGGCATACCGAAGTCTTGTCGACAAGCAAAATTATTGCTAGTAGTCGTACGGAACCTGCCGGAGTCATTCAGAAGGGATCATGACACACTATACCGTGAGTAAGTTCCAGAACTCTTATTATGTACCCAGGTAGGGAAAGTCACGTATCTAACGGTTGTCAGTGGGAATATCATAAGAGCTTACTGGAAACTTCCCCAGCTTTTGCTTTGTTGTTTCGTTTCAGTTGATTCTTAATCATTCATGATTCAACAATTGGTTTGGAAGTCTGTGATCTGTCTGAGACTATTCGTAGAAAGCCACAGAATATTTCTTCATATGGGTTCATAGAGTCATCTTTTATCATGATGATTTTCGAATGTTCTTTTCCGAACTGCATCTTTATGGATAATGCAATTTCCGATACCTTCAGACCAACTGTTGGTTTCTGACTATGCCTCTTATCCATTGGCCAATCGAAGTGACGACAACAACAACAACAACAACAAAAGAGAGACTTTCTGAAGTGAATAATTATCACTGCGGTTACATTAATTTTTTGCTTTGCATTCTAGATTCTTAGCTTATTTTCATTTACCTACCTTGTTGTCTTTCTTGATCTTTAAAGATGTCAGTATAACATCTACAAGACACAACCTCAGATTGGAGAGATGCCTCGAAATATTCTGGTCTTTGCCTGGATAATTACCATTTATTTTATAAACAATGCCATCTCAAAAAAGATAGCCCTTACTGGGATGAAGCCTCAAAGTCTCTCGCCAGTGCAAACATCCATATCAAAAGATATCCAAACCCCAACAACAAGTATTTCTCTCACAAAATCACCAACGCCAACATCTCCTCCACGCAAAGCCGTCTTCCCCACTTTCCAAGTCGCCAAACGGCAATCGTACCCAGAATCCTGTGGAGACTATGAGATCCCCGGTTTCAGTCTGGAGTTGGACTCTGGACACACTTGTTTGGTTGATGAGAATGGATTAATGTTTGGAGCTTGTGCGACGCGTATCTCGGATCCAAATAATTGTGGATGGGCGGAGGTTTGCGTGGATCAACATGCCTGTACGAGTAGTTGTGGAAGAACTTCTGTACCTAATTTGAGTGTTACGACTTGGTATGTGAGCTTGCTATATCTTCTTTTACAAATCGCTAGTTTATGATCAAATAAGGAGGAGGTGGAAGAGGAGGAAATCACAAATCTTAGGGTGCAGCTTATATTTGACAGGCTGACTTTGTGCTAACTCTTTGCGTTAACAGTGGTGGAAGTGGAGATGGCAATGATTATTGCGCCATGTGGTATCTCGTGACAGAAACCTATGTCTTTACATCTATTACATGTAGTGATCGACAAAGCTGGCAGACTTGGGATGCCACTTTGATTGCATCAATGTCTGTAAATCTCGCTACCTTATTTACTACTACCGCCGCTGCACTCACATCTACATCTACATCAGCAAGTTCGAGCACTTCAACTATCTCAATTGCAAATATAAGCGGGGAAGGTAACAGTAGCACTGCCTACTCGAGTCCTCATGATAGCAATCATTCATTAGGAGCAATAATCGGGGGAGTAGTCGGTGGACTTGGTGCTGTCTCAATTTTGGCTGGCCTCGTCTGGTTCTTCCATCGTCGCATAGAGTCGAAAAAAAGACTCAGCAGAGCTCTCGCATTTGATCCTGGAAATTCTTCTTCTGATGAACCCAATCCACCCAATGTGATAGGCTCCACTCAGGCTGGTTCTACTCACCACTCCGTCAGGTCGTCGAAGCTCGCCGCAGGTCCTGGCCAAGGATTTTCGAGGATGAGTTATATGGATAGTCCACTTAGGAGCCCGAATATCGACGGCAGTATTCATAATGGCGGAATTCGCACTTCAATGGTTACAACACCAGGTGGTGCACCAAGTGTGCATAGCGCGTATGCTGATAATCCTGTGTATGAAATGCATGCCGATGCCATTGGGCCTGTTGAGTTACAAGCATGACGATCAACTGGTTATTGCTTGTGCATCGAAAACGGAGTTGGATAACATTGCATATAGACTTTTTCGAGGGATGTACGTGGAACTTTAGCTGGAATGGAAGTTGTCAAGGGATGAAGGCTTTCGAAAAGCTCACGTTGAAGTTTCCAGGGCTGCATGTCTCATGGTGGAATGAAAAGGGGCACACAATTTCATTTTGAGATGGCTTTGAAGTTAGGCAATGATAGATTCGTCAATAATTCTCGGATTTTTTTTCAGGATTTAATCAGAGTCTTCTCCACGGAGTCGTCTTGTTGGATAATCTGACAATATAGATTTCAGTTTTTCCAAATAATTAGAGTTTATTAACTCTAAAGAAATAAATGCAATTCCAAGACCAATGCTTCGGGAGTGAACGAGCGATTGAGAACATATGAGGTCGGTTACCCCCGCCATTCTGCCCCTCCATCTTGCACGTGATAATATCGAAACTAAACCCCGCTACTCTCTAAGCTAAGTCCTTATCTCCTTATCTGAAAATGGCGCTGCAACGCCACAATTGTAAAAATCTGGTAAATCTGGACCGCTTTTCTTTTCTTCCTTTTCCCAGTGAGCCAGTGAAAACTTGAATTATACCAACTGAAACTTTTGCAGTGGCCAAAGTCAGTGACATATGCACTATTCGCACAAGAACCCACTGATCTGCGAAGAAGGAGCTTGTGATAGCCTTGTGATTTCTAGCTATCTTCTACAAGTACGCAGAACAAACTCAAATCAAAGCAAAAGAGGGTTCGAAATCTGAGTAGATCCCAACTAGATCCTAACTAAACGGGCTAGGACGAGTAGGATTCAGAAGGATCAGACCATTCTTACATACATCACTAACCTGTTTAGCAAGGAAATGACAGACTAGTTGGAACTTCTATGATTCAATTTCAAGGTAACTAAATATGGACTGGGGAACTTTCGCCAAGAAGGGGTATTCTTTTGAGGTTGCATCTCATCAGATAATTTGTACAACATAAACACTAGAAACGATAAAACTGTAACGTCACAGAGATACGAGAAAGGCAAAGGAGGAAACCGTTAAGCCAACTTAGAATCGGAGTTGAGATCCGGTGGGTTGGATGGGGGAATTTTCAGGTCACGCATACAAAAGGGGCCAATTCAGAGGACAAAGAATCGGATCTTGATTCCGAGCAGATTTGTGACCTTGGTTGTCATACAACATAGCATATCGACGATATCTTCCCCAGCGAACCTTGGGATAATCAGCAACGGGTGATATTTCAACGTGAGAGAATTGGAAGGTCTTTTGGCTCAAAAGCATAGTAGGAGAAGAAATACCATCATCGTTCCGACATCCTCAGATTTACAAACGATAAGCAGCATTTTGATTCACACGATACCGACGTTTATGCCTCCTCACAATCCAATTGATATTGTGACTAGTTCGATTTCTATACAGGAACCAAAAAGCGCCACCACTCAATGGGCACGAGACTACTCGGGGATTAGAATTCGTTGTTGAGAAGTATTTTGGTCACAAAGAAAATTCTCTTTCCAAATCTGCGAAGACATCTCGATCAACAAACTTCGATTCTACTGGTATTCACCACTCTATCTTCATATTCAAATTGAAATCAAGAGCGGCAAACACCCAAAGCATCAAATCAGTCTGTTGACAATTGAAACAAACTCGCCCTCGGACCTCTGAATACTTACAGGTCTAGGATCGAAAGTCTGCACTCTGCATAAAGCCACCAGGTACAGGTTCACCTTGACTATCCACACAGAAACGCCTCTTTACCTTGTTTATATTCAAGATCGACCTTATCAAGCTTTAGCCTACGTACGATGTTCCTACAGAAGCTCCGATCATTTTCCTTCCCATTAAATTCAAAAATTCCTCGGGATGACGACAAGAAACATCATCGAAGTCGCAAGTCACTCAAAACTCCGAATTCAGAACATAGAAATCCTCTATCACCATCTACAACCAATTCTACCAAGGATTCCCATACATCTCAACGGAGAACGAATATATGTGCAGAAGCCACAGACATAATTAAAGAGAACAACGGAGAGGAAGAGAGTCAAGAAGGACGAGATTTCAGAGAATATTTAGAAAAGTGTCGAAAGGCAGAAGAGGCGGACGAAAGGAAGAGGAAGAAAATGGCGGAAAAGAGGAAGGGGGTTAATCTTAGTCCGTGGGCTAGGAGGATGTAAGGTCTAGAAAGAGAGGAAGTTGAGTCAGACTCACTTTCTTTCTTTCTTTTTTTGAGTGAGGAAAGAAAACCGAGTTTTGAGACAGCTTTATACGCAAAACATGATGCCACACGCAGATAAGATAGGGGAACGACAATACACCACATGAGATATCCCTTCAGAAATCTCTCGGCAGATTTCGAAGAATATGAGACACGAAGGAAACATATATCCCTCTTGCCACTCGACTCACTATTCCACTCGGATAGAATTACTTTGGGATCATTGCACAATTCGGGAAGGACTCAGCAACTCTGCCTGCCAGGAAACCAAACAGCAAGAAAGACCTTACAAACTTTGAATCGCACCCACAACCAGAACCACCGCCAATGAATGTACTGCTACACTTGAGCTTGAAGCTCTACCTCCAGCTTACATCTCTCCGTAAGGAACATCACCTTCACCAGAAACAGGCGACATAAACCACAGTATTCACGATCTCATGATATCCAGATTCCATTTTCCTAGCCAGCGCCTTTCCTACCTCAATAGATACCCTTCAATATTTTCCATAGCTTAATTTTTCGTTATTGGTCGCCTTGCGATCTGAGACTGAGATGTATTTTTAGAATTTAGACACATTTTCGTAGCGTGTATTTCGAGTCTGCAATCAATATAATGATATTCGTATTCAATACTGAACTGATTAATGAATCTTTTTGTAAACATAAGGTTACTATCCTGAAATCAAAATCGAAGCTAGATTTAGAATCTTTGTGAGTATTTGTATATAGGTTAATTATACAATGTATCTGTTAAAATATTTGGAGTACGCACAGAAAACGAGTAAGTACGTTGGCTTAGAGTTAGGTAGGTAGTTAGTTATATAAGGTAGAGTGGAGAGAGAGAGACTTGGCGGTTTGTTTAGTTACCTATCCTAAGGTTACCCCCGGAATATGTAAGGATTGATATGTCGAATATTCTTTGTATATTGCGTGCTTTGATTAGATTAGATATCTTTAGTCCGTTTATTGGGGGTAGGAGGGTGGTAGTGGGTGGGTATATGTTTGCTTATATGTACTCGAGTATATAATAATAATAATAAAGTTGAGAGATTGGATTGAATCTGTAATTATGAAATATATTTATATATATAAATATAAATATATATTAATTAATATATTAAAAAGTTTATTTTCTGAGAATTTATATATAGATCTATTTATATAATTAAGATTTTTAATATATAAAATTTTATATTTAAAACTTATATATATAAGATTTATTGATGTATTTATAAGATATATATATATAAGATTATATGTATATCCAATACAATTTACAGATAGATCAAGTACTGTGGTGCATGCTGCATACTACAATTGCAATACCACTTCTTATTACATAACCAGATCATATATCTCACACATTCGTTCTTCAAGCCCCTTCTACACGTTTAACACATGAATCTATAGCTAGTTCGATCCACGCATCATCATCTCATTGCATTGCCATCTCCATCTAACTCGAAGATCCCAGATCCGAAATCAGGAAACAAGTCACAAATCCCGATTTCTAATACTCTGTCAGACTCACACGAATATCTATCTAAGTAATACTATGGTTAGATCTTTGCTAAGCTTCCAATGGGAATAATTAAAGAATAAAATAGGAATTTTTCGGTTCTTGTTGGAGATGTGTTGTTTTTTTCCCTGGCTGGTTAGCTGGTTAGCTATAATTACATGTAACTTATAATTTGATAATTAAGTAATACAAAATAGTTACAAAATCCTTAGCTATTATACACTGATATAAAATAACATAAACTGACATAACCATCCATCTCAAATCTCAAATCTCAAATCTCAAACCAAACCTCGTTTACATCGAGCGATTTCATTCCTACCTCATTCCACCCACTGATTGATTCTTCTCCGAATTCGTTCAACCTATGATCCTTCCCTTCCCTTCCTTCCATTCCCTTCCCTTCCCTTCCCTTCCCTTCCTTTCCCTTCCCTTCCCTTCCCTTCCCTTCCCTTCCCTTCCCTTCTCTTCTCTTCTCATCATCAATTACTCCTATTCTATTCTTGCCCGGTATTACTTGTACTGGTTAATTAATTAGATTCTAACTTCGAACTCATTCTGCGTGTAATTATCATATCATATCATTTCCAATACCTACTAAGGTTAATAATACATTGAGTTTGAATCATATTATCACATTTTATCCTCTAGCATGCTTAATTAACCTTAACCTGCTTAAGCCGCTTCATGCATCATATCCCGTGAATTCTCATCGATTGTCAGTTAATCCTGATATCTCGTCTACTAAGGTTAGTGGTACGAATTACGCACACATATCATTCGTTATATGTAGATGTAGCACAAGATTAAGAATAATATCATCCATCATCTTCTCGATACGGAAACACCCCCCCTCTCCAAAAGCCAAAGAAAATCCCATATATCCCAAAGCTGATTTACTAAGCTCATCTCGTTTCCAACTCCGTATCTTGTTGACAGTCCTTTTTCCAAAGCAAAGCACCTACATCATATTAATCACCCATCATCCATCATCCATCACCCATCATCCATCATCCATCATCCATCATCCATCATAACCCTGCTTCCTGTTCTTCAACTCCACCGAGACACCATCCAGGTATGAAACAAGATTCTTCATCACACAAATTACCAAGCATTACACCATTACCCATTTACTTGCTGTAGGAGTTCAGGAACAGGAAAATTCATCAATTAATCGGTTGGATATCTTCTTGGTTGATATTCTTCTTCTATATATACGAATAATAAAATCAAACCGAGTTCTCATCTTGATACATTCCCATCAGCCTAATACAATCAAGATAAAGCCAGGATCAATATCCACAACGAAGGAGACGACGACCAACCGAAAAGTGACGACTTCCAAATATAGCAACACTAAAACGCCTGTTCATCCCCCAAAACGCCCTGAACCTAACCAAACGCCTCGCTAAAGAATCCATTTTCATACTCTTCTCAGCCACATTTCTGTTCAGTGTATTCAAATCACACAGGACCCGAGTACATACATCCTTTTACCGTGACTAGTCATAAAGTTGCTCCAAACCAAAAAGCAACTAGCTGACCTCATATTTCCAATCAAAATCCATTCATACACTCACCATGATTTCCAACATCAAAAGAAAGAGAGCGTCTTCTTCCTCTTCATTCTCATTATCCTTGCGAGAACGAGATCAGAACACTTCATCAAGTAGCAACAACTATGATCAACCCTTTCCCCAAATGTCCCAATCCCAACAACAATACCAGGAATACAACTCCGAGCAAAATCCTTATGTTCGCCGTCATCGCAACTCCTCAGCGACTAATTGTTCCATAACATCTACACTCCTCAACGAGGTATCTTCTTATCAACAACCGTCTAAAACTTTAGTAAAAACCGACAACCATTTAGATCCGGATTCCTACGAAGCGTTTATGCAAAATGCCTTGGAAGAGGAGCACAGACGGGAAAGACACGAGCAAGCTGCGAGAAGAGCGAATGATGCGTGGCAGCAGGGATTTCGAAGACCCGATGATATCGATGTGAGACGTTGGTTACAGGGATGTGGGTTAGCCAAGTAGGACTGTTGATTTTGGTGCCATTCATTAGTATTATATCATATATGTCGTACAAATAACGAATTTCTTTTGTTTTAAGATAGGATTGGGAGGGGATGTGAGAGGACGTTTGGGTCGAGATTTACTCGTGATGGACAAGGAAGAGGATCAACAAAAAAAGTAAATAAATCAGAGAAATAAAACTTACTCTCCCATTCCCAGTCCTTCATAACACCAACCCAATGCAATCTACCTCTAACCGTCAACTCCTGATCCATCTCCTCAGTAATAAGACCCGCCGCCTGTCTCTGAGCTTGTAGTTCTCGAAACCCTCCTTGAGACGGCCCCGAAATACTATGTCTCTGTCTATTTCTCACCGGTGAAGCTCTCCGACTCTGCCCCCTATTCCCCATCTCATTCAAATTCAACAAATCAGAAAATGAGACCTCTTCGCTCCCAACCCCGTTGCCCATTTCCTCGTCAAAC
The DNA here is from genome assembly GCA_025389075.1 of Sclerotinia minor. Classification (NCBI taxonomy): domain Eukaryota; kingdom Fungi; phylum Ascomycota; class Leotiomycetes; order Helotiales; family Sclerotiniaceae; genus Sclerotinia; species Sclerotinia minor. The sequence goes on from QRFH01000007.1 coordinate 1,842,911, forward strand.
CTTCCCATACTGTCGCTCAAGCCACCATGCATTCCGCCCATGCCCACTCTGCCTCCATTTTTCCTCATCAATTCCTGTTCTTTTTGTCTAGTAACTTCATCCCTCCTTCTCCATACTTCTTGCATGACTTCCCAGCAGCGATCGATATTTCCAATCCACATTCTTCTTCCCATGCTTGCCCATCTCTCTTCAACCCAGGTTCTATCTTCGTCGTCTTTTGCTTCACAGCCTGCTGCTAGAAGAGGATATATTTGGACAATGACAAGACGACTACTGAGCGGTACAGTGGCTAAGAAAACCAGGACTTTCTTGGCCAGTTCTGCGCATGTTAGCGATGGAATTTCCGGGACAGCTTGATGTAAATGAAGAAGGGTTGCATAACGATATGCTTCAGCTGTTTGAAGGGCGTGTTGGATTTCTGAGGTTGGATCTTCTGGCGTTGAAAATGAGGTTGAAGGTTGCCATTGTTCGATTGCTTGCTTGAGTTCCATGGCTTGAGATACTATGGCGATGGAATTTGATTTTGATTTCTGTACTTTGCGACAGAGATTTGCAGCGCGACCAATCAGGGGAAAAAGGGTTGCAGCGCTGCCCATCAAAGGGTCAATTTCCGACATTGTAGTGACGTCGACGGAAGACGAAGAAAAGGAAGAAGAGAGGTTATTAAGCGGAGAAAGAAGGTTTTCAAAATCCGTAGTATCTTCATCATCAATTGATGTCAACCTTGCAATAACATCCATATAAACCCAAGTGTTGCAAAGAAATTTCAATCTAGCCAGATCATCACCGACAAGGCTTCTTTTATTGTGTTTGATGAGTGCTTGGTTGACCAATATTTTTGCGCCTCTAAGATGCTCAATTCCAGTAGATATATGCTGATCCCATGACTCGGCGAATGCAAGAACGAGCGTTGTGGCGAGTGCAGTATCGGTGCGCATTTTTTCTATGCCTGTAGCGAGAGACCGAATACTACGACGCATGTGTTCCATGCCGTCGACACGAAGAGCGGGTTTTTCTTTGGAGGTATGAAAGGCGGTCATGGATGCGATAGCATGATATAATGCTGGGGAATCTCGCGCCAGAGGCCAAACTAATGTTCTCCATGGGTTCTCAGTTGGACCATCCTTTACAGACAGAATGCCACATGTCTGCTTGTCAAATCTAAGCATTAGCATTTCTGGGCTTCCGGCTGGAACATCTGGTTGTCTATACATCGGACTGAAGCTTATGGGAGATGCAGTTGGAGATCTTGACAGAGGTTGAAAGGGACTCATGGCTAGCCACATATCAGCGTCAGATAATGGAGGATCCCGAATGATTTCCTCAATATCATCTTCCAGAGACGAATCATTCGTCATCTGAAACTGGCCCATATTTGGACTTGACATTGTCATACCCATCATAGGGGATGGCATGGAAATAGATGGACTCATGGAGACAGATGGCGGCCTTGCATTCAGCTCCGATCCGGGTTGTAACAGATCTAATAAGCTTGGTGACTGTCCCGAGAAACTTGATCTTGTTGGTGTTACCAGGCCAGTGTCTTCAAACATACTACTTAGACTGCTTGTGACCGAATCTGCCTGGATGCGAGGTCGTCGAGGACCATCTTGACTAAAGGTAGGTGTGCTCATATCAAACATAGGGGAGAATCCCGAATGGAGCTCTGGAAGTGAAGTCGAAGCATCAAAAGTTGCTGGAGAAGGTACGGCCGCACTGAAGAATGAGTCCTGCATCTGCGTATCCTCTCCATTAGGTGTACCAGTCGATCCATCCGAAGCTACTGGACTAGCAGCTGTAGATTCTTCCACTGGTTTATCTAGGGCTATCGAACCTACAAATATTAGAGATATTCTTTGCATCTGGTGTTTATATATACCTCTCTTTTTCGGTGCCGGCGGTGCCGGCTTGTTTGTCAAGGTGGCTTCCTCGAATGGCCTCCATTTAAAATCCTTTTTATATCCTCCACACGTAACGTTTCTTTTATGACATTGCTGGCATGAAGGTTTTGTCTCATCGCATTTTAGTCGTTTTGCTTTGCAAGTTATACAACCTATGTTGTGGGAAGTTTCAATCAGTATGCGAAGCTTGATGCGGGGCACGGAAGCTCTTATCAATCACGAAGATAAGAGATATGAAGATGAAGGCATCCTGCTCTTACCATTCCGACTTTTCGATTGCTTGGGTTTGTTGATACCACTTTCTTTCTTTGAAGATTGAGCAGTCGATGGTCTCGAAGTCGATTGCTTTCGTTTTTTGGGTGGTGGGGGTGGTTCTGGTGCCGGTTTGAGGACTGGGGAGGAAAGAAATGCTGATGGAGAAGGTATTGTTATCGTCTCCATCTCAAAGAACCCTTAGGAATATACATCGATGAATGTGAAAGTGATATTGGAAGATTGAATTGCAATATTCCACGGATATCAAGTAAGAATCTAGAACGATACTCTCTGCAACTGCAAATGCAACTGCCAATGCAGGTGATGATGCTCTTCTTGATGTGTTGTTCAAAATGACGGTAGGAGTTTGATTCCATGGCTGAGTCGGAAGTCTAGCAGTCCTTCAAAAAGGTGGAGGAGAACCTGAGATTCGAATTCATAGATAAATTGTCATCTGATTGGTGAGTACAATGAATGTGTCAGTTTGTGGAGAAACAGAGCGAAGTCGCTCGACAGGAGGTACATTATCGATACAGGGGTTGATAGCAGGTGATAGCGAGTGATACCCAACTAAAATGTAACCATCGGACATGAATTGCCTCGATGATTGGAGAAGATACTCGGGATATCGTTGGAGAAAGGAACTTCAAGCGTTGATATGATTGTTTCCTGATTAATAATAAAGGTCCATCTACTCGCTCTTAAACATGCTGCATGGTAATCTTACATACAACAGAGCTTTTACAGAGCGTTGATACCAAATAACCTTTACTCTCATATATTTTCTCCGGCCTCAATTGTCTTTAAAAGCTTTGCAATTCTTTCCAGTTCATGTTCGTGCAGGTCAATTGATCATCATTATCATTAGACCTACCGTCGAGTCTCTTCTCCTCCCTTACATACTCTGTGTATCTTTTTCGAAAAGAAGCCTGTAGGGCTAGACGGGGGATCCATATTGTATTGTCATGCTGATAGGCTGATGCATCGAGCAGTTTCCGAGGCTCGAGTACCTAGTAGATAAGTTGATAACGACGTGAGGAAAGTTCGTGTTATCGCTGGTGGGAAAATCTGGATTGTCTATCCTTGAAACGGGCAGATTTCGGAGTTTCCAAGTGGTGATATGATGCATGAAATGAAAATGAGGATATTGTGAAGTAATGAACCTACCAAGATAGAAACCATACCTATCGTGTTTACGGCGGCAAAAGCACAAACGTTGGTGTGTGGTACTGTAACACCATAGGTGACGCCTGACTGTAACGTAAAAATATGAGATTACAAACACTGACGACAGCCTGGAGCAGAAAACTTCAAGAGTTTGGAAGTAGTGTTGCGCTGCTGCAGACTGCAGTGAAGTGCATTTTTCATGCATTGATGCTTTCCGAAGCCCTAAGAACTCTCGATTCGTCCAAATCCTGCAGCTGATTTAAGCCGATATACATCCTGTGACTTAATGCGTGGTTCTTTCGTTCGAGGAATACTTCTATTGTGTTGTATCCATACGGGGTACAGATTATGCATGCAAGAAGTAAATATTCTTCCGCTGCCAGATCATCCTTCTTGTGAGCTGAAGGCCGTTTATATACTTCCTTAGGTGCGACAGCTTGGTACAGCGAGCCTGATGTCTTGTACAGGTAGAAAGAAATCGACTGTTGTTCAATTCCGTCAGCGAAAGGTGGTTGATCTGCATGATTTGAGGATTTGACCAGCTCCAGATCCTTCGGCATATCCGCTGCTGAATGGTTGTTGGCATTGAACATCATTAGTTGAACGCAGGCTTAAGTAGTTGGCGCGCACAACGTGGCGTGTCGCCTTAGACTCAACTGTACTCCCAATTAGCAGATTGAAACGGCGCTCACGACAATCATACAGCAATGACAGCTGAACTTTATTGCATCATTGTAAATTTATCATGATTTGAATTCCAGAGCGCGTTCGAGGCACCGTTACGCCGTTGAACTTTCGCTTCACTGTATGCAATCTCGTAGATCGTGACGTTAACGTGTCTCAGAAACTTTTAATTTATTCAAAAGCTGATATTGAGTTCACAATTTTTTTGGCAGATTGCAATGATGGAGCATGAAACTTCAAGTATGGAGCTTTGCATGTTATGCGATTTTGTGCTGCTTCGGGTTTCATGACAACTTCTAGTTGGAGAGAATTTCCCGATGATCTACCTTTTCATCTCACCTCACAAATGGTACTTCACGGAGGTAACCAAGCAACGATATCTAGAAACCTGCACTATTTGAATAGTAAAATACAATAGTTTTGAGGAAATTATTTGACCGCTCTCTAACCTAGTTGAATCGGTAGATAGAACAGAGTATGGACCGTGAGCTTATCGTTTACAGGGGGTAGATAGCTACTCATTTCGGACGCTAGATGCTGCTTTCGCTTAGCTTCATCCAGATTGAAAACAGGATGAAGGGGTGTCTAGAATACGCTATTGCTACCACAGTCCAATTTCACGAATTCCAGTCTTTGGCCTGCATTAATACGCTCTCCATTGCGTGTTCAAATGTTGTTTGCATCTCCAGTAATACCAATTCATGAATATCATTCGAGAATTTGGAAAGGAGATTGTTGATCAGTCGTATACCTTTCATAGTCCAAAAGAATTAAAGCTAAACCAGCATTTGTCCAAAGGTGTCTCAAGTATAGTCTGGCTCGAGTGATAATGAAAAGTACGGAGCATATCTCGGTACTATTGAAAGAACTTCAGACTTGGCGATGATATGCGTATCATATCTTCACGATGGACGGGGTTTCGCCTGCGAGACGACTCGCGATAAGACTCAATTTTAGGTCTCGTCCCGCGTTCTGTAAGATGAATACCAAGAGTAGCTAAAGCATCGTTTTAAGGAGAGCGACCCTTTTTCCTTCTTACCAAGTTGATTTGTGCGAAAGCAGAAGCGCGCGACAGATAGAAGGATCATGATGTTTTTAGGCAATCGATGAATATCGAAGATATATACCCAGAGCCGCAAGGATCTGTCATCTTGGTTGACCTTATCGCGATCGGAAAGTCTGAAAATAGCAAGTAAGCAGTAAATATGGATCTTGTCACAACTTGAATGGCTGTCTTCAAGCTTTTGAAAGTGGAGAGGATGAATTTCCAGAATCCACGGGTACGAAGAAAAAAATGCAGTTTTACGGTTCTCCACTGATAAATTTGACACACCATGGGAGTGAGTGGTGGAAAGGATAAATAGATCCTCATTCCTCAGCCACTCTGTGCGGAGCCAACCTCTTTAATTATCTTGAATCCTTGACGAGTCAAGAAGGATTCGTTCATTAAAAATAATACCACCAAAACTTATGCTACTCGCTAATGCAAATGCATCAGCCAAGCCGATCTTTTTCTATCCGTCGAGGTCTGAAGATTCCAATTGGATATATATCTCCACATTTAGCATACATTAGCTCAATTATAACCTGGTCGTTCCTCCTGAATCCTTGACCACGACGACCAAGTATTTACCGTTCTACAGTTGTAGAGAACGAGGCTGTGATGTTTGAATGTGCTGGTGTGACAATGGGATGACGAAGAATCAAATGAGAAGAAGCAGTTTCTAGCTTTGTGGGAATTATCTAATATTGGGGAAGACCGAGCGGAACGTATGCGGGACACTCAATACCGTTGGAATGTACCGTCGATTGAGAAAGTACGGAGTAGAGAGAAGATGGCCTGATGGCTTCAATGATCATTCTGTCTTGTCGGGATGCTTGGTATAGTAGCCAGCTTACGCTATTGTGGATAGGAATATGGATATAGATATGGATATGCCGCGGTAATAATTGCTTCCTCGATATTAACAATGATGATGATGCAAATATTAATTTACTACGCAGTACGAGTAGATATCCCAAAGGACCACTAATGATTGATGTTTCGCCCGAGCACGAAAGTGGTCTCTTTTCCATGCTTAAAGCGTTTAACTACGAGGTAATTTGTTGCATTATCTTGAACCGTGACATCGACCCATCGTATGTCTAAACATCGTTCTTGCCCTCGTCTACTCCATACTCTCTCTGTACGCCAGCCACCCCAAAAAACAAGATATTATTTCCTCATCCTGTTACTCAGACCGTCGTCAGCTTTGACGCATGTTCTGATGTAAACTAAGCCAACGATAATTGATTTTATACATACCGCCAGTGGCACTTAACGATTCTGGGCCGCGAGTACAGAAAATGGCCATACTCCGCACAAATTGGTGATGTTGCATCTTTTTTTCTTCTGCATCCCTGAAACACCATTCAAGCGCACTTTGAACCGTTCGACAACTACTCCGTACGAAATCCATGCACACATTGGTTGGCGCATAATTTCTACATGCACTTAGCCCTAAAGAAGCAATTTTCACACTTTAACCTGTTTTGTTCCTGATTTTCATTGGCAATGGTCGCATCTGAACTCCTCTAATTCCTCTAAGGTTAACTCCTCTAATAAATATCCTTGATACCTTTTCAGAAAATACCCCATTTCTATTTTGCACGGTATCAGCTGCGAAACCCTGTCAAGGCTTCTAACCAACAATTAATCCTTGAACCACCCCCTGTGCTACTCTCCAATGAATATCGTGCCTTCCTCTTACCTTCGTATTGAGAATTGGAATATACAACAAGGCACATCACCATTTTATGTCCAAACCCTCGACCTCCTCTCCTTCCTCCTCCACCTTCTTCTAATCTAACGGCAGCAGAAACTCTATCTAATCAATCAATCAATCTGCCCTAGATTGCACAACCCGGGATCTTGGTAAACTATAATCTGAGCGAAATGGAAGCAATATAATATACATCTTCAGATGTATAATAACTAAGCTTCAGCCTTTCGACTTCAATTCTTGTTCGTCTGCAACCATCATGGGAAACGGCCAATCAGTACAGGGCCCAAGGCGGGGTAAGAAGCTATCGAAACCCAAAACTAAGCCTAGCGGACCACTTCTATCGAACTCCAATAGCCCTAATCCGAGTCGTCGAAATTCCGTTAATGGAAAAGGCATTGTAGCTGCAGCTACTTCAATTCTTCCTCATGGCAAGCTGGACAGTGTTCTTGAGACGGAATCTCTTGAAAATATACCGGAACCAGCACCCAAGAAGAAGAGGAAGAGAATGAGTATCTTCAGGTCAAAGAGCTCAAAGAAGGATATGGGGAACACTCAACTGGATGTCAATGTCAATAGTGTACCGAGTGTTTCACCGCCGGTGACTACTGCCAGGTTCACAAGAAGTGATTCCTTAAACTCTGCTACCGTCGAAGTGGCAGAAGAAAAGCCTTGGGCTGCTCCAAATTCTAGGTAAGTTCTGTCTAGGTGCTGCATATATAAAGTGCTCATTAAAATCTTAGACCATCTTTTCATCGTTCCCGAAAATCGCTACCACACATCCCATTTGCATCGAAAAATAATAATAATAATAATAATAATAATAGTAATAATCGACTTTCTCTCGTATCTGAAGGGCTTTCTCCAAGACCAGACTCTATAAATATTGCAGCGGGTTTGGCTGGGCAACATTTGGGAGAAATGGATTGGCAGCTGTCAGACCCATTCTGTCAAAGAACTCAATCAGATCCCGCGATATATGCTCCAATCCGCCGAAAGTCCCTCCTTCAACATGGCGTAGCGACAAGACCCAGCATTACATCGAATCGACAATCTTTCCAAAATCATATTCCTGTTTCATACCACAACATTGGAAAATGGTCGGCGTCTCCTTTGACATTGAGGACAAATGTGGACAATGAAAATCCTGCGGCGCGTACTTCGACTCCCAATGATCTTGGCCATATTGGTTCATTTCAGCTTGGTTCATTGAGAATTACAAATGGTTCAGCAAGTCCTACGCCTAGTGCCGACGAAAGAAGAGCCAGCCTCCCACACAATGATCAACATATTGCTACTCTGAAAGCAAGCTCTAAAGTTCAAGGTATTGCTCATCGAAGTTATACTATCTCTGTTCCCGCAGAAGCTACGAAACGTCCTTGGGCACCAACCTTCCTAGAGCCTTCTTCTGAAAACAGTTCTCATGAATCTCTGACCATCAAAATTCCAGATAATACATCTGCTCTCAACTCTCCATTGCCACCCACTGATGTTCATTCTCTTACTCTTCCTCCTCGATTGAGCCCATTTTCTTTTGTTGAAAGTCCCGTCGTCGGATCTCCATCTTTACAAGCTACGAGCAAGAACACTGCTGTAGATGATGAATTATTTGAGATTGAAATGTCTACACCTACACTTGAGCCTTCCTCCAGTAATGATAATCGTTCATTTGACTCCGGTTATGGCCCATCGCCTGCTACGCCAGAACAACAAACGGACAGGATTCAAGTTCCACGAGACATTACATTGAAACCACTGGCCAAGACAGACAGTGGATATAACTCATCTGCATCTGAAAAGAAATCAACGGCGAAAGTTTTGCCGACAAGAATATCTCTCAGGACAACAGAAGCACCACGTGCTCTAGCCAAGGAATCTTTGCCTCATAGTCTATCTGTGGGATACAATGACGTCCCGAGCGATAATCAGTTCTTCAATCATTCACATAGCTCTGCCAATCACGCTATCCCTATGGTCAGTCCAGAATCTCAGAAAACGACAAGATTTAACAATGTCTCCTCGCCAAATTTAGGTTACGAAACTCAAATTCCACAGCAAACGCCGATGTGTCATCGACAATGCATGCCAGTAGTTTCGCGTCAACCTCAAATCTTCGCTGCAGGCGAATTTCCAAGCTCGCAATGGGAAATGCAGGGACAACGCTCACAACCTTATTCCTCGGGTGGTCCAGGATTTACAGCGCAATCTCGATCACACAGTGAGAAGCACTTGCCTACTGCAGCTTCATATCAACACAGCGAAAGAGTAGATGAAATCATGGGATACAAAGCAATTCGGAGGATCAGTTCGAAAGAAACAATTACCACGATCATGTCACTTGAGCCTGCTGAAATAGAGTCTACATACAATAGATTGCACAATGCAATCCCTCCTATTCCTACATCCATCCCAGAAGAGGATTACCATGCTGGCTGGAAGCCACCAAACGTACGAAGACATTCTTGTGCTCCACCAGCTCTTTCTATACCAAGAAATCGATACACATTACGACCGTATCACACCTCCACTTCCTTGAATACATATCCACAGGAAGACCAGACGGATTTTGAAAATCATGTCACATCTTTCGAGACAATCAAGAACAGTCTAGGGGACTCTCCTTATGATTTGGCACTTACAGCAATGGAAAAGACGCCTCCGAGGGCTGCGCCAAAAGGCACACCTGCACCAGGGACGACAAGCATGACTCCGCAACTGCAATCCACACACGTCAATCTCATTCGATCTCTGTCTGAGGAACCTCCACTATCGAGGCCTCGTATCAACCAACACCAAGAATCTTACAACAAGCTCGTTGGCG